>CM065728.1:40943862-41003862 GCA_033310375.1 Conus canariensis | reverse complement strand
CAGCCTAACCTCCGTTGTGGTTTTCCGCTTTCGCATCGAGTGTATGTACGATCCAGTATCGCAAGCAACTGAAATGACTGCTGTTGAAGGGCAGTTTTATAAATCCCACAAAGAATTCGTCGACCTTCTTGACAGTTTTCTGTTTGGATTTGGCATACCTGGGGTGGTCATAGTCGTCGTACTGACGACCACCATCATAACGATCGTTAAACTGCGTCGGATCGTCACGTGGCGGTATGAAACTTCCTCAGTGATCTCCAGCCGTGAGATCTCTCTGACAAAGATGCTGGTGGCCAACTCCATTCTCTTCCTTGTTTGCATGTTCCCGGACGCCATGAACAGGTTCAGCTGGCTCTTTCTGCCCGAGGTCAACTCAGGCCGACGCCATCACAACTTCTTTTTAACCGGCCTATGGATCTCTGAAATATTCGTTTTCACCAACTCTACCTTCAATTTTTTCCTGTATTATGTCATGGGATCACGCTACAGGGAAACAGTTTGGAAACTGTTTGGTAGAAAGTTATGGCCAGACAAAGCGGGAACTGTTCCGAGACCGAGATGTGTTAATCACCTGTGACTCACGCACTTAAGAAGATTAATTGCCTCTTACACACTGCGTTCTAACCAAAATGAACATTCAAGAAAATGAATGATCAAGTTGTGTTCAGAACCTATGTATGGGTCTTCCAGATAATAACGTCAAAGAATCCAGAAATGTGTTTCATTGTCATTTCAAAGAAGCCATTGAATTCTTTGCAACATGACTTCAAAAAGCTGGACAATCGCCTGAGTGCAAATTCTTAGCTTTGAAAGTCTTCTTCTCATTGTTTTTTTCTTTCTTCTTCTTCTTACTATTATTATCATTATTAATATCATTATCATTAGTATTATTATCATTATTATCATTGTTATTATTATCATTACCATTACCTCAATTTTGTTTCTAGCATTACTGTTTCAACTTTGACCGCTTCTTGTCAATGAAGAGCCATGTAGGGGACATAAGCCCCCATGTGTCGATCGTCATGTGTGTATATTATATCCTTTCCTTCACACGTGGGGTGGCATCCATGAAGCGCACTGAGATCGGTTCTTTCTGATTAAATGGATGGTGATCAGAAACGACCAGTGGGCATTTTGCGTCAAGCTCGCCATACTCCTAATCATGAAAACCCTATTCCGACCTTTTGGGTGATTCTTCCCAAACCAAAGAACCCCAGTCTGTTAGAATACTGTGAACTTAGCGGCGGAATTCTCGTTCACTCTGGTAGACTACCGCACAGCTGACAACCTGTATTTTGGGGATGCTAGACATATTGTTACACATAGCTTGTGTTGAAAAAAAGATCGCAATGCAGAGCTTCCTCTCTTGACAAATGCCATTCAGTCACAGATATGTTTGAGCGCGTTCTTTATACACATTGTCGTTTCCTTTCTTTCAGGTCTTAACCGAGGATCGTTCGGCTTCCATAGCAGACTCTTCACCCCTTCACTCCACATCTCCTCTTTGTTCTTGTTTTCTTTCCTTTTGTCTTCTGTCTCATCTTATATGCCAGTCACTGACATTGCTCCTACATCTCTAATTCCGGCTCGCTCATACACAACTATAGCAGTAGCACAGTCGCAGCCCTGGTTCTACGATCCACAGGGAGCAGTCAGTATCAGGTCGTCATGAGACAACTTACGAGTAATTTTCACAGCTCTGTCACACAGTTATGCGCAACAGGATAGAGAGGCTATGTGTCGTCCAGCCCTTTGACATTTTCAATCTAAAACTTCTGTCTGCCTCTGTCACGTCTCCCCGCCCCCCCCCCCCCCCCCCCCCAGGACTGAAGTAGCTTCCAACTATTTGTTTTGGTGAATCTGGGTGGAGTCTCATGTCACTTTTCCTGATGATATGTGAATGGTTTTGCACTTCCAGTCATCCATCAAATCTCGTTTCCATGCTCTAGTTGTTACAGCTGTTTCAGACCATAATTTGTGGCCTTCTGCCGCGTAGAATTTTGTTGCTAGAACTTCTGGTGGCGAAAAATTTCCTCCTTACAGTGCTAACCACATGTACGATCTCTTGAAACACTTGGTCGTGTCTCCATGTGTACCTTCTTCTTCTTCTTCTTCTTCTGTATGAGCGAACAACATCAACATTTTGATGACTACTGTCACTTTTGGGAGGATGCACGCGCGCGCAAAAAAAAAAAAAATCACTGGGGGGCACACACCCTCGAGAGGAATGCCTCGAGGGTGGGAGCAGAGATTGCGTGGGACTCTAGAGAGTTCCAGTCTCTGATGGTTCGTGGGATGAAGGAGTATTTCCTGTTTTCAGTTCTGCAGATGTTGTGGTAGGCCAGGTTGTGACCTCGTCGTGCTCTGGTTTGGGGTTTCATGTTGGGGGTTTTTACACTTGCAAGTCCATGGTGGATTTTGAAGAACATTCCCAAGCGGGCAGTTTTGCGCCGTTCCTCAAGGGTGGGCCAGTTTAGATGGTTCAGCATTTCACCTACGCTGGATGTGTTCCGGTAACGATTCAAGACGAATCTAACTGCCCTCCTCTGTACTACCTCCAGTTGGTCGATTTGTTTTTGTTGATAGGGGTCCCAGACAGAGCTGGCGTACTCCAGAAGAGGTCGTATGAGCGCCTTGACTGCTGTTGCCTTGATGGTCTCCGACCCAATCCGGAGGTTGCTTCTCATGAAACCTAGGGCTCTGTTGGCTTCAGCGCAGGTGTTGTTGATATGGGTGTTCCACTTGCCGTCAGATTGAATTGTGACGCCTAGGTATTTCGCAGAGGAGACTTTGTCTAGTACACGTCCGTGCAGGGTATAGTCGTGGCTCTTTTGTTCTCTGCATTTTGAAATTGTGAGGACATTACATTTTGGGGGGTGGAAGGACATGTCCCATGCTTTTTTTTTTTTTTCCATTTTTCGAGTCGGTGCAGGTCGTCCTGAAGGGTTACTTGGTCTTGTGTTTTTAGCACGGGCCGCTGAAGTAAGGTGTCGTCCGCAGGTCAGGTGTCCGATTGAACCTGTTCTGGAAGGTCATTAATGTATGACAGGAACAGGACTGGGCCAACTACCGAGACTTGCGGGACCCCAAACCTCACTGGGACGAAAGTTGACGTGACCCCTTCAACAGTGACGGCCTGGCCGTGGTTGTGGAGGAGGTTGTAGAGCCAGGTGTTCGCTGCTCCTCGTACTCCGTAATATGTGATTTTGTGCAGCAGTAGGTCATGGTTTACCTTGTCGAAGGCGTTTTCGAAGTCCATGACTACGACGTCTACTTGTTTGCCTTGCTCTAGGTTGGTGGTGACTTTGACTTACTTACTTGACTCATGCCTCTTGATTCCTTGAGGAACATAGGACCGTGACGACACTCCTCGGTGGTGACTTTGACTTACTTACTTGACTCATGCCTCTTGATTCCTTGAGGAACATAGGGCCGCGACGACACTCCTCCAACGCACGCGATTCTGACAGGTCCTCCTTAGCTCGGCCCACCACATTCCGGCGGCCTTCACCTCTGTGTCAACACTCCTGCGCCAAGTCTGTTTTGGTCGACCCACTTTCCGCTTTCCTTGTGGATTCCAATCCAGAGCCTGCCTGGTTACGTTGGATACAGGCTTCCGTGGCGTGTGGCCGATCCATCCCCATTTCCGTTTCTTTATCTCAGTTTCAATTGGGACTTGTCTCATCCTGTCCCACAGTTGTTCATTGGAGATGACTTCCGGCCACCTGATGTTGAGGATGTTTCTGAGACATCTATTGATGAATGTCTGTAGCTTGTTGGTGTTTATCTTGGTTACCCGCCATGTTTCTGAACCATATAGAAGAACAGACTTCACGTTTGTGTTGAAAATCCGGATCTTGTTGCAGAGTGAGAGGGCTGTTGATCTCCAGATCTGGCGCAGGGTGTTGAAGGCGTGTCTTGCTTTGTTGATTCGGCATTTGATGTCTTCGTCTGTCCTCCCATCTTTACTGACTACACCGCCCTGGTAAACAAACTTGTCAACTTCCTTGATGTCTTCTTGGTGAAGCCGCACTGGATCTTGCTGTTTGTTGTTCACCCTTATGACCTCTGTCTTCCCGATGTTTATTTGGAGCCCAGTTTTCTCAGCTTCTTCTGCAACACGACATAGCTTCTCTTGTGCATCCTGCTGCTTATGGAAGAGGAGGCTGATGTCATCCGCGAAGTCCAGGTCCTCCAGCTGCTTCGTCAAGGTCCACTGGATACCTGTCCTCCGGCCTGCTGTAGACTGTCTCATGACCCAGTCAGTCACCATCAGGAAGATTGTCGGCGAAAGTAAAAAACCCTGACGGACGCCGGTTTGTACAGAGAAGGGTTCCGTCAGCTTCCCATCGTGGATGACTTGGCAGGTGGCATCTTCGTATAGTTGCTGGATGATGGTGACAAACTTTGGTGGAAAGCCGTAATGGTACATCAGTTTCCAGATGACGTCTCTGTCGACACTGTCAAAGGACTTCTGAAAGTCGACGAAAACTGTGTACAGGGGGTCTGCCACTCTAGGGACTGCTCGATGATGATCGGCAGTGTCGCAATACGGTCTGTACATGATCTTTCTTGGCGGAAGCCTGCCTGTTCTTCCCGAAGTGTCTGGTCAAGGGCGGTCTTCAATCTCTCTAGGATGATTCTTGTAGGTTGGTGGTGACTTCCTCCATAAATTCTAACAGTTGCGTCTCGCACGATTTCTACTTCCTGAAACCGTGCTGTTGGTTGCATAGGATGTTGTTCTGTTCTAGATGCAGCATCATGTTGCTAACTAGAATATGTTCCATAATCTTGCAGGGGACACTAGTGAGGGACAACCTTCCATGGGTTGGCGCTATTTTGCATGAACTCTGGACATGTTCCATTGTATGTTGCTGTGAGAGTGAACACGCAGGATCGTCTGATTTTTGCACACTTTACCAGGTTTGAGTTTGAGGGCATGAGGTCTGATAAAGATCTGGGAATAAAACTGAACATGACAGGAGCTTTATACCTCATTTCATTCCAGGTGAGAATTCTTTGGAGTGCTGTTTTCCCACGTAGTCCTTTGGCTTGCTGGACTGCCTTCTGGGTTCTGTTAGCATCCTGGTCTTTCTTCAACTCCGGTATTACCATGTCATTCTTAGCTTTCCCTTTGACCATAACTTTATTTCTGTTGATGCCAGTCTCTACCTGTTAGCTTGTATGTTTCCTGTTACTTCCTTGCTTTTGAGATTTTCCTTTGCTATGTGCACTACATTCTGCACTTTTCATTTTCTGTCAGTCTTTAGTCTGGGTGGGATTGATCTTACATCCCTGTCACCTCAGTCCTCAAGCACGGTTAGTAAACTTGTTTTTTACCACTTTGTACTCCTTGACGATGGACTTCACATCTCACATCCCTGTCACCTTAGTCCTCAAGCACGGTCAGTAAACTTGCTTTTACCACTTTGTACTCCTTGACGATGGACTTCACATCTCACATCCCTGTCACCTTAGTCCTCAAGCACGGTCAGTAAACTTGCTTTTACCACTTTGTACTCCTTGACGATGGACTTCACATCTCACATCCCTGTCACCTTAGTCCTCAAGCACGGTCAGTAAACTTGCTTTTACCACTTTGTACTCCTTGACGATGGACTTCACATCTCACATCCCTGTCACCTTAGTCCTCAAGCACGGTCAGTAAACTTGCTTTTACCACTTTGTACTCCTTGACGATGGACTTCACATCTCACATCCCTGTCACCTTAGTCCTCAAGCACGGTTAGTAAACTTGCTTTTACCACTTTGTACTCCTTGACGATGGACTTCACCGGTATTCTCAGCTTTGCTTGGCGATAGTAAAGCACAAGTCAGTGAGACTAGGTGGGACACTAGTGGGGCACCGATCCATGTTCTTGTGCGTTTGTTGATTTTGGTCTCTAGATTCTACAGTGCCACAGCTGACATTGTGTATCAATAGAAGACAGAGGTGCTTCGAGATCAGTATAAACTGTAGTCATCAGTTTTTGTATTTGCCAGGGAGGTCATACTAATCTGTTGTCTGGAAATTTTCTGCTATTTCTTTGTTTACGTTTTCGCGCTTTGTGTCTTTCAAGGAGTCATAGTTCCACCTTCCAAGGCTCTAGATTGATTCTTCTGTCTCTGTTAGAATGAATTCTTTCGCAACGGTGAACATCTGATTCAGTACCTTTCCTTTCTGCAGGGAGAGACTAAGTGATTTCGTGGGTTTGAAACGAAGACACTAACTCGTTTCACTGCTTCTGTTTTTTGAGAGTTTCATCTTCCACGCTGGAAAGTACTGTTGTGTCTTACATGAAGGAGTTTAATAGGGATAGTTGATATCCATTTGCGAACTTTGTCGAAGCTGTGCTGCTCTTTACTGCTTTCAAGGTAACCTTCATTGCCAAGCAAACACGGCCCATTACTAAGCCAGCTTCAACAATGATCCAGTTAATGCGTATCATGTTGTAGAAACCTCAGTGAGAAGCCATAGAAATATTTCTTCAACATTTCTTAGATTTTTTTCGGAGGGGGGGGGGGGGGGGGGGGGGGGGGAGGGGGGAGGGGGGGGGCATAATACATCTCGAGGGTGAATTGAATCATCTCGTGTGGATCTGATTCGTGGGCATTAGCCACACCCAGAGAAGTCCTCTTTGTCTGCCTGAGCTCTTCGGATTGCTTTCCAAATGATAGTGGCACATTCTACACAGACAAACTTTCCTGACATGCCTTCTTTCTAGACAGACACATCGAAGTTCTCATTTTCTGTGAGGTGTTTAGTCAGCCTTGCTGGTGTGGATAGGAAAAAAAAATTTCCCTCATTGTTCAGCAATGATTTTGATCTGTACTGGTCGATGCAACTCGAGTTTCGCTCTTCGGCAATGTGAAGTTCAAGTTCTCACATGTTGATATAATCAATTTGTGGAGCCATCCAATGATACTGGGACATTTTTTTTATATACAGAAGGGCATTCCATTAGATCTATGCCATAATTTTTGCTCTTGCTTTCTTCACAACTTTCTTTATCTCATCCAGTGCTGGTGGCTTGTCATTTTCCGTGAGGTTGCAGGCCGTATTAACCCCAAATTTCAATTAGTGTTTCACTCTGAAGGTCAGAATGTGTTTCCCTGAATTGCCACTCAAATATTTCTCGGTCCACTGTGATTGTCCCTAATTCTGGCTACTTGAATAGTTTCCTAGCGAACGAGGTGAGGGGTTTGGGATGGGGATCTCTGAAGAAGCAGTCTTGAACTTTCTTTAGCTTCGTCTCCTTCTTGATGATTCTGCTTTACTGGAGGCATTTTGTTGTGCTTCCAGGTCTTCCTAGAGCTTCTATAGCCCTTTCTTCTCTGCCTCTGAGACAGTCTTCAAGGTTTGTCAACTTTGGTTGTTTTACTCCTTAGTATCGCTACAAATTCCGAATGCAATGTCTCTAAACGTGTCTAGTTTGTGCTCTTTCGTGCTTTTTCTTATCAGCTGGACTTTGCTTTCATCTAATTTCCTCCATTCCTCTTTGCGCCTGTGGACTGCAAGCTGGGTTTAGTGAAGTTGCACTGAAACCACTCCAGTGTTTAGTAGTGCCTGATACAGAAGAGGCAGTGCAGGTGCCTTCATCTTGGCAATCTCACGCAGAACTCTGCGGCTAACGTAAGACCATCCGGACCGCTGACCCTTGTAGGTCCAGTTCTCTCAGTCGTTCAGCCGTTCTGAGACTGTCATGTGGATGAAGTCACGGAGCGTTGGGCGAGCGCCGGAGCACTGAAAAACGAGCTTTTTTTTCAGAAGAGTTCTTTGGTGCTGTAGCCTGTGTTTGTTCAACACGCTCACTTTCACTTTGTCATAAAGGTGATGCACCGTGGTCTTGTTTCTTATCATTGTTAATTAGGACCAGAACATTTTTGCTTGTTTGTACGCCTGGTCAGTGTAGATGGAATACATGCTTGTTTGTACGCTTGGTCAGTGTAGATGGAACATTAGCTTGTTTGTACGCCTGGTTAGTGTAGATAGAATATATGCTTGTTTGTACGCCTGGTCAGTGTAGATGGAATATATGCAACTGGCTTCCAGTAGTGCAGTCGGAACCTGTGCTGGGTAGGGGAAGAGTGTGATAATATTGCTTTAGTCAGTTTGCTCATGTAAAAGTCGGGATTAGCACACCGAAGATATTAGCACTTATACTCGCATATACACACTAGTATACCCGCCAAACATTTTACGGTCTCTTGGAACGGAGTGTCATGCATTCGCTTCTCTTCCGACCCGACTAAAAAAGACAAGATCAATTGTCTGTATTCTGCTTATGATGCACGCTTGAACATCTCACGTTACAAAATGAATGGCAACAGAAACACTATACATAGATACTACTTAATCCCGGGTCAAATATTACCGATCCGCTTTTTTACCTGACCACATTTCTACACACACCTGTACACCATACCGGAGATCAGCCTCTGTTACACAAAGTCACCACAGAATGCCTCGTTGTCTCTGGACAGGCAGCAGGTGGTGGTCACGCCTTAAGTCTTCTGGCACCAGGTTCAGGACTGGGTTGCTGTGGTCGCCTTCACTGGACTCTTCTTGAAGAGGAGTCTTCGCCTATCTTCATCCCCTCACTGGGTTTCAGACTTAGTTTTGTTTTCAGCCTCGTCTGTCCGCGTTTAGAGACTTGTTCCCATTTCAGTCACGTACAGCAATGTTCTCCTTCTCCAACCCTTCTCCGTCCTGCTTCTGTCTCTCTGTTGTCGTGTGTCTTATGTTCTCAACTGTCCATTTATTCAGGCATTTCCACAAAGGATCTCCCTAAGGCCATGTTCACCTCCACGATGGGTCTCTCTAACACCACGTTCAACTCTGCTATGGATCTCTCTAAAGTTAAGTTCTTCCGTGCACCAACATTCATGCGAATGTTTTAAATACCAAAACAAATAGCAAAACAAAAACAAATAGCAAAACAATCAACTTGGGTCCTCTCTTTTACATCGAAATTCACAGCAACTTCTGAAACATTCTCACACAATAATTACTCTTCAGCCATGTCCACTGCCTCTACTCACGTTAACACCAAACAGAAACAGCACCTCCCAATAGGACAAAGTCGGACAGAAACGGGAACCTCTACTATTCAAATGGCAGATCCTCGGGCCCTATTCTGTCCTTGCTTTGTGTTTTTACCTCTTGCTGACTTCCCCGAGGGATACTACACATGGTGCGCCACAATCCGAGTGGATAATTTGCCTCCCTTGACTATTAAACACCTGAAGGGTAGAGTTCAGAAAGTTTACGTGTCCTCATTGATTTTTTTCACCTATCAATAATTATACGTTAGACTCAACCTCCTTGACACAGTCTTGGGGGGCAAAGGGGGGGGGGGGGGGGGGGGGGGGGGGAAGGCAGGGAGGGGGACTGCACAGGTATGAGCCCTAATGCCTTCTCTGCCAATTTTCCAATTGTCATCTCATTCTCTTACACTTCACGTTGTTGTTTAGAGTTTGTACACACACACACACACACACACACACACACACACACACACACACACACACGTGTGTGTGTGTGTGTGTGTGGTGTGTGTGTGTGTGTGTGTGTGTGTGTGTGTACATACATACTTTTTTTGTTTTTACCAGCTTCTCTCGACAGAGCCTCCGTTGGATTTTGCATTTCAGGATCTTGTACTCCTTTTACAAAAGTCTTTCTCCACTTCTCGTTGAGATGAACAGGACGTTCTCCCTCTCGTGAAGTGCATCTACCGGAGACTACATCTGGGACCCAAGTGTCTGTGTAGTTGCACTTCTATGCGCTACTGTTTATGCCGTCCTTTACGGTACTTAGATCTCTGTCAGACTGGTCGTCATACTGAGACGTACTGTAGCCCATCAGATCATAGCTGATGCTGTCGGCACTTCTGTAGCCTCTCTGATCGGCTGGTCTGTGAACTGTCTGACTCATTCAGGTCTTCCCTGTCTACCATGTTGTTGAAGTAAGTCGAACTAAACAACAACGATAACAACAATAAGAGGGCGGGGAAAAAGGGATGGTGGTGGAGGGGGCTGAGAAAAGGAGAAAAAGAATGATGCTGGAAACAGAACTACCCCCTCTTCACAATTTCTATCCTTTATGAAAATGAACTCTCTCTCTCTCTCTCTCTCTCTCTCTCTCTCTCTCTCTCTCTCTCACACACACACACACACACACACACAGAGAGAGAGAGAGAGAGAGAGAGAGAGAGAGAGAATGGAGACGTTAATCAGCCAGATAATTATCGTGGCATAGCCTTAACAAGTGTTGTAAGTAAAGTTTATACACACATTTTAACGAAAAGGCTATCCGTGTGAGCAAAAGAAGAAGAAACAATTCTTGAAGAGCAGGCAGGTTTCCGAGCAGGGTATAGTACAATTGACCATATTTTCACCCTCTACGCTATCATACAAAAGTCTTTACAAAAGAATTCTAAACTGTACGTTGCATTTATTGATTTTAAAAAAGCGTTTGACTCTGTGAACAGGAATTCACTATGGGCAGTTTTGAGGAGGAATGGTGTGAATGGCAAAATGTATAGGGCCTTAAGAGGTATTTATGATTCTGTGTTGGCTTGTGTTCGTGACAAATGTTGTTATTCTGATTATTTCAATTGCCCTAGGGGAGTGAGACAAGGTTGCCTACTGAGCCCCATATTGTTTTCCTTTTTCATTAATGAATTAGCTGTAGAACTGTCTGTGACTGGAAAGCATGGAATACAATTGATTCCTGGGGCAGCGGAAATCTTTCTTCTTTTGTTTGCAGACGATGTCATACTGTTGTCGAATACAATAATAGTTCTTCAGAATCAGCTTGACAGCTTAAAAAGAGAAACAGGTAGATTACATCTGAGTATTGATCTTAAAAAGACAAACGTAATGGTGTTTAGAAAGGGAGGTCATTTGGCTGCCAGGGAGAGATGGTGTTATGGAGGTAAAGAAGTGATGGTTACAAATTCTTACAAATATTTGGGAATGGTTTTTACCACAAAATTAGGTATTAGTAGCAGTTTAGTAGACGTCTGTAGAAAAGGGAAGAAAGGGGTAATGGACATATTGAGATCCATGAGAAAATTGAACACTGGGGATGTAGATCTCTTTTGGAAACTATTTGACACACAAATAGAGCCCATATTAACCTACGCAGCTGAAGTGTGGGGACTGGAGGAAGATAGGAAAAAAGTTGAAAAAGTGCATACCTTTGCAATAAAAAGACTTTTAGGTCTTCCCATCCACACTTCTAATACTTTAGTTTATGGCGAAACCGGAAGATATCCCCTCTGTATTCGAATGTCTGTAAAGTGTATTAAATATTGGCTTAAACTTATTAACTTACCAATGTCGAGAATTTGCAGACAGTCATATGAAATGCTTGTTATACAACATGAATGTGGTTACTTAAATTGGGCGTCAAATGTTAAGAGAATTTTACGCGAGAATGGATTTGGTATTGTATGGCTAAGCCAAGGTGCAGGTTGTGAGTATGGTTTTATTAGTGAATTCAAAGATAGACTTATCTCCTGCTATAAACAGCATTGGCATTCAGAATTGGAAGCTAATGATAAATATAGATGTGGATGTGGAAATCAAAATATGCAATCAGCTTGTACAGCAACAGGCGTATGTGTGAAAAGTAATATGCCAACAGCCGGTTCTGCACTGGATGCAGGAATAATAAAGGGTCGTCCATCATCGGCTGGTGCAGCATAAGATGTATGCGTGAAAAGTATGCCATCAGCTTGTACTGCACTGGATGTAGATGTGAAAAGTATGCCATCAACTTGTGTATCACTAGATATAGTTGTGAAAAGCATGCCATCAGCTCATCCATCATTGGATGAAGATGTGAAAAGTATGCCATCACCTTGTCCATCATTGGATAAAGATGTGAAAAGTATGCCATAAGCTCATCCATCATTGGATAAAGATGTGAAAAGTATGCCATCACCTTGTCCATCATTGGATAAAGATGTGAAAAGTATGCCATCAGCTCGTCTATCATTCGATATAGATGTGAAAAGTATGCCATCACCTCGTCCATCAGTGGATAAAGATGTGAAAACTATGCCATCCCCTCGTCCATCAGTGGATAAAGATGTGAAAAGTATACTATCAGCTTGCCCATCATTGGATAAAGATGTGAAAGGTATGCCACCACCTTGTCCATCAGTGGAAAAAGGTGTGAAAAGTATGCCATCAGCTTGCCCATCATTGGATAAAGATGTGAAAAGTATACCATCACCTCGTACTTCACTGGGTATAGATGTGGAAAAGTATGCCATCAGCTTGTACAGCACTGGATGTATGTGTCAAAAGAAGTATGCCATCAACCGGTTCTGCACTGGATGTAGGTATTAAGGGTCTCCTATCGGTTGCTGCAGTAGGCCTACAAGATGTATACGTGAAAAATATGCCATTAGCTTGTAATGCACTGGATGTAGGCCCTACATGTGAAAACATGCCATCAGATTGTACTGCACTGGATACAGGTGAGAAATGTATAACATCAGCTTGTACTTCGCTGGATGCAGGTGTGAAAAGTATGCCATCAGATCGTAGGCTACTTCACTGGACGCAGGTGTGAAAAGTATGTCATCAGATCGTCCTTCACTAGATGCAGGTGTGAAAAGTATGCCATCAGATCGTACTTCACTAGATGCAGGTGTGAAAAGTATGCCATCAGCTTGTACTGCGTTGGAAGTTGATGTGAAATGCATGCCATCAGCTGGTGCAGTACAGGATATTGATGCACGCTTTTAAAAAAAAATCTAAAATGAACAGGTAACATCCCTGTCTCTGCCACACAGGCAGTAACACACATTACAGTAATATAGTATATGATTTTATGTATGTCTTTAGAATAAATTACAATGAATGAAACTGGGAAGGAAAATTATCAGCCCTACTGAGTGTATGATCATAAAGCGAGCGTTCATTAACTGCCCTCTCGAGTTTATCAGCTGTTAGGGGTGGGGGAAAAAACCACCTTGCCCCACTGAGCTATTAAAAAAAAAGAAAGTATACACGCTCTGCATGTGTGTGTGTGTGTGTGTGTGTGTGTGTGTGTGGTGTGTGTGTGTGTGTGTGTGTGTGTGTGTGTGTGTTTGCGTGCGTGCGCGCGCGCGCGTGTGAGTGTGAGCCTGGCCTGACCTATGAAACAGATTCACCGACTGATCAAAAACTCCACGATCAGGAGGAGCTCGCTCCCTTCCCCCTCCTCAGCACACACACAATCCACCTTAGATCCACATCTATCAATGAAAACAAAATCATGCTGGAAATATTTCGTGTAAATAATCTACAGGTCCTTTATGGGATATTTCGGGGGGAGAGAAGAAAACAACCAACGTTTAAAACACGGGGGGGGGGGGGGGGGGGGAAGAAAACAACAGCGCTTAACAATCGATTTAAAAAAAAAAAAAAAAAAGGGAAATGACATACACCGGCCTGAACTTCTACCCGTAAGATTTAGCCTAACATTCTTGAAAATGCATCAGAATTTTGGATTAACCTACTTTGAAGGTTGCGCGGGGAGACTGCGCCTTTAGTTACAGTTGACTGCAGATCCCGGGCGGCCAGACCAAAAATAGTACTATCTTTTGGCCAGACCAGAGACGTAGAGGCCAGACGAACTTCGGCCGAAGGATGTGGTCCTGACAAAGGAATTTGGAACGAATGCGAATCTTTATGGAAAAGTCTTTCGTTCTATTTTCCTTATCCAGTAAACGCACGCTCGCTTGCTGCTGTCGACAATCTGTGTTTTGTGTAGGCTCGATGCAGAAATGGAGAAAGGGAAGTAACTTATTTGATCGATTTCAGGAAATTTGTTTTGTCCCTTTATCGTAGCAACATAACTTTGAAAAAAAAGGAAAAAAAAACAAAAAAAATTCATGATATTAAACTTTTTGAGAAAAAAAAAGAGGAGAGAAATAAAAATCATGATATTGAATGATTTTTTTCTATCGGAATAAATTGAAATTGAATGATGAAGTTGACTTTATAATGTTCAGCTGTGTGGCACATCAATTTTTTAATCACATCTCCCTTTGCCACCCACGTTGGTGAGTGGGCATGGAAAGAGGTGTACGTGTGGTAATGGGATGGACAGGGGGGAGGGGGGCAATTCATCCCACAGTCATTCTGATTTTCAGCGGTTTTGAACTATGGAAGCCCGTTTACCTTAATTTTCATTACCAGGGTTTGTTTCTATTGGCTGTGCTCCACCTCTTCCATTGATCGTTTCACATCCTCTCAGCCATGTGCATGAGCGTTTTCTTTGTCTTCTTGTTGCTGTGAAGGTCATATTCATTATTGCTGCTGTAAGTGTATTCCAGGGCTTTTTTCCGCTTTAGGCAAGACGTCTTAGTGCATCCTCCTTGTTGAAAATAAGCATCACAGGAACAGAGATGGATCTGAAGAGTTAATTATCACTGCGTTGTGCATGAATGAGCGACAAATCAGGGTTTCGTTTTGAATGTGTGTGAATGTGCGTGCAAGTGCATGCCCTGCATGTCTGTGTATGTGTTGGGGTGGGAGGCGGAAGGAGGGCGGGGTGTTGCCGCGTGGGTTGGCAGGTGAAAGGATGGGAGCGTGTTTGTGTGCGTGTGTGTGAGGGGGTGGTGGTGGTGGTGGTGATGGTGGAGATGAGGTGCGGGTGGGGGAGAGGGGCTGCCCCTCCACATATGTGAAATATTTTGATTTGGTCTTTCATCTTATAACTCTGATCTAGTTATAGTGAGCTGTATATTTCATAGGTATTTTGATTATATGTGTGTATGTTAAACTTTATGCAATTTTCAATTGTATGTATCTTACAAATGTCTATTACTTGTCTAATAAATGGCTGACATTCTGTCCATTTTGCTTGTGTGGTATCTGTTGCACCTGACACACTCTCTCTTTTTTGTGATAAGAAAAGTATTCATCTAATCACGTTAAGTTCTTTTAAACGGCATGGAAAATGTCAACATTTACAGCAATAGGTAGTTCCAATATACCATAAAAATACATTGCTTTGTAGACTATTATCAATTTGTAAGGTGCATAACTTCATAGAGTTTATGTCCAGTGGAAAATTTGAATAATCTGGTCAATAAGGTGACCAGAGTATGGAAGCACCATTTGATCTGAATCCTCACCAAAATCTTCTGGGGTATCCTACTCTAGGCTTACATTCCATCCTTCGACATAAGTTATAAGAGGTCAGGCTTTTTGGTTTTTATTTTTAAAATCGGTTTCCTTTAATTTTTTTTTTTTTTTTACTTTGCTTTTTTTAAGCCAAGGAATCTTGGATACTCCTCTGGATCTGCACTAAAACTCAATGGTTTCTTCCTTGGGCAATATTCTACTTTAAACGCAGTTTAGTTTGAATAAAGTTAATTCTGTCCGTTTGCAACAAATGCAGGCAAAAACCTAAGTAGAGGTTAAAAATAAGGAGACAAAAAAAAAAAAAGACATAACCTGTCCTAAAACATTTTCTGTGCAGTTTCAATGATCAAACCCAACTCAGTTACCTTCCAAGAATGGTGCTGGTGGAGACCAGTGGACAAGCCCAACACAGTGGCCTGCTTGAGAATGGATTTGAACCAATTAACTGACGGAAAAATACAAAATACAACAAAGGAAAAACTTCTCATGAAAAATAAATGTTGAGAAATTGCGAACATTTAGTTGTGATCATAAAAGGTTTGTATACGTGTATACAGCACAATTTCAAGGGTGACACTTTGAAAATCTGAAAAAAAACGAAAATGAGGCAGGGGTCCAGGGGCCGCCCAGGCCCCGGCGGGGTGCAGGGGCAGTGCCACTGGAAAACTTTTTCTACCAGCACAATGGCGCGACGTAGGCTAACAAAGATCGCTGGACCTGTGTTGTCTTCAACGATAGAGAGCGCTTCCTCATTTCGGTTGTCTGCTACAGTGCTGCTTCGGTCATAATACCGCCGATGCAACTGTTTTTCCAAAAAAAAATTTTTTTTTTTTTGAATAACAAAACTTGAAAAATGGAATTTCTGTCTGGGGCCTTGCCGAGAAAACGGATTTCAGTCACCCAGACGGTAGAGTGGCACCCATGCAATTTTTTTATTTGATTTTTCTTTTAATTTTTTTTGTTTTGAAGAACATTTTGTGCACGACAAGATGAATAAATTCAATTTCAAAGTTTAAGTAGAAGGTTAAAAAAAAAAAAAAAAGTGAACACATCAGATTTGCCAAGTAGTTTACTTTCCTCAGGCCCTAAGCAAATGGCCTTTTTTCATACGGTTCTAAACCAAAAACAGCCAGAAGAGCATGTGTGCATGTTCTTTCACATGCATTTGTGTAAAATCTCCACAAAAAAGAAACTAATGTGTGCATGCATCTTCATTGGTATCCTGCATCTTAGTAAAAGCTCCACAAAAAACAACCAAAAACAAAACAAAAAACAAATACAAACTGCTCCTTAAATGGGCTTTTGTTTAGCTCTTTACTGATGGCCGATTATTCTGATGATACAGAAATGTGGATTAAGGTTAAAAGTGCATGTTTAAGTATAGTCACATCCCTTTCAATTATGGATTAAGGTTAAAAGTGCATGTTTAAGTATAGTCACGTCCCTTTCAATTATGACAAGGAAAGGATGCACACATGCAGCTGTATGTATCGGTGGTGAAACTTTATTTATCTCTTTAATGACAAATACACCAGCATGTACAACATCAGATGAATAGAATTGGCAGCGCACTAAGCCAACTGCCATAGATCTAATACATAGGTGAGAAAAAAAAGACCCCTCAAAACAACAGCAATGAAGATGAACACCTGGTTACTAATATTTTACAGCTGTTTACCAAAATCTAAATTTGACAAGTTATACTGAGCTGGGAGCAATGACATTCAAGACTTCAAATTAAATATGACTATTATGAAGGTAAAAAATCAGAAAAAAAAAAGGTATCCGACTTTGCAGCATTATGCACGTAGGGCAATCAAAGTCTCATACGGACGATAATTTTGTAATGAAATAAATTGCAAACAAATATGAAATTTTGGAACCCCCCCCCCCAAATGGCATAATACACTCTGCAACCTGTACAATTATATCACTTGTGATGCCTCATGAAAAGAAAATGATGCAAAACACACAAATAAAAGAGATCAACCCCAAATGTATGCACCATAAGAACATAATCCTTTACACTATTCACATTGCTTACAACTGTGGAAGCAGGCAAACATACACTCAGAATGCAAAATCTTTCACTGACCTAGTTTTTGTCTTATTTTGTTTTTCCAACACCAACGGCAACAGCGGCCTTGGTTGAAAAACTCGGCAACTTTCTTACTTTGTGCATAATACTTGCCTGAATTCAAATGCAACTTACTGCTTTGTACGTGGTCATCATGCCTCTTAATTAAAAAAAGTTCACTGTGATGGCTGAAAGTTCAGCAATCACCGTCAGTTGCTCAAGACTATGGTTTAGAGCGGGTCTCATGTTTGCTTTATTTCTCAGAATGGATATTAATAAATATGTGACAAAAATAATGGCATGCAGGTGCTGCATACATTTTCTTACCTTGACCTGCATTGGAAAATGAACAAAATAAATTAAGTATGTTTGCACGCGAGCCAGAAACCGGACAGATCTACTCTCATGCGCATTATTCTTCGCTTGACCCACACTCTAGTATTACAACACTCATAGGTTAGACAAGAAAAAAAAAATTAAAAGGAACTCATCTATTTTCTCACACATCAATCACAGGGTCCTCCATTTCCTTATCACAAACTGGGGCAAGGGACATCATCGCAAACACACATGTGAACAAGATACACAATAATGAATCTACACATCAAATGGACGAAGAAAAAATAATGCACTGCACAATATGGAATGCTTAAACTTTAATATACTAGACAGAGAAAGGGGGGAAAAATGCTGTTTATTCTGTGTAACATACACAATTATGTCACATCAGCCAAATGTGTAACTAGCTCCAACACCAATCAAACCATTTCCATACACATGCTACCTCTGGAACACAATGCCTTGAGCCACTCCAGCCATCATTTCTCAAGACTGTGGGAAATGGTTGGGAGGTATGACTGGGGTGGGGTGGGGGAATTTCAAACTAAGTATCTCGTCACAGTGGCCTTTCACCGATTCCTGCCTGCAACTTAAATGAAGCTCCAACACTTTTCTTGCCTGAAGTAAATCAATCCATGGTTTTCATCAAACCAGTCAACCATCTCTCATGCAGTACAATAGCATGGCATGATGTTAAGTTTGAACGTGCAACAAAATAATGGCCTGCAGACAATTATATTCTTGCTATGCTCCAACCTATTTGCCTCCTTCTCTCAGATGTGTGTATATGTATGCATGAAGGTGAGCACTAACATATACAAGAGAAATGGTGCTGTTGAGAATGACAATTTACAGCAGATGACTCATATTTCCCTACTGCCAGACTGACTATTTTTTTCTTATTGGAGGCAACATGTGAACTGTCACACCAAAGAAAATGATCTTAGAACGTAAGTGCAAGCCTTCTGATGCTCTTATTTCATCTTGGGAGCTGAGAGGGAAAAAAAAAGCTTGTTCTGCATCAATGACGGTCATAGCACCTTAGCACCTTTCTACTTCACGGACAGGATAAGGGCGACAATCAGTCCGTACAACCCGAGCACCTCAGCAAAGATAAGAATGAGGATCATGCCGACGAATAACCTGGGCTGTTGGGCAGTGCCTCGTACGCCAGCATCTCCAACAATTCCGATGGCAAAGCCAGCTGCCAGTCCACTCAAGCCCACACTCAGTCCTGCACCCAGATGCAAGAAACTCCTGCAAGACAGACAAATCACAGTTTTAAATATTTTTTCAAGGGCTACTCACCCATAACTTGTACCAAATCAAGACTGACATGGAGCTCCAAAGCACAGAGTGAGGGCTTCAACAAGCGCCATCTAAAAACTTTTCAACAGCTGCTAACCAGAAAAAAAAGGATTCAACTACACTTAATACCAATAATGTAATGATGTAAGCAAGGTCTACATACACCGTCAGGATTTCAACAGTGAAACTTGAATGCGGGATGTCCTCACTGATCAAAATCAAAAGTGTCTCAAAAATTCTACTACATGAGCCATTTCCCTTAGAACTGAAACATTTCATCACTTAACTACATTTCCAGTCACCAAACAATAACTTGAAGCCTGGCGATAAACAAGAGGCAACCAATCAAAATCCGTGGAGCCTTTGGCCACTCTTGCATTGTATGCACAACACATTCGTCTGTTCATGTAATCAGTGGTAATTATTTCCTCAAACTTAGGCGGTCAGACTTGGTGTGAAAAACTCACTTCCAAATTTTCAGAGTTACAAAAATATTTAGGGGGTCACCATTTATAACTGCTTGAATATTAAGTGAAACACACACACACACATACACATATATGTGCGTGCTCTCATTGGCCTACACACATAAATACATAAAGAGACTGAAATTTTCATAGATAAGCAAACAGGTGCTAATAACAAAGTTAATAAAACATTCCAGATTGTGCTAAATATTCATTCAGATTCCTGTTTCAGTGTGAGTAAAGTATTATCAACTAACAAGAATAAATATGAATACCTACACTATCAGGATTTTCACAGTGAAACTTGATTTGTGTGATATCCTTTTGAATATCATCACAGAATTTCCACTATGCGAGCCGTTTCCTTAGTGTTGAAATAATTCATTGCTTGACCATATTCCAACTGCCATGCAATGATCATCGGATGCCTAATGGTGACAAAGGCAAGTGCTGATTACTCATGGAACCTTTGACAAAATCATGTAGACATAGCATTCTTGTACAGTGCGCAACACATTCGTATGCCTCTAACGGAACCATTTTAAATATCTGAACTGGTCATGATAGTTCTCTTGACTTCTGTTCCATTCGTTGGATTATTGCCCGCAAGCCACAGCTGAACTGTCCATTTCGATTCTGAAAAGCTGAATTTCATACTGTCTTTCTTGCTTTTTGCACTTAAACTGAATCATGTGATCTTATGGTCCAATCAAGACTGGGTAGTCTATTTTGACGACTCTTCTTAGCGTTCAGTACAGAAGAGTTGTCAAGCAGAAGTTGTTTACCAATTCAAAACCTTCTAAAATGCTGAGGAAAGTTACATTTCTAACCACTCTGATTGTGGCTGGAAAAGAAAATCAGTACGTCACAGTAAATTTTGGTACATTTTTGTGACACACTAGCCTGAATTCAGAGCGTCTGATGGGAATTTCATGTGTCAGAGATGCAGATCTATGCGTAAGAATTATCAGTGGTAATTCAGCCACTGTTATGTTTGACTGAATCACATGATCATGCGGTCCAACCTTAAACAGGGTAGACTATTTTGAAGACTTATGGTTTTCCATGCAGTACAGTTCTCAAGTAGAAGTTGTTCATTGATTCAGAACATTCTAAAACGTCGGATTATGATTTTATCGACTTAGATTGTGTCAGATTAGATGGAAGTGCTTTTACGTGGCATGCTGCTCAAAGTATTAATGCATACCAGAGAAAATCACTGCATTACAATAAATTCTGTTATGTTTTGGTGGTGCACTGGTCTGAACTCTAGTGCGTCGATGTGAATTTCATGTGTCAGAGAAGCATATTCGTGCATGATTATAATCACCACCACCTTCAAAGATTGTTTTCCTGGGAAATTTTAGAACATATATGCGTATTTCTCTATTCCATATTTCACAATTAAAACAGTATATTAATTACTCAATGCTATCAATTCATACAGCAATTCTATGCAATACACTAGCTTTATTTTTGGCACTGGATTAGGTATAACTTCTCAAGGTATTTTAAACTTTTTTTTATGCATGCACTATGACCTAACACATCAGACAACACTTTTGATCTTACAAACACTCTTTACCTCTCTTCCACATATGATCTACTTCTTCATCTCTTCAATCTTACAGTTTATACACAGCAATACAGGGCACAACAAAAAGACACCCTTAAGGCCTTTTCACATACTTGTAAAGGGTGTAGGATTCATCTGAAGACATGCTCTGGGTGATGACAACAGCAACCACCAGACCGTAGATGGCGATGATACCTGCCATAACCACCGGGATGACAGACTTCATGATCAGCTCAGGACGCATCACTGCCATGGCTGAAATACCGGTGCCAGACTTGGCTGTTCCATAAGCAGCACCTAAGGCTGAAAAACACAGGAAATAACATGTACACTGTAACAGTCTCAGTTTCATGCGAACTGTTAAGTTGTTTATCTTGAAAACGCCTGTGTTGTAAGCAACATAACCTGACTGTTTATCTTTTCAAAGTATGGGTTCTAAACTAGTATTTTTTTCTGTAATTTAAATCTACTAAATGATTTTACAATAAAAATTAACAGCAGAAAAACTTAACATTCAGAATTTTTTTTAACTCCAGGAAAGATTTTTTTGAAGACTTCTGTACACCTCTACATTACAATTTCACATCGACTGAAATTTAAAGGCCTGCCTTTCACATTGTACCAACAGAAAGTATCATTACACAACATTACAATGCATTCAAGGCATTAGAAAAAAAAAGAAGAAAGTTTCTTAATGCCCTGTGGTCTGCTTTATTGACCACATGTGAGAAGTACTGAAAAAGCGCAAAAGAGACAATACCCCAACACATGTCCACACACACATACTCTCATACAGTCAGATTTCTTACTCAAAAAAAAGCAAACAATAATGAACAAATAAACACAGAAATAAAAGTTTGCTTAAACACATAGCTAATATTGGCAGCTACACAAAAAAAACCAAAAATCGAAACCAAAAAACATACTGATCCAGAAATCACAGAATAATGACTAAATTAGTAAATACATAAACAAATAATACAATTAACTTAACATGACACATATAACTCTATAAACAGTAGTACTCGGCATTACCTCCTAGCGACACAGCTAAAAGAGTTTGCAGTCTGCAGCATTATCCTGGAGGAAAATTCCTGAAACTGCTGCTCACATTTGATAAGGGCAGTTGCTCTATGTTCTTAAAGCTATATATCTCTCTCTCTTCTCCCCTGTTCCAATGTCTTCAAAGTAAGTTTTCTGTACATCTGCCGAGTTTATCCTGTATACCTAGACTCTCTGAATATCAATTCATAATTATCATAATATTGATGATCACTGGAATGATCTTTTCATTATAATGAAACAATGAAAGCTGTTGGATGCCTAACCTACTAACTTAAAAAAATTTTTTTTTTTTTTTTTGATTAAGGAGTGGAATGCATGCAGATCAGGAGCTCCTGGAATGGCAAGTGAGCGGTATAACTTAAGATATGCCCTTTGTAACTACAGGCAGTCCAGTTGTTATTCTCACTAGCCATGCGGCGGGTAGGTGACCGGTTAAAAAAAATCTCATGTTTTTCCTTCTACAGTACCAGTTATGGATGCAATCACATTTCATATTTAGCTTCACTTCAGCTGTCACCAGTGTCAGCAAATGGAATTTTTTTCCCTCTTAATTTATAGAGATCTTTTGTATTTTTTAATGCAAAGAGCTTAATAACAAAGAATAGGATATTTTCATGCCAAGGAGTCAAAATTTCATGTTTTCTTACATCACAGCAATCTTTTGGTATAACGAAGAGATATTTAAAGTGTACTGAGTGAGCTGATAAATAAGAACAGGTTTTTGTGTTTGTATTCAGAGGCATAAAGTTAAAATTAAAAGAAAATTAATAATAAATCGCCAAGTGAAATACTCTGTTGCTTTTAGTAATGTTACCTTAAAAAAAAAAAGGAAAAAAGGAAAAGAAAAGAAACAAAAAATCAACCAGAGTATTTGACTAAAACAATGTACATTTTACAGCAAATGTTGAATTTCGAAAAGTATCTTTTGTAAATCAACAATGCATTCAACCTGCATGATACCAAGCTGCACTGAATTTGATATTTTGATTCAAATTCATGCTCTGACACTCAGATTCCCATGCCTCTCTTCAATCCTGCCTTAAAAAACAACATCATCATTGCACTCTCACCAGTCTCAGCAACATGTCAGCTGGCATGTCCATCTATACTGTATGCTCTTTTGAACTTTGTGTTGAATGATACTTAAATGAGCATGTGTGTATGTATGCAAGAATAAAGAGAAATATGTGTGTTTATGTATAGTTCGTTACATTCACTTTGGTGTTTATATGTGAAATACTGATGTATTGTGTTGCGTAGATTATCTGTAATCTATACTTTACTTTTTTTTTCTATAAAGCATCAAGAGCATTTCTGGGGACAGAGTGCTGCTGAACAAGTATCTATTACCCAATTCTGTTAATAATTCAATCTTCTTTGACTCTGTCATTGTGTGAAGAACTTTCCAAGATACTGATCTAAATAAACAACAAAATCAAAAACCCATTCAATAAAATTAAGAATGTTTCAGAACACACATGTTTGTTATAATGCACCGATTACAGGTCACATTACATTGCTTGCTATCCTCAAGCCTGCAACGACCTACTTCAGACAGCAAGAAAACTGCCTCCCGGAAGCGGAGTATTACTTAGTAATACTGCAGTGCACACATTATGTTAGTGCCTAAAAATCAAAGGAAAGACAGTTTCTGAATACTGAACAGACTTTTTTTTCCTCTCTCCAAATTTTGTAATCAGACTTTGATGATTTGGATCCAGTTAACTGACCTGGTGGACTTTCTGCCAAAACTAATACAGTCACCCACATCATTAAAAATCTGTGCATTATTTGGTTGGGTTTTGGTCATCATCTGTAAACTGTGCATAACATTAACAAAACACACCATGTGTTATGAAATATTCTTAATATTACTGATATGGGTGGGTTTTTTTCTTTTAGTTTTAATGCAATTAGATTTACTGACATTATCATATGAACCACAAATCTCTGTAAGAAAAATAATCTTTATGATTATTACAAGAATATATATCTTAGTTAAAGTATGAGAACTTTTGTTTGAAAAAAAAAAAACCCTGATCTTTGTGAAAGTTACTTAAGAAACAGATTGTTTTATGTAAGTTTTAGTTGTCATGGTCTGTTGGGTTGTTTTTTTGTGTGTTGCATGTGGCTCAATCAACACCTACAATGGTAATGAATACCTTTGGTTTTGCTAAACTAAATCATTTCATTATAAGTTTTATTATTTCTGCAGTTATAACATTTGAAACAACATGCAGCATTTCAAATTAAACTCAAAGTTCCCTTTTGCTCTGTAAACTTACTTTTTTTTCAAAGTTAACCAAAGAAATGAGAAGTGTTTGAAACATGTGCATAACTTCAAATCCTGTACTACATCTTATCCAATCAATGTTTGTCTACCGGTTTGATTCCCAAAAGTGAAAAAAATGCACACAATTTCTTGACTTCAAAGTTCAACGCCTTCTTCCTTGCGCTGAACCCTACCAAGTGATCTGAAGCGATCAAAGCTAAGTGAATTTTCATTGTTTTATTCGTTAATGTCTCACCTGATGAAGACCTAAGAGGTCGAAACTAGTTGTGTTTCGTCTTGTGACTCGTTTGTCCACGTTCTCTGGGCGGTTCGCTAACATTTATTTCAGATTTTTTCGAAGTTCAATTTTAACACTTATTAAAATTATCTTACTAGACAGTGCGATATAAGAAAAAAAATCACTTCAAGATCATTATTAATTACAATTAACATTATCTTACTAGACAGTGTGACAAGAAAAAAAAAATCACTTCAATGTTATTATTCATTACAATGTGATGCTTAAACCGAAGAGGCTGGATGTGTTTGAACACATTGACAGTACACTTGCAAACTGAACAGTGGAAGTCACTTGACTCCAACCTTGAGTTTCTGCACTCGTGCTTCCCTTGGTTCTCGCATACCTTGTCCGTCAAGCAGATCAGCGTGAATTCGACTTGGAAAGAAAAAAAAAAGGCCAAGTGGATAAAATCATTTCAACGGCTTATGATTCCGGAAAACTGATGGTATGAGTAACCCACAGTCGGATCTAAAACATACGGGTGTGTTTCATATTAATGAGATGACAAAAACTGGAATCTCTCTGAAGGAAAGGGGAGGGGACGGTTGTTGTCAACATACTCGAACGATAAGATCATGAAGAAGCTCAAGTCAAATCAAGTACCAGGATTGATTAATCTCTGTGTGATTACCTCACTTCTTAACTGCATTCACCTATTCTGTTATTGTAAATATAACGGTAATATTACACACAATGGATCTGACGAGACTAAGGTGCAAAACATTCTGTCATTCAGTGACTGCCGGTCCGGGTTTAGCGTAACAACGTCGTGAACTTACCACAGAAAGACATCGCTGCTGTCACACCGACGATGCCGAAAAATGATGTGTATGGAGGAGCTTCTGGATTATACTTGAATGGAGTGTTGCCATCCATGATGTAGTTCGTTGAATATATAAAGCTTTACGCAAAACGGAGACAATCACGCAAGGCTGACGGTGAGCCTACAGACACTGTCGATTCACTCTATCTGTAAAATGGCGAATGCAGAAAAATCGTCAGATCATGTGACTTTCACAATTACAACAGCAGAAGATTTGTGCCATGCATTTTGATTGGGTAATTTTCTTCAGCTCAAACCAACCAGAATACACATGAAAAACACTTCCGGTTTCCCAGTTTCACGTGGTGGGGCACAAGCTGAGGAACCAAAACAAATTTTGAGAATGAAATTTTCATATAAAGTAAGTGGATTTCTTATTATGCAAGCGTTCAGCTGTATAAAGTATGCGAAGGTATTATAATGTAAATGTTGTTGGAGTTATATTCAGAATCCTTGACTTTCTTCTCGACTGTTGAGGGCCCACAATCAAGCTTGATTATTCTGGCACCTATGTTCTTTACCAATGTTCACAAACATTGAAATAAAGAAAGTGTTAAATGTCGGTTCAGATGATCATTTCATACAAGCACTGAAGGAACTTACTACATAGACCCCGAAAGAAAACTTCATTTGATCTGTTAGGCAAAGAATAAACACAGAGCATGGTTTCAGATTGCTTCTGTCGAAATCAGACCTAAAAAGCACATCTTGAACGTCGTTTTTAGTCGTGTATAATAAACTGGTGCAATTATTCCAGATTTAGTTCCCAGAATGACTCAAGTTACTGTTAGTGCAGAAGTAATACATTAACACCACAGGATTTGGTCAATGAAGGCGGGCAAGTCTCCTGGGCTGGATGAAAATTGAAGGTTATCATATATATATATATATACGAAGTGGTTGCATGCACGACTAGTCGTGCGATAATACAACTCCCAACCGAGTCCGGCTATTGGCACGACTAGTCGTGCGACCAACTAAAAAATGGTTGCGTGCACGACTACTAATTACTCTCTCTCTCTCCCAAGCAAAAGAGGATAAATTTACACAATGAGAGAAATATGCAAGTGACTCAATTTTTAAAAAATCTTAATGACATGCACAACGTATTATCATATATCAATGGGAACACCCAGCCCCATCCCCTGCATCTCTAAGACAGCAGACATGATACCATGTATTGCATGTGTCACACCCTGTCCAATCAACAGTCGCATCAGGATAGAGATGCTTGGGAGGATCTTCCAAGCCACAAATCTCGCACTTTTCACTTTCATCTACTTGTGCAAACTCTGTTTTACTTTTTTTTGCTTTCTTTTTTGGTCTTTGATTGGTTGCACCTCCTTTTCGCTTTTTACGACCAACAACAGTTAAAGATGCCCCTTTTGGCCTCCCAAGAACTCTGTTGACCTTTGGTGTTTTGATACCCTCCCATTGTACATCCCCGCGCACCTCTAAATCCTTGATCCCTCTGTGAAAGATAGGTGGAGGTGGTGCACATTCAAAGTCACCACCCACATCAGCTGTCCCAACACCACCCACACCATGTCCATCACCACCCGTACTGTGTCCATCACCACGCCCATCAACGTGTCTATCACCACCCACGCTGTGTCCATCACCACCCACACTGTGTCCATCACCACCCTCATCAGCTGTCCCATCACCACCCGCACTGTGTCCATCACCACCCATACTGTGTCCATCACCACCCTCATCAGCTGTCCCATCACCACCCACACCATGTCCATCACCACCCGTACTGTGTCCATCACCACCCGCACTGTGTCCATCACCACCCACACTGTGTCCATCACCACCCTCATCACTGTGTCCATCACCACCCTCATCAATGTGTCCATCACCACCTACATAAAACCTAGCCCCAGCTATAGACATAACTCCAGCACCAACTTCCCCTTCTCCCACTGCACTCTGCACAATTTCAACAATGTCAACATTCTTGTTATCCTTCCACATCTCCACAAGCCTAGTCAGCAGGCTCATTTTCTCCTCAAACTGAACCTGCCCAACTGATGTCACAATTCCAATGAGTTTGTTGCACACGTCTGTCACAGCACAGAACTTCTGCTGCTTGCTGGATCTCTTCCTCTGAGGAGAACTCAAATAAACTAGGCATGGATGTCGCACTGCAATAGGATCTTGATCTGCTTGGCTGAGTAGCCACCTTGGTGCTGTCACAAGGGCCTCGATAAATTCAGGAAATCCTGGTGCTGTCACAAGGGCCTCGATAAATTCAGGAAATCCTGTCCTCTGGCGTGTGGCGAAGATGTGGCGGCATGGCAGGGCATGGTTTATATTGTGACTGCAAGTACACTGTTTTGACTGTTTCACAATGTATGTGTCTTTGCCTTCATACACAGTTGTGCATTCTTCATCCCCACTGAAGCGCATGGTGGCTGAAATCTTGCTGTACTCATCCTTCATCAGCCGCACTGCATAAGGCGTGCAGACGGCTGACATTGATGAGAGCATTTCAGCAGGAATGGTGCATCCTTTGTCATACTCATAGTGTGTCTTAAGCGCTGCCAGTGTCGCTGCATGTGATGACTGTGTCACTTTTTGTTTGTGGAATGCCAGCAACTGGCGCACAAGTTCGGGTAGGGAGGAGGTGTGATTAACTAGGTTTTTAATCTTTTGATTGTGACTTTCGAGCCGATTGTTCGTCAAATTACCGTAATGCCTGACTTGACGCACGTGACAACCGGCCCAACTAGTGCGCACTCCATGCCAGTTGGATGTGAAATATGTGTGAAAGGCTTTGGAGATTGCACCTAAGGAAGAGTAGAGACGATCATACTCTGCCTCATCTGTACAGTATACCATCTGTTCTACAATCTTTCGCAGTTCGTCTCTCTTGTCTGGGCTGGGCTCGTGCACAGTGGTAGATGATTTGAACGCTTTCAGAACGTGAAAACGACAGATCAGAGTCTTGGCCAGTGGGAATACTATGTTCACAGATGTAATTTCGGTGAAGTCTTTGTCCATCATGACAAGTTCAAGTTTTTCATGACTTGACGGGTTGGATTCTTTGAACAGGCGAAGAACAGAGGTGATAATATCTAGAGTTTCGCTTTTGACAAGCGCGTAGGCCACTATCTGCCCATGTCCATTCCCATCCATGACCATCAAACAAAGAGGCATCCGTAGCTTGTTGATACAGTAGGTCCCGTCAATGAAGAGTATGTCCCCGTATGTATGATATAGTTTTTTCATCGCTGTCGTCTGGAAATATAAAATCTGCAGTTCGTTGGTTGCTTCTTCGACGACAGGGGTAACAGTGGCTGTTGGATCCTCTCTAATGAGTTCGTCGAGGACATCCAATAATTGCTTCATCTGGTCTTTTCCGCCACTGTTCTTCTGGTTGAGACGCTGTCTGATATTGGTGATGTCCCTGAACGTGAGCTTCTTTCCAACAGCACCTTGGACGTGTTTCTGGATGGCTGATGTTTTAACGCCCAATTCACACATCTCTTCAACATCCTGCAAGAGAGAAAAAACGGGGCAAGGACACACACATGGATACACACAAAGAGCGAGAGAGATATATATAGAGAGACACAAATGCATAGGTGGTAGCACACACACACACACACACACACACACACACACACACACACACACACACACACACACACACGCACACACACATACACAGAGAGAGAGAGAAAGAGAGAGAGAGCTCACCTTTAACTGATTTTGATTCAGCTTCCGATTTTCCGGGTAGATAGATGGATCGCTAGTAATTGGATGATTGTGTTCCTCCACCATGTCAGTTATCACAAGGGCAGTTTTCTTGGACAGAACCTTGATGCTGGCTGCACATCCTGATCACCATGAGCTTTGCATTTTTCGTTGCCCAGTCCCCTTGGGTAATTTGCTGGGTCGACTTTGATCACCAAAATGCTTGCAGCTGAACTTGATATACTTGTACCGATGCACCTTGGGGAAAAAGTTGGCTGGGTCTTTAATAAGCTTGTTACCAGCTTCAACAGTCTGTCAACCTTCACAAAAACAGTTCTTGTCTGCTGCTGGTAGTTATTGAGGGCCTTCTCGAAATCTTCATAGGTGGCAAAGGAGGAATCCTTAGCAAAGCTGGATGGAGTCACACTGTGTTCCATCTTGCCAATTCAAAGATAGGTGACTGTCAGTTGGCTACCTGCTTGTAGCAAACTTTATAAGGAGACACAAACAATGATCATCGCTCACGCCTAAAGTGTGTTCACTAAGATTAAGGGAGTCACTGTCAGTGAATGTGTCACTGTCAGTGAATGTGTGTGTGTGTGTGTGTGTGTGTGTGTGTGTGTGTGTGTGTGTGTGTACATGCCCCCCACCCCCTCCCTCTCTCTCTCATTGTGTAAATTTATCCTCTTTTGCTTGGGAGAGAGAGGGAGTGAGGCGCGCACAGCTCAAAACAGTCATTGCATAATTAGTAGTCGTGCACACAACCATTTTTTAGTTCGTCGCACGACTAGTTGTGCCAATAGCCGGACTGGGTTGCGAGTCGTATTATCGCACGACTAGTCATGCACGCAACACCAGCCTATTATATATCCTGAGCAAGCCTTTCCATAAAATTTCATAGATCTGTTGAAGAAGGTAAAATGCCATCTAAGTGGAAAGAGGCAGAGGTTAAACCTGTCTAAGAAAGATAATGATGCAGGCAATTGTTGTCCTGTGAGTGACATCACTTGTGTGCAAAATTTGGTAGCAGATTTATTTGTCATGCTTTGTATCCATGGGCTTTTGATAAACAAGATTTTATAATGAAGAGATTATTTTGGGTTAAAAGAAAAGAAAGACTGCTCTTGCATCACAAAATTGCTTATAAACTATAATGATGATGTCCTTGTTTGACGATGGTGCACATATATCTGTGCTGTTTATTTAATATTTAGCTCTGCATTTTAAGGCTTTTGAATTCGATAGTAATGATACTGTCTCACACTCAAGACTACTACATCAAATGAAAGGATGGAGTTTGCGATAGTGTCATGGCTTGGATACAGACTTTCTAAGTAAGTGTACTCAGTAGGTACTGAATGCAAATTGTTTGTATTCAGATATTAACCCTTTCACCGCCAGACATTCTATTTTGCATAAATCCCTATCGCCAGCCATTTTTCCAAAAAAGCTCTTATTTTATACCAGCATATGTGAAACGCGGATATCTCTGGAACTAAACAACCAATTCTCATGCTATTTTTTGTAAAATGGAGGAGATACACTGTACTTTTATTATATCATAACATGTTAGTAATGGTAAGTAAACAACAATTTCAACTTTTTAGTACTTTCAAGTGCAAAAAAAAAAAAAAAGCCAAAAAAAAAAAAAAAATGTTATGTTCCTTCTAAACGTAAAAAATGAAGAAAGAATGCCAACAAACTCTCAACGAGGGAGGAAAAATACTCCACTCACAATTGAAGACCAGAAAGTATGATTTCCAACAGAAAAGTGGAAGAAACAGCCACAAATACAACTTCTCCAATAACAGGGAACACACACACACACACACACACACACACACACACACACACACACACGCTTATGCCTAACTGGTACACATGTAAGAAAGAAACACACACACACACACACAACACACACACACACACACACACACACACACGTCCCTTTCACGCTCAACAGTAATATTTTTTATGAACACAAAGTCATTCATGTGCCTGTTGGTCTCTGAACCTTTGAGAGCCCTTCAGCTATTCATAAAACCCACCCAACACGTGTCAGTCGGCCACGCCCCTTCAACCTCGACCAGCAAGTGTCGGCCCACAGCGTGTGTGAAGTTCACTGCCTAAAGTGTTAGCTCACCCCCTCACATAACCCATCAGTCAGTCGGTGAACAGTCGTTCAGTGCTGGCTGGCTCAACGCAAAAACACAGCGGTAGTAAGTGGGCGTTTAGTCTTATCTCTCGTCAGCACGCCTCCTCTCCCAACTATTTGGCCACGGTCCAACGCTTCATGTTGCATTAATTCGGTCAAGCCCTCACTATCGTTGTTTCCTTGTAACTATCTGGGTCTTCTTCATCTGTATTAGGAACAACTGACCGTCTGTTCAATATTCCCAGCACTTGATGTGTGGTAAATGTACGGCAAGGTCAAGTATGTAAAGTGTTTGGTGGTGACGTCATAGTGAATGGAAAAACAATCGGAATAAAGTCGATAAAACACTGAACTGAATAGTGTTCTGACAAAGCAAATGGCTGTGAGCACGGGCCAGACCATCCCCCAACTATGACGTTTATTGCTGGCTTTTTATCTCATGAACTTGGATCGTGAGAGTATCGGGAGTTAGGTCACCCTACTTTGTCGCCAAATGGCGACGTCGGCGCTCTGCCCTGTCATCGCCAAAAGGCACCTATGGCGGTGAAAGGGTTAAGGTAACTTGGAAAGTGTGACTGGTAGTGTCTGACAAGGATACATCGTCAGTTCCACTCTGTTCATGATATATTTTGTTAATGATGAAAATGCTGACATATGATATGAAAACTGTAATATTACAATTTTTGCAGATGACATTAACTTCAAGGCCCACTAACGTGCCATACTTTAATAACACTTTAACGGTATTGAATGCTATAACAATATAAGCTACACACAAAAAGTTAAGGATCACTTTCACAAACATTCATAACTGTCAAAATAAGCAGTCAATGCATTGAAGTTTGGCCAACATTTAATTCCATTCTTTAGTGATAACGATACACAATTGCCTTCAATCTTGAGCAATCGTTTGGTGTGTACATTTGATTAAAGTGGGTACGTATCCAAATTTGATTTCCCAAAGTCATTGAAATCACAAGACAGGGCATACTGATGCTCCCAAAAGCTCAGTAATGCGTGTAACCACCATGGCTGTTCTGGCACTCGACGCAGCGAGTCCTCATCGAGTTGACCAGGTTGGTGAAGATCCTCTGTGGAAACACCTGCCACTCAGCCTGCAGCATCTGGTAGAGGTGTTGGGCATCCCTGGGAGGGGGGTGGCTCCTCACTTTGCGATCCAGCTCATCCCAGAGGTTCTCAATCGGGTTGAGATCGGGACTGCATGCTGGCCACTCCATTCTGTTGACTCCAGACTGCTGCAGGAAGTCGTTGACCACCCTTGCCCTGTGGGGGCAAGCATTGTCATCCTGGTAGACAGCCCTCGGTCCCATCTGCTGCAGTGTAGGCACAGCCAGCGGTCGAAGGATCTCATCCCGGTATCGGATGCCAGTCAGGTTACCCTGTACATGATACAAGGGTGTTCTGTGGTGAAGGCTGAAGGCCCCCCAGACCATTACAGAACCTCCACCAAAGGCCACCTTTTCTTGGACAGTGGCGTCAGTAAAGCGTTGCCCTGGGCGCCTCCAGACCCTCAGTCAGCCGTCGTTGTGGTGAAGGGTGAAGCGTGATTCATCACTGAACAGGACCTGGGACCATTGCTGACGTGTCCACCTCACGTGACGTGCGCAGAAGGCGCGGCGTGCTGCCCTATGGGCTGGAGTTAAGCGTGGCCGTATTGCTGGGCGACGAGAACAGAGATTAAACCCATGTAGGCGGTTCCGTATGGTCTGCTGGCTGATGGTGATGTTAGTAGCCACCCAGAACTGCCTTTGAATTATGCTGGAAGAGGCTGTTCTTGTCTGCAGGGCTTGTCGTTCAATGAGACGATCGTCACGTGGGGTTGTCTTCTTCGGTCGACCAGATCTGCGTCTTTCATGGACAATCCCAGTGGCTGTGAAGCGTTGAATCAGTCGGACAATGACCAAGATGGACACATGAAGTCGCCTGGCCACTTCTCGCTTGGGAACACCATCTTGGAACCATGCAACAGCTCGTCCCCTATCCAACTCGCTTAATTTTCGTCGTGGAGGCATTGTCAGATCAGGCCTACTACTGGTGGAATGTCTTCTTATATAGCCAAGCGAGCGACAGCATCTCACACATAAACAGCAGTGCTTGCACGTGCATAATGGTTTTTCCATCTGGCAAGTGCAATGTGTTCAGGCAGAACGGTCCAAAACAAGGTCATTTTTCGCAAGTTTCCGCTTTTCCGTTTGCGGCCCAGCTCAGTAGTAGAGAATCCCGTGCAATTTTCACACTAACACAACATCGCCCACTTACAGCTGAACAAGAATTCATGACAATTTGGCTGGACTAAGAAATAAATAACAGTAGCGAACTGAGTTTATTACGCACCTGTTTTCACATACCGATCCTTAACTTTTTGTGCGTAGTATATATTAGAAAAGAATGAAAGTTAAAAATCACTGTTCTTCAAAATGCATGTCTACTCGACAAAGTTGGACTTGGAGTTCGTGATAATGCATAAAAGCCTTAGATTGCTGGCAACAATAGATTTATTCAGGCTATGAATTAACAATCACTTCAGAGAGGAAAAAGGCTTCAGACCTATAGTGCCTCTATAACAATATGATATGATATATATATATATATATGATATGATATGATATATGATGAGATTGAAATGATATGAGCTAACCAAAAATGCTGTTTGTTTCTTTTTCAGAATATGTTGTTTTTTGATGGTCTGATTTATTTTGTAATGTGACTTTCATTTCTCTGTGTGGTTAGTTGGGCTGACTCAGGTTAAAAACAGCATTTTCTCAGTCCAGATATGTGTAGATGATTTTAAGATGTATGATCACTGGCTTTTTAAGACTAATAGTCAGTGGCAAGTCTGCAACACAACTCTTGTCTTCAAACAGCTGAGCCTGTCAGAGTTGAAACGCGAAACATCTTCTGTTCAAGACTTCCTGATGGCCTTTCCAAATGGCCTTGGGATCATGAAAAAGTTGTGTGTGTGTGTGTGTGTGTGTAAAAATTTTCACTTGTTCAGTCAGGCAACTTCTGAATGAACTTCACTTGCCCAGCATAAGGCACTCAGGCAATGGTTAATGTTAAACCCAAGGTTGTTTTTAATTTAGTAATGCTAAATGTTTTTGATATGGTGACTGCATCATGAGCTTAATATACATTCAAACTTTAAGTCATCATGAGTACCTGTAAGTCTTCCTCATCTGTGTGCATTTTTGTAACTGTGATAACTGTAGTTTATACACTTGAAGCTGATATAAATGTAATATTAATTTTGGATCAGTCTGTCCTACATTTAGTTTATAGAAACACAAGTGTCCTAATTATGTTATGCGTTATATACAACAGCTATCACATGGTACCACACGGAGAAAACATTACTTCATTATTATAAATTATATAATTATGTATATTGTTTAAGTATTATTAATTCATAAGAAGAGAGAAAGTGGGGGTGTGGGTGGGTAGGGAGGGGAGGGGGTGTGAGTGGAGTGAGCGGGTGTGTTTGTTTGCCTTTATGTGCTTGTAGTTTGTAAGAACTCAGAGGATTGTGCTTAGTGATTTTTGTTTGTATATCCAACAAAAAGAAAACAACCTTTCCTCGGCATACATTGAACTCTCACTCAAATCCATTCAAACCGAAAAAAAAGATAACTCGTTTCTAATAGGTTTCACGGATTATTTACTACAATATTGTCAAACATGTACAAATATGATTAACAACAAAAAATATGTGATAATTTGCGTCCGGAAATGTACAGCAAAGAGAAAGATCATGTTGATGAAAGAATGGAGAAGAGAGAAAGAAGGAACTGTGGAATGGAAGAGAGAATGAGGAAAGAAATAAAAAAAATATATAAAAAAAAAGAAAAAAAAAGAAACACAAGTGTCCCTTCATTCTGAGCTTCCATTTGACGAATTGTATTGTCAAAACATGATGGGGAAAAAGGTATTTTCATGTTAAAATATTGAGGCAAAAAGGGGGAAAAATATGATTGTTTGTTTACTCAAGGGAAGTAAAGCTATCTTAGTAGCACCATTTACTGGACATATGTGAATGACATTTAGAAGGGAATAGACAGGGATGAAGAGAGAGAGAGAGAGAGGTGATGTGAGGGAGAGAAGGAACAGGAGGTAGAGATGATAGGGCATGAAAAGTGAATAAGATGACCGTGATGTGACTGATTGAAATATTTAGAATAAAACATTTTTCTGGGGCAAGGCAGTCATGGGCAAATGAAGACTTCACAGCCAGTTTTGAGGTAATCAAGCACAGGTCTGACTTGGTTTTCACCCTTTCACTTTTCAGTTCCATGGAGTTGAGGTTAAAACACTCCTTGCCTTCTCCAACAAATTCTGTCCAGGTTATCAGTATATATAGGGAGGAGGCGGGAAGGCTTGAGAAAAAAGAGAGATGATAGATAGATGGAGTGAGGAGGTGGGACGAAGAAACAGATTTAGAAGGATGTTGAAAGCATGAAGTTTAGGAGAGATAAATCGGTGTCAAGAATAGCTGTAGCGGACACAGTGAGATGGGTGAGGGAGGTGGGGAGGAGAATCAGGAGGATGGGATGGGAGGTGGCATGTTTGTTTGTTTGGCAATATACAGACAATGAGATTGTACAGCACAGTCAGTTGCCCTCTTCGGAGTTGCCGTCGACAGAGCCAGTAATATATAAAGTAACACAGACTCTTGGCAGGTCTAAGAAATTGTTTACAGAAATCAGTGGTTTTCATGGGCCTCATTAAGTGTGTGTGTGTGTGTGTGTGTGTGCGCGTGTGTGCGTGTGTGTGTGTGTGTATGTGTGTGTGTGAGATTCGGTGCGTGTGTGTGTGTGTGTGACTCTGTGTGTGTGTGTGTGTGTGTGTGTGTGTGTGTGTAAATTCTTGGTTGTTTTTTTTTCTTCTTTTTTTCTTCCGTCCATTACTATCATTTTCAGATTTATGTTTGGATGTTAATGAATCATATTTGTTAACTGGTTATAATGACTAACTGTCACTGTTAAAAATTTTAAAGTTATTGTAAAGTCAATTTGTAAAACAATTTGATTTTGATTTTAAATGAGTGATTTAATAACTGATTGATTGATGTATGGATGGATGCATTTGACGATTTGAAATGAGTGAGTAATGAACTCCCTCACTGATTCAGTGATTGATTGTTGTCTGTCTTAACAGTTTTCCAATCTCCTCGGTGCTGCATACCGGAAAGGTAACCTTGAATTTCTGCCAGATGGACTTAAAGTTGCCTCCCCTGTTGGTAACAGGGTCAGTGTGTTTGATCTCAAGAAGTAAGTAATTACATATATCATTCTTTGATATTTCCTGTACTTCCTATTCGGAAATTCCACCTTGTAGTATGGCTTATGGTGCCACTTGATATACACTGTCAGTTTGTTATGTCTGCATTTTAAAAATGAAAACAATTAGCATTTTGATTTTGCTTAATTACATCAAACAAAGTTATCTTTAAAAAGAATTGTTTGTAAAGTGTCAACTCATTCAAGTCTCTCTTGCACACTCTTGTTTGGTACTGAGTCCCAAAGTTAATGCAAGCAGTGTGACATCAGTGCATGAATTTGTAGATGACAGGGCCAAGTAATTTTTAAAAAAAAATCTAAATCGTGCAGAACTTGTCCAGGAACACTTGAGTGACATTTTTTTCAGATTTGAGGCAAGTGTTTCGGCCTTACTATTTCCTTTTCAAACAGTAAATCTAGGCTCTGAGTGTATTCTCTAATTTCACTGTTTATGTCATTTTATCTAGTTTGCTCCGAGTAAGATCACTTAAGACAGTTTTAATGTTCCTGTGCATGCATTCACTTGTACAAGAGTTCATTCACATGTGGTTGCTTCACTTGCTGCTACTTGCATATTTTTTTTTTTACATCAGAGTAATAGAAAAAAAAAAGAGCGAGAAGATGAAATAAAAGACAGTCTTGGAGAAAAGAAAGAAAAGAAGATTTAAAGCAATATGAAAACCAAGGAAAGACGATATTGTCTGATGAAACATGACTTGCGCAACTATTTTACTGGTGCCTTTGACCAGTGGTAAAACTGTCTTTGCTGTTTGCTAGGAACAGATTGCCCTCATCACATTCTGTCAAGACTCTATTGGTATTGTTTTACGTATTTATATTTTTTCATTGGTTTAAAAAATGATGATTTGTTACTTTTTGTTTACATGTATTTTGAGAGACTTTTGCTGTATGTTTTCTGTTTGATTGCATTTCATGAGAGTGAACTTTATAGATTTTCATTCTAAATGATTTAGAACTGAAAATTTTGCCTGTTCCTATATGTTTCCGTTTTAATTCATATAGATCTGGGATTATTGACTATAATGTATATATGAGAGTGAACTTCACCAATGGTTAGATATGCCACTCAAGTTACTATTGCCATGCAGTCTTGCATCTTTCCCAATCTTACTTGATTTCCATTTTGTCCATTTACCTGCATACCATTTGAAGTTAGGGCTTTCTGAATACAGTAATATTTAGTGAGAGTTTTAAGAGCCGTTATATTACATACCAATCAAAGCTTCGTACATGCGCAAACTAGAAGTGAGAGTGTGAGAAGTCTATGACTGGCATTTTTGTGTGCAATCATACGCCAGTTGGTTAAAGCGATTGACAAGAATCTCAGCAGAAAGCATGATGATGCTCATTGTTTATTTGTGTGATAGTGTAATGGTGATGAAACTTTGATGTGCAGTAGTTTATCACTTTCCAGTTCCTAGTTCTCGCATCAGAACTAGTCATGGTATTGAAAGCCGGGTCTGATGTTCTGTCACAAGACTCACATGATTAAGATGTGATGTTGCTCTGGAGTGTCATGTCTTTTTCTTGATATGTACAACAGCTGTTGTTTTAAAGGTAATTAGATGTGCGGTTCAGGGATCATAAAAAGATGGAAAAATAGGAATACATGCATGTCAGGAATGGTTTTTATATATATATTTTTTTTTAGAAAATTGATTATTCAATTAACACAAGTCAAAACTTATGTTAAAGTATTACAGATCATAGACAGCATGTTAAATTGAAAGGTTTCAAAAATTACAGTTGCTTGAAGGGAGGTAATGGGGTTACTTTGTCATTGTCAGAAGACTTGGATTTTAAATGCTTTCATTCTGTGAGTATGAAATAAAATCATAAGAGTGTTAAACGAAAGCCATGTTGGTCTATGAGGCTGTTTTCTATAGTAAATATCAACATTGCATTAAGAACTGTTTATGTATGAAATTATAGACCTGGATTTTCCCAAATAACATTATCTCTTGATTGCTACTCTATGTGCTAGAGAAAAACTACAAAAGTGGTCATACACAAGGCTTGTTTGAACCACATTTATTTATTGACAGATGGAAAATTGGTGTGAAAAGTCACAATGAATCCAAGTCAGGGCACAATGACAGATATCAGGTCAGCTGCTAAACTTGTAGAACTTATATCGTATTAATAACTAAATAATGGTTTACTGTTGAATCTTTAGAAACTGATTAGAAAATGATATTTAAAATTGGTGGTTGTATTTTCATTTGTTTGGTCAGCTCAAAAGGCAAGATGTCCATTGTTCACTTTCTGTGTGGACATGATGTTTCAAAATCATAATGGAGATCTAGGTTGTGTGTGTGTGTGTGTGTGTGTGTGTGTGTGTGTGTGTCACTGTGTGTGTGTGTGTGAGTGTGTGTATGTGTGTGTGTGTATATGTGTGTGTGTGCATGTGCGTGCATGCATGTAATTGTTGACTGCATGTGTTCATATCAATTTATGTTACACAGCAGCAAATCTGAAACCCTGCCAATCGAAGGTCACTTGAACTTCACAGCCGTGGCTATTTCTCCTGACGGATGCCTGATGATCCTCGTCAATGAAGGTACACGTCTCCAGCTTTGTACTGAGTATATATCAACTGTTAGCTCCATGTGTTCGTAATCTTCGTTCTTCGTTCATTTTTTCTTCTTTTTTTTTCTGCTGTCCCAACCTCTCTGCCACCTCACAGGCAGTGCACCCATACCGCTCATTCCGACACCCCGTCCACAGCCACAGCCCGGTCGGTCCCACCGCAGCCCTGGCACCGGCCATCCACAGGGAGCAGTCAATGTCAAGTCGTCAAGAGGCATCCCACTGAAGGAGACACTGCACTGCTGCCGAGTCACTTTGGTGGTGTTCAGTGGCACCTGTTCTGATCTAACATACGCAGGACACCACCTACTAAGCCCCCTACTGACGACAACAATTGCTCAGTCGCGGAGCCGGCGTGAGTGAGCTCTCCCACTAGAGGGCGCCACCACATCCTTCCAACGACAGCCCCCATGGACTCGCCGATACCGGTGACCATGACGGAACCAAACCAAGGCCACAGACGTGGAGAGGACATCGAAATTGAGGTCACCATGAGAGCAGGGCATGAAGGGCCACAGAATTTGAGACACATTTTTATGCTGGTCAATGAGAATGAGGATGATTAAGATGATGCTACGGATTTGCATTTCGGTCTGAGACTACATGACAGGGCTGTACTCTACGCTTCCTTTCATAATATATCCCAGCGTCAACCAGGCCCGAGAGATACAGGCACCTGCAGTGTTGGTCAGGAAATTTGAGCAACACTCTCAGAAACGCATCCATTAAGTGGATGAAACTCGACTGTGTGGTCCCAGTCTTCCCAACTGAGTCCAGCAAACTCAGCTCTGGGTAGGAGCCGGTCAGGGCAGAAAAACCCACATGACTCTGATGGGATTCGAACCCACGACCTCCCAGCCGGGAGTCTGTGACGCTAACTACTTCGCCACGGCGGCTGGTTCCGTTCTTCGTTCTTTGTTCGTACTGTCCTAAATGTTAAATGTAATCTGTTTTTGCCTGAAGAAGACCCAACAGGTCGAAATGCATTGTGTCTTGTCCTGTGCTTTGTTTTTCAATGTCCTTGGTGGTAATTAACCCCCTCTGTTTTTAAATTTTGTTCCATGTGTTTGATTGGGAATAATTCATTGTGATGATACTTTGCTTTATGATTGTTGTTTTTGTGATTCCTAATGTTATACAAATTTTGTGCATGTGTGTTATTTTGGCTGTTGTGTTTTTTTGTTTTTGTTTTTGTGGATTTTTAAAAATAATTTTTAAAAAATTGTTAAATGCAGAATTGTCTTCCCTCCATTATCTTTGGTACTCACTACATGAACTTATTATTTCCACTTGCCTAGTGTCCCATGCACAGCCATGGGCTAAAGAAGTTTGAATATTCCGCTAGCCAGCTGAGCTAGAGTTTCGAAAATTCCACTTGCCTTACTTGGTTTTTCTATAGCCTTAGATTTGAAAGATACCGCTGCATGTTTTTTTTCTTTTTCATTTCCAGTGGATCCCAAGCATTGAAATTTAAATCAAACCAAGCAACTTAGTTTTTGCACCTCACATACCCAGATACAATAATGAAACTATTTCTTCAGTGCAGACAACAACGCTGTGGGTCACTTTCTTCCCATTTAACCACTCCCCATGCCCACCACCCGCCATTTCACCACATTTGCTTACTGTTTTCAAACTTATCTTTTTCTTAAGCAGTTGTGTTATGTAAGTATATTGGAATGAAGATTTGAGTAGCAAAGTGACAAATATGGTGAGCAGCTGAGTTTACGGACGAATGTGAACCACTTAGACAAATGGCTGGATGACATTGATTAGAGGCCACTGTACATTGAAAAGTAACTTTATTTGGAGTCAGCGGGATTATCTTGAATGTGTCAATTTCTTTAAAGTGATTGGGAAGGACAAAGTCAACAATCATTTGACGTTGAAAATTATAGCTGTAAGCAACAAAAAGAATGAAAAAATGAAAACCCTAACATAACAGATTTATGATATGTTTTTAATTGAATTCCCAGCGAAATGACAGTGTTAATCCAGGAGATATGGTTTTTGGAACTTATTTGTCAAGCAAATTTAATTATCTAAGTCTGCCTCAAGACATCATATTTTGCAAACATATTACATTCCAGCATCAGGTGGGCTCAAGATGTATATAGACGTGCATTTTGTCAGTCAGAAAACTTACACTCACGTACATACACACACACATGTGCACACACACACACACACACACACACACACACACACACACACACACACACACACACACACACACACATTATATTCATTTGACTTTCTTGTTAACAGATATAAAAGTCCTACCACAGTTATGTATGCATGAACACACACACACACACACACACACACACACACACACACACACACACACACTCTCTCACTCACTCACATACACACAGAGAAGATGAGAAAATGTCATTCCCATCTGTCTGTTGATTTGTGTCGCAGAGGGTGAAGCCTCATTATGCAGTCTGATGAGCAGGAGTGTGATCGGTACCTACCACTTCCACAACAAGGTGAACCACATCAGCTTCAGTCCTGATGGAAAGTAAGTTATGCCTTGTCTCTCAGCCGAGGACAAATGACCTTCCTAATCCTCATACTTACTATTGGGGCATACACATCCTTAACAAGTCTAAAGTTCATGAGTTTTGAGGACTTGTTTTCAATGAAATAAACCATCCTTGAGATTTGGACTTTAGCGTTTATGAATATTTCAAAGTGCTTGAAAAATGAAGATTTTGATGAGGCAGTTCATATTTTGGTGGAATCTCACAAAACTGTACAGAGAGTTAATAATGTGTTGAAAGCAAACTTCGAGTTCATTTTGTATCTGCTGAAAATATTCACTTCCCTAGCATCTGCTACTAAACGGATTGTACTGAAATGACTTTACGAAACAACCAAAGTATGCATAAAGGGTAAGGCTTATATATTTTTTTTTCAATATTGCAGCCTTTAAAATTTAGATTAAAAGTCTTGGAAAAGGCCTGACAAAGCTCTTGAGTTGTTTTATTTCGAGGTATGAATCCTGTTAAAAAATGGGTCATTATATATCATAATTGATTGTCTATAGAGGTGCAGTGACACACATGAATGATGTTGCTGCTATCTGTGTGTTCATGACAGCAGTTCAGTCTACTATGAGAAATGTTTAGTGATCTCCATCTCCTTTCCAGGTGTCCTTGTGTATACTGGGTAGTTTGTCTTGATGTAATTCACTGAATGGTGACCTGGGTTACATAGTTTGTCTTGATGTAACTCACTGAATAGTGACATGGGTTACATGATCTTTAGCATGCATAATTACCTGATCATCTGCATGTATGCAGAAGGAAAGAGTAATCAACAGTTTGTAGGTCTACACATATACTGACTTTTCAAATTTGCACTCCACCCACCTGGCTAAGACAGAACTCAAACCTGCGAGTCACAGATTAAGATCAAGTTTTAAGGGAAATGACCATTGAAACCCTCATCAGTGTTTGGCACAGGTGTGAAATCAGTATAAATTCCAACTGCATTTTAATTTTAATCAGATAAATTTTGTCAGAAATTTTTTTCATTTTCAGATTGTCCTAGCTTTTGTGTGACATTTTAGCATCATCAGTTGGTGTTTTGATTATCTTCTATGGTTGTCAGTTGTTGCAAGCTTGTTACCCTATATCTGATGTTGAAAATGTTCATTTTCATACGTCAACCTGTTTTCATGCTTGGAACAGTAATGATTATGCAGGAGATAGCTGTCTACCTGTCCCCTGAATTTACAGTTTGATTAATCCAGTCAAAAACTTCTCCACATCAGTCTTTGTTTGGGCATGAAAAGACTTTGATTCGGTATTTTATTGGTCTGTCTTGAAAGATATACCGATTGCTGTTTATGACCGTATTCTTAATACACTATTTTGCCTTGGAATGACTTATTTAGTAGATTTTGCTGATGTGGGAATGGTTATGAACACACAAGAATCTGCACTATTCATCAGACTACAAAAGAAGTCAAAACCATAGTATAATCCCATAGTCTCTCTAGGAAGTTGGAGCATTCTCTGATCACGTTAAGATGTAAATGTTTAGTGTCTTTCAGTATCAGAACATGCGTTGCTGGAACTGCTGTCCCTGGGAGTGGGATGGAAGGAGGGTGGTTTTCGTAACTTAAAGAAGCATCTTCCATTTCTTAGTGGTGGTATTGCTCCTGGACTGCTTAATCCAACTCCTCCTAGAAAGAGCCACATCCAGCATTGTCCTGTCACAGTCCCGTGTTTGTCACTGTATAACGGGATCTTAATAGCTAGCTCAGTGTGGTATCTTATGATTAAGATTAGGTCTTTGTAAAGGGCCATGCTGTAAGATTTTATCATTTAAATGGCAAACTTTGATGGTATGTACATATCAAGTGTCGCAGGGCAAAGGAGGCTAAACTTGCTTTGCAAATTTGTAAATTTTGAGAAGAAATAAATAATTAGAAAGCAATCAAGCAAAGCTTTTGGGAAACATATCTAGATCTGTATGCATGTGTGAATAACCTTTAAATAATTTTTACTTTTTTCAAAACCTGATGGCAGGTATTACTGTTACTGTTTTAGCATAATATGTGTGTTTATTATTATTGTATATGTGTGTTTACTTCAGAATCAGTGCTTTTTATCTTGATGTTTACTTGCATTTGGCGCGGCATTGCAGAAAATTTGTGGTGACCAGAGACACAGTGGTGCTGATGTTTCATGCCCCTGGGAAATCTCGGGTGTTCAACCCTTTTCTCCTGTATCGTACATTCTATGGCGCCTTTGATGAAACCACCTGTGTCGACTGGTCTTCTGATTCCAAGTGAGTGTGTCCGGATAATTTGTGTTCATTTTCATTTTATGTAGACCACATTTTGTTCGTGCCTTGGAGGAAGCAACAGGAAATCGACATGCCTTAGCTTCAGGAAGAATTGAGACCAGGTAGATGTGTTTTGGAGTCTTCCCACTGGCATTTAGTGCTTTCAGTATGAATGATGGAAATAGTGTTTAAAGTTCATCGTATGTTTGAATACAAACAAGATTTTCTGACTGTTTTCCTCTGCATACCTGGCCCAACTTTCATGGGGTTTTGTTTTTGCTCAGGTTTTGTTTGTTTTTAAGGGGGGGGGGTGTGGGGGCTTCATGTTTGTTTTCTTTTATCATCCCTCCTCCAAGTCCATCTTCTATCTAAGTCCAGATGCCTCTGCTTGTTAAACAGTCTCCTAATATTTGGAATGTTATCTGAATTACAATTGAAGGGTAAGAAAAACTGGTTGCCACATATACACACACATATGGTACCAGTGAAGTTCGGATAAACCAGGGTGTTAGTGATACTGAAGAATTTATGTGTTTTTCTAGAAGATCGGATCTATTGGAGATAGCAGAAACAGCATGATGATGTTCAAAATACTGAAAGATGTACTCAATTGTGAAATGAAAATCCGTTTAATGTCAAATATCGATAAACACATGAAGTATATAGCAACAAGATTTGGGGATGGGAATGTCAGAGTTTGCAACACAGTGTTATAGATACAGAGAAGACAATGAAATATGGCTACTTTGCCCATTACTTATAGAAAGGGTATGAAGAAGAATGACATTTTTTGTATGTTGCCCTGCTCTTGGTTAAATTGCAAGGTTCATTGCATGTAAACATTAGTAGTATCCTTGTGCTGATTAACTTCTGCTTATTGAGGTCATCCACTATATATAATATGTGTGGAATTTGTTCGTTTTCTTTGAAGTAAGTTTTTAAAATCAATCCATAATTTGACTCTCCTCTGACTGACATCACATGATATTTTGTGTTTCTTCACGCTGCATGTTTCTAAGACTCTTTCTGATCCAGGACCTGCGCATTTGCAGATCAAGGTGTACTTTTTTTAAATGCTGAATTATGTGCTTTGCTACAGGGTGATTGTGGTAGGATCAAAGGACATGAACACGCGGGTGTTCGCTGTTCAGCCATGTGAGAATCTGGTGGTGCATTCCATGGGCGGACACACAGACGCTGTTGTTGGGGCATTCTTCGAACACAACTCCATGAACGTATCCTTGACTGACGTTTGAATTCATGGGAAAAATTGTGTGAATCTGAGAGGGTTTTTTAAAAATTCTTTTTAATCATAGAGGTTTTTTTGTGTGTGTGTGTGTGTGTGTGTGTTTTGTTGTAATTGCAGTGTGAGTTCTGAGTGAAATCATTGAAACCTATAGGGTTTACATGTATACACATACACCACTTACTGATTGTAATTTTGATTCTTTACAAATCTTTTCTTAGAAAATCTAGACCTATAAGTTAAGGCAAATAGTTTTCTTTCAAGAGCCTTTTTAGTGTATTAATTAGGGGGTCTTATTGGTAATTATTGATTCATTTTTATTGTAAGATTAGGTGATGTGAATACATGAATTAACACTATGATCTTTTTTTTTTTAACTGGAAAACAAAAAGAGGGGAATGATAGAGTAAAGTTTTTTTTTTCTCTTTTAGTCAGAAATGTCATGTGATTATCTTGAATTGATTTCATTACATGGTCATAATGATATCAGAGCTAGCTGACAACAGAGAGAGATCTTTAACATGACCACAGGTGTACAGCGCCAGCAAAAGAGGGCACCTGGGTGTCTGGGAATGCAACCAGAACACCAGTGACCTTGTGCCCAAGAAAACCAAAGAGGAGAAGAGGATGGAGAGGGAGGAGGATGACGAGGATGCAGACAGAAGGGCTGTGGAGGAAGACCAAGGTAGTGGATAGATCGGTGGTGATACTGGTATTTATCACACTGCGCAACTATCAAAGGGAGTTATTTGTTACTACATTGTGCAAAACATTTTCCCCACATTTTTGGTTTCTATGTAGTCTTTTCAGGAATAGTTGCATCTGAAACTGAAAGATGCTTAGAACACTTAATTCTGTGTCTGATGGTTGAAATGTGGAGAGCGATTTTTGTTTTATCTCTTGGATCAGCCTATGTGCAGATCTGCTAGAAGCCTTTATGTGTGTATATGAGTGCTGAAGATCAGATACACAGGTTAAAGATCCTGTCATTCATGTCTGTGCTCGGTGAGTTATGGAAATACAAGATCATGAAGCATGCAGCCAGATGCTTGGAGAGGAAATAGACACCACCACTATCGGCCATTGAAATGTAGGGATGATTACTCGGATAGCAGCAGTATTGGTGTTCATGTGCCAATGCATTTATATAACTTAGAGTTTATGAGTATTTGTTTTTTTTATTTAAAAGAGCTGAGTAGGGTAATGACTGCATGCCAAGTTTGCCCAGTGATGATAGTCCATGCTTCTCGGAGTCATGTGGATTCCACCGCTCAGATGTTGAGCACTGTGCAACCAACAATGGTGATATTGTGCATGGGGCCATCTGAGGGGAAAGTTGCCTGCAGCCGCTTTCTTTCTTACTTTGAACACAGTACTTGCAATGCATTTTACTTTGAAGAAAGAAATGTGTTTGTGTGTGTGTGTGTGTGTGTGTGTGTGTGTGTGCGTGCCTGCATGTATGCAATGGTATGTTCATCAGTATGTTCTTGTGTATTGTTGATTGTCTCTCACATTCAGAAATTTGTCATTGTGTAGAAGAAAACTTGATGACTTTTTTGTGTGTGTCTAGTGGTGTAGCAGCCACTATTTTTCTTTTCTTTTCCCATCTTCTGTGCCACCTTAGTGTCAGTGGACCCACCGACCATGCCGCTCATTCCAACTCCCTTTCCACAGCCACAGCCCTTTCAGTCCCACCACAGCCCCGGCACTGGCAGTCCACAGGGAGCAGTCAGTGTCAAGTCGTCAAGAGGCAACCCACCAGAGGAGACACTGCACTGCTGCGGAGTCACTTCGGTGGTGTTCAGTGGCGCCCGTTCTGATCCAACATACGCAGGACACCACCTACTAAGCCCCCTACTGATGACAATAATTTTTTAGTTGCGGAGCCGGTGTAAGCAAGCTCTCCCTCTGGAGGGCACCACTATTTCCATTCAGCGACAGCCCCTATGGACTTGCCGATACCAGTGACCCCGAACAAATCAGACCAAGGCCACTTAGAGAGGACATCGAAACTGAGGTCACTATGACAGCAGGGCATGAAGGGCCACAAAATTTGAGACTTCTTTTTTTTATGCTGATCTATGAGAATGAGGATAATGAAGATGATGCTACAGATTTCCATTCAGGTCTGAGACTAATGACAGAGCTGTACTCTACGCATCTTTTCATAATATATCCCGCGTCAACCAGGCCTGAGAGATACAGATACCTGCAGTGTTGGTCAGGAAATTTGAGCAACACTCCCAGAGACGCATCCATTATGTGGATGAAATTTGACTGTGTGGTCCCAGTCTTCCCAACTGAGCCCGTAGCAAACTCAACTCTGGGTAGGAGCCAGTCGGGGCAGAAAAATCCCACATGACTCTGATGGGAATTGAACCCATGACCTTCTGGCCTAACCACTTCACACGGCGGCTGATAGCAGCTACTATTTTTGTATTAATAGTGCTGCTGTACATCCTTAGACTAGTTGTAGACCAGACTGGAATGCATTTGTGCTTAATAGGCCATTTATACTTCCAGCAGTCTGTACATTAATGTTCTGTGTCAGCAGTTGATAGGTTGATCCTTCTTGCCCATTCCCATGCTCTGTCATATTTGCATGGATATGAATGTATTAGTAATAAGATTTGAGTACGATATGTATTGACAGCAATATGGATGTATTGATTATCTAATATGAATGTGAAGTATTTGGATACATTTTAAAGTTTTCATGTGGTACTGAAATCCTGTTATCTGTTGACATATTCCCAGTGATGATAGTCCATGCTTTAGGAGTCATGTGGATTCCACTGCTCAGAGGATGCTGTGACAACAGTGGTGAAATAGTGCATGGGGCCATCTGAGGGAATATCCCTTTTCTTAAGTCTCTTCTGGAGGAAGACGCTACTTCTGTGACCAGTAAAAATTGAGTATTTTGTCAAAGAGATACGAAGGTTCCAGTTGCTACCCCTGCATTAATGAGTTGATTTAGAAGCATAGAATACCCAGGTGCAATGGTCAGAATACCATACATTACATTTTCAGTTCAGTATCATGCATTATGGCCAGTTGTGCAGTTTGTGTTGTGTTGCAAGTCTGCATTTCAATTAGCAGTATAAATTGCTTTCAGAGCCTGACGAGGAAAGTGACGTGGTAAGGGTGCGGTACAAAAAGATAAAGAGGTGAGTGAATCTTTCTCTTGTTTTGATCCAGTTGAGAAATGACAGGATGTGCTGGATGATGTAATAATTTCAGAGGAAGACTAAAAAATGTTTATCATGGGTGATTTTCTTTCCATATGGAACTCTGCATTCAGGGAAAAAAGCACATGCGCACATCTTCCTCCTTTCTTCTTCCAGCAGTATGTTACAATAACACTTGTCATTAATGACATCACAATGACACCGGTTTCCTAATTTACAAACTTAGTCTGCTGCTCTGTCAGTGAACTTGCATCCTGTTTACCTGCCCTCATGGTCCAATCTGCTCCTCTCAAAGTGAATTTGGATATGCCAGCTCTCCTCTCCCCTGCTCCCCCCCTCCCACCCTCATTTTTCAAAAAGTATATAGTATCTGTCTTCCACAGGGAATATAAAGGGGTAATGGCAAGGCAAGGCAGTGGCATTTTTGTTAAAATCATCCATACATTGTGTTGACCAGTCACTATATTGCATTCGTCAGTTCCTGTCAGAAGTATATTTAATTTGTGTGGTTTTTCAGCCTCTGCTGGCTGCTGTTGAGGACTGTTGAATGAATAATGATAATGAGATACCAAATAGTACGAAGATGCATGTAGATATATGTGTGTATGAGCAAGTATGTTTTGACAGAAAGTATGCCTAATGTGGTCAGTGATACATATGAAGAGGACATAGTTTCCAGGAAGTCTCTTAGACGCATGTATTTCAGAATTTCATCTTCATCACTTACTGAAATGCAGACTGAATATACTATCATCCCTGTTTATTGAGGTTAATGGATCATTCCAGACATGTCTTCAAGGGGCTAAGGGAACCGACACCGTGGCTCCTGAACTGATGTCGTGCGCCTACCACAAGCCCTCTCACATCCTGGTCTCTGGCTTTGCTAACGGCACGTTCATGGTTCATGAGATGCCTGACTTCAACCTTATCCATTCTCTCACGTGAGTCATTGTTTACCCCTCTTCTTTGTTGTTGTTGTTGTCTGACCTTTTCATGCCGTCTTAGTGGCATTACTTCCAGGCTGCTTTTTCCAGCCTTCTTACATTGAGCCACACCCGGCCCCATTGCACTGATAGTGAGTGAGTTGGTGATCTTCAGTGGTGCTTGTTCTGATGCATAGATGCAGGATATCACTGATTAAACTCCCTACTGCTGACAATTGCTGAGATGGGATTTTTTTGGGTAATTTTTTCTTTCCACATGGTGTATTTGATGCTTTTGTCCCATAGTTTCATTCCATGTTTTATTTGTTTGCTTATGATGTATGCTTGGATCATTGATGAATGACAAGCCTAACATCAAACTTTACATATCTAAGGTATTCCATTTTACTTTCTCTTTATTTCATTCATACATTTGGCTTAAACATGTGGGTGCATGTATACACACACAAGATGCATAGATACAGTAACATACCTGTGCATGCACGCACACATACACACACTTACACACATACACATACACACACAAATGCACAGATGAAAACAGTTGATATGTTAACCAAGTTCAGAAGCAGAAAAGAAACTTGGACTAACACGTTAATTAATTTCCTTTGCTGTTAATAAAAACTGAAGAATAATTGTGTCAACTGTTGGCATTCTGCTGACCTTAAAGGACTAGGTCAGGAAACATCCTTTGACCAGCAATACTTTCTTTTGATTATTCAGACGACCTTAGATTTGAAAAAGGTCAGTAACTAAACAGAAGATACAGTTACCTGATGACATCGTTCAGGTACAGATACTAGACGTGTTTTCTTAGAATTTTGTTACAGTGTTTATTGATTTTCCTGTTCCGCCACCCTCCTGGATGAATAGTTCATTGTGAATTGTTTACATGTGTAGAGGGCAAGGCATTCAACTTTGTGTCCTGTGATCAACTGAGTCTTAATGATTATTGATAGAAACATACAAATAGGTGTTCTTGTAAATAAATGAAAAATTTGTTTGTCTTGTCCTTGTAATGCCCAACAGTCACAAAGTAAAACAGTTCGTCATAAAAACCACTCCAGCTCTCTCAAAATCAATTATAAGCTATAAGAGCACTCAGGAGACCACAGACCTTCGCCACAGTCAGATGTATCTAATCTTGGATCTGCTCTTTGATCCGCACAGAACCTAAGGGATTTGTCTGTGGGCTACATTCCATCTCTCTGCAAAGCAGTGCTGAAAATCAGTTCAGTGGTCATAGTGTAATCTTGCGAAACAAACTGGATCCACCCTAGGACACTGATCCACATGGAAATTTCATCCTCGGACCACATTCCATCTTTAAACAAAGTTTTGTTAAAATCAGTTCAATAGTTTTTTTTCCATAATCCTGCTTGTAGACACGGGTAAAAGCATAATCCTCGCAGAAGTAAGTAAAAAGATAGGCATTCAGAGCTGCCAGCTAACCTTGAAGATGGAATGTATCTACCCTAAATGTGGGATTAAAAAGGGTCGCGTATGCCGAAACGTCACCAGGTGTGAACCACCGACTTCCAGCTGAGAAATGAAGAAAGAAAGCAGCTAACTAACACAGGTTACTTATTAAGTTATTTAAAGTTTACTACTGAATTTATTATGTATCACAGAGCTTTGCTTTTGTTAGAGCAGCCATGGAAATACAATTCACTTTTCATCGCAAGGTAGCCCATAGTATTGCATTTCAAATACCTGTGTGTTAGTGACTATGAAGTAAGTTCGACTGTGAAATCGATGCTGTGCATTGCTGTTCTGCATCAATCTTCAAGCAGAAAGGGAAGGTCTTTCTGCATACATGCAGAAAACAATTTGAAATGAGAAAACAGTGGCATGGGAGAGGGACCCTCATCTACAAGAAGTAAAACCAGCACTTTCAGACTCGGAACTCGTTGAAGGTTGATCCATGCATCATAGGTTCAACGATTAGCAAGTTCCATGAAAGATGTGGAGTTTATCTCAATGATTATTGAGTGAAACATGATGAACTGAATAATGTGACTGGATACTGTGAAGAAGATTGCCACAGGGGAAGTGCTGAAAGTGTTTGTACTCCCAAGATTTTGTCGATTTTTGCCTGCTCGTTCACAGAGCTAATTGGTACGTGAGGGGAAGCAGTTTTTACCAGGTTTTTGATTGAATACATCACCACATATTAGCAGCTGACCATGCAGGAAAGCTGCATGTGTGTGTGTGTGTGTATGTGTGTGTGTGTGTGTGTGTGTGTGTGTGTGTGCGTGCACACATGCATATGTATGTGTGTGTGTATGTGTGTGAAAACATCACAGTACTGCAATAGTACTGAAAGCGTTCAGGAGACAGCTGAAATTAGTCCTGCTGCGAGTGATATTGCTTAGTGATGTGAGAAAGGGTGGGATGGGGGGGGGGGGGGGGGGGTTGGCAGCTCTATAACACTCTAACCTGCTAATAACTGCCTTCAGAAAACCTTGAAAATAGGGCCTCAAGTGGGAGGGAGTCTTAACCTTTACCAGCCATGTCAGCCAATAGTGGCTGACGGGATTTCTTACCCTTGTGCCATGTCATCCAAGGCTGGCTGACGGACAGACAGTACATTCTGCCGTTCATCCACTATCAACTGACGGGAACATAAAAAATTCCTACACTTTCCATAAAATGATCTAAGGGAAATAAGCTCTGTAACTAGTCTTGGGGATGTCGTAGCGAGTTGTAGACCATACTTTCAGTGGCCTATCGTGAACTTGGCTGACCCCAGGAGCTTTGAAACAAAGAAACTGGCGGCACCAGGCTTCCCCGCTAAGCGCGCGCGACATGTATTTCCTATGCCAGAAAAAATGTCGGTCAGGTGAAGGGGTGGTAGTGATTTCTCACACAATGAAGCGCTTGAAATCATATTACAAAGTGGATCTGGTGATGAGGGGAGTGATAGAGAGATTGAAAACTATGAAAGACAAGAGGAAAGTGAATTGTTTGAAGATGCAGCCATCCCTTCATCTTCTGATATGGTGTTGTAAAAGAACGGAATAGAATGTAAACAAAGCATTTTTTTACTTGTCAGACATGAGTTTCAACGCACAGTCGTGTCTACATATTGAAAGTAAATGATTCGAAATTACCATGTTCGATTAGTTGAGTGTTCTCTCCTGTGACACCTTGCACAATGCTGTCAGTTGTTGTCTAGCTACCGTAAAAATGAATTAAAAAGTGGCCAAATATGCGCGTTGGCAGGGACTGAGCGCTATGCGCGAGCGTGCGTCAGCAGGGAATTGTGCCGTCTGTGCCACTCTCAGCTGGATAGTATTAACTCAGATGTGAGACTAATGCAGACAAAGTAGAAAAAGTTCCAGAAAGACAAATCTTCATTGGAAGGAGTCTTACCTTGCAAAAGTGTTTATTTAAAGGCTTTATGGTATCCAGAAGATGAATCTGTTAGCAAAAGTCTTTATTTAAAGGCTTCATGCTATCCAAAAGATGAATCTGTTAGCAAAAGTCTTTATTTGAAGGTTTCATGGTGTCCAGAAGATGATCCTGTTTTTCCTTCAGCAAGCTTTCTGACCTTTCAGAATCGCAGAGGACTCCGGGCCCCACCGGTCCATCACGTCGGTGGCAGTCAACAGTCAGGGGGACCTGATAGCACTGGGGTGTGCGGAGTTGGGGCAGCTGCTGGTGTGGGAGTGGCAGAGTCAGCAGCAGGTGCTGAAGCAGCAGGCCCACTTCAACCACACCTCCTGCCTGGCCTACTCTCCCAGCGGCCAGAACCTGGCCTCCGGGGGAGACGATGGAAAGGTGAGGGGTCGATAGGGATCTGTTTAGAGCGGTGTCCCTTCATCAGGAGTTTCTAGGAACAAGAAAATTAGCAAAGTATTTGTGTTTGGTAAAGTCATGAGAAATGTGTTAAACCTGGCAAAAAATTCTCTGGATATGACAAACATTTGTGTTACCAGGTTTGCTCTGGGTGAAACATTTGAAATTTGAAAGTCTTCTCTGTCCTCATGGATATTTTTTTTTCTCTGTGTGAGGAGAGGGGTGGAGAAGAGTTTGAGGACTGCGGGATGAGGGGGCTTTCCTCAGGGATATTTTGCCTCGTAATGATTTGACATTTCATACATGTTTATGTGGAACCACAATTCACATTTTTGTAACAGCTACAAACACTGAAGGAACTAATGGTGAATTATTTTTTGTGTATTATTTTCTTCAGCTTCAGAGAGAGAGAAAAAATTTTTTTTTAGTGCCTCCTGTCATTATAATTATGCTGTTGGTGTTGTTTCAGGTCAAGGTGTGGGACACGAACAGTGGTTTTTGCTATGTGACCTTCGACCAGCACACAGGGAAGGTAACTGACTTGACCTTCATACAGAATGGCAAAGCCGTTGTATCTTCTTCACTGGATGGAACTGTCCGTGCCTTCGATCTCACTAGGTACTCTATTGTTGCATGATATAGAATGGTTTTAGTTTGTTTTGGTTCTGCTTTTATCTTGCCCTTTTAGTTTGTCAGTAAAAAGAAAAAAACATATCAATTTCAGCATGTATTCCATTGTGTTCCAGAGTATCAGATTGTCGTTGCACCCACACCATTGTTCAAAAGTTTTTGAAATAATGCATGATACTATAAAAAATACACCCATTGTGTGTACATTGATCAGTCAATGTCAGACCATTGTGGTGAGTCACAGTCAGCATTTAAACAGTTCAAGGTCACAGAGACAGATTAGAAATCTTTTGAGTGACACTGCATTTCATTGACTGTTTTAACTGGGTATCGTAAGTTCTGCAAGACAATGTGATCAGTCTTGACTTGTTGATGAACGTAGGTGCAAATCATTTCAGTTTGCTCTTGAAGAAAAAAGCAGTTAATTAAACATTTTTTTCCTTACAAATACACCTGCAAGTGAGAAAATTTTAACTGGACAATTTTTTTTTCTCCAGTTGATTGCTTATTTGAACCAGCAGCGTGAGTGATAGACCCCATATACCAATACAGTACAAACCTCTGGCATTCCATTTCTGTGTGTGTGTGTGAAATAATTAATGAGCGTCACATGTCCGTCGAGGGTTGTTTTATATCCTACAAATGTTGTCAACAGATACCGAAACTTCAGAACGTTCGTGGCCCCACGACATGTGCAGTTCAGCTGTATAGCAGTGGACCCCACAGGGGACGTGGTGTGTGCTGGTTGCCAGGACGTGTTTGAAATCTTCGTGTGGTCAATAAAGACTAATCGCCTGCTGGAGGTGAGTCCTGGTGGCTGTGGTCTTCTAGATGGCCAGTTTGTTTTTATCTGTGTTCAGTTACATATTCTGAATTCTGTTTGTGTGTGTGTGTGTGTAAATGTGAAGTAATAGTAGCAGTAGTAGTACTTATTTTTCTTTGCACAAACGTTCTTTGAAATTCTGTATTTTTAACGATAAAAAAAAAATTTGTAGACATAATAATTATTAGTTGTTAATTAGGATGTTGGTTAAATGATTTCAAGTGTTTTATGTTTGGCTGCCTTTAGAACGCTCAGACACGTTTAAAGTATTTTGATTTTTTCCATTTTTGTTCGTCAGTACTACCAAAGGTTTTCTGCCCATGTCAATTTTATAGAACTGGTAATTTCCAGAATGTGAAGGTGGAAAGGGGAGTTAACTCAGACTGATCAAAATTTTTTCTTTCTAAATGAATTATGGAACTTCATATTACAAAGGTTTATGATTTATCTCCCTTAATAAAGAACAAAGTTGGGGGGGGGGGGGGGGGGGGTTGGATGGCTTGAGTTGGCTCACCACTTTTACTATAAGTTTTAGGAAAATGTTAGTTTTCGCTAGTATAGTCTGCTTGAGTGTACATTCACATCAGAAGGGATTTCATTAATCTGAAAATGAATTGTTTCAATTCAGAAGATGCATGCATGACAGTCTATATAGTTTTCCCTGTACGCGTTAATTAGGGTGGTCTTTGTTCAGACTGTGTATACGTTCCTGTGTATGTCTTGTTCTATTAATCATTTCATGAAAATAGAAGACAACTTGAAAATTGAAAGGAGTCTATGCCATTTTCCCAAACATTTTTTTCTCTCCCCTTGTTTTTCCATTCTTGTATTCTTATCTATACTTCTTCCTCTCTGAGAGTTGCTTTTTTTTTTTTTTTTTTTTTATCAAACCTTATTTACGAATATATAGCATATGATGATCTCATTTTATCCTACTTTACCCATAATCCAGTCATTACCATCTTTCCTACACACAGGTGTTCGCGGATCACACAGGCCCTGTCAGCTGCTTGGCGTTCAGCGGAGGCACAGAGAAGACCATTTTGGCCAGTGGCTCATGGGACTGCACCGTCAAGCTGTGGGAGGTGTTTGAGAGCCGAGGGGCAAAGGAGACTCTCCTACAGAAATCAGAAGGTGAGGGATGGGGACAGATGCGCAGGGCAGCCCCTAAAAAAAAAGCAACTGACATCGCTGATGCGCAGGGCAGCCCCTAAAAAAAAAGCAACTGACATCGCTGATGAAAGTTTGACTGAAGCGCCTTATTATTCTCAGCAACAACCTATTATTAAAAAGGAAAATGAAAATCAATAAATCTGTTAATCATTGAGTTAAACTCGCATTCAGATGAGATCAAAATAATTAATGGATTCTACCGTACTTGTCTCATAACCCTGAATAGAGGTTGTCGAAGCATCAATGATGAATTCAAGACTTAAAAAATAAAGATGAATTCAGAAATTGTGTTTGAAATAACGCAGTGATTACTTGGTTTCACACACAAATCAAAATTTGGTTTTGGTGGTGTTGTCAGTGCTGGCACTAGATTTTCATCCCAATGGGAAGGAGCTGGCCGTCTCTACCCTGAATGCCCAGATTCTGATCTGGGACGCCATCAACGCCAGGCAGATCAGCACCATTGAGGGCCGCCATGACCTGGGCTATGGCCGCACTGAAGACTCCAAGGTGACGGGGAAGACCCAGTCTGCTGGAAGGTAAGTTGAGGTCTGCCACTTGGACGAAAATAACATGTGATGAGTAATTTGCCTGAGAAAGTTATCCCACTTGTGTTTCAGTTGCCTTTGGGCTCGCCTGCCTTAGCACAAATAACTATCAGAAAATTGTCACACAGGGACAGTGCACATCTAATGGTCTGAAGAAAGCTATACAAGGGAGAGAAGCATGAAAAAGTCCTAACTGAAAATAAGTGGACTTGTCGAAAGATTCAGACTGCATGCACTATACTGAGTTTTTATTAAGTGGGCTGGAGTGGAGGCTGTCTTCTTACAAATTACCGCATAAGCCATCCGGAATGAGTTAATGATCTTTAATTATCTACATCACATATGTGGTCATTACAGTCATTTCTTCATAAGAACGTGGCAACAACTCGCATAAAATAGTTCATGTGCACAATGGTGACAGCACGTGTAAACATCTAGTAAAAAGTTATGAAATTTACTTCAAGTTTGTCATGACATCAGAGAAAGCAAATTTTGCAGCCACCTTTCAATATCACACCATTCCAGTAAATCACCAAGGTCATGGAAATCATGTAACCAGAAAAGGTAGAGTGTATACGTTTTTAGCATTAATCATGTCTTAGTTTCACATATGGAAACTATTTTCTTCGGTAGCTGGACAGTTATCCAAATCATTTTTAAAGTAATCTCAGCGTGAAGATAAAGTTCATAGATCATTTGTTGAAGGGCTTGTAGCAGGAAAGTTTGACCTAAAAAATTTAACTTTGTGAGGAATTGCAAAGGATGCCACATCATCAGCAAACCAGAGGGGCAGTTTACCTGTACAGCTCACATGCTGCCTGGTGGCCAGTCCCAGAGAAGCTAAGGCTGTTAAGAAGCCTAGGCTAGACCTGTATCTTTTGGCGTTTAGGCAGTCGGTACGGCAAGGTCATAGCGTGTGTGCAGTGAAAGGTGGTGTGGAAGGGGGTAGCAGGTTGGGGAGAGAGGAGGTGAACGTTCAGGGAAGGCTGGCTGGGGAGGACATGCAGACTGCAGTCTTTCTAAGACTCCTCCGTTTTTACATTTCTGACTGCAGTCTTCCTAAGACTCCTCCATTTTTACATTTCTGACTGCAGTCTTCCTAAGACTCCTCCGTTTTTACATTTCTGACTGCAGTCTTCCTAAGACTCCTCCATTGTTACATTTCTGACTGCAGTCTTCCCAAGACTCCTCCGTCGTTACATTTCTGACTGCAGTCTTCCCAAGACTCCTCCGTTGTTACATTTCTGACTGCAGTCTTTCCAAGACTCCTCCATTGTTACATTTCTGACTGCAGTCTTCCTAAGACTCCTTTGTTTTTACATTTCTGACTGCAGTCTTCCCAAGATTCCTCCATTGTTACATTTCTGACTGCAGTCTTCCTAAGACTCCTTCGTTTTTACATTTCTGACTGCAGTCTTCCCAAGACTCCTCCGTTGTTACATTTCTGACTGCAGTCTTCCCAAGACTCTTCTCCGTTTTTACATTTCTGACTGCAGTCTTCCCAAGACTCCTCCGTTGTTACATTTCTGACTGCAGTCTTCCTAAGACTCTTCTCCGTTTTTACATTTCTGACTGCAGTCTTCCTAAGACTCCTCCATTTTTACATTTCTGACTGCAGTCTTCCTAAGACTCTTCTCCGTTTTTACCATTCTGGAACTTGCATAGAAGTTCAGTTTATCACCAATACTACCAATGGTCTTCTTATGCCTTGGTTTGTCTGCAAAAGATCTGGTAGTGGTGAAAGTGACTTTCTTGATGCCTTCACAAAGAGTTCTCACATCAGCAGCAGTGGGTTTGCTAACCATTTATTAGCAACATGATTTGCATACCCATGCCGTTTCCACACCCTCCTCACTTCCCATCACTCTTCTCTCATGAGTACTTGGTAACTGTTTTATCCTGCCTGTTGCTTTGGTTACCAGAAATACCATTTCATTTCTCTTCATCTGTTTTGTTTCAGTGTAAGGACCTTCTTCTGTTTTAAGACCTGGACAACTTCAGCAGTGATAAAAATGCTGCTGCCATGGTCTGTTTTCTTCCACATAGTGCTCTGTGCAAAGACATCAACCTCAAGTCAGTCATGTTGCCAGTCCATTGGTCATCAGTGCATGGGATCATCTGACCAGTGTTGACCTGTTGCTGTGGAAAGACTAATAATATCACATTAGCTTGAGAACTCTTCACACAGCCTTGCCAGCAAAAGGCTACACTTTTTACTGGCCAGAACAGGAGTTTCAGTGGAGGAATGTTTCAGAGTTCGTTCATGTGAAGAGAATTCATAAAGCAGTTATTACCAGAGTTAGTTTCAAAGAGAGGTGACTGAAGGCAGAAATTGAAGCAAATTTAAAAAAAAAGAAGTTATGAGTTCCGCAAAACAATCCAGACAAACAGAATACAGGGCAAAGCATGATGCATTTTAACCTCTTAGGTCTGCTTCAGGTTAAATAACAACATTCAGGACAATGAAGACGAAGAACGAGCAACCACTTATCTTCTCATATTCTGGGCTTAAATGGTACTAATTATGATAAATTATGATAAAGTTATCACCAAGAGAGAAACCTGAATGTCGTTACTGAAAGCATGACTGTTGCATGTGTATTAGTGGATATGTTGGTTTTTTTCCAGAGCCTTCAACACGCTGACCTACAGTGGAGATGGCAAGGTAATCCTGGCTGGCGGCAACTCCCCCAATGTGGTCGTGTACTCCATCCGCCATCAGCTGCTGATGAAAAAGTTCCCCATCACCATCAACCACTCCTTTGATGGCGTTGAGGTCTGTGCTTCATTATACAGTCGGGAGAGTGATACCTGTAGTGTGCGAGTGTGTGTGTGTGTGTGTGTGTGTGTGTGTGCGTGTGTGTGTGTGAATGGCCGTAAAGTATCAGTGGGTTATAAACCTGCCGAAAGACCGAAGTGTGAGGTGATTTTTACAGAAAGCCACTTTTTTCCCCCAGAAATCTTTTTCTTGTAGATCCTGGCATGCTTCTGTTGTGGGAAATATTCATAAATGAAACTACACTCAAATGAATTAATTGACATAAAAAGAAAAAAAATTTCTAACTAGTAGATTTCTCATTAGGAAAAAAAAAGAAGAAAATTTAAGAAAGTGAAGTAGTCTTACAAGGTTAGGGTTAGGATCAAGTTAGGGTTAGTTTTGCTTCTTTGTGTTAGTAAAAACCGCATTGGGAAAATTGACAGACCCACTTTAGTGTGCGTGTGTGTGGTATGGGGGGTGGTAGTACAGCAGATCCTGTCAAAAACAACTTCTAGAAATCCTTTTAAAGAAGATTGTGGCTTTAAAAGGAGGGAAGTTTTATTTGGGTTTCCATACGGTTTTCTTAAAGAGTGTGGGAGACTTTACTTTGGGAGGTAGACTTAAACTGTTCGCATGAGGTTTCCCTTAGGCAAGGGAGACTACTTTGGGAGGTAGGTGTGGTATTGACAAAATGCTCTCCTAAGGTTTTCCTTTACACAGAGGAAGACTTTCTTTGGACAGGAGATCCAGAATAGACTAAGACAAAATGTTCCAGAAAAAAAATTGAATTTTAAAGGTGAGAGGAGATGTGTCTTCATTTGGAGAGTCTGTGTCAGGTGGTGGTGTGTCAGTATGGAGTAGCATATTTCAGATGATTTTCACCTTAATGATTGGAGCGTGTTCTGTACTAATGTTTTGCTAACATATCCCCAAATCTGCTG
>CM065728.1:40918862-40938862 GCA_033310375.1 Conus canariensis | reverse complement strand
TGTGGAGGTTTGGTTTTGAAGAGTGACAAATTTGTCTGTCTGTAGATATAGCCTGAATAATAAAAGTTGTGTTTGTGTTGGTTGTTTTTAATATAGTGTGGTCAAATGCGTTGTGGGAGGAGAACTCTACATGCTGTATAGTCACATTGATGAAAGTATTCAGTCTTTGTATACTTAAAAAGATAACACTTTTACCACAGTAGGATCAAGTCATACATCTAAAACCATCTACAGTTGAGTACACTTTTCCCCAAATATGAATAAACTCAAAATTTCTGATAACTTGAAAGAATTGATTGTCTTAATTAATAACATTGTTTTGCCATCCGAAATTTGGTTAAAGGCCCCTTAAAAAAAATTGTATAAGGTGAAAAATGTTCTTAAACTTCTGTTTCAAGGTTTTCTAGTAATAAATCACATTTATTTTTGATAACTTCTGGTTTTATTTTTCTCTCTGATAGCAGTCTGAAACAGGCAACCAAGCTTACCTCATGCAGGAAATAGATAAGCTGAAGCGACACAATTTTCAAAACCATCTTTTGCTGCCATTTACAGACTTGACTGACACAAGATGTGTGCCTACCCTTTGTTCTTTTTGACAGAAACACTAGAATACAAATCCAAGTACTGTGCCTAGCCTTCAGTGCTTCCAAAATAGATATCCACAGCTTGGGGTGAATTCTTACATCCCAGTGTCATGGCAGTTGTGTTATCTGTTCCCTTTGAGCTTCCATACGCTGTATGCTTCATGTGACAAACGGGCCAAGTTGTCTGGGGACTTGGTGTAGCAGATATAAAGTATACAGCAAGTCAAAGCATTTTTTCTGTTTTTAAACTTTTGTTTTTTCTTGACTTTCATGCACCTTTGACCCCAAACTGTGGCTAGCATGAAAAGATTTTTTTTTCTCCTTGAACCACAGGCAAAACATTTTGTGATTCTTCATTTTCACTAAGCATGCCTGAAAGTAATTGGGCAGACAATGATTTATCAGCTGTCATTTTCAAAGCATATACACACTCGCCTTCACACATACCTATCTGCATTGTATACACATTCACATTAAACATTTCAAGATCCTGAGGATTTCTTCGCTCTTTTGCAACCAGGGACTCCCACCTCTGAATATTTGCACTTGCTTAATCTGTAGAATGTTAGATTGTTCTTATCATTTGAGAAAATAGAAAAAAATGCCATAGGGGAAAGACGGAATATAGCCATTCATATAGCTAAAATAACAGGAGGACTGCTGTTAGAACTCCTGTTTGAAGCGGAGATGAAATTAACAGGGTGACTGCTGTTAGAACTCCTGTTTGAAGTGGTGATGAAATTAACAGGGTGACTGCTGTTAGAACTCCTGTTTGAAGCGGAGATGAAATTAACAGGGTGACTGCTGTTAGAAATCCTGTTTGAACTAGAGATGAAATAACAGGTGACTGCTGTCAGAATGGAGATGAAATAACAGGGTGACTGCTGTGAGAATGGAGATGAAATAACAGGTGACTGCTGTGAGAATGGAGATGAAATAACAGGGTGACTGCTGTTTGAACTGGAGATGAAATAACAGGTGACTGCTGTGAGAACGGAGATGAAATAACAGGTGACTGCTGTTAGAACTGGAGATGAAATAAAAGGTGACTGCTGTTTGAACTGGAGATGAAATAACGGTGACTGCTGTGAGAATGGAGATGAAATAACAGGGTAACTGCTGTGAGAATGGAGATGAAATAACAGGTGACTGCTGTTAGAACTGGAGATGAAATAACAGGGTGACTGCTGTGAGAATGGAGATGAAATAACAGGGTGACTGCTGTGAGAATGGAGATGAAATGACAGGTGACTGCTATGAGAATGGAGATGAAATAACAGGGTGACTGCTGTTAGAACTGGAGATGAAATAACAAGGTGACTGCTGTTAGAATTGGAGATGAAATAACAGGTGACTGCTGTTAGAACTGGAGATGAAATAACAGGTGACTTGTTAGAACTGGAGATGAAATAACAGGTGACTGCTGTTTGAAGTGGAGATGAAATAACAGGTGACTGCTGTTAGAACTGGAGATGAAATAACAGGTGGCTGCTGTTAGAACTGGAGATGAAATAACAGGTGACTGCTGTTTGAAGTGGAGATGAAATAACAGGTGACTGCTGTTAGAACGGAGATGAAATAACAGGGGTGACTGCTGTGAGAACGGAGATGAAAATAACAGGTGACTGCTGTTAGAACGGAGATGAAATAACAGGTGACTGCTGTTAGAACTAGAGATGAAATAACAGGGTGACTGCTGTTAGAGCTGTTTGAAGTGGAGATGAAATAACAGGTGACTGCTGTTTGAAGTGGAGATGAAATAACAGGTGACTGCTGTTAGAAACTCCTGTTTGAAGTGGAGATTAAATAACAGGTGACTGCTGTTAGAACTGGAGATGAAATAACAAGGTGATGGCTGTTAGAACTGGAGATGAAATAACAGGCGACTGCTGTTAGAACTGGAGATGAAATAACAGGTGACTGCTGTTAGAACTGGAAATGAAATAACAGGGGTGACTGCTGTTAGAACTGGAGATGAATAGCAGGTGACTGCTGTTAGAACTGGAGATGAATAAACAAGGTGACTGCTGTTAGAACTGGAGATGAAGTAACAGGGTGGTTGTGGTGGTGGTGGTTGTCGTACCCTGGCTAAAAACTCCAGGAATCATCCGAACAGCCGTAAGTAAATTGAACACTATGGCATAATGCATCAGCTAGGGATGAGAACATTATATGTGTGACCGTTTTTGATTACCTTACCAATGGGCAAACCACAGGGTGACTGCTGTTTGAACTGGAGATGAATAACAGGGTGACTGCTGTTTGAAACTGGAGATGGAATAACAGGGTGACTGCTGTGAGAACGGAGATAGAATAACAGGATGACTGCTGTGAGAAAGGAGATAGAATAACAGGGTGACTGCTGTGAGAACGGAGATAGAATAACAGGGTGACTGCTGTGAGAACGGAGATAGAATAACAGGGTGACTGCTGTGAGAATGGAGATAGAATAACAGGGTGACTGTTGTGAGAACAGAGATAGAATAATAGGGTGACTGCTGTGAGAACGGAGATAGAATAACAGGGTGACTGCTGTGAGAACAGAGATAGAATAACAGGGTGACTGCTGTGAGAACGGAGATAGAATAACAGGGTGACTGTTGTGAGAACGGAGATAGAATAACAGGGTGACTGCTGTGAGAACGGAGATAGAATAACAGGATGACTGCTGTGAGAACGGAGATAGAATAACAGGGTGACTTTTGTGAGAACGGAGATAGAATAACAGGGTGACTGTTGTGAGAACAGAGATAGAATAACAGGGTGACTGTTGTGGGAACAGAGATAGAATAACAGGATGACTGCTGTGAGAACGGAGATAGAATAACAGGATGACTGCTGTGAGAAAGGAGATAGAATAACAGGGTGACTTTCGTGAGAACGGAGATAGAATAACAGGGTGACTGCTGTGAGAACGGAGATAGAATAACAGGGTGACTGCTGTGAGAACGGAGATAGAATAACAAGGTGACTGCTGTGAGAACAGAGATAGAATGACTGCTGTGAGAACGGAGATAGAATAACAGGGTGACTGTTGTGAGAACAGAGATAGAATAACAGGGTGACTGCTGTGAGAACGGAGATAGAATAACAGGATGACTGCTGTGAGAACGGAGATAGAATAACAGGGTGACTGCTGTGAGAACGGAGATAGAATAACAGGGTGACTGCTGTGAGAACAGAGATAGAATGACTGCTGTGAGAACGGAGATAGAATAACAGGGTGACTGCTGTGAGAACAGAGATAGAATGACTGCTGTGAGAACGGAGATAGAATAACAGGGTGACTGTTGTGAGAACAGAGATAGAATAACAGGGTGACTGCTGTGAGAACGGAGATAGAATAACAGGGTGACTGCTGTGAGAACGGAGATAGAATAACAGGGTGACTTTCGTGAGAACGGAGATAGAATAACGGGATGACTGCTGTGAGAACGGAGATAGAATAACAGGGTGACTGCTGTGAGAACGGAGATAGAATAACAGGGTGACTGTTGTGAGAACGGAGATAGAATAACAGGGTGACTGTTGTGAGAACGGAGATAGAATAACAGGATGACTGCTGTGAGAACAGAGATAGAATAACAGGGTGACTGCTGTGAGAACGGAGATGAAATAACAGGGTGACTTCTGTGAGAACGGAGATGAAAAACGACCAGGGTGACTGCTGTTAGAGCTTCAACTGAAACAGCGACCAGGGTGACGGCTGTTAGAACTGAAACAACGACTAGGGTGACCGCTATTAGAACGGAAACAACGACCAGGGTGACTGCTGTTAGAACTGATACAACAACCGGGGTGACTGCTGTTAGAACTGATACAACTGCTGTTAGAACTGATACAACGACCAGTGTGACTGCTGTTAGAACTGAAACAACGACCAGGGTGACTGCTGTTAGAACTGAAACAACGACCAGGGTGACTGCTGTTAGAACTGAAACAACGACCAGGGTGACTGCTGTTAGAACTGAAACAACGACCAGGGTGACTGCTGTTAGAACTGATACAACGACCAGGGTGACTGCTGTTAGAACTGAAACAACGACCAGGGTGACTGCTGTTAGAACTGATTTAACGACCAGGGTGACTGCTGTTAGAACTGAAACAATGACCAGGGTGACTGCTGTTAGAACTGAAACAACGATCAGGGTGACTGCTGTTTGAACTGAAACAATGACCAGGGTGACTTCTGTTAGAACTGAAACGACGACCAGGGTGACTGCTGTCAGAACTGAAACAACGACCAGGGTGACTGCTGTTAGAACTGAAACAACAACCAGTGTGACTGCTGTCAGAACTGAAACAACGACCAGGGTGACTGCTGTTAGAACTGATTTAACGACCAGGGTGACTGCTGTTAGAACTGAAACAACGACCAGGGTGACTGCTGTTTGAACTGATACGACAGTCCTGCTGTTAGAACTGAACACACAGGATCACTGCTGTTAGAACTGAAACAACGACCAGGATCACTGCTGTTAGAACTGAAACAACGACCAGGGTACTGCTGTTTGAACTGAAACAATGACCAGGGTGACTGCTGTTAGAACTGAAAACGACCAGGGTGACTGCTGTTAGAACTAATAAACGACCAGGGTGACTGCTGTTAGAACTAATACAACGACCAGGGTGACTGCTGTTAGAACTGAAACAACACCAGGGTGAGCGTGAACTATCACGACGGTATGCTGTTAGAACTAATACAACGACCAGGGTGACTGCTGTTAGAACTAATACAACGACCAGGGTGACTGCTGTTAGAATAATACAACATCGGGACGCGTAGAGGTGAACATCGTGCTCTGTTAGAACTGAAACAGCGAACCAGGGTCACTGCTGTTAGAACTGAATACAACGATCAGGGTGACTGCTGTCAGAACTGAAACCGTGCTGTAGAACTGAAACAACGATCAGGGTGACTTCTGTTAGAACTGAAACACGACCAGGATCACTGCTGTTAGAACTGAAACAACGACCAGGATACTGCTGTCAGAACTGATCAACGACCAGGATCACTGCTGTTAGAACTGATAACAACCCAGGATCACTGCTGTTAGAACTGATTTAACGACCAGATCACTGCTGTTAGAACTGAAACAACGACCAGGATCACTGCTGTTAGAACTGAATCAACGACCAGGTGCACTGCTGTTAGAACTGAATACACGACCAGGGTGACTGCTGTTAGAACTGAAAACGACCAGTATGACTGCTGTTAGAACTGATACAACGACCAGGGTACTGCTGTTAGAACTGATACAACGACCAGGGTGACTGCTGTTAGAACTGAAACAACGACCAGGGTGACTGCTGTTAGAACTGAAACAACAACCAGGGTGACTGCTGTTAGAACTGAAACAACGACCAGGGTGACTGCTGTTAGAACTGAAACAACAACCAGGGTGACTGCTGTTAGAACTGAAACAACGACCAGGGTGACTGCTGTTAGAACTGAAACAACAACCAGGGTGACTGCTGTTAGAACTGATACGACCAGGATCACTGCTGTTAGAACTGAAACAACGACCAGGGTGACTGCTGTTAGAACTGAAACAACAACCAGGGTGACTGCTGTTAGAACTGAAACAACAACCAGGGTGACTGCTGTTAGAACTGATTTAACGACCAGAGTGACTGCTGTTAGAACTGAAACAACGACCAGGGTGACTGCTGTTAGAACTGAAACAACGACCAGGGTGACTGCTGTTAGAACTGAAACAACGGCCAGGGTGACTGCTGTTAAAACTGATACAACGACCAGGGTGACTGCTGTTAGAACTAATACAACGACCAGGGTGACTGCTGTTAGAACTAATACAACGACCAAGGTGACTGCTGTTAGAACTGAAACAACGACCAAGGTGACTGCTGTTAGAACTGAAACAACGACCGAGGTGACTGCTGTTAGAACTGAAACAACGACCAAGGTGACTGCTGTTAGAACTGAAACAACGACCAAGGTGACTGCTGTTAGAACTAATACAACGATCATGGTGACTGCTGTTAGAACTGAAACAACGACCAAGGTGACTGCTGTTAGAACTGATACAACGACCAGTGTGACTGCTGTTAGAACTGAAACAACGACCAAGGTGACTGCTGTAAGAACTGAAGATGAAACAGAACTGGAACTGGCACTATTGACTAGGGCACCTGGTTTCAAAACTGGACGAGGGATTGTAAGGAAAGTGGGGAATGGGGAGGGGAGCGGGGCTTTGTGGATGTAATACTGTTTGGTTTGGGGATGAGAGTTTAAACTTGATGCCCCATGTGTGAATGTATACATTTCGCGCAAGCACACTCGCACACACTTACACATGCACGCACGCCAAACTTAAATGCACGCGAAAATCCATTCTATCCTACGTAGCAGAGTAGGCCATCATGTGCTGGTGAAGTAAGTCATACACACACACACACACACACACACACACACACACACACACACACACACACACACACACACACACACAGAGCTTATCTCATCGTCTTAGAATCTCCTCTGCCTCCTCCTTCACATCCCTGCTTTAACCAGAGTTGGGAAGATGATACATACACAAACACATTGTATGGAAAAAGTTTAGGATGACACCCCCTCCCCCCTCCCCCTGACCCCCTTTTTTTCACCTTCTCTCCCCGCCTGCTGCTTTAAAAAAAAAAAAAGGAGGATAAGCTACAGTATTGTTTGTCACAATACTTGTCAGTTCAGGCTGTCACCCCCACCCCACCCCACCAATGCAAAATATCTTCCGACGTCACTGGAATGTGGATACTTGACTGGCTCAAATTAGAACCACAACATCATGTAGGCCTATGTCTTACATTGGGCTGTAGAGATAAGCTTACTCTTTTACTTCTTAATTACACACGACACACACTGAGAAACAAGCGTATTAACTTCATTGTGTGTGTGTGTGTGTGTGCGTGCGCGCGCGCGCGCGCGCGCGCGCGTGTGTGTATGTGTGTGTGTGTGTGTGTGTAAGAGGGAGAGGAAGGGAGATTGTGTGTGTGTGTGTGCGCGCGCGCGCGCGCGCGTGCGCGTGTATACGCGCTACAGTGCATGCGTGTGCGCGTATGTATATGCGTGTGTGTGCGTGTGTGTGCGTGCGTGCATGCGTGCGTGTGTGCGTGTGTCCAAATTATCGAGTGTTAAAAATAACCTTCAAAGCTTTTCTTCATCATGTCCTCACTAAATGTAGTTATAATGAGAGAAAGGAAAGGACAGAGAGACAACATCATGAAATAATGCAAATGGAAAAGCATGGGGGGAACAATATATATGTGGTGTTGATGTGGTGTGGTGTGGTGTGGTGTGGTGTGGGGTGTGTGTGTGTGTGTGTGTGTGTGTGTGTGTGTGTGTGTGTGTGTGTTCGTGCATGCGTGCGTGCGTGTGTGTCTGAAAAAAAAATGGTTTCATCCATCAAAAAATCATCGACCTAGAACAATTCTGACCCGAGCCGCCGCCTAAATAGAAATAACAGTACATGCCCTATCACGCACGCGCCATTCTATGGGATCGTTTGATCTTAAAGTGCGCGTTGAGACCAGCAGCTACAGACACCCCAGTCTCTGGCAGCTATTCTCAGCCAGTCCAGTGACCAAGACTGTGGCGTGGGCGTGTGTGAGTGTGTGTGAGAGACTTAAGAGTGGGAGTGTGTGTGGGGGAACGAACAGCCACAGTAACGCCCCCGTAGGTCCGATAACCCGTACTTAACCCCTTCGTGCTTCAGTCTTCGGCCGTGCGCTGGCATAAGGTGGAGGTGAATGATGTACAGTACTGAACAGCCATTCCGGATTATAGTTTAATGATTGGAACAAAGCGTGGAGAGGCATTTTAGGGGGGAGGAAAAGGAATACAGGAGAGGAAGCGAAAAGCTTCAGAAAACATAATAATAATAATAGATCCATTTTTAATGCCAGCGCTACGAATAATTCAGGGTCTTCGTACTTAACATGAGTCATTTTAGTTCTAACATAATTTCCTTCTGTTAACTCTGCCAAATAGAAATAAAACCGACTGGAGAAAGATTTCTTCTTTCTTTTCCACCGGGTCATTGTCCTCTGACTGGGGAAATACACCGACCCTGTCCTTCACGCTTTCTTCTTGTTCTCTTCGGATTTTCTTTTATATCTTTTAATTTTCTTTTTTTTAAGAGATAGCGTGATCTGTTAATTTAAACCGGAAATTGCTTGTCAACAAACCCGGAATACTACGCGAACGGAGAAGAAGGTAAGTTTTTGTTTATTTCTGCCGAATTCTCTAAATTATTACCACCCCCTTCTTTTTCCACTCCTTCTCTCCACTATCCTCTGCCTGTAGTAAACTTGTTTGCTTCTGATTTGTTATTTGACCCCTCTTTCCTTTCGTTCTGGGATTGAAATGAGACGAATAAAACGCTGAATGGAAGAAAAGTGAAAAGGTAAACGTAGAATAATAGATTGTGCATGATTGAAAGAAAAGAATGAAAAAGCAAAGAAAGGAAAGAACGACATTCAAAAAATCGAAAAAAACACAAAAAAAACCCCAACATGATAATTATAAAGGCTATGCTAGTAAGTACTGTCATATACACGCACACACATACAAGATAAGAAAAGGAAAAATAGCCCCAAAAGAGATAGATTCGCAAGAAGAGTGATTTAAGCTTAAAAGAAACCAAGTAACACTTTGTAAAAACGTTTTTGAAAGAAGGAAGGGGGGGGGGGGGGGTAATAGGAGAAAAAAAAAGACGAAACAATTCGACTGACATAACCAAAAATGAGAGAGACAGACAGACAGACAGACAGACAGACAGAGACAGACAGACAGAGAGAGAAAGAGGAATTACTTCAAAAATAATAGATACAATATAGTAAGAGAAGAAGCACAGAATATAATATCTTTAACATTTTTTAAAAAGTAAGAAACAAGAATACAATAAAGAAAAATACAGAGAACATTTTGACATGAATCAGAATATTTTTACAGGAAAGAATTTATTAGATTTAACACAAAAAGAAGAAGAAAAAAAAGGGGGAAAAAAAAAGGAAGAAAGAAAGAACGAAAGAAAGATACCAGTTCGGCTCTTTTCTTACGCTTGAAACAGTACGAGGTCTGTGGGTGTTGGGTCGTTATGTCATACTGTAGGCACTGGTTGAACATCCAGCCCATCATCAACAATGAGCTTTGACAAGACAGGAGATTATGCCCCTTGTTTTCTTACCTATCTTTTTTACTTCGTTCTCTTCTTATACCTGCCTGTTTTGTTCTCATCCCTTTTCTTTTTCCTTCTCTCTCTCTCTCTCTCTCTCTCTCTCTCTCTCTCTCTCTCTCTCTCTCTCTCTCTCTCTCTCTCTTCTACAACTAAGCAGGCCCTGTGCTGGACTACATATCGAACACCTGTATAACTTTTATATTGTGTAGTGTTTACGGCCCTGTTAGATTGCCTCTTGTGTGTGTGTGTGTGTGTGTGTGTGTGTGTGTGTGTGTGTGTGTTTTACAATTTGAATGGCTTGGAATGAATTACTTTTTACACATTCTCTTGCGCACATTATTTTCCCCTCACCCATTTCTTGCTTTTGTTCTTACATACGTCCTCTTTTTCTCACCCACTTTCTTCTTTCTTCTCTGGAATATATTTTCTTTGTCCTTTTTTTTCTCTCATCTATTTTGTTCTTTCTCTTCATGCGTCTGTCCTTTTTCTCACCATTTTCTTCTCTCTCTTCTTTAATATGTCATTTTTTTCTCTCACCTATTTTCTTTTGTCTCTTGTTGCTTATGTCCTTTTTTCCATAGCCATGTCTTCTTTTTCTTCACGTATACGTCCGCGTCCTTTTTTTCTTGCCATTTTCTTCTTTCTTTTCTTGCATATGCCTCTTTTTACTCATACATCTTCTTTCTCTGTTTGCATAAGTCCTGTTTTCGTCTGACCCAATGTTTGTTTCTTTTTTTTTGTTTGTATGCACTGTTATTGTTATTCATTTTTTCACCTATTTTCTTCTTCCATACGTCCCTTTTTTCTTCACAGTTTGTAATGTCTGTTTTGTTTTTTTTTCTTCTGATTTCCCTTTTCTTTAACCTTTCTTGTTCCTTCTCTTCTTGCATACGTCCTTTCTTCTAGCTCGCCCATTTTCTTGTTGTTCGTCTTGGAGTTCGTCCTTTTTCCTCCCCCATTTTTTTCTTCCCGTGTATGTGTCTTTTTTATTACCCATTTTCTTCTGTCTATTTTCATAAAGGTCTCTTTTTGCACCTATCTTTCCGTATTTCCTTTTCTACAATTATCCATTTTCTGAAAACTTTCTTTTTGTCCTGCCACAAGCATTCTTCATTTTTACCCATTGCCAAAGTTCTCTTCTGCCTTACCTCTTTTGTTTCGCTTCCATTTTCTGCTTTTCCTTTTCTTTTCTTTTTCTTCATAAGAACATTTTCTTATCCATTTTCTTCTTTCACTTTTTGGATGCGTCCTTTTTTTTTTTTAACCTTTTTTTTTGTTTTGCTTTCTGACATGCGTCTTTTCAATCCATCTATTTTCTTTTTTTTCTTCTTGCGCGTGGCCTTTTTGACCAGTTTTCTTCTGTCTCTGTTACATACATCCCCACCCATCACCCCTTCTCCCTCCTCGCCCCCCCTCCCCCCCCTCCTTTAAAAAAAAAATAAAAATTTTTTAACCCGTTTTCTTCTTTCGTTTCTTGCATACTTTTCTTACTCATTGCCTTTCTTTTCTTGCACACGTGTGTGTGTGTGTGTGTGTTGTGTGTGCAGACGCGCGTGTGTCCACGAAATCTATCAGCACCATGAAGCCCGAAATCTTCAACAGCAGAACAACAGCGACAACTCACCGACGCCTGGGCGGCGTTCCAGAAGCGCTAGAAGAATCAGATGACAAAAACAACAACAAACCCACCAGCTACAGCTGCAACAACAACAACAACAAAAACGTGCCCACCCGTGACAGCAACATCAACAACAACAACACGACGCAGAAGACTGGCACCAGGTCAAGACTGCCCGGTATCAGGGAGAGGCGTCAGTCAGTGACCACCACAAAACCCAGTGCCTCCGCCAATCATGAGGGTGGGTCTCTCTCTCTCTCTCTCTCTCTCTCTCTCTCTCTCTCTCCTCTCTCTCTCTCTCTCTCTCTCTCTCTACATGTAGTCTAGGTGAAATTAGAAATCGTCACATGAAAAACAGACAACATAGAATTACTCGGCATATCTATCATGTACGTAGCAGCTCCTACTCAAGGAAGATACATGATAATGGAGACACGATCACGTGCCTAAGATCGCGCATTCGATTAGCTAGAGGAAACACTATGCCACCAGACGCTCCAGCAAAAGGTCCCAGATCATGGTCTGGAACAGCTGTGACACCAAGAGCATGGGATCGCGGTTTACCAGACGGAGTGGATGACCGGGAGTGCACAGCAGACCTTCTAGAGTGGGAAAACCATCTCGAGATCATCAGGAAGAGTGGCATGAGACTGGATATTCTTCTCCACTCAGATTCATCCAAACAGCTGATTCCAATTGAGCTCATTGTGCCGTATGAACGCAGAATAGAGCAAACTCACATCTACAAGATGAGAAGTATGCCATTCTAGCGAGCAGCTCAAGGGAATATGGTTTCCGAGCCAAAGTTCTTGTCACAGAGGTTGGAGCGAGGGGGTTGTAAGCTCTCGAATTCCGGTAAAAAGAGGACCAGAACTCTGAAGGCAAGGGCAAAGGCACCTTTAAAAAAAAAAGAGTTCTAGCTGGATCTGGTCGAGGAGGAGCAAGGCTTAAATTTCACAGCCTGGAACAGTTGTCTAATAGCAATGCTTGTGAGACGTCCGTCAAACAAAAGGCACGCCTTCAGATGCCTGACCACCCAAGAGCTGCAGGTTTGGATGCGCTAAAAAAAGTTTCTGATGGCAGAAGGGCATGTAGGAGTCATGACCTGGAAGCCCCCCCCCCTCCCCCCTTCCACCTAGAGTATAAAGAGATCGGGGCCGAAACACTTGTCTGAGGAAGAGGGAGGTGGGGGGGGGGGGGGGGTCTTCACTGAAGACCTTCTGCTGTCAAGTTCTCCCTAAGTTTCTTCCTACTTTTGATGTAAGATTGTTAGGAATTTAGAATTGTTTTCGTGAAAGGCATTTAAGATTAAAAACACATTGACATCTTCGTTTCCAGTAAATGATCCGTTTCTTAATCTTAATGCGAATGTATGCGCTCGTCTCCATTGCTCTGTGTGTGTGTGTGTGTGTGTGTGTGTGTGTGTGTGTGTGTGTGTGTGTGTGTGCGTGCGTATGCGTGTGCGTATGTTAAAGTTTCCAATAAATTATTCGTTTCTTGACGTTAATGTGAATTAATGCGCTCGTTCCCCTTCAGTGCGCTAATGGTCTTCCTGACTTAAAGTCTTACTGAATGAAAGACCGAACTCTCTCTCTCTCTCTCTCTCTCTCTCTCTCTCTCTGCGTCCTTTGATTTTCTTTGATGTGTCGGCGGCAGTGTGTTTGGGGAGAGGGAGGGAACGAGTGGGGGGAGGGGACGTCGTAGGTGATTGTGAGTAGATGGGGAGGAGGGGGGGGGGAGATAAATGAGAGATGGGGTAAGGGTGAAGAGAAAGCCACAAGAAGATCTGAAAGCGGATTATTGTGAACCGCGCTGTTACCTGACATCCAGACACCAGACCGCTCTGATTGCAATCCCGCTTCAGGCAATCTCCCCACACTCAGCTGAGATCCCATTCACACTGGACGCCAAACAATGGCTATTGTGGCTATCTCTCTACCTCTGTCTGTCTGACTGTCTGCCAGTCTGTCTGTTAGTTTGTCCATCTGTATGTCTGTCTGTCTGTCTGTCTCTCTCAATGTGGGTTATGGTGCGCACGCTTACGCACGCTGGCATACAAGAGAGAGAGAGAGAGAGAGAGAGAGAGAGAGAGAGAGAGAGAGAGAGAGTCCAACATTTTCAGTCAGTCCGAGTGTGTGTGTGTGTGTGTGTGTGTGTGTGTGTGCGTGCGAGCGCGCATGTGTGCGTGCGTGCGCGTGCGTGCGCGCGCGTGTGTGTATGTGCGTGCGTGCGTGTGTGTGTGTGTGTGTGTGTGTGTGTGTGTGTGCGCGCGCGCGCATGTGTGTGCGTGTGTGCGTGTGTGTGTGTGAGTGAGAGAGTGTATGTGCGTGCGCGTGCGCGTAGAGGAAACAATAATTATTGGCTTTGTCGTTCTGGTCACGTGTGACACTTCCCTGTGGGTCTGAGGCGGTTTTACAATCAAGTTAACAGCGAGGTTATTTTCAACAATCCTCACATGGGGCAGATTTCCTTTCTTGAAACGATGGAGAAACACATGCGCATGAATTCCCATAACGTCGATGGGTCATGAATAAGAATTGCACCCACTCACCCGTCTCCCCTCGCCTCGCCCCTCCCCACTCCCACTGTCCCCCTTCCACCCATCCCTCCCCACACCCAAGCTCCCCTTCTTCGTCTGTTTAGACAGGGTGCGGGAGTACAGGTACCTGATGTCGTTAAGTCTGTTCAGATGACCTCTCTGGCAAACCTTCTGATGTTTTCTATCTCATGTCTCATCCCATAGCCTTCGGTAGAAGACGTCGAAATATGCCAGGATCTAGTTGTATTGTCCAGCTGTTCTTACACTTCAGACTGTTTTAGGGGCCAAGGAGAGGGTGGGCATGAGAAGTGGGGCAGGCTAAAGGAGTGGGGATGGGCTGTGTGTGTGTGTGTGTGTGTGTGTGTGTGTGTGTGTGTGTGTGTGTGTGTGCGTGCGTGTGTGCGTGCGTGCGTGCGTGCGTGTGTGCGTGCGTGCGTGCGTGCGTGTGTGTGTGTGTGTGTGTGTGTGTGTGTGTGTATGTGTGAGCTCTCAGTCGGTTGAGAATCTTTCCCTTGTTCCAGACTCTATCATCGTCATCTTAAAGATTTATATCATGCCTTGTTGAACCAATCTATTTTTGTATCATATTTCATTCCATATTTCTACTGTAACTCACCATTATTTTTATGAGGATGTGGCGAAATTTATTCTTGCTAGGATTTTCCGGACAAGATGTTTTTTTCTTCAAGCAGTGCATAGTTTTGGGAGAGTTACAACAATCAGGAGCAGTAACTAAGCTGATGAGCTTTCTTCGCAGTGAAACACTTGACTCTTGTCGGTACGAAAAGATGATATTCGAAAGAGGGTATAACACTCGGAAAAACTGCTTTTCACTACTCCACGAACTGTATAAACAACTGAAGTGAACACTGCTCATGTTTTATTGTTTCACACACACACACACACACACACACACACACACACACACACACACACACTCACACACACACACACACACACGCACACACACTTCCCCATTGTTTCCCATGGTAAGGCGAGACAGACGATCTGGACAAAGAGAGCACGCAGAGCGACCATTATAAACCTACTTTCTGAAGTTCAAAGACTGATGATCTCGGTCCATACGGCTGTGGTGAAGGGGGAGAGGGAAGGGGAGGGGGAAGGGGTAGGGGTGGGGAGCAGGTAAAACGACTGTACGTAAGCCTACAAAGCGTTTCTGAGGTTCAAAGACAGAAGATCTGAGGAACTGGGAATTATGGCCCCTGTGACCAGATTATGGGCCCTCATGACGTCAGTCCCGTGGTAGAAAAAAGAAGCTCCTTTGTCGCCTGAGGCAGGAAAGTCGCATTGTTAAATAAATTGGAACTGTTTGAAAGGTGAAAGTATTCGACTGTTCTTTAAGTTGGAGTAACATTTTCTTTCTGTCTTTTCTTTTCTTTCTTTGATTCTTTGTTTCTATTTGCGTCTGTAAGTATCGTTGAAAGATTCACTGTGGCAGGATATAACTGAATTTCTGACGACTGGACTCCTTGACACACACACACACACAGAATTTAAAGCTATGATCGCTTTGCCATATTCTAAGAAAATCCATTGGATGAAATGTAAAAGCAATTGAAATAAATGTTTTAGAACAGCAGGTCCAGTAGGGTACTCAAATCGTTCTATAAGCCATACCTAAACACAGATCAGCTCAACAATTCATTGTTAACAAACAAATAAAACGACTTTGTCGAAGTTAGCAAGAATGTTTTAAGCAAAGGTACAAAATGGTGTTTGTTTGTTCACCTTAATTGAATATTGTGTTTCAATGGGATATTTAATGCTGTTTTATGATGATTTTGTGACAGTGCTGCACGTGCTAGCCTAATGTTGAATTGTTACGGTCGTTTGTATTTTTCTTTTCGTTTTCTTCTTTCTTTTCTTTTCTTTTTTTTTTCTTTTTTGCTGTTTATTTCGTTTTTGAGTTGTATGTAAATCGTTTCTTTGTTTGTCTGTTCTTTTCATTCCCTTCATATCTTCATATGGTCATTTCGGTATAAAGACGTTATACTTTCGAGACTTAACAAATTTGATCCTGAAATTCTATCATAATCGTTTGATAAAAATGTTTTTTCTAATGGCCCACATCCCGGTAGCGCGTGCGTACTCGCACTCCTTCAGGAAGGCCAGATCAACCGCGGAAACGGAATGATCTTAACTTTACTAACAATTTTTAGCCTGGACTCAATTACTTACCGTCATATTCTCCCTAAACGCACGTTCCTGTACTCTCTTCTATACGGCTAGATATGACATTAAAACCTTTTTCTACTCCCTCCCTTGCTCCTTCCTCCCATCTTCCCTCCTCTCCCCTCTCCCATATGCTCAGTTTGGAGAACCACATGCTCCGTGCCCTTGCTTCACAACACCCCCCCCCCCCCCCCGCCCCCCCACTTGGTTCTCGCCAACAAAGCCCATTGTGTGGAAGCCAGAGTTGACCATAGTCAGGAGGAGCCTGCACACACGTCCCCCTCCAGTACGGTGTGGAGAACTAACATTCCACCAAGCGGGCACTACAGATATGTGCCGTGCGTAGCAGATGCTCATGGTGGAGAGACGCCCGTGTCATTCCAAAACCAAGAGCCAAAAGGACGTAGAAAGTGGCGGAGACTGGCGCGTTGGCTACCTGAAATAATTTTAGTCACCCCCCACTTAGCCTCAGACTAAGATGTAGACTACAACCCAAACCAGTTTTGACCTCCCCATGGCGCTCAGTCGACCTCAAGCTGTGGTCGACGCTCGTACCAAGATCACACAATCATTTTAAGATAGAGAACTCTAGCTGAAAATGGAAGTGCCTAAGCTGTGCGAATTCCGAGATCGAAAAATACCCAGAACAAATGTCTCTCCCTAGTGATGCATGCGATAATGTCAGTGCCATAAATATCCCTATAGTACACTACAGCGGCAAAACCATACCTGATGCAGGGACATTCGAGCGCGAATTTGGTGAAAAGGTAAACGGGGCAATGCAAAGCGGAACGTTTTATGACATCTGTGGTAGAGACGAAAATGAGCTCTTAGAGTGCGCTGCTGGCTAACAGACAGACCAAGGAGTGCTCTTAGAGTGCGCTGCTGGCTAACAGACAGACCAAGGAGTGCTGTTAGAGTGCGTTGCTGGCTAACAGACAGACCAAGGAGTACTCTCAGAGTGCGTTGCTGGCTAATAGACAGACCAAAGAGTGCTCTCAGAGTGCGTTGCTGGCTAACAGACAGACCAAAGAGTGCTCTCAGAGTGCGCTGTTGGCTAACAGACAGACCAAAGAGTGCTCTCAGAGTGCGTTGCTGGCTAACAGACAGACCAAAGAGTACTCTCAGAGTGCGCTGCTGGCTAACAGACAGACCAAAGAGTGCTCTTAGAGTGCGCTGCTGGCTAATAGACACACCAAGGAGTGCGTTCCTTGGCTCTCCAAACCAGGGGAAGTGTTGAGAGAGAGGAAAGAGGACAAAAGGTCAGCGACCCGCTAGGGTCGACAGGAGGACCCATAGGACCAGGTCCAAAAGAGTCACTTCCGTCTTGTGATGCAGGCCACAACGTCATCCAGAGGATTGGTTTGTAGGATCCCCGGCTCTGCCTGTCTGCCTTCATTGGATCATGAGGACCCTTTCATCTAGCCCTGAGCGGGCCTGTGTGACTTTTAGGAAGCTGGACGAGGGTATCTCAAAGGCCTACGGGTCTCGAACCATTTGGCTACGGAGGGAACAAACTCTGACCACACCCTCCTCCAAAGCAGAACAACTGCGCCTGCCTCATCCCTTCCACCAAGACTCCACTACGAACTGCGACACAGAATCCCATGTTCAAAAGCCTGCAGCTAAGATGACGTTAATCTCAACTTCAACGCCACAGAGAGAGAGAGAGAGAGAGAGAGAGAGAGAGAGAGAGAGAGAGAGAGAGAGAACTTGACAGTAATACCGATCACATTCTGGTCTTCTGTTGTAGCTATAAACATGCACATGCACTGGCTGAACTTACACCCAGTCCCCTCCACTCAGCTGAAAGAAATCTTTTCTGTCAGTTCAGTGACCCCTTCTGCATACCACCTCTTGTCCTGTCAACAACTACCCACCTACCAACTACACTAGTTATTTTAGTTTTTCCGCTTTTCTCCATTTCTTCTTTTATTTCTGTACTGCATTCACCGCATCCCTCCATGTCCTCTTTTTCTTTTTCTTTCATTTTTTAATATGTTTTTATTTAGAAGTATCTTTACTCTTCGATCGGAAATAGGTTTTTAGAGGCTTTCCTTTCTTTCAGAACGTCGCATGCGCCTTTGCCAGCCAGAGCGACAGGGGCAGGCGGTGCGTGTTTTCTTTGTCGCTTCGCGCATAAAAGATGCATTAATACCAAAACAAAAAAAGGGACAGCACCCATTATCCCCGGGGCCTGATGTAGATCGATACCTGGCTTTCTTATGAACTAGCACCTCTAAGAGAAGAATAATCTGCCGACCGAAAGAAGCTCACGAATTATTCAGAGTGCCCCTTTACGTCTTGGAGGTGATATAGATCGCAAGAATGCCCGATAGGCTGTACACGAGATGCACTGAGAGTGTTATAACATAACGCGTATTTGTTTGTCTATTTACAGTACTACGTATAAAAGAGGAAGTACACAAAAGGAAGATAATTCACAATTCATGAAGCGCTAGAGTTTGCTACCGTTGTACTCTGTATCGGCACTCGTTGAGTCGTACAGTTCTGGGAAAGACGGCATAGGATTGCAGGGATTGTGACGGGGAGATGGAGGTAGGTGGAAGGGTGCGTTGGGAATAATGACGGGGAGTAAAAGGGGTTGGAGGGATAGAAGGGAGGACGGGACACGGGGGTTTCAAAAGCGTTACAAAACTGCTGATAATTCGATCTTTTCTGACGGCGATGTGCGCGTGCTTGAGAAAGAAAGCTAACTAAAGTGTAAAAAAAAAAATCTGCATCGAAACACATACACAAAAGCTCTGCCTCTGTCAACCAAGGGTTTTTCCACTGTGGTTCACAACTACGTCATTGAAGTAGACCAGGGGGTGACGTCTGATTCGGAAACGACATCAACAATAACAAAATAAATGCCTTGCCATGAACTGAGGAAGAACTGTGCTCCGAAGTCCGCAGCGCTTCCAGAGTATCTACCGAGGGATTCCAGTTTCTCCCACCAGCCCAAAAGTGGCTTGTTTTGCAGTGAGTAATCCCCTCATATGGTGGCGACGGTATCTGAAAACCCTCTTATGGCCTGGTCAGTAGTAAAATCATCCAGTCCACAAAACAAATGTTGCAAGGCTCAAACCTCGCTCGCGTCCCACTTCACAAATTCTATCATCTGCGCATTCGGCTTACCCTGACCCCATCCCTGGCGCAGACCCTAAGCTGAGCTAACATCAACCATACTCTAACGAATTTTATAAAAACCTTGTTTACAAAAAAAAGCAAACAAACAAACAAACAAAAATCTTCGTCAGCGCTTCAGAAGCCGAAAAGGCTCACGAACAGGCGCAGGCGCAGAAGACAAAACTTTCATTGGTTGATAGTGAGAAACTGTCTTTTCTGTGCTGATGTCTTCCTTCCCTTTCTGCCCTGATATTGTTATCCCTGCCTTTCATATTAATACTGGCAGGTGTGGAAGTTTAACCTATTTATAAATAACCATCCATTCGCTCTGAAGTCACGAAATCCATTAAATTTGAACTACCGTTTATGACGTACCACTCCCGTTCGTAAATTCCTGTCCACATGAAACTGAGTATGAAGGGGTAGGGAGGGAAAGGAGGACTGGGGGATTGAGATGAGATGGGCATGGGACACTGGAAAGTGGGGGATACTTCGGAGAAGCAGATGGTGAATAGTGGGGAAAAAGGCTAGGTGGGGTGTGGGGAGAGAAAAGGGGGGGGAGGGTGATTGGAAGAAGTGGATGGAGTTGTTGCGGAAGGAGATCTGCATGCAGCAGAGTCTTTTCGGGCAGCGGACAGCTCTTGCTGAGTTCGATTCCATCAACACAGCTGGTATTACTGGTGAGGTCAGACTGACTGGCGCAGGTGGTCGTTCCTGTTGGCCCTCCTGAGCTGAAC
>CM065728.1:40908862-40916362 GCA_033310375.1 Conus canariensis | reverse complement strand
TTATTCTTCGTTCTCCACATATGCATTTTGCCTCGTTTATGTATTCAGTTTTTAAGGCATCAAGTTTTAATTTATAAAATATTGAAATGAAATTTCTGTATTGGTACATAATTTTCACTTGTAAATGAAGATTGCTGTGTGTGTGTGTGTGTGTGTGTGTGTGTGTGTGTGTGTGTGTGTGTGTGTGTGTGTGTGTGTGTGCGTGCGTGCGTGCCCGCGCGCGCGCGCGCGCGTGTATGACCTACTCTGTAAAACGGACAGCTCTTCTGGAGAGATCATCTTTATTGCTGTTGTTTGTCTGTGGCATGTTCTTTTTCCCCTTCGTCTTTCGGCTGGGCCGTTACATACAGATCACTTGTTACTAGCTTTGGCATCGACTTCTGTCTTTCAACCCTTTTGTCTTTTATTTTCTTTCTGGAAGCCGTCGTGAAAGTCAGTCTCGCGTGTCTGCTAATGACTAAATGTTTTTAAATGTTTTAAGCCACCGTTGTTCTCTAAGTTCCCGTGGCACGTATTTCTCTCTCTCTCTCTCTCTCTCTCTCTCTCTCTCTCTCTCTCTCTCTCTCTCTCTCTCTCTCTCTGTCTCTCTCTTTCCCCTCCTCTACGGTTCAGAGCAGATTTCGATCTTTGTTTTTCAGTCCGAGAGCGCTTCTTTGAAGTTAACCGTCGTTATATACTTGACTGATTTGTGTGTGTGTGTGTGTGTGTGTGTGTGTGTGTGTGTGTGTGTGTGTGTGTGTGTGTGAGAGAGAGAGGGAGAGAGAGAGAGAGAGGAGAAGTGAAGCAGAAGAGAGAAAGAAGGAGAGAGAAGAAGAGGGAGAGAGAAGAGAGAGAGAGAGAGAGAGAGAGAGGAGAGAGAGAGAGAGAGAGAGGAGGAGAGGTAACTCATGCAAACAATGGTAGGAGGTTGATAGGGAAGAAGAGGAGGTGGAAGAGGTGGGGAGTGGGGCGGGAGGGTACGGGTTAGGTGTGGGGAAGTGGGAGGGGAAGGGGCAAGGGACAAGAATAAGGCATGTAGGTAGTGGCTTATCTCAGGGGACTGTTTTCTAAATTTGGAGGCCTACTGCATTTCACTAATCAGACGAAAAGAAAAATAAGATAAATAGTACAGGCAAAAACAGACAAACAAAAAACAAAATACAGTGAAGAAGAGGTAAGATGAGTGAGGGCAAAAAAAGGGGAAGGGAGGGGGAATAGAGTGGGGAGTGGATAAACAAACTCTCGCCCCTGTGTGTGTGTGTGTGTGTGGTGTGTGTGTCCCGCTTCGCTGACCCAAAATGAGGGATTTCCATTTCTCCCTTGTCAGACAACGCCCCCCCCCCCCCCCCCCCCCCAAACTCCTCTAAGATGGCTTTTGCGGTCGACTGGACGGTAAACAACGCGACGTGAATGTGAGGCCATCTGCGATTGGTCAATCTCTCGCAGTGTCATGTAACGCGCTTTACGGTTGGCTGCCACTCCAAAGAAGCGGCTTCCCGCGAGAGAGAGGCGCGGTTGGCGTGAAGTGGCGTAAGTGGCTAGGAGGATCGATAGGAACTGATCGATGGGCGTAGATCGACACACTTGCCGCTCAACTACTGTTTAGGGTGACGAGATAGTGAAAGAGAGCTCTTCCCTTAGCAGACGTGTTAACGGGCGGTGTCTGTGAGCTGTGGGTTTTGTTGACAGAGGTGTTGAGTAAGGTGAGTGGCTCAGAGTTGTTTTCTTGCCAGCAAAAAAAAAAAAGACTTGTGTTTAAACCCCCCCCCCCCCCCCCCCCCCCTCCTTCTCCATACTTTTGACACTCACTCCCTTTCAAATATGTTCTCCCTTCGTCGCGTTTTTCTTTAAGTCAAAGATTAATGAGATCTGATTTAGTAACTGTCCTAAACGTTCCTTGAGTGCTGAAAAGCAAGCAAGCAAGCAAGCGCGCGCACACACACACACACACACACACACACACACACACACCACACACACACACACACACACAAGTTGGCGTGTTTTAATTAATTAGATCGCGCCAGAATGTTTGATGGAAAGAGGAAATCTTTCAAAGAGAAGTTATCTGGTGGGATTTTGAAATGAGCAGGGGAAGAGGTGGGGGTGGGGGGTGGGGATGGCGGCTTCAGCTTCTTGATTGTTCTGTTCTGTTGTGACAGTTTGTCACATTGGTACCACTTTCAGTCGTTCCGCTTTGTTTTCATTCGTTCGTTCATTCGTTCAGCCAGTCTTGAAGCCGTTAGTTTAGTTGGAATTATTGCATTCATCCGTCCATTCTTCAAGACGGTGATTGGTTGGTAATTGTTTCTTAAGCGCCTTTTTAAACAGAGTCACGCCTGTTTCTTTTATTTCTTTTTATTATTTATACTTCATGGACTTGTGTTGCCGTAAAGCGCGCACGCGCGCACGTGTGTGTGTGTGTGTGTGTGTGTGTGTGTGTGTGTGTGTGTGTGTGTGTGTGTGTGTGTGTGTGTTCGTTCTTTAATTTAACGTCTATCCACCTAACAGTGATCTTAGACAGTATGTAAGTGTTATGTGTGTGTGCATGTGATGTTTTTGGGTGTATGCATGCGAACGGTTGGTGTTGATTTTGGGTGTACGTAGGTATGTATAATGCAATTAGGCCTAGAAAAAAAAAAAGAAAGAAAAAGAAAAAGAAAAGAAAAAAACAACAACAAAAAAACACCACATAACTGAATCCAAAACTATAAAAGAAACACTAAATAAGCAACTAACACCAAGATGGGGAAAATAACATAGACGTTAAAGTAAATGTCCAATTGGGCTCTTAATCAGTCCTTGAACAACTTCAAAAATATTTGATTCGTTAGAGATGACATCTTCAAAGACTGACATCGACGGTTCGGTGTTCAACAACCAAGCAGGTAAATAGGGTTTCATTCTATCGCACAAAAAAAGTAGATGGAACGGAGTGATTTGCTGGCCACAAATACAAGTCACATGTTTACAGAATTTTGTTTTAAAGGCATCAAGCCTCAATCTAAAAATCAAACTTTTTAAAATCCTCTCTTGGTAGAGATTCTTGATACCTGTTTTATTGTCTGATATCTTGTTAAATAATATACCCTTTTTGTTTTTGGTGCCTTTTCCCTTATTTAAAATAGTATTCCAGGCTGCGTCTTTTAAAAGACTATAACTCTCATGTAAGGATAAAGGAATGTATATCTTTGTTAAATCAGTTTCAGTGATAGCAGCCTTTTTGGCTAATGTGTCTACCCTTTCATTAGCAGATAACCCACAGTGAGATGGAACCCAACAAAAATCGACATAAGAACCACGTAAATGCAAAAAATGAATTAGGTGGTACACTTCTGATATAAGTTCTGCTCTCACAGTTGTATTCGAAAATTTTAGAGCTTGTAGGACTGATTTTGAATCAACACAAAGTAGTATTTGAAATACAGGAAATCGAAAATCAAGAAGAAAGTTTAATGCCATAATAATGGCAACAAGTTCCGCAGTAAATATGGAAATATTCTTACCAAGGTGGTAACCTTTCTCTATTTTTAAGGATGGAATTATGAATGCTGAACCAGACAAATGATTGTCTAGTACGGAACCATCTGTATAGATTTTAAGGTGATTTACATAGGTTTCATTTATATGTGACTTAACATACGTTGGCAGCAAGGGTCCATCACTTTTTCTTAAACTTGTATAGTCTATGTCATAATTTGCTCTACTAAGTTCCCATTCTGGGATAGTGCTAAAAGACACCCGATGAGCTACGTTTTGAGGTGCAGTGCCTGCTTTTGTAAATAAGTCAGATGTGTATGAGGCTATCGATTTTAGAGAATCAATTTTTTGTGCCCGTTTAGGAAAATTTATTTCTGATTTTAATTCAGTTTCACTGGTATTAAGATTTTGTAGTGTATGACTTCTTAAGATATATTTTGCAGATGCAAGTTTCATATTTTCTTCAAAAGGCAATATTCCGATCTCCATATAAGTTCTTAAAGTTGATGTATGAACCGGGACACCAAGAGCTATCTTGTAAGCTTTACTATCGATACTCTGCAACTTTTTGATTAAATATTTTGGGGCTGAAAAAAATGTCTCCTGGGCATAGGGTAGTTTTGATCGTACAAGCGCAGTAGCTAAATGTGTTAATACTTTACTGTCTTTACCCCAGGATTGTTGACTCACCATTTTCAAGAAATTTAAAGTTTTCTTAGCTTTTGTTAAAATAGTTTGTATGTGATTATTCCAGCTCAATTTAGAAGTTAAATTTACTCCTAAAAATTTTACAACTTTTTATATTCAAGGCACAATCCATCTATTTGAAATGAAGGCAGAGGATTAGAATCATAACCAGTATTGAACAGAACCATATGCGATTTTTCAGCTGAAAGGGCCAATCCATTTTCAGTCATGTACTTACTAATTTTATCTAGTTCATTTTGATATATCTTTTTAATATAGTTGATTGATCTAACTGGTGTGTGACGTTTTAAAGTAACTTTCATCCATATGCAGATATCATCCGCATATTGTGCTAGTTCAACAGTTTTTGATAATGATTTAGGAAGATCATGGATCAAAATATTAAACAGGATAGGAGCTATTACAGCTCCTTGCGGGATTCCCATCTGGATATGTCTTTCATTAGAATATACATTTCCTACCTTCGTCTGTATTGTTCTATCACTTAAAAAGGTTTTTAAGTAATTGTACATACATCCTGAGAGACCAATTAACTTCAATTTGTTCAGAAGTTTTGAATGCCAGACTTGGTCATATGCCTTTCTAATGTCAAAAAATGTGGCAAGAACATTTTTTCTGCGTGCAAACTGATGTTTAACCTGTGTTGTAATTTTTACAAGATGGTCAACTGTAGATCTACCCTTTCTAAAGCCCGCCTGTTGTATTGGTATTATACCATTTTTTTCACAATGATGTTCAAGTCTTTTTAGAATAATTCTTTCCATAAGTTTTCCCACATGTGAAGTGAGAGCAATTGGCCTGTAGTTATTTTTGTCTGATTTTGACTTGCCCTCTTTAGGGATAGGGGTTACAATTGATTTTTTCCACAAAGATGGTTGAAGCCCTTCAGACCAACATTTCTGAAATAATAAGTTCAGAAACATTGTGAAATTAACTGGCAAATGCTTTATCATTTCATTGGAAATCGCATCTGGTCCCACTGACTTTCTTTTCGAACCAATAGAGAAAATTGCATCCTTTACTTCTTGAAATGTAAGGGGAGCGTTTGTATAGTGACTATTATTGGGACTTTTTTCATGCGTTTCCTTATCCTCCATTTTCTCTCTGTATATCTTTTGCTTTTCTGTCAGGCCCTCCCTATTGCTATTTTTTGCAAAAATATTTGCAAATGCTTCAGCCTTTTCAAATTTTGAAGGAAACTCATTATTTTCTAATTTTATGGGATATTCAGGAAGACTGATTCCGTGTTTCATGTCTTTTAATTTTTTCCATGTTTTCTGAAGATCTTTGTGGTCATGTATTTCATTTTCACAGAAATTTGACCAATATTGCTCCTTGACTTTTTCGATTACTCTGTTACTATGATTTTTTGCTCTATTCTTTTCAGCAATTTTGTCAGGATCTTTCTTATCTTTTAAATATATTTTATAGGCCTGCATCTTTTTTTCTCTTGCTTCTTCACAAGTAGCATTCCACCATACATTCCCTGCATATTTGTTTGATGCATCAGAATTGCACCTTGGTATTGAGAGATCAGCTGCATGTAAAACAATATCAACAAAATTCGCGTAGCTTGTGTCAATGTTATCAGACATTATCTCTTCACAATTGTAAGTAAAGAGTATGTTTTCAAATTTATCCCAAACTGCTTTATTATAATTATATTTTGGGATCTTATATTTGGCGCAGTTTTGAACGGATTGTTTACCCTTAATGGTAATAATTATTGGCAAATGATCACTACCAAGAGGATCTTTGAAGGTAGACCACTCACAGCTTGGAGCTATGGCAGGAGATATAAGTGTTAAATCAATTGCTGTTGCTCGATGGTGTGAAATATCAGGTATTCTTGTTACAATGCCATCATTTAACAGACTCATTGAAGAGTCTACTATATTTCCAACAAAACGATTGTGTGTTACTATTTCGCATTCATTATCCCAAAACGGGGCATGTGAGTTAAAATCACCTGCTATTAACCATTTTTCATGCTGGTCCGGTATAGCACGAAGCCATTCTGTGTTTTCATTGTCAGGACCTCTTGGCAAATAAATGGAAACAACGTTTAATGTAAGTAATTCGTTGAGTTTCAGTTTTGCTGCACATGCATTAATGTTTTTAACATTCTTTGAAAATGGTGGCTCTATTTCAAAATATTCAACCTTTTCTTGAATATATATTGCAGTACTAACCCTCCTTGTTTCGTTGTTAGTTTGGAGTATTGGAGGGTAATAAAAGCTTTGTAATTTTGGAATTTTGTTTTCAGTTGTATTTAAAGACTGTAATATCAACACTTGATACGAATGATCTGAGAGATGTTGAATCAGTTCGTGAATATTTGTTGATATTGATCTGCAGTTCCATTGCAATATTTTCAAATTCGAATGTTTTGTCATGCTCTCTGAAAAATGAAAAAAATGTATGATCCTAAATAGAAAAAAAAACCAAATAAACAGCAACTTTTATAATATTAAAAATAGCAAATAACAAAAATAACAAACTGTGTTAATTAGCCCAACCAATATAATGGTATTCGCAGTAATAACGAATTAATTTATGGTATTGATGTTCTTATGATAATGAGGTTAATTACAAAATGATGAGATCACAAGATGGCACCTTGTTCAAAACAAAACTAACAGTCAAAAAGGTGCTGGAATTTTGCAAAAATTATTCCACCCTCTCTCAGAAAGAAGTCCCCAGAAAATGGATCAATAATCACTCAGCACTGCAAATCTGTTCATCCATGAACTGGGAGCGAACAACAGGTCGTCGTAGTACATGGGGAAGGGTCTGGGTGGGTGGTGCTGGAACCTGGTTGCTTTCCTGGGCTTCCTCCAGAACAGGTCTCTCACGTGGCGCCCGATGTTAGCTGCCATCTTACTGGTTCCGAGGAAGGTGGGATGAAGACCATCCTGAAGATGTCGCGGGCTGGTTGGTAGATTAGAATGCCCCACGAAACTGATGTTGTTGAAATCAGCTAGCTGCTGCGTGACGAGAGCATTGAACAGTTCTGCCTTGATGTTTAGATCTTTGTTTCTGGTAGGGCACACTTTGCTGACCACTACTTTGAGATCAGGATGACTCTTAACAATTGCTTTAATGTTCACAACAAAGTCTCTACAGCAGTCTTCAGGGGACGTCTTTTTCAGGTCATTTATTGCTGTGTGGATGACTAGAGCGTCATATTTCATGGGTTTTTTTAGAATCACTTTCAGCCTTGAACATTCTTGGAAGCTCCTCTGCTACGTACGCCTTTTTGGATGTTGCTCTGAAGCAGTACGAATTTCCCAACCTCTTGCTATCGATTTTGTTGGCTATGGAATCGTGTAG
>CM065728.1:40901362-40903862 GCA_033310375.1 Conus canariensis | reverse complement strand
AGCAAGCTCTCAGCTGTTACACGGGAACACAACCAGCACTGTTCAAACGGTATATTGACGACTGCCTTGGTGTGTCGGTGGGACCAAGGGAAGACTTGTTAAACTTCATCCAACACATGTCTAACTTCCACCCTGCCCTCCGATACACCCACGAAATATCATCCAAATCTATCTCCTTCCTGGACCTTTCCATCTCTGTCCACCCAGACTGTTCCAAACTCTCCACCACCGTCTTCTACAAGCCCACTGACTCACATGCATATCTCCTATACAACTCCAGCCACCCATCCTCCGCCAGGAACAGTATACCACATTCTCAGTTCCAAAGGCTCAGGCGCATTTGCAGTAGAGAGCAGGACTTTGAGAATGAGGCTCAGAGGATGTCCACCTTCTTCATAGCCCGCCAGTACCCAGAGGATATTGTGCAAACAGCACTTGAACGTGCACGCTCTACCAGCCGCACAGAAGCCCTGAGACCAAAAGCAACGGGAGAGGATGAGGACCGCGCTGTGGTAGTCATCCCATACCACCCTCACAACCTACCAGTCTGCAGAATCCTGCGTGAAAACTTTAGTCTCCTCCAGCAAGATCCAGACCTCAAACAAATTTTTTCCAAGCCACCACTGATTGCTTTTCAGAGGGACAAGAACCTGCGTGACATGCTTGTGAGGTCCAAGCTTAGACCGCAGGCCACCCAGTCAACCTCACCTGGGTGCAGACCTTGTGGGGACAAAAAATGCAAGACGTGCCCATTTATAGACACTGCAACTACAGTCGTGGGACCCACTGGCACATTCACTGTGAGGTCCAGTTTAAACTGCCAGTCTAGGAACTTAGTGTACGTCTTGACCTGCACCCTCTGCTCCAAGCTGTATATTGGGGAGACCTACCGCTCATTGGCCGACCGCTTTTCAGAGCACCTGAGGTCGATGAAGCTGGGCCACAACAACCCAGTCGGCCAACATTTTGTTGGTCCGTATCACAGCTTCAGTCATGCGAAGATATCAGCAGTGTGGCAGAACCCCAGAGATCGTGTATACAGAAAGCACATGGAGAGCCTTGTCATCAGCCGCTTGGGCACCACACAGCCAGCTGGGATGAACATCAGAGTCACTGACGTCTAGCTGAGCCAGGGCCCTTCTGCCTTAATCTCTCTGTCCTGTCCCTCTTTAGCCCCTGTTCCTTTCTCTTCCAGTAGGCAAAATAGTGAATATTTCCATTTATTCCCCTCCTTTTGTGTGTGTGTGTGTGGTGTGGGTGTGGGGTGGGGGGGTGGGTGTTGTGTGTGTGTGTGTGTGTGGTGTTGTGTGTTTTGTGGGGGTTGTGGTGGTGTGTGTGTGCGCGCGTGTGTGTGTTGGTGTCTTTGTGTGAACTGTGGTGTGTGTCTGTGTGAACTCAATACACCTGAACAGTGATCAGTGACTTTATTTTGGTCCAACTTGATCATTAAATGAAATGTTCTCACCCAATTCTCACAGAGGCTTTCCTGTCTACACTGTCCTCTCCTTTCACTTTGACAACGGGCCTATGGCTTGAAACGTCAGTGTTCTCACTAATGGATTCTACTACCACCAAAAGGTTTTTATAAACTTTATTATTGTTTCATTTTACAAAAACTTTAAGCCCTACTTTGAAACTGTTCGACCTCAAGGAGCCCGGAGGAAAATGTCTGAAATGTGTGGACACCACAAGCCTGAAGTTCTCGGGCCCAGGCCTGGAAGGTTGAGTTCAAAAGGCTGGCAACAAAGACATGACTGTCTGGTCAGTTGATTTGTTGTGGTCTTCGCCTTGTTTTCCTTTAATGATCGTTTCGTTTTCGAAATTAAAGGAAAAGTTATGGTCATAAGAACGACGACAGCACACAATACCTGCCATTACTTTGGCTGATTCCCGTCCATCCCATCATCATCACCACCACCACCAACAATAACAGTCAACCAGATCGCGAGACTGTTCATTTCTTCATTTGGCCTCACCAAGTATTTTCCGTCGCCCATCAAAATCCAGTGATCAACAAACTGCAAAACAAATCGGGTATAAATGGGTTTTTTCCCAATGATTGCAACATCGTAGGTATTCTATGCAGAACTTCCAAATTTGACGTCATTCAAGCATGTGCGAACATGTTCTCTCTTCCGGCCTGAAATACTGTTATGTGTAAGAGTAATACAAATGCGAATGTGACACCGAAAACAGCTGCTGATCGTTGGTTCTAAAACCAGTCTAAACTACATAAGAGTTGAATATAATCGCAAGTGTATGACTTTGTTAGTGTCTGTCTCGGTTATTTCCAATCCGTTCTTGAACGTGAACACGACGATTCACTGTAGATCTTGACAACTCATTTTCGTGGCCCTCTGAGCGTCACCGTTCTTGTATAAAGTTACAGCTCAAAACTTTTTCATTGTAGGTCAGTTCAGTGTTCGGCAACGTTGCAAGTGGTGTAGAAAGCCGAACATCAGCTCGGCAACGTTGCAAGTGGTGTAGAAAGCCGAACATC
>CM065728.1:40876362-40893862 GCA_033310375.1 Conus canariensis | reverse complement strand
GTAGTTTTATATCAAAATTCACCTTCACACTCTCTCTTACTAGTGGTGGAAGAAGCAACTTTGCGGTACTAGTCGGCAAACTTTTGATGGTCTGTTAAGGTGTAATTTAAGAATGTGTGTGCTTCGAGTAACAGAATTAGAAATAGGTTCAAACATAAAATAATGTATGAACAATAGACAGACTGACACAAATTAAGTGCAGCATGTACACAAAGTTTACTTTTGTATACAAGATTAAAGTACAAAAGACAGTTATAATTCAACAAAAGCCAGTCTGGCCGTGCTTGGGCCGGCCTCTTCATACGTATCTTTCATCAAAAAGAGAGGTTGAACAGTCTCATTGATCTGAGTTGAAAGATCTGCAGGTGCTCGACGATTTAGCTTGTTTTGGAGTTGCCTTCAAGAGAGGCGCACAGACCGCCTGTTGGGTGACGTCACCAGTGGGGTGAGGCTGCTGATTAGTTGGCTGTTCACTTGGCCACGTGGTGGCCATAATTCTTGTTCCTGTGCTGGGCCAAGCGTAGTTGACACTAGGGTCCCAGGCCTTTTGTTCGGGATCAGTCAGTGAAACGTGACGCAGGATCTCATTCCCCGCTCTGTCAAACACCGGCGTTGATACACACAATGGAAAGGACCGCTTTCATTCTTATGGCCCATGGCGGGTCTGTGAAGAGGGGGGGGGGGGGGGGGGGGGGCGGGGGCAGGAGGGGGGGGGGGCTGATATCTTCTTTTAGAGAGTTAGGCTAACCATCATGTTGCTGATGTCTGTTTAATTGACAGGTTGTCAGCGGAACATGACTTCCAATGAAAGTTATCATGGAAGAGGGCTTCAGTTGTCTGGTTTGGAGACGGAGACTTCTCAGCACTTGCAATATGACACAATACAGTTTGGTTGAAACATGACACTCTCGCATCTTGGATGTCTTCAGCCTTTGGTATTGATGCACGAAATTATGTCATTTGCTACATGCATAACACATGTGAGCTCAAGAAATGCGTCAGGGAGTGTCACGAATGCCTGCACCCGCAGTTGTGGCCTGGATGGTAAAGGAAATACTCGAACCATTCACGAACATCGCGTCATTAACAAGGGGAAGAGACCGTTGCGGCGAAATTATCCGTGGTACAAGTCTGAGCGGGGAAGGAAAGGGGGTAGTGTCGACCTGTAACGACCCGCATTACAATTACGTCAAAATTCCCTTTAATGTTGCCGTCAGAGTTGTGCCTTATTATGTGTAGGTATGGAACAAAGTCAGCCTGACACACGTGGGGAGGGGAATGAGAAGGAAAGGGGAGGAGGGGATGAAGAAGGGCGTCCAAGAATGACTTGAAACTGATAAGGGTCAGGAATGTGTGTGTGTGTGTGTGTGTGTGTGTGTGTGTGTGTGTGTGTGTGTGTGTGCACGTGAGAGAGAGAGAGAGAGAGAGAGAGAGAGAGAGAGAGAGAGACAGACAGACAGACAGACAGAGAGGAAGAAAGCTTTTCATGTTCTTTCAGGCAGACAGTGAAAAGGGCTGGCTGGACACGAACTGTGAAAGCAGTTGGCCATACAACTGATCACAGTGTTGGGGCTGTTCTTCTCGTCCATTCCATTTTCAATACATTCTAAACGTGAGATCTGGAACTCTTTTTTTTTTTTTTTTTAAATTCTGCAGTGCTTGCCCTTTAATGACCCATGCAGTCGACTGGGCTACAAACCAGTTGAATTGTTCACACTCTGAGTAAATTTATGCATTACTGGCTCATATTATCACGGGGCATATCCGTGTTGGTAAACTGTTTTATCACATTATTTTTCTAACAACGTGATCTTCGACAAGAAAATTGAAATCGAAAATTCGTCGGTCGGGAGGCCCTCCCCCCTTCCCTCCCAACCCCAACCCCATCCACCCCCCTCCCTTTCCCCATCTTTACCTAAACTACCAGGAGCTATCAGTGACAAGTTCACTATGACCTCAGCTGGTGCGATCTCTCTGTCTTGGACACATTCCAGGAGGGACGTCCAGTGGTGTTACTGCTTCTTACTGAAGGGCATGTCTGGTCATGGGAGTCATTTAACTCACGTCGCGCACCGTATCGCAAGACTCGGCAAGACTTTATCTTACGAGTGAGACGGAAATTGGAATCCCCCAAAACAGCTTCGAAAATCAATGTAGAATGAATTGGACTCCCGTAGGCTATGCAACAATTCTGTTCATTTCCGTTTGTGCAGAGAGAGAATGTAGGAGAAAGTTCCTTTCATATTCTCTGGTGTGGGTACAAACCCCCGGCTGAGTTCGAAGCAGGACCCTTTCTCGAAGATCAGAAGGTGAAATTCCTACACCACAATACGATGGCGAACTGTTCGAAGACTCAAAACGATGTGCAGAGTTCCTAACTCATCTTCTCCAACTTAACATGCTGGTGAATTACGGGAAAATAGTTTTTATTTCCTTTTAATTTTGTTTATGCAATCTGACAAACTCGAACAGAGCTTTTAGTGTAACCCAAACCTTCATGTTCGTATTAACCGAACTGCAAATACGGAACATACGAAACTCGTAGCATGTACAGGGAATGGTCATGTTGAGGGAAAGATGCGGGAAAACTTTGAAATTATAAATCTGAATCGTTTGCGTCGCCATACAAGTGCCGTGTGCTGTTCACACACACACACACACACACACACACTTTCCACCCGAATGATAAGCCAGACAGGGCGGCCTGACAACGGGTGAACACATCTTGAAATCTTGATAAGCACCATTTGCACGGAGTTTACAAACTTCAATGAATTACACCACCCAACATACACATTACTGTACATAACAGACTGGGGCGAACAACCAAGAGACAGTTGGAACATCCTGGTCTCAAATCCAGTTTCTTTTCGTCTTGTGAGGCACTTTTCAAAACAAACAAAATGATGTCCCTGAGCGTCAGAAAGGATATCTTTGCTAATTATGTAGCGCTGTATCACCCACCACAACTTTAGGTGAACCGTGCGTCAGTGATTGGAAGAAACTTCACACTGGAGTTCTGTTCTAGAAAGCGTACACTCGTAGTTATTCAAGAGAACAGAGGATTTAGGTGAAACATGATTGTGCAAAACATGGTGTACGGCCTGGCCTGCACTGTACCTGTAGAAAGGTTTGTTTTTTGTTTGTTTGGTTTTTTTTGGGGGGGGGGGGGGAGTGGGGAGGGGAGACCTCATTGTGATATCTACGCCCGTATCAAAACAACCTGAGAGCGCTGGATCGTTGCGAGGAAAGACACTGGGGACTTTTAGAATAGACGTTACCTAACGCCCAATACGTACCCGTATCGAGATACATACGGATAACGTACGTGGGGTCAGTTTGGTTTTAGATTACACGTGCCGCCGACTCATGTCCTCCAAGCCCCCCCCCCCCCTCCCCAAACCAAGGGAGGTAGCATAGAAAGCACCTGGCTGTATTTAACACGTGTGTCGACCTATATTTGTAGATTTTCGACACCTATGCAATACCGCCAAGACGACAAAATTTGTTTACTTTCAAGATATGTAGTTCATGAACACTGTGACAAATAGTGACACTCCATATTAGCGACCAGAACAGTCTATATACACGGAGAAGGACACCACACACACACACACACACACACACACACACACACACACACACACACACACACACACATTTACACACACACACACACACACACACACACACACACACACACACACACACAACACGCACACACAGGTTTTCCTCCAGAGTGCCGCGGCAGGAAACCAGCTGATCTTGCGGGCTGGACAGGAACAGATGGGGAGGGAATGGAAAGAAATGCTTTTGCATGCCACAGGCCCAGGATTTAAGGGAAATGGAATCAGATAATGTTCTAAACCATTTCGTGCCGTTGCCGATTACACGTGCAAAAGGGTGGAGCTCTGAACGTTTATCACCCTCTTGAGATTTACTTTAACTACTGAAAAAGAAAATCTGCAGACAACAAACACTTCATCTTATCTGCTGAAAGCTGTTACCTAATAAGTCTACCTAAGCTAAAGTCAATTGATAAGCAAATAAACAGATGAATACTTAATATCTTGAATAAATAAGTAAATAGATGAAATCAGATAGTTGAATGGGTAGATAAATAAATGAATAAATAAATATTAATAAACCACACACACACACACACACACACACACACACACACACACACACACACACACACACACACACACACACGATGTGTTTAAAATTCTTAATGTCATAATTTTACATTATCCCTTCATCGCGATGAAATCAGTTCTTAGTTCTCAAATTAGTTCTGGTTGAATACAAAGGAAGTTATAGACACTCATGTTATCGTGTAAGCTGATCGCTTATTGCTCCGGCAACAAAATTGCTGTGTCTGATAGGGGTCTGTTATTACACTTCAGTGATAAAACCAACGATAATTTCTTTCAAATAAAGTGTTTTATTTTTGCCTGTTAGGAGTGCCATCTGATACAGTCTACAGTGAAATATATGTAAAAATGCATATTTGATCAGAGTAATGTCCAAACTAACTAGTTAACACAATGAAAGGAGGCAACTCGTTGAATTTAAGACGACAAACATAAATTACTATCAAATAAATAAACAAAACGAATAAGTATTTATTTTTACACACACCACACACACACACACACACACACACACACACACACACACACACACACACACACACACACAACCGTGCGCGCACGCATCGGTATTTGAAGATAACAGCTTACAACTGCATATTTTCAACTTTTTTTTCAGATTTTGAAAACTGTACATCTCTATGGCAGGTGGAGTGATGGTTGTGCTGACTATCACCTGTGCTTACACAATCTTTTCTGAGACATTGTCGTTGTTATGCTGACTGCAGTGTAGGGAGTACTGCTTTTTTTTTGCATCGAAAGAAGACATATTTGTTGAAAATTCATTTGTCTGTTTCATATTTTACATTAAATCGGCATTGATTTACACGTTGTGTGTCCATTAATGTTTCACCTTTTGATAAACGGTCATTTCCTGCCGAAAAAAGGTAAAACCGCAACCACCTTTCTCAGTTGTGTGCCGCGTACGGTGCCAGAAAACATGGGATTCCACATGAGTTGATTATTTACACTCCGTCCTCCACTCCGGAAGCGCGGCGTGGAAATGGCTTTGGCCTATTTTGAAATCTGTGTCAACGCTTGGCGCCATTCCTCAAACACACGCAATGCGTACTTTTTAAACAAGTTTATAGTATCAATTGATTAAAAACACTTCTAAAAAGCATCTGTAATTGACACCTATTGCTTTATAGCCAGAAAGTAGCTGTTTTAAGTTGGAATATGCCTGAAGTGGGGCCGCAATCGCAAATCTCCGTTCTCAGTGACGAGTAGGCTGACTGGCGATACGTGCTGCCCAGTCGCCAGGCTTTTACCTGTGGATAGGTGGTGTCTTTGGAAGCATTGTACGCGAACTGCTTACAACTTTGTGAAATAAAACATCCACGCCAGGCTAAGGAAATGTTTTAAAAAGACAACCGAAATGTTCCTTTCCCTGAAACCTGAGTTGTGCCGTTGTGAAACGCATACAGGTAAGGCCACGTATAACTCGAGTTTGGTACGTGGGCATGTAGACCTACCAATCCAAACCAGTACGGTGTGAGGAAATCGCGCGAGATTGTGCAATACGGGTTTGATACGTTACCTTTCTAGTCCGTACCGGATAAGCGAGGTGTAATCTAAAACTCTGTATTGCCAGTGTGTGCACTGACTTGTTGCCTGATGGGAGGCATTGATTTCATGTTCCCTGTATGAGATGTGCGGTGTTGCAGGGATGAAAAATCCCAGGAAGTGAAAAGCGATGGTGGTATGGGCAGCGGAGATATCTATAGGATTCTTCCCCTTGTGCCACCCCGGGCCTTGTGTCTTTGCTTTGTATTGTGGTGATGGCTGCATGTAGTCCACGCTTGCTTGCTCTGCTCTGCTTTGCTCTGCTTGCTTGTGGTGCTGTATGTAGTTATTGCCTGGCACAGGTACTGACATCAGCGGGGCATCCTTGAGGTGTTAGTGCCCTGGCTCGGCATAGCCTCTTTCACTTCAAGACCGATCGTGCGTGGTTTCCAACCACATCCTCCCCGAGGTGACCCACGGTAACTGGGCAGCGCGAGCCCGCAGGCTAAACACGACGGATCTAGAGGAGTCAACCTCGATAAAAAAAAAAAAAATCTGGCAAACCAAGCTCCAACGGCAGAACAGGCGGATGAGGATGCAATTTCCCAACGGCTGTGAAGGCGGAAGAGAGCGACACCCTGCTGCAGTTCACAGCAGTGTGGGGTATGAGTATGAATTAGGGCTTGCCTACCTATGCATGCAAAGACTGGACGCTGGTGGACTCTGCGGAAGAAACCTTTATGGTTCAACGGAGAGAAAGGCGGTTACAGCAATGCACTGTGGAGTGCACAGAGCTAGATGAGGCACGTAGAACATCTAGGTCATCCACTGCATCCGTCTCCATCTCCAACCCGTCTCGACCTTGTCTTGCTATTGGATACAGGTGGCCTCAGACGAGAGAGTGAGGTCGACGACGCGCAACTCTTCCTCACTTTAATCAAAGTCATCGCGCATGTCATCAGTCATCCTTCATCCTATCCCTTATCACCAAGTCCTGTGGCGATGGGCGAGCGACGAAGCGACAGGTGTGGGTACACTGGAAGTCGTAGCCGCAGACCTGCACACAGGCGGCTCAGGCTATAATTATGATCGGCCGTCACTGAATCGGAGCAGCAGTGGCGGTGGGCAGCCCCCTGAGCGATTGAGCAGCCCTTTTAAGGATAGCACTGCTCACCTCCATGGCATGAGGAAGGGGCTAGAAAAGCTGCCCTAAAAATTGCCTGCTCCACATCACCCTATCCAGCATACCGCGCCTGGCGGGGACCCTACAATTGCGGTCGAAACAAAACAGTAAAAAGAAAAACGAGGATTACTCCTCTGAACCTGGCCACATGGAACGTCCGCACGCTCCTTGACAGGGAAGCCTCAGATAGATCCCAGAGGCGTATAGCCCTCATTGCGAATGAACTTGTCAGATATAAGTTTGACATCGCTGCCCTAAGTGAGACCAGGCTGACTGGGGAGGGTGAACTCTGTGAACGAGGTGCGGGCTATACCTTCTTTTGGAGTGGGAGTGGACCTGATGAGAGACGTGAGGCTGGAGTTGGCTTTGCAGTGAAGTCAACACTTGTCGGCAAGCTGGTTGGCCTGCCTAAAGGAGTGAACGGTCGCTTGATGACGTTGAGGCTCCCCCTCTCACGAGGACAAAAATTTGCCACCATTGTCAGCACGTATGCACCCACCATGACCAACCCAAATGAGGTCAAGGACAAGTTTTATGAAGACTTGAATGCTGTCATCACCACTGTTCCCAGCGCTGATAAGCTCATAATTCTTGGTGACTTTAATGCGAGACTTGGCAGCGACAGCACCACCTGGGAAGGCGTGATTGGAAAGCATGGGGTTGGCAGCTGCAATAGCAACGGTCTGCTTCTCCTTCAGACATGTGTCGAGCATGACCTGATCACGAACACCATCTTCCGTCTCCCTACCCGCAACAGACTTCATGGATGCACCCGCGATCCAAACATTGGCATCTTATTGACTATGTCATTGTGAGGAAGAGGGACAGGCGGGACATGCGGGTCACAAAGGCCATGTGCGGCACGGAGTGCTGGACAGATCACCACCTCGTCGTCTCCAAGCTCAGGCTTCATGTCCAACCCAAGAGACGTCCTCAAGGCGTAAAACCACCAAAACGTCTGAATGTCAGCAAGCTCAAGGTCGTCGATACTAAGCAGTCCTTTGTTGACACCCTGGAAACCCGCTTGGAGTCCACCACACTGAATGACCACTATGTGGAAGCAGCATGGGCTGCACTTCGTGAGACGGTGTACAGCACAGCTATGGAGTGTCTGGGACCCACAACCAGGATGCACAAGGACTGGTTCGATGAGAACTTCACTGAAATCCAGCAGCTTCTAGAGGGAAAATATCGTGCTTTCAAAGCGCGCATCGACGACCCACAGTCAACAGCAAAGAACGACGCTCTGAGAAACATCCGCAGAAATATCCAGCAAAAGCTGCGCCAGATGCAAGACTCCTGGCTGAGCAACAAAGCTGATGACATTTAAGGCTTTGCAGACAGGAATGACATAAAAAAAATTCAAAAATGGCTTGAGAGAAGTCTATGGCCCCACCACCTCAGGCTCATCTCTACTTCTCAGTGCAGATGGATCAACGCTGATCACAGATAAAGAGAAGATACTAAAAGATGGGCTGAACACTTTGATAGCGTATTGAACCGCCCATCCATCATCAACAATGAAGCCATCGATCGACTACCCCAAATTCCGATCGATGAGACGCTGGACGCCGTTCCAACTTTGGAGGAGGCTCAGAAAGCAATTCGTCTGTTATCCAGTGGCGAAGCGCCTGGTTCAGACGCAATCCCAGCTGAAGTCTACAAAGAGGGTGGTGTGGCTCTGGTGAAGAAACTTCATCAACTCTTTCAGATTTTATGGCAACATGAGACAGTTCCTCAAGACCTTAAAGATGCCTCCATCGTTCATCTCTACAAACGCAAAGAAAACCGTCAAGTCTGCGATAACTATCGTGGAATCTCCCTGCTATCCATCGCAGGCAAGATCCTGGCTAGAGTTCTACTCAACCAGCCCATCACACATCTTGAGCAAGGTCTCCTACCTGAGAGTCAGTGTGGCTTCCGGAAAGAACGCGGGACCATCGACATCGGCTTCAAGAAAAGTGTCAGGAACAGAATGCCGACCTGTACTCCACCTATGTTGATCTGACCAAAGCCTTTGACACTGTCAGTACGGAGGGGCTTTGGAGAATTATGGAGAAGTACGGATGCCCCAGAAAGTTCATTGCCATCGTCCGCCAACTTCACGACGGCATGCTGGCCAGAGTCCAAGACAACGGCGAGACATCTGAACCGCTCCCAGTCTCAAACGGAGTGAAGCAGGGTTGTGTTCTTACTCCCACCCTATTCAGCCTCATGTTCTCGGCTATGTTGACTGACGCATTCAGTGACGCAGAGATAGGCATTGTCACCAAGTACCGCACAGATGGATCAGTCTTCAAATTCAGGAGAGTTCAAGCGGAAACCAAGGTCTGGACGGACACTGTCAATGACTTCCTCTTCGCGGACGACTGTGCCCTCAACACTGTCTCAGAAGCCACAATGCAACACAGTGTTGACAAGTTCTCTGCTGCTTGCAACAACTTTGGCTTGACAATCAGTACGAAAAAGACTGAAGTGGTGCACCAGCCAGCCCCGGGAAAGCCATACGTTGAGCCAGTCATCACCATCACTGGACAGCAACTGAACGTGGTGGACAAGTTCACCTACCTAGGCAGTACTCTGTCCAGAAACGTTGTCATCGACTATGAGGTGAATGCCCGGCTCGCCAAAACTAGTGCCGCTTTTGGCAGACTCCACAAGAACGTATGGAACAGGAGAGGCATCATGCCAGACCATCGGCTGCCAAAGAAACTATTGTTTGGCGAACTACAACAAGGCAAACGCTCTCATTGAAGCCAAAAGAAGCGTTTCAAAGACAGCCTCAAATCTTCCCTAAGGCCTTCAACATCAGCCACACAGCATGGGAGCAGACTGCCCAGGACAGAGACAGGTGGCGATCAGTTGCTGCAGCTAAGCAGTGCAGGATGATCAGGAAGACCAGTGTCAACAGATCTCCAACAGCTGCCACCATCCCCTGTCCGTACTGTGATAGGTCTTTCCGGGCGCAGATCGGCCTGACCAGCCATCTACGCACTCACCCTCGATCCCAGGATGACTAGATGGTCTTCGTCGTCTCGACGGACAACACACATGAGATGCAGAAAATACGTCTAAAACATAATATTCTGCAACGTCGCTGTTCTAAGTCTGGTGCCAATTTTCAAATGTCTCATTTTCCATACCAGTCCAGTTGCATTACACCCACGCCGCTCAGACCGGCTCCCCATTCACAGCCATACCCTGGATTGTTCCGCCACAGCCAGCAATTCACAGGGAGCAGTCAATATCAAGAAGTCACAAGGCAACCCACCAGAGGAGACACTGCGCTACTGCTGAGTCACTTTGCTGGTGTTCAGTGGTGCCTGTTCTGACCCAACACACACAGGACACTACATACGAAACCCATTACTGACGACAATGATTGCTTTGTCGAGGAGCCAGTGTCAGCCAGCACTCCCTCCGGAGGGCCCCACCACGTCCATCAAACGACAGTCCCCCATGAATTTGCCGATACAGGTAACCCCGACAGAGCCTCACCAAGGGTACAGACGTACAGAGGAAATCAAAACTAAGGTCAACATGAGACCAGGGCATGAACAGCCACAGAATTTGAGACTTTCTATGGTGATTGATGAAGATGAAAATGATGGAGTTAATATTACGGATTTCTATTCTGGTCTTAGACTGCATGACGAAGCTGCACCCTACGCTTACGTTCATAAAATATCCTGGCCCGAGAGATATAGGCACCTGCAGTATTGATAGGGGAATTTAAGTGACACTTTCGGAGACGCGTCTGTTTAGTGGACGAAACTCAGCCGTGTAGTTCCAGTCTTCCAATCTGAACCCATAGCAAACCCAACTGTGGGCAGGAACCGGTCGGGGGGAAATTCTACAAATAAATGACTCTGATGGGAACACACAACCTTCCAGCAGGGAGTCGGTGACGTTAACTACTTCGCTACGGCGGCTGGAACGAAGTTGTTTCAGTAGTAGAGCACAGAGTTCGTAGTCGTACATCGCCAGTTCGAATCCAGCTGTCGCCCAATATTAATATGATCTATCAGCTGCCCAGCTTACCCAGAGCTAAGCAGCGGAAGTTTAGGCTCCGTGCAGGGCCATCCAAGCTGGATAGGTCGATGGTTAAAGACCAGGCAAAGAGCTAAGCCCTGGTCATCCAAGTTGGGGCAAGAGACCAGACAAAGTGATTCCTGGTCATCGAGCTTGGGACAGAGACCAGACAAAGACCAGTCCCTGGTCATCCAGGTTGGGACAGAGACCAGACAAAGAGCTATCCCTGATCATCCAGGTTGGGACAGAGACCAGACAAAGAGCTATCCCTGGACATCCAGGTTGGGACAGAGACCAGACAAAGAGCAGTCCCTGGTCATCCAGGTTGGGACAGAGACCAGACAAAGAGCAGTCCCTGGACATCCGGGGTGAAAGAGAGGCCAGACAAAGAGGTATCACCCATTATCACCGAAACGGCTGCAAGTCAGGCAGAAAAGGAAGGTAGTGCGACCTCGACGGACTGGGCATCGACGCGTAGATTCTGAGGTGAAGGCAGCCGGCATGACATGGGCACAGCGGAAGAGGTCTGTTTAGAACCGGGTCCGCCAGAGGAGTGTGTCCCCAGTCCTGTGTTCCCCTAGGAAGTGAAAGGGTTAAGTGAAGTAAATCAGTAGCTGCCCATTTCAACGTACTGTCGTTCTGATGGTATCAATGCAGGGTCACATAAGTCTCACCAACCCACCCGACCACAACCCCCATTCTCACCCATGCCCATCTTCCCCACGTGGTCATTAAGATCAGTCATTTAAGATTCGACATTCAAGGCTTCTTATTTGCCAATGAATCAACAAAGGAATTTGTTCCGGTTTTGCAGTGTCCAACATGTAAGCACAGACAGCACGCGCATGATGAGTGGCAACATTTATTACAAGTTATACGTGAAATAGTAGTGCAAAAGAATATAAAAGAGGAGTATGTGAACACCGACGTTCTAAATTGGAGAATTCTCTCTCTCTCTCTCTCTCTGTCTCTCTCTCTCTCTCTCTCACACACACACACACACACACACACACACACACACACACACACACATACACACACACACACACACACACACACACACACACACGCACACGCACACACACACACACACACACACATCTACCCCAATGATGCTGACTGACCCCCATTAATACTGCATCACAACGTCACTGAGGGAATCTGAGACACGACAGACAGAGGGAGACGAGGTCTACAGGTTAATTGTCTTCACGGCCAAGGGGTAGAAACCGATCTTGAGGCGGTTTGTTTGGCATTTCAGAACAGCGGTGTCTTCTGCCAAAATGAAGTAGCTGACAGTAATGGTTGGCTGGGTGTGTCTCATCTGATATTGGATCTTCGCGTCAGTGGCAGAGGCCGTGAAGCGTGAACGCAAACTAATCTTTTAAGCCTAAAACTGAACAGGTCAGCTGTCTGTCCCAGAAACTGGTAAGCAGATTCACATCAGCAAACGAAAGCATTACCGTCGTCAGCTTGACATCTGCTGCCCTCCAGGTAGTCTTCGCCCCCTCCCCTCCCCCCTCCCTTTCCCTCGCCCCCCGCCCCCCTCCCCTCTCGGATTAAAAGGTTCTAATACGGCGACAGCCAAGGCCACTGTCGATGTAGTAGCTGCCGTTATACCCTCTAGTAATGCACGGTCTCATTTTCTTTTTCTTTTTTTTTTTGTTTTGTTTTTTTTTTGTTTTTTTTTGTTTGTTTGTTCTCGGTTCTTCGATGACCTTGTTTGATTAAAGAAGAGCCCGTTCAAGAGGTGCGTAGAGGAAAAAGAACAGAAAAGCAGAAACGAAAGAAAAGAAGAAAGAAAAAAAAAAGGATCGAGAAAAAAAGAACGGAGAAAGAAAGGAAGAAAGAGACAAAAAGAAAGAATGAAAAGAAAGAACAAAAGGATGGAAAAGGAAGAGACACAAAGAAAAGAAAAGAAAAGAAAGGGTCACACAGAAGTAAAGGGGGAAAACCCAAACAAACCACAAAAAAACAAAAACAAAAAAGAGAAAGAAAAATGACGGATAAGAAGAAAACGAAAAGGAATTTGAAAAAAAAGTCAATGGGAAGAGACAAAGAAGCTTAAAAAAAAAAAAAGGGGGGGGGGGGGGGGGGAGAGAGACAGACGAGGAGGGGAAAAAGAATGCGGAAAAAAAGCAAATGTAAAAAAAAAGAAGAAGAAATAGAGGTGGTGGAAAGGAGAAGGCGGAGGGAGAGAGAGGAGAGAGAGAGAGAGAGAGAGAGAGAGGAGACTGACTGGCTGGCTGACTGACTGCCAGAAACACAGACAACAAACAGACCGAAAGACAGACAGAGTTCAGCCTTAAGATATTTTCGAATGTCGTACGGTTCCTTTCTGTTCCCCAGCCAGCTAAACAATACCCAGTATAGGTCAGTTCTCTTTGAGAGTGGCCGCACCGACCCACAAAGTCTGACGTCTGGAAGTACGAAATGAGGTCGCCCTTCCCAACCTGGGTGAAGGCGTTCAGATACAGTACAGGTCAGCATTGTGCTGTTTTTGGCTCAGTGATGTAACCACTCTCTCTCTCTCTGTGCCAATCAAAACACGTTCTTTCAGTTTTAACCGTGGGTACAAGTAGGACGCACGAGACGTACACAAACCAGTCGGTGACGGGTTGGCACTTGTCACACCCTCGGTCATTTCTTCACCCCGGATTAAGTACAGTCTGCTCAGCAACAACTCAGGCAGCCTGGCACCACAGAGATATACAGAGTGGCTGCAGGTGTGCCGTGTTCAGTTGCACGAGACCTTACTCGTTAAGACCTTTTTGCACGTAGGGGAGAAAAGGAGGAAAGAAGGAAGGAAAGAAGGAAGGAAAGAAGGAAGGAAAGAAGGAAGGAAAGAAGAGACAAAAAAGACAGGAAAGAAAGGGGGAGGAAGACAGAAAGAATTAAGGGACAAAACAGGAAAACAAACAAAGGGAGAGGAAGGGGACGAAATGAAAAAAACAAACAAACAAACAAAAACAAACAAACAGGCCGTAATCTGAAGAAAAGAACGGAGAAAGAGAGAAACAAAAGAAAGAAATTAGCACCGAGAAGGTACGAAGGAAAAAGAAAACTATAACCGAAAAGAAAGGAAAAATGGCAGAAAGTAAGACAAAAAAGAACAAATTCAAACAAATAAAACAAATTACAATATGACTTTTTTTTCAAGTAACATGGGTGGGGGGGGGGGGGGGGGAGAGAGAGAGGGGAAGAGAGAGAGAGAGAGAGTTTAGCTGAAAGGCTGACTCACCCAGACCCTGTATTGTCCCAGCCTTTTAGGAGTATAAAACAACACTTCAGCCGTCTCTGAGAATGCCTGGACACCAGTTTTCGCACACTGTAACGAACGCTTATCGGTGATCCGTTGACAGATGGTACCCTCCGGTCATTTCTGCTCCCCGGGAACAACTAAGTGGGGTACTACCAGCTGAATAACACCGACAGTCTGGCACCAACCATGGTGTATGACAGCTTCAATCCTAACGTCTGGCGCTGCATTTCTTTACCTTCGCTTTTGATAGAAATGAAAAAGAAAAAAAAAGAAAAAAGAAGAAAATGGCGGAAGAGTGTAAAGGTGGAAGGAACAATGGGACAAAAGAAACAGAGACGTGAAGAAAGAGGACAAGAAAGAAAAATGTATAATGGAAGAGGAAAAAGAATGCATGATGGAAGAAATATTCTTTTGAAAGAAAGAAAACAAGCAAAAAAGAAAGAAGGAAGGAAAGAAAGAAGAAAGAAACTAGCAAGGAAAATGCGCAGGATATTGAAGGCTGAAGAAGAAGAAGAAGAAGAAGAAGAAGAAGGAAGAAGAAGAAGAAGAAGAAGAGAGAGAGAGAGAGAGAGAGAGAGAGAGAGAGAGAGAGAGAGAGAGAGAGAGAGAGAGATCTGTCTGGAGTTTGTTTTATAGAGTTAGTTCCCCCTCCCCCCTCCCCTCCCTCTTTGACAGGCATGGTCGCCACATGGTTAGGTCACTAAGTTCCTAGTTTACTGGTCCTGGGTTTGAACCTCGGCAGGCACGGACGGATGAAGCATGGTGCGGGGTATTTTCCCTACCTCTCAGGTAAACACGAGTCTTAACCCGGGGAAAAAGAATTACCTCAGTAATACAGTATACATCCAACTTCGGTGATATATCATCTTTGTGTCCCCCTCAAAATAAAACAAATCTACCACCTAAGCTAGTAATAATGTTTGATGACACTCATATGTCGTATAACACATTCTATCCAGTCCTAATTCCCTGTTCTACCCTTCCAACCCCTCTCCTCCCTCCCCCTAAAGAACAAAAATAACAACATCACGCATACACACATATTACCAACGACAAAGCCTTTGTTTTCGTTTGTTTTGTTTTTGCTTTGTTTATTGATATTTGCTGTTGTAGTTGTTTCTCACACTTGCTTCTGACATCACTCTTTGATGGCATGTTTGTCTTTGTTGTTTGAAAATGTTCCCCGCGTGGCTACTGCCTTGATTTTTCTTGAATTCCGTTCGGGTGAATGTGCACGTGCGTGTGTGCGCGCGTGTCTGTGTGCGCGTGTCTGTGGGTGTGCGCGAGTGTGCGCCCGTGTGTGTGTGTGTGTGTGTGTGTGTGTGTGTGTGTGTGTGTGTGTGTGCGTGTGTATGTGTGTGTGTACTTGTAGATAATTAGACATGTACTTATGAAAATACCAGAATTCGTGTAAGCGCTCACTGTGCAATGTGTCATACAGTAATGGCCAATGATGAGCAAGTTTACAAATACGTGACCAGTCGAATAGCCCGAAATACGTTCTGAAACAGACAGAGCTCAGCCTCTGTTACAGCCACTCTCCATTTATTTATCACATTTACACTGGATTGAAACAACATGTCAGTGTTATCTTTATGAGGCAGAGATCACGAAGGAAACATCTCTAAATCACCTATTGATCATTATGAATTTTCTTTTTTTTTTCTGCACAATTAAATAAATTCAGACGAGAGAAGAGAAACTCCGACTGGACGCGTGCAATGGTTTTTGTGTGTTTCGTTATTGTTTCTGTTTTTTGTTTTTGTTTTTTAAGAATATATAAGTAAGGTAACTTGCTCCCGTGGTGAAACACTTACGGTTCTATTATTCCAAATTACTACTGCTTGTGGTACCTAGTCACCTGGCGCACATGCACATGCACGTTGAAGAACAACAAGAAAACTTCCCCATGTCGTAATGCATGTGTGCTGGTTAACTGGGCATGTAATTATTTCCCATGACGAGCAAAAGTTACATCCCTTTTTCATGTTTTACCGTTTAGGTAAGCCTCCTTTACTCTAGATTTCCTGTCATCTTATCGGCACACATTCTCTTTGCCATTAGTACTCTCGTCTTTTGAACACACACACACACACACACGTACACACAACACACACACACACACACACACACACACACACACACACACACACACACACACACACGCACACACACGCACGCGCGCTCATGCACACACACACACACACACACACACACACACACACACACACACACACACACACACACACACACACTAATAAGCATGCATTTGGATACTGGAAGAGAGGAAGGGCATTTTAAAAATTTCCCAAATGCCCTCCACGATGCCCTAGTGGATACTAAGACAGCATCGACAGCTGTGCTGTCTGTGATGAGGTGAAAAACTGCCCTGTCTTCCATGTGACCAAGTGACGACATGGTCTGATACAAAACAAAACAAAAAAGTTCATATTTCACAGTTTTGATAAGGGTACGAAATTAAGTCATCTTTGATCAGTTCCCATTTTTGAAAAGTGCCATGTCTGTTATATCGACAAAGTAAATATTTACTGATAAAGTGTACTACGACACACACACACACACGCACGCACGCACGCACGCACCACACACACACACACACACACACACACACACACACACACACACACACACACACACACACACACACACACACACACTCCTACCTTTGCATACACCACAACTCGGAATTGCACTCATAAATCTTAACGAAAACATTCTCCGCACATTTCGACCTAAAAACAGTCACTCTTACCTCTATCTAGCCCCTCTCCCTGCCCCCCCCCCCCCCCTTCCCATCATCCCCGCCATTTTTCAGATCTGCCGTGGTGCACAATATTTATTGGAATGAGGGGGGCCTGGTTGGCCCAATGACTGATCCAAGGGTTCTGACTTCAATTCCTACTTGAGACAGGCAGGTGAGAGCAGATTATTTGCTCTTTGGTGTCAGTGCCTTTACAGACGCATACCTCCCCCCAAGTCGGGTGAGAGTTTAATCCGAGGCTCCGTGTGTGGAGGCTTGTATTAAACACACACACACCACACACACACACACACACACACACACACACACACACACACACACACACACACACACCATTCACTCTAGTATATTATCTTTCACACAAATTGAATCTCATTCTATCCTTTGTAGACCTGCGGGCTTTCGTGTGCCAGTGGAACGCATGACCCAACGAAAACAAAACAAACAAAAACAAAGCAAAACAAAACAACACAAGAACAAGGAAAGAAGAACAAAAGAAAAAGAAAAAGAAGCAAACATAAATCATGAACACTGTTGTTTTGTAAGACAACATTCCGGAAGACGTTACGTGCCTACTTTAA
>CM065728.1:40853862-40871362 GCA_033310375.1 Conus canariensis | reverse complement strand
AGTCAAAGGTCATTTGTTTACTGCGGGACGCCAGTGGGACTTGAACTCGCTACGTGCCATTGCGAACTCGGTACTTTACCATGGAACCAACCGGGGACCCGGAAGGAAGACAGAAGATATGCGAGTCGCTAGGCTGACACAAGGTTGCTGACATCCAATGTAAAACAAATGTCATTTACACTGTCTGTCTTCACCTGTCGTTCTAGTGGTGCCGGTGTAATTTAAGATAAACCACGTGGGATGAATAATCCCTTCTGTCACGCCATTCTCAGTGGATGTGGACTCCAGACCTGAACCGACAATGACATGATACCTAAGTGTATTTCGCTCAACGCTAAGCCCCAAAGCTCGACATCAGACGCTGGGAGTTCTAGCGGCAATTTCTGTCTGTTTCAGTGTTTTGTCATTCAGGTGATATCAATGTAAGCGTCAGATAGGGCAGCTTCCACTCTTCCCCACGGTTGGTCATCCCCACCTGCCGTATAACCTTTGGTTGGTGTTGACGTTAGATGCGAATGCTACTGAGTGAGATATTTAACAAACTGCCTACCAAATCATATAGTATGTAGACGACCATTACTTGGAAGAAACACTCGGGTGAGCTTGATAGCATGTCTTCAAAGAAGATCTTCATCCTCTTGCATGAATTTAGGGCTGGTTAGGCTACATGTAGGTCGTGATTCCCGGATACCCATCCGCCACGGCCCTTTTTTTTTTGGGGTGGGGGGGAGGGGGAGGAGGAGCAGGGACGTGGTTGGGAGGGGGTGCTGCCTGATTTGAACCTGTAGCTAATATGGCAAGACCCAGTCGCCTTATGATGGATGTTTTATCCACATGGGTGGTGAACACTTGTTGTATTGTGGGATGTTTAAGCCTTGTGAGATTTGATTTCCTTTTGGTCCACCTCGACCAGATCCTGCTGGGACTCTTTTTGGCGACTTCTGCGATTATCTTTGATGTTCTGATCCTTCGTCTTCTCATAAATCGACAGCCCTGATACGGCCCTTTGTTGTTGGCAGGGCTATAAGCATTAATATCTCTCTCTCTCTCTCTCTCTCTCTCTCTCTCTCTCTCTCTCTCTCTCTCTCTCTCTCTCAGAAAAAAAAAACCGAGAGCTGTTTCAAGAGATCATGGGCAGACGTGCCCACCAACACCCTTACCCTAACCTCTGTGGTCAGGACTTTCGCCTTGGAAGCCAGATACCCTCAAGTCACCGGACTAGTCATGAAGTCTAGACGTCTGGTATTAATTACCGCACAGTCAGACGAGAGATTAACAGATTATGACCTCCTTGTGGCCAAATGTCCAGCCTATCCTAAGCTTCCTGACCACTGCCGCCAAAGGTGTGTGCAGTGCTGCTCTATTTAGCGAAAGATGAGGGGAATGAGTGCATGGGACAAGAGTCAGCCATGGGACAGGTCATACTGGTGTGTAACACCGTTAGTTGTTGGGATGGACTGGGTTTGAGTTTTTTGCGTTTTTTATTTTGATTTCTCGTTGTTTACGGTAATTGACTGGCGTGCGCACGCACGCACCCTCGCGCGCGCGCGCGCGCGCGCACACACACACACACACACACACACACACACACACACACACACACATATGCACGCACAAACACACCTACGCTTACATGCACACATGTACGCGAACACGCACACACGCACGCACTCGCTCACATTCACACACATTCACGTGCGCGCGTACATCATCATCTTCAAAACATTGATAGTAATAACAAAAGAGAAATGTATGGAATACAGCACGCACGTGAAAGAAATACAACACACACGACAAAGCGCATATATGTACAATACAGTAGGGGGGTCATATAGACAACGCAATGTACACGAGCATATAACGCGAAACGCAGTTGTATAATACACACATATATAACATACTTCGTCTATACGTGTATGTAATACATTACAAACAACCATACACTACAATAGTACATGTGTATAACACAATACATGCACGTTACATCTCCCCACTAGAAGTGTGCATAAAAACTCGAGTACTCATAAATGCTCCTGTTGTTCCGTTTATTCCATGACAAATATTTTCCCCCAAAAAGAAAGCTAACAAACAACGTATTTATTTAGCAAGCACTGCCGTATAGAACAATGTCTTTTACATTTCAGGTTTATATCAACCATGAATTTACAAGATAGATGATTAAATCCATGACAGTGTCAGTGTAGCACGTTTTTCTCAAGGCATCTGTGTATGATTATACTGATTGATTGTAATCGATAACCATGCCACAAAGTAGTCACGTCTGCTCAGACAGTCTGTATGACAGGATGACTCCAGGCGGGAGAGTTCTCATCTGGACTGATTCCCATTTTCTTCCGTTTAACAAACATAGATACTTGCTGTGTAAGTCAGTAGACCACTAAAACCTTATTCGACACACCCACCACCCACTACCCCCCCCCCCCCCCCCACATGCACACACCCATCTCCCCCCCCCCCCCCCCCCGAAAAAAAAGAAAAAAACCTCACACTCTTAATCCCACTCCAGAGGATTAAGTCTGCACGCGACAAACCAAAAAGATAGTATATGGAGGTAGTAAGCAAGATCGGAACAGAAGGGGAACGGGATTAGCATTATTTTGATCTCCTAGCTTTAAGGGAAATGCCACTACGTGAAAGGCATAAGGCAACAGTTGTTCTCCCTGGCACACTCCGTCTGGGTCTTCAGGGCTTTTGATTATTGACATATTTATCACGTATAGATCCATGTGTGCGTGTGTGTGTGCGCGCGCGTACGCGCGCGTGTGTGTGTGTGTCTGGAAGCATGTACTCGTGAGCAAGTGTGCGTAAACGTGCACGTGTGTATTTACGAGCTCATGTGTGTGCGTGTGTGTAAGCGTGCGTGCGTGTGTGCGTGAATGCGCGCGCGCGCGCGTGCGTGTGTGTGTGTGCGCGCACGCGCGCGCGTGCTGCATGAGTGTATGTGTGTGCGTGCGTGTGTGCCTGTGTGTTGTGCGTGTGTGTGTTTGCGTGCGTGCGTGCGTGCGTGCGTGCGTGCGTGCGTAGGTGTGTGTGTGTGTGTGTGTGTGTGTGTGTGTGTGTGTGTGTGTGTGTGTGTGTGTGTGTGTTTGTTTGTTTAGTTTTACGTCTTTTCACATGGAGTGCTTTTAGACGATTGGGATATTTGTAAATGATATACATCAAGATGACATTGATATTATCATACAAATGAAAACATAATTAAAAATAAAGCTTAAATCAGTGAACATGAACAACATAAACGTTTGCTTCAAAAATACTGAAATCTCATACTAATGTACCAATAGGACTGCGAAGTAAATATTTTGATACATTAACCAAAAATGAATAATTTGAAGTTAGAGTCTTAAAATCATCAATTGTAGGATTATTTGGTATCTGGAAATTGGGTAGGTACTGCCGCATAATGGGACAATCAAATAGTACATGAAATGTCAAAAGTTTTTCTCCACATATGCATTTTGCAGTATCAACATATTTACATTCTAATGAATTATATTTAAGTCTAAAACACAAACTGGAAATTTCCCTTGGAAAAACATTCAACAAAGACATTCTGTAAGCGGTGTGCCGATTTACATTATAACCCACACGAGCTTTGGTGTCTTTTTCTAAAAGATCATAGCATTCCTTTAGGCTGCAGACAAAGGAATATGATCGTTTTCACAACGAATTCTTTGTCCTGCACCTCCTCTAGCTACTCTGTCTGCCCATTCATTTCCATACATACCACAATGTGATGGAACCCAAGTAAATGTTACACTGGAACCCTTTTGAATTAGAAAATGTATGAGATGATTAATTTCAATTACTAAGTCACATCTGTCTCTAGTTTTCATGGATTTCAGTGTAAATAAGACAGACTTAGAGTCAACACAAAAAAGTATTGGAAATTTTTTTAACTTTGGAAGATTAACAACGTATCGCAGAGCCATGAGAATGGCTACCAGTTCTGCGGTGAAAACAGAATGACCTGCACCAATATGAAACGATCGTGTGTGTGTGTGTGTGTGTGTGTGTGTGTGTGTGTGTGTGTGTGTGTGTGTGTGTGTGTGTGTGATCAACACAAATGACTTAAAACGTCAGCGTAATGAGAAGTTAAGCTGCACATTCTAAACATAATGCGGCATAGAAGACGAGTTAAATGACGAGAGAACTTTGGTAACATCTAAAAAGTGCGCGAAACTTTACAAGCATTGACTGCTCTTCCAATCTGCGTTTGCCAAACTAAATCGTGCATATAAAGTATGACGAAACTTAGAAGAAGAAAGTTTAAAGTCTAATCATAGACTTCTTGCTGAAAGACAGTGAGCTGTTTTAGGTTTACACAGCATTATGTAAAAAAAAAAATAAAAAAAAATAAAAACATTCAAACATTCTCTGAGACTTTAGTTCGAATTTCCCGACCAACACTGCAGGTGTCTTATCTCTCGAGGCTGGTGCACACCAGAATACGTTTTGAAAGTAAGCGTAGAGTATACAGCCCTGTCATGTAGTCTCAGACCAGAATGCAAATCCATAGAATCATCTTCGTCATTCTGATCCTCATCGATCAGCATTAAAAAAAAAAAAAAAAAAAAAAACAACTCAAATTCTGTTTGCCTTGATGCTCCGCTCTCATGGTGACCGAAGTGCTGATTTTCTCTCCACGTTTGAGCCTTTGGTGTGAAGTTCTGTCGGGGTCACGGGTATCGGCAAATTCATTGGGGCTGTCGTTGGACGGATGTGGTGGCGTCCTCCGGAGGGAGAGCTCACTCATGCTGATTCCGCGACAAAGCAATTGTTGTCAGCGTTGGACTTAGCATGTGGTGTCCTGCGTATGTTGGATCGGAACAGGCACCACTAAACACACCCGAAGTAGCTCGGTAGCAGAGCGGTGTCTCCTACAGTGGGTCGACTCATGACGACTTGACATCGACTGCTCCGCGTGGATTGCCGGTGCCAGGGCTGTGCGAGACAAGCCCGGTTGTGTATGTAGACCGGGGAGCCGAAATGAGTAGCGTGAGAAAAGGGAGATAAGACAGAAGACATAATACCTTTGTCCTCGAGCCAAATCTTTCCACTAACTTTCGTCAAAATCGGTTCCGTAGTTCCATCGTAATCTTAGTGAACGCATGTTGACCGTATTCTTTGATCCAGATCCACAATAGAGATCCAGACAAAGATGAAACTCATGCATCCTTAGACCACATTTTACATTTCCACCAAGTTTCGTTCAGATTGGTTCTTCAGTGTTTGTGTAGACAAACAAAGAGGTTAGATTCCTTATGCCCGCAGGTAACAAACAAAATCGGATGAAAACATTAACTTCATTCACTTACTTGCTTGCTTGAGATAACGACGTCTTTTTTTTTTTTTTTTTTTTTTAATGCTTTCTGTGCATGCATGCGCGTATACAAATGAGTCCCCCCGCCCACCTCTCCGCTTGAGAGTTTGCCTACCATGCCTATGTCTAAAACGATCTGCTTGCTTACGGGTAATTGTTGGTGCTTGCGTAAACGTGACTATTTGTCAAACGATCAGAACAACCGCGGCGCTCGTTCAATTACTCATCGAGTGTGCGGCTTTAGTTGTGCGAATGGCTTGAATAGCGGGTGTCGCGGTTATTTTCATTCCGTCTCTTTTTCCACACCCACAGACAACGCGAGAGGAGCAGAACACGCAGGAGGTGGCTTACAGTGAAATAAGAGTAAGCATGCGTCTCGGGTCGACAGCACGTCGATAGCTTTGGAGCTGTCGAGGCGATTCTTAAACGGACGAATTTTGAGTTTACGATCCGAGATAGTATGATTACGCAAACTGGGCTATCAGGACTATCCCTGTCTTTCACACTTGATGGCAGATCTCTTAGTTTGCTATGCAAGATCATCGCAACGAGACGATTACAGGTTCGCAGTGGGAGAGCGGGAGGGTGAAAGGGGGGGGGGGGGGGGGGGGAAGATCTCTCTCCATAGATGGGAATTGTCAGCATTGGCTCCAAGTGAAGTAACCATACAAGAGCTCTCCTGTAGCGGAAATTGATATGAATGCTTAGGAGCAGGCAGTATAAATAGATCTGCCTAGGAGCAGGCAATATAAATAGATCTGCCATAGAGAGGGAATACGATGGTTCCCTCATGCAGCTAGTGAAGGGTTTTCATATTTATAATGTTTTGTTTTTTTTAATTTGTCCCCGTTTTCTTCATCTTCAAACCCCCATCCCCATTTTTTTAAAGTTCAAATCTTTGCCAAGTCATTACTACAATGACGGAAGAATTGTTAACCTACGCTTGTTTTCCCCCACTACTTAATTGTTCAGCATTGATATGAATGAGGATAGTAGAACGAAAATGCCGAACAATTTTAGCTTTGGCGGAAAACCAGGATGGCTGAGTTGGACGTGAACCAACTAACATTGATTGACAGCTATGAGCAGGGCCTTTGTGGTCGATGAGTTGGACGTGAACCAACTAACACTGATTGACAGCTGTGAGCAGGGCCTTTGTGGTCGATGAGTTGGACGTGAACCAACTAACATTGATTGACAGCTGTGAGCAGGGCCTTTGTGGTCGATGAGTTGGACGTGAACCAACTAACATTGATTGACAGCTGTGAGCAGGGCCTTTGTGGTCGATGAGTTGGACGTGAACCAACAAACATTGATTGACAGCTGTGAGCAGGGCCTTTGTGGTCGATGAGTTGGACGTGAACCAACTAACATTGATTGACAGCTGTGAGCGGGGCCTTTGTGGTCGATGAGTTGGACGTGAACCAACTAACATTGATTGACAGCTATGAGCAGGGCCTTTGTGGTCGATGAGTTTGACGTGAACCAACAAACACTGATTGACAGCTGTGAGCAGGGCCTTTGTGGTCGATGAGTTTGACGTGAACCAACAAACATTGATTGACAGCTGTGAGCAGGGCCTTTGTGGTCGATGAGTTTGACGTGAACCAACAAACATTGATTGACAGCTGTGAGCAGGGCCTTTGGAGACTCCTTTCCTTAGTTTGGTATTGCTGTTGTTTACTTGATATTATTCCGCTTCAACTGGTCTCTTGTTACTTAACTCGGTCTATTGCATCGTTATGTAAGACCTATTTCAGTAGATCATAGTTCAATAGAAAAGGGTTTGAGAGAATGAATGAATGGTTTCTTGTGGTAAGCTTTCAAAGCCCATACACAGGGAGTTGGGGTGGAGAGGGGGGCGGGGGGGGGGGGGGGTAAGGATTGCATAGGCATCTGGAAAAATTGAACGAAAGCAATACATTCCAAACACAGAAAAATGTATCATCGCGAAGGGGGACCTTAATGTACTATGAAATGTACCCGATGAAATGACAGTTGTGTGCCAATTTGATCGGTACCATTTTTTCCATACAATAATTAATTCTGTAATCATGATATGCTACTATGATTTTGATCATCGAATGTCGTATGGCACAAAAACATTTTAACATCATCCTTGAGGATAACATGGAAATTGTCCATTTTCCTGGCTTGTTTTACCAGTACTGCGAGAAGGTCGCTTGTGGAGACTTCCGGTTGCACCCCTGATGAACAACTTGACAGACAAATATCAACTTCTTCACCTATGTCCAAGTTGTGCTCTGTTTCGAGGATCGTTTCATGTTGTTTTGGAATCAGTAGGGTAGTTTCAAGCATTCGACGGTCGCACACCATTTCACGTCCACCGAGCACGAAGAAGGCTGCCTGGTGGCCTTAAAAACAGGCCTTTTGAAGGGGATAGAGGCAAAGAAAACCGACACCCACCGTCAGTCGACCAATACCACGAAGAGAGAGAGAGAGAGAGGAGAGAGAGAGAGAGAGAGAGAGAGAGGAGGCAGACAGACAGAGACAGAGAGACAGACAGACAGACAGAGAGACAGAGACAGAGAGAGAGAGAGAGAGAGAGAGAGAGAGAGAGCGGAGAGAGAGAGAGAGAGAGAGAGAGAGAGAGAGAGAGAGGACAGCCCCAATACGAAACCGGACACACTACTGCCAACGACAACTGCCACGAAGTATGCAAACTCAAGTCTGCAAGCATGTCTTGTCCTTACAGGCCTCCGGCGGACAGGACGTAAATCTCACCTTTGACTGACTAACTAAAAGGCGCGAACGCGATTTCATTGGAAACGAAAACAATGATATGACGCCACTGTACCAGAAATAGCCAAGTGTTCTACGCTTATCAACAACATACTCGTCCCCACGTCCTGATCGGCCAAGCGCGATGAGACTACAACAGACATGCCGTGCATAAATCGTGAAATGCGTTCACTCAGATTGTTCATGCAGTTCATCCAGAAATGAAACCGGTTTGCTGGCCTCACCTGCCCCAGGTATTCAAGAACGTCGCCTATTCTGATAGTTTGCAGGTGCTTACGTTTGATGTTGTTGGTGTTGGAGTGAGTTACTTGTGAAATGGTTTACAAGCTGTGATGTTTTAGCGAAGTTCGTGTACCAAGAGTGGTGACAGGAAGAATTTGCCAGAGTTCGTTGTAGCTCTGTCGTCGTCATTGTCGTTTTCCATTAAGTTAATAGTACAGAACAGGTGTTGAGAAGAGCTGACTGACACAAGAGCAGCACCGCAGCATTTCGCCCACATCGCCATCAGAAAGCCGTCATCTACTTGCCATGGAAGACACACACCACAGTCAGTCCTGTCAGTCCCTTAGCCAGCTGCCGACGTTAGTCTGGACACACGCCTGCAAGCACCTGCGGTTTAAGGACCTGACCAGGTTATTGTTTGAAATCCACCCCAACGTTGACCAGGCGTGTCTACAAACGTTCAACATCAAACGGCCCATATTCGCTTTGCGGAACGACAGAGTGAGTACCCACCGCAGGAATTTTGACTATCTGAACGCTAGAAGTATGGCCGTGTTACAACATTTAGGACGCTATTTCAGGAACATCTTTTTCCATACCCAAAGTTTTCACCTGTCACCAGATACGCTTCGCTGCATGAAGCGAGTGTTTATCACGAACGACAATGCTTTGAAATCGCTGGAAATAGGCGCTTGTGATCTGAGCTATTCTGATTGGTTTAACAGTGGAATCGGGTGCGACTGGAATGGGTTCCTGCATGGTTTTGTCACTGCCAGACCCCATGTCAAAATTGAGCTCAGCCTCGACTTATATTGTCTGCCGCCCTTCAATCACAGGTACTCCTCTTACTTCCATCAGACCCCATCTGATCTACGATGCCAGCTCCTCACTTCTTTAGTAATTGAACAGATGGAAGAACATGTACACGATCCTAACAATCCTTTATATCCTATGCTGTTGTTTCTGCCCAAGTTTGCAAACCTCAGGGAACTCAGTCTAAATGTATACTTTATCGCTGAGGAGCTGCTGAGCAAGCTTGCACATGGAAACAAAGCCCTTAAGGTTTTCTATATCAGTTACAACGCCGTACCATGGTGTTATGCGTTTTGTGTCCGCTGAGGCATGGAGGGAATTCGCCGTAGCCTTTCCTCAGCTGAGAGTGGAATGTAACCTCTGTATCGAAACACCCAGAGACGACACTTTTGATGGTCTGCGTAAAGTCTTTAAACCCAGCACGCCCATGGCCGTATTGCAGGTGACCTACCCGGAGACACAGAGCTTCTTTCAGCTTCTGACATGGTGCAAAACCTTTGCAGGCACCCTACGCTTTATATCCATAACGATACCGCTGAGTGTCAGTTTCGATCCACAACACATGAAACAACCTGTGAAAGATTTTTGTGATGAGAGTTCATGCTTTGAGCTGCTGAACGCAACACTAACACCTGAAGATGAAATGCAGTTCTTTTTTATCCGTAAAGAATACGAAAGCTCGTGAGAAAGTGGCCAGAAGAGGTGTTCAGTCGAATTGCCTTTAAAACCAACGAACCGTCAGCAGCATGACAATATCCAGACGAAGGTGTACCAGACTGTACAGTGTTATCTATTTGCAAGAAGGAAAGTGATGTGCTGTGAGGTGCTCCAGCTGGTGAAAATGTTGTATCCCCAGCAGTGAGTTTGCTGGGGTTTTTTTTGTCCGACTTGATCGTAAAGATTGTGTGATGATCATCCCTGACTGGGTCAAGATGTTGATAGATGATCATACATGGCGTGTCTCTTCACTTCACAGCCCTGGCTTCCACTTTGGTTCTGTGGTGTGGCTCCTTTCACCTTTTACAATGTTCTATGATAATTCTTTGATTCTTGCCCATGTAAAAGTTTTTTGTTTTTTTTTGTGCTCAATCTTCATATATCATTACAATCATTTAATAGTTCTATAAGAGGCTTGTTATTTCTTCTGTACACAGACCGTATGTACCTGACACTATAAAAATCGAAAATAATTCATGTCTTTCTTTGCAGTAGCCATGTTCTGTGTTTAATTTTCTTTTTTTTTTCTTTTTTCTTTCTTCTGTGACTGGTTGTGTTGAGCGTTTCATTCTTTAATCTCTTTACTCAAGTCATCTTTCATCTTTCATTTCAATAGGTTACATCCAAGATTTCATGTTCCACATTCCTACAAGTTCAGTTTTTTTTCTGTTACATAGATTTTGTTTCTCTAATTGACCTTCTTCTTCTCTTGACTGTTCATGCCCAGTGTTCACAGTGTTCTTTTCCCTCTCTACGCTGCTTTGCTGAAGCTTCACCTGCCTCTCCACGAAACGTGCCATGTTTTGAACCTTGTCAGCAGTGGCCATGTCCAGAGTTTCATATCTCTTCTTCACGCCGGTCATGTTCAATGTTTCATCGTTTTCTTCGTGCTGTCATGTTCAATGTTTCATCGTTTTCTTCGTGCTGTCATGTTCAATGTTTCATCGTTTTCTTCGTGCTGTCATGTTAATGTTTCATCGTTTTCTTCGTGCTGTCATGTTAATGTTTCATCGTTTTCTTCGTGCTGTCATGTTCAATGTTTCATCGTTTTCTTCGTGCTGTCATGTTCAATGTTTCATCGTTTTCTTCGTGCTGTCATGTTAATGTTTCATCGTTTTCTTCGTGCTGTCATGTTAATGTTTCATCGTTTTCTTCGTGCTGTCATGTTAATGTTTCATCGTTTTCTTCGTGCTGTCATGTTAATGTTTCATCGTTTTCTTCGTGCTGTCATGTTCAATGTTTCATCGTTTTCTTCGTGCTGTCATGTTAATGTTTCATTTGCCGTCTTTACGTTGATCAGATTGGATGTTTGGTTTCCCTCCTGTGCATTGATCACATTCACCATTTCTTGTTCTCTCTATTACACCTGTCGTGTTCCAGGTTCAGTTTCGGTTCTCTTGTGTTCTACATGTCCAGGTGTGTGTGTGTGTGTGTGTGTGTGTGTGTGTGTGTGTGTGTGTGTGTGTGTGTGAGCGTGCGTGCGTGCGCGCGCGCGCGCGCGTGTGTGTGCGTGAATGTGTGTGTGTGTGTGTGTGTGTGTGTGTGTGTGTGTGTGTGTGTGTGTGTTGCATTTTGTACTGACTGTATTGTCATGGTTTGGCACAGGGTTGTATGAAATGTTGTATCGCCGTTCCGTCTCCTGAATACAGGTTCGTGTTTTGGCTGTTGCTCCTGTGATCCGTTTTACATCCTTCTGTTAACAATCACTGAAGATATTTTCATATTCGTTGCAAACAGTTCTTGAAATTAACGGAACGATTTGCTTTGTTGGTTTTGGGCGCAGCTTATAAACGGTTGTAGTTTTGTTTTGCGTGAAAAAGGACGCTGTTGGCTTGGGGTGGGAGGAGAGTATGCAGGCAGTCGGGGGGGGGGGGGGGGGGGGGGACCACATTCTTTCTATTGTTCATTACCATGTCTTTCTGTTTTTAAAGCAAACTACACGGCTCAGTACATCCTCATTTCAAACTTATCATCTGTAAGTAATGTAAGAAAATTATCTTCATGTTAAAAAGGTACTTGGCTAGTTTTCTGGACACAGACAGTCAGAAACATCGCTGTCCATTGATACCCACCATGCAGACAAAACAGTTGCCGTGTCTCTGTCTCTGTCTCTATCTCAGTCTGTCTGTCTGTCTCTCTCTCTCTCTCTCTCTGCTCTCTCTCTCTCTCTCTCTCTCTCTCTCTCTCTCTCTCTCTCTCTCTCTTCGGAGAGATGGTCCGCCCTGTTTGCTTATTACTTCATTGTTTTTGGTGTATTAATTTAGCTCTCATAGCTACAAACATGTTTTTCAGTTAATGTGTGTGTGTATGTGTGTGAGGGGGGGGGGGGGGCTGGGGGGGAGAAGGTGGAAAGGGAGGGGGAGGGAGGAGGGGGGCTGCAAGGGAAATGGAAAGAATGGAGGGTTTTGGGTAGCTCTTTGTGATTGGTACGGTGAATAAACAATGCCTGTATGTTTGTTATGTAGGTTGTTTGGGGTTTTTGAGACATTTCTCTTTTGATGTATGTTTATTCAAATGTTAAATATGTTGATTTTTTAATTTAATTTTTTGTAATCTTTTATTTTATTTATTTTTTTTTTTTTGCTTGGAAATAACAGAATTTTCATATCAGAAAAAAAAAATCACGTGCATATTCACTTTGGCAATCACACCCAGTGCATCTTCAATTCAAACGTGAAGTCGGTTCTGCTCTTTGGCTGCGAGACTTGGAGAATGACCAAGGCAATACAGCAAAAAATTCAGACCTTCATCAACACCTGTCTGAGGCGCATCTTCAAAATCAGATGGCCAGAAAAAATCAACAATGAAGATCTATGGAAGCAAGCAGGACAGGGACCAGTGGCCAAGCAGATTCTGCGAAGGAAGTGGGGCTGGATTGGACACACTCTCAGGAAGCCAGCATCCAGCACCACACTCCAAGCCCTGACATGGAACCCGCAGGGGAAAAGGAAGAGAGGCCGACCTCGCAGAGCTGGAGGCGAGACACTGAGGCAGAGATAAAGAGGCAGGGGACCAACTGGACAGGCATTCAGCGAGCAGCCCAGAACCGAGTGCGATGGCGGAATGTTGTCGATGGCCTATGCTCACCCTTGAGCCATGGGCCTAAGTAAGTAAGTAATCACACCCAGTGTCTCATTCAAGAGAGAGAGAGAGAGAGAGAGAGAGAGAGAGAGAGAGAGAGAGAGACAGAGAGACAGACAGACAGACAGACAGACAGAGAGTTTTCTTTAATCAAGATGAAAGTTTAATGTAGATCACGAAATCTTCAAAACTGGCTCCACTATGATGCATACGTTTTGCCTTTGTACGAAAAGCTCGGTGAGCAGTGACGGCAAATGTCGGCAGTGTTTTGCTACCCTCTCATCTTTCACCCCAGGCGTTTTTTGTGTGCCGTTATTGGCTCTTCTCTTGTAACGTAGGACATCTGTTGACTCTGTTCTCATATGTAGAATCGACTCTACTCCATTGACCTACTTGTCTGTGTCTGCTCTGTCTCTGTCTGTCTGTCTGTCTGTCTCTGTCTCTCCCTGTCTCAGTCTCTCCCTCTCTCTCTCTCTGATTTGTGAAGGTGTGTCGTTATAGCTGTTGTTACCACTATGATTACTGTTTAGGTTTATACATACTTTCGTATGTTCCTGCATGCATCTGTGCATGTTTAAGTAAGTGTGTGTGTGTGTGTGTGTGTGTGTGTGTGTGTGTGTGTGTGTGTTTTAAAATGTAGTAAATAATCCTTGCCGCAGACTAAGCTCGTAGAGAAAGGTATTACTGGGGTAATGGGCGGATATCTTATCTGTTTGCTTCTTGTGTGTCTGTGTGTCTGTCGACAAGATAACCCAAAACAATTGTACAGACTCGTCATTTTATTTCACATGATTTTTTAAAAGGGCCAGTATACATAAGTATTCAGATTTTTAATTCTCTAAAAGTAGAGAAGACAAAATGACGAACAAAACATATAGTAACAAACAAGAAGGATAACTCTTGCACCCATGATGAGACAATCACTCGCCCGTAACTCCAAACTGATGCTGCTCACAACACCAAACAGCCAAGCAGAGATGTCGACACAAAGCAATCATAATAAACAAGAAGAACCCCCCCCCCCAAAAAAAAAAAAAAAAAAGAAAAAAAAAGAAAAAAAAAGGATCTTCCAAGTTTGCTCCGATATCCTTCGTCTGACGCATGTACGGAGCAAAAACAACTGAAGAAATGAATAAATTGTTGTTTTCCTGATTTCACCCCACCCCCGCCCTCCCCTCCCCTCGTTTTTGTTCTCACCGCTCCTGTCCCCCCATGTTTGCGTTATTTCTGTTTTCTTCCTTTTCTGTTTCGTTTTCCTTCTTTTAATTTGTTTTGTTTTCCCTTCTTCCCTTCTTTCCGTTTTTTTTTTGTTTTTTTTTAACTGTTTTCTTTTTTTCTTTCCCCACTTTTTGCTGTTTTTATGTTTTCTCCTTTGTCTGATTTCTCTCCTTTCTCTTATCCCCTCTTCGAGCTATATCTGGCATCAGCTGTGAGGACAGTATGTGGCGGGAGAACCAAACAACCTGATCAAAGCGGATAAAGACGCTTGTCTCCCCTGAAGCGTTTGTGACCGGGGTGGTTCGGTTCACGCTCGCCGGGGAATGGGGACGAGGAAGGAGAGGGTGGTCAATGGGCTGGAAGGGAGCGGGGAGGGGGTCAGGTTACAGGGTACGTCCAAAAACTGCGAGCTTCTTTGATTTGTCAGGTTGAGAGCATGTCGAACTGCGCGAGTCTGAAATCGTTGGAAAAGCAGCGAATTTCAACGTTGAAAAGAGCGAACTTTCGTGGATCTTTGTGTTTCTTCCCCCGAAACTTTCAGTGTGTGTGTGTGTGTGTGTGTGTTTTTGAAGTATGTTGTAAACAAGGTTCAGTGTGTGCAGTATAACCGGAAGAGTCTCGCAGGAAAGATTTCCTTTCGTGCAGAACTCCTTCCATACAAATACTTCTTTCAGTCGAATGTCAAGGACAGTTTCTTTGTATAAAATGTAGCAAATATCCCCCGCATGACTATGGAACATACAATACCATTAGATTTTAATCAGCCAGCTTCAATGTTTCAACACAAAAGAAACTCTTGTACAGAAGGCGAGTACGAAAGGAAATCTTTCCGTGCAGGAGACTGTACAGTATATAGAGTCAGATGATTAACATTATCAAAAAAAACAACAACAAAAAAACAAAAACAAACGTGTTCGCATTGTCTGAACATTTAGCGCTTACAACACCTAAAATTCGCCCTTAGGGTCACGCGTCTTTTGAGCTATTCGCGCATTTAGGCGTCTTTGGATGGAGTAGGTTATCGAAAGAGGTAGAGGAAACCGGAGGGGACAGGGAGGGCGGAAATAGTAAGTGTTAGGAGCGACAAAACATGTGCAGGGAGGAGAAAGAAGGAGTACTTATAAGGTGAAGGGGTCAGGGGATCGGGGGGGGGGGGGGGGGGGGGGGAGAAAAGGGGAGAAGGGTGGGTGGTTATTAGGTGCTGTTCGAGAAAGGAGTCATCGTCAAAGGGCGATGAAGCGAGGCGTGGCCACTCAGTTGATGCGGAGCACTGTACACATAAGTTCATAGCTCCTTTCTTTTCTCTCTCTCTCTCTCTCTCTCTCTTGGTCTCATTCTTTTTTTCTCTCTCTCTCTCTCTTTTTTTTCTTTTTTTTTTTTCGTTTTCTGTTGTTTTTGTCTTCTTTCTTTTCCGTTTCATTTCTTTTTCCTTGTTTTCCTAATGTTTCTCCTCTCTCTCTCTCTCTCTCTCTCCTCTCTCTCTCTCTCTCTCTGTGTGTGTGTGTGTGTGGTGTGTGTGTGTGTGTGTGTGTGTGTGTGTGTCGTTTCCTTTCGTTTCTGTTTACGCTGTAGTCTCTTTTCTTTGATTTGCCCCCCCCCTCTCTCTCTCTCTCTCTCTCTCTCTCTCTCTCTCTCTCTCTCTCTCTGCTGATTATCTTTCTTTCCTTTTTTTTATATTCCATTTTCTTTCATTTTCCCACATTTATCTTCTCTCCAGTTTTTTTTTTCAGTTTTAATTCTTTCCTAATCATTCACTTTTCAATTTTTTTCTTGTCTTTTTTTAATCTTTCTTTTAAGTTTTCTTTCATTTTAAACTTTCTGTTGCCGTTCTGTTTTGGTCCCCCCACCCCGGACTTTTCTGTAATCTCTAGTTCATATTTTCTTTCATGTTACTTTCGTGATCTTCCTGATGTGAGCTTTGATGAGGACAGAAACTGACAACGTTTGTGTATGAGAGAAGTGGGCCAAATCAGTTTCTCTTTCTTTCAAAACTGAGAGGCGAGGAGAACTGGTGGGGGGCGATGAGATGGGAGGAGTAGACACTTGAACTGGTGGAAGGAGACTTCCTTCTACAATGGAGAAGGGGGGCGGGGGGGGGGGGGGGGGAAGGAGAGACGAGAGATTGGTGGGGGACGCGGGGCGGGGTGGGGGGTATTAAGAGCTGTTGTGGAAAGCAGTCACCTTTGAAGAGCAGCGGAGCGGCGGGGAGCGGATCAGTTGATGAGGTTCAGTCCGCACATGGTCACTCCTGCTCCATTCAATCATCGCGCAAGCGCGTGTTTGTGTGTGTGTGTGTGTGTGTGTGTGTGTGTGTGTGTGTGTGTGTGTGTGCGTGCGTGCGTGCGCGTGTGTGTATGTGTGCGCGCGCGTGCGCATGCATGTGTTTTTGTGTTTTATCTATTTACCTATCTGTCTGCCTATCTATCTATCTATCTGTAAGTGTGTGTTTGTGTGTGTGCGCGCGCGTTCGTGCGCGTGTGTGTATGTATGTGAATGTGTGTGTGTGTGTGTGTGTGTGTGTGTGTGTGTGTGTGTGTGTGTGTGTGTGAAGAAGGCATAAAGAGGCACAAAAAACAGTCCCCTGTATATTGCATGCATCTGAAACCCCACCTCTCTCTCTCTCTCTCTCTCTCTCTCTCTCTCTCTCTCTAATATATACACATACACACACTTGTACATACACACACACACACACACACACACACACACGCGCACACGCGCGCGCACACGCACGCACACACACGCGAGCACCTCAATTACGGCTTACTAGATTTTCACTAAAATTGACATAGATGTCTGTAGTCAGTATTGATTACCATTGATTTAATATTCAGTTCTCCATACAGCAAAACTGACCAGCCGTTAAAACAGAAGCCGGTTGCTGTCAAGTTAAAGAAGAAAAGGGAAAGTGGAAGAAAGTGGAAAGGGGGGGGGGGGGGGGGGGGGGGGGGCATTTCCAGGTGTGCAGGGTACGGTTTGAACCTGCAGGATTTTAGCTCGTCCGTACCTGCAGGATTTTAGCTCGTCCGTACCTGCAGGATTTTAGCTCGTCCGTACCTGCAGGATTTTAGCTCGTCCGTTTTTCGAGGATAGCTAGGTTTGTGACAGCCCTTGCTGATGTTATTATAAACGTTTCGGAGAGGTTTGTTTGGTAGGTTTCGCTGAGAGAGAGAGAGGAGAGAGAGAGAGAGAGAGAGAGAGAGAGAGAGAGGTCTGGTTCAGTAGACCCTTTCTGACGGCACCGCCAGGTCGGGTTAGCGGTAAACAACAGGTAAAAAGAGGACATGGACAATGTGCTAATAGACCAGCAGTAAGCCTAAACAAACCAACCAAAAAATAGTC
>CM065728.1:40803862-40843862 GCA_033310375.1 Conus canariensis | reverse complement strand
CCTGGGATTTTCTTCTCATCATTTAGACGTTTGGAGGAAAAGGGGGGTGCATGCTTCGTAAAAAAAGAAGACGGAATTCATCCTAAGAACTCTGCTTCTATCGATGAGTCATAACAAAAAGTACGGCAAATGTTTTGAAGTTTATACAGCACGTTTCATGAAACGCATTGTGACAGTCACTAAAGTAAAGATGCAGATGAGCATTTTGTTTCATGCAACATTCTACTCTGATCTATTCTGCTCTCCCCCCTCCCCTCCCCTCTTCTCCTTTCCTCTCTTCTACTCTCCTCCGCTCTCCTTTATTCTCCTCCGCTCTCCTCTACTCTCCTCCGCTCTCCACTACTCTCCTCCACTCTCCTTTACTCTCCTCCGCTCTCCTCAACTCTCCTTTACTCTCCTCCGCTCTCCTCTGCTCTCCTCCGCTCTCCTTTACTCTCCTCCGCTCTCCTTTACTCTCCTCCGCTCTCCTCTACTCTCCTCCGCTCTCCTCTACTCTCCTCCACTCTCCTCTAATCTTCTCTACTCAGCTCTGTCTGCTCTGCTCTGCTTTACTCTACTCGACCCCGCCCTGCCCTGCCCTGCCCTGCCCTACCCTACCCTACCCTGCCCTGCCCTGCCCTGCCCTACCCTACCCTACCCTGACCCTGCCCTGCCCTGCCGTGCCCTACCCTACCCTGCCCTGCCCTGCCCTGCCCTGCCCTGCCCTGCCCTGCCCTGCCCTGCCCTATCCTACCCTACTCTACTCTGGTCCGCATTGTACTCTACTCTACTCTACTTTTATGGATTGTAATAGGAATAGTAGTAGTATTTTCATTTTACGTCTTTCCACAAAACTATGTGATATTAGACGAAGACAATTATGTTTTGTTCCTTATTGTACAGTCCTGTTCTGTTCCGTGCTGTCCCAAAAGCAATTGAACAAGCAGGCAAGCCCCCGCACGGTCAAGCCTCGATGGTCAGTCTCAGGTCAGGGCTCCGCGTCAGGTGGTGTGACTCCACCGTGCGGTACACCAGGAACTCCCTGCCCACCAGCTTCTCCCACGTGCCCAGCACGCGCTCGGGACCCTCCTGGTCGCTCTGCACACTGTCGGAATCCGTGTTGCCGAAAGCCACGAACATGGAGCGGAACGTGGCGAAAGGCAGGTCGGGAGAAGTAGAATTCGTCGTCGTCGTCGTCGAAGCGGGAAAGTGAAGGTCCGTGACCCTCAGCTTTGTTTCGAACATGGTGTAGCTCAAGGTCAGGGTGCACGAACTTCCGTCGTAGTAGGTGAGCGCCATCTGCAGGGTGTTGGGATAGAAGGTCATGCTTTGTATGCTGGCGGCCGGACGGATGTCAGTAGGTCGGGATCTGCCCACAATGACGGAAGTTCCGAACGGGGTCCATCGGCCGTTGGGGGAGGAGGCAGGCAGGGGCACCAGGCGCACGTTACCGTCCTGGCAAACACAAGAATGTTCTTGACTTTCCCTGTGGAACAATAATTCCATGTAACACCAGCCGCCGTGGCGTAGTGGTTAGCGTCGCGGACTTCCGGCTGGGAGGTCGCGGGTTCGGTTCCCATCAGAGTCATGTGGGATTTTTCTGCCCCGACCGGCTTCTACCCAGACCAGAACTGAGTTTGTTACGGGCTCAGTTGGGAAGACTGGGACCACACAGTCGAGTTTCATCCACTTAATGGATGCATCTCTGAGAGTGTTGCTCAACTTTCCTGACAAACACTGCAGGTGTCTGTTTCTCTCGGGCCTGGTTGACGCCGGGATATATTATGAAAGGAAGCGTAGAGAACAGCCCTGTCATGTAGTCTCAGACCGAAATGGAAATCCGTAGCATCATCTTTATCATCATCATTCTCATCGATCAGCATTTGAAAAAATGTCTCAAATTCTGTGGCCCATCATGCCCTGCTCTCATGGTGACCTCAGTTTCGATGTCCTCTGCACGTCTGTGGCCTTGCTTTGGATCCGTCGGGGTCACCGGTATCGGCGAGTCCAGGGGGGCTGTCGTTGGACGGACGTGGTAGCGCCCTCCGGAGGGAGAGCTCACTCACGCCGTTTCTGCGACTAAGCAAGTATTGTCGTCAGTAGGGGGCTTAGTAGGTGGTGTCCTGCGTATGTTGAATCAGAACAGGCGCCACTGAATACCACCAAAGTGACTCGGCAGCAGTGCAGTGTCTCCTCCGGTGGGTTGCCTGTTGACGACTTGACATTGACCGCTCCCTGTTGATTGCCGGTACCGAGGCTGCGGTGGGACCGACCGGGCTGTGGATGTGGACGAGGTGTCGGAATGAGTGGCGTGGGTTCACTGCCACTGGGGTGGTACAGAGGTTGGGACAGCAAAAAAATGAAATAAAATAAAATAAATAAATAAATAATTCCATGTAACAACTATAGTATTGAAAAAAACAAAGAAACCTCTGCAGCTCTCGTTTACGTGTGAGTATGGTTCATATTTCTTAAATAAAAAATCATAGAAACCAGCTTCCAATACACTTAAGCTTACACAGATGTCGGTAGATGGATAGAAACTAAATGAAATCGTTGCGGGTTTTTTTTGTTGTTGTTGTTTTTTTCAAATAGTTGCGGGTTTGTTTGTTTTTTTCCTTTCTTTTTTCTTTCTTTTTTCCCCTTTTCTTTACGAATTCTTTCAAAGCCAGTCTTATCTAACTACAGCCAGTCACACCAGATCACACCAGATCAGATCAATCCAGGTAAGTCCACGCCAGAGCAGACCAAAGTAAAGGCCGGCCCACATCATGTGACGCCCCAGCCTTACGGTTTGAAGAGCAGGATCGAATTAGACAGTTAGCTACATTCCGTCTTCGGGAACCCCGTCTAATCATGACACCACTTTTTTTTTTCGGTCATCTATCCCGCCGGCACCCGATGGCTTAATCTTTTTCGAAAGGAAGAGTCGGGTTTAACGCGTACGCAAGATGTTTTCATGCATGCGTTCAAGCCCCTGATCCTAATCCTCTCCTGGTTGTCACCATCCCCCCAGACCTTGAGCTACCTGATGAGCAACGGAGGGTCCTTGCCAGAGGCATGAAGTTTATGCCCCTCAGACCGTCCACCAACAGGGCCTGCACGCTCTTTCAATGCCAGCGGTTTTTCCGACGCCTGCGCCTTGCTGCTCATTTTGGTGAAGCATCCTTATCTGCACCTGACCCAGCAGTTGATGATGACATTGCTGCACTTTTCCACAAGCCTCCCAGCACCTGGACTCCCAGCCCTGGAGCTTTCCCAGCCTTGGACTACTACATTGACGTCTGCACCCGGCAGATCACCCAGCTGCGGCCCAAGCCTCTTCGCCACTCCAATCTTTCCAGAGAGGAACAGAAGGCCTTACAAGATCTTAAGGACAGGAGAGACATCGTTGTGAAGCCTGCAGATAAGGGTGGTGCTGTTGTGGTGTGGCGCAAGGATCTTTATATTCAAGAGGCCCGGTCGCAGCTCTCCAACTCTGCCTTCTATTGTAGCATTTCCAAGCCCTCTACCAAACCGGACAATGCCCTGATCAGACGAACCATCAAGAATGCCATTGACAGTGGTCATCTTCCTCAGCAAGCCATTTATGCAGTGATGAGGGAGCCACGGGAGTCCTTGTTCTACCTACTGCCAAAGATCCACAAGGCCAACAATCCCGGCCGCCTGATAGTGTCCGCTTGTTCTTGCCCTACCACGTTGATCTCTGATTTTCTGGATGAAGTGTTCCAGCCCCTAGTTTCTCAGCTACCTACCTATGTGAAGGACACTAACCACACCCTCACCCTCCTTAATGACTTCTCTTTTCCTGATGAAAGTGCAGAGAGGCACATCTTCACCATGGACATTGTGTCGTTGTACACTAACATCCCCACAACGACGGCTTGCTTGCGGTCCACCATTTCCTTCAGAGGAGCCACTTTAGGCTGCACATCCCCACCATCATGCGTCTTACAGAGTTGGTCCTCACTCTGAGCTCATTCGCATTTTATGATAAACACTTTCATCAGCAAAGTGGGGTGGCCATGGGCACCAAGATGGGGCCCAGCTTTGCTTGCCTTTTTGTTGGTTATGTGGAAGAACAGGCGTTTAGTCAGTACACAGGTGAGACACCAGCATTCTACAGGCGCTTCATTGATGACTGTTTGGGCGTGTCTACCTGCAAGAAGGAATCTCTCCAGGACTTCATTTCCTTCATGTCTACCTTTCATCCAGCTCTACAGTACACCTGCAACATCTCTGACTCCTCTGTGTCCTTCCTCGACATTGCCATTTCCATCTTACCTTACTCCAATAGCCTTGCCACCAGTGTCTTCTATAAGCCTACCGATTCTCACAGCTACCTTCTCTACACTTCCAACCACCCCCGTGCCTGCAGAGACAGCATCCCCTACTCACAGTTCCTGCGACTGAGACGCATCTGCAGTGATGAGCAGGACTTTGAACTTCAAGCGAAGAGAATGCTTGGATTCTTCCTTGCCCGGAAGTATCCAGGGGACCTGGTTCGTGGTGCGCTTGAGCGAGCTCGTGCTGTCTCTCGTGCCCAGGCGCTTGTTCCTAGAGTCAGTCCTGATAACGAAGACCGTACAGTGGCAGTTCTCACCTACCACCCCCACAACCTCCCAGTCCGCAGTGTCCTCCTCCGGAACTTCCACTTAGTTCAGCAGGACCCACATCTAAGGGAGATCCCTAAGCCACCCCTCATCGCTTTCAGGAGGGATACCAACCTGAAAGACCATCTTGTGCGAGCTTCTATCCGCCCCTATGGTCCCCCCCCCTCCCCCCTGGCACTAGACCATGTGGCCGCAAGGGTTGTAAGACCTGCCCTTTCATCGATGGTTCCACTGTCATCACAGGACCTGCTGGCCAGTTTGCCGTAAGGACCAGTTTTAATTGTCAGTCAGAAGACCTTGTCTACGTCATCTCCTGCACCCTGTGTACCAAGAAATACACAGGTGAGACCTACCGCAGCCTTAATGAACGGTTCAGCGAGCACCTGCGTTCTATGCGGCTTGATCATGACAACCCTGTGGGCTCACACTTCAACCAGCAGCACCATTGCGTTGTCCACGCCAGAGTAGCAGCAGTGTGGCAGAACCGGTCGACAGGACTCTACAGGCTCTTTATGGAGTCTTCAGTGATTGCCCGTCTTGGCACTCGCATCCCGTATGGCATGAACACAAGGGATTGAACTCGGCGGCTCGACTTGCACCCCCGTTCCTTCTTCCCCCTCCCCCCTCCCCCCGCCTTTTTCTTTTTTCCCCTTTTCTCCCTCCCCCCCCCCCCCCCCCCTGTGTGTCTGTGTTTTTCCCTCCCTATCTCCCTTCTCCCCTTTCCCTCTTCCCCTTTACTGTTTACCACTTACACTAGCACACACACGCAACCACACGCTTTTGCGTGCGCATACACACACACACACACACACACACACACACACACACACACACACACACACACACACACGCACACACACACATTCTCTTCATCTCCCTCCTCCCCTTCTCCACTCTCCCCCTTTCCCTTTATTGTTTAACTCCCTTTCCCTCCCCCCTCCCCCTCCCCCTCTCCTGTTTTTTTTTTTCTTTTGTAAAAGTGTGTGTAATTCTCACATTCTTTTTTCCCATCCCCCTTCCCATTTCCCTCCTCCCTTCCACACTTTCCCTCCACCTTCTTACAACCATGCGAGCACACAGACAGACAGGCGCACTCATGCACGCGACCCCACGCGCGCACACGCTCACGCACATACGGGCGGACATGTGCACATGTTTCCGTGGGCGCTCATACACACACATATACACCTTCCCCGTTTTCCTTAACACACACCCCCCCTCCACCCCCACTTTAAGTTTTCCTTTCACTGTTTAACTCTACTCACTCCTACCACTGATTGCTTTCTTTTTCTGTGAGTAGCAGTCAGCCTTTTATTCTTACTTCTTGCCCCTTCCCTGTGCAGTTGAGAAAGAGTCTATGACCTGAAACGTACTGTTGTAGCATCTTTGACTTCTTAATCGACGAATTTTACCCTGAGGTGAAAAAGTTTTTTTTACCTTTGTTTTCTCCCTCGGTTTTAAGTCTCATCTGAAGAACTAGGAGGTGAACGGAGTCTGCACGGAAGTTAACTACGAAGAACTCGGTCCATCCACAGATGGTACCTATTCACAAATCGGAGTCTGCACTGTGGTTCATCCACAGACAGTAGTTGTCCGCAGATCGGAGTCTGCAGTGGTTGGACCATCCGTAGATGGTCGTTGTTCCCAGATCGGAGATGCACAGTGATCGGTCCTTCAACACATGATATGCAGCTGGTTATTGGAGTAAAGTTCTTTCCTCCTCTTCGTGATGTCTTTGTGTTAGAAACTTTTTTTTTATAATTCCATGCTATTAAGATTACATAGCTCGTCTTTTGAGGTTATCACCATTTGGTTTTGTTTTCTGTGGATTTTACAAGTGTTATGAGTGGTCCATGATTCTGCACAATTCATGCGTAACACGTGAACTTGTACATGACAAAATTCGAGCAACATAGTCTCTCATTCTGTTTCTCTCTGCCTAAAATTGGCTTTATCAGTATTCGTCTTGATGGTATTAAAGATTCTATTCCGTGGTCTCTAAACAGAAAGAAACTTAATCATCGACTACGTTTCTTACACATGAACATTCTCAGGGTCTCATATTGCGCCACGTTTTGCGCAGAACGTAAACTATGCCGAAGCATGGATAACGTATAACATATGCATTAATTTGTAAAGAGAGCAAAGTTAAAGGAAGGGCAAAGAGCTACACAGAGAGGAGAGAGGAGAGAGAGAGAGAGAGAGAGAGAGAGAGAGAGAGAGAGAGAGAGAGAGAGCAAAATCAAAGGAAAAGCAGTGAGCTACAGATAGAGACAGACAGGCAGAATGAGACAGAGACAGAGAGATAGAGGATACAGAGAGATAGAAAAACACACGGACACATAAAATATCAGTAAATACTAAATAGCAGCGCACACACACACACGCACAGACACGCACACACACACACACACACACACACACACACACACACACACACACACACACGCACGCACGCACACACATTCTCTTCATCTCCCTCCTCCCCTTCTCCACTCTCCCCCTTTCCCTTTATTGTTTAACTCCCTTTCCCTCCCCCCTCCCCCTCCCACAGCGTGGCAACGTATCGGGGAAACATCCAACCACTCAGCAGTATAACCTAACCTGGTAAAGAACCATAACTTGGTGAAAGCTTTTCTCCCCTGTCCAGGGCGCGGGCACGTACAGCGCCACACAGCTCAGGTTCCTGAAGGTCGCGTCGCCCACCGTCACCGTCAGGTTCTCCCCCACAGGGCGTCGCCACCAAAAGCTGGTGCGGATCCCCTGGCGGAAAGAACCCTGTGTTCATTGACTGCTCGTAGTGGAGAGCTCGTGCTGTGGCGGCTACTGCGGCAGAATAAATCTGCGTGTGGTTGCATGTGTGATTGTGTGTCTTTGGTCAGCCTGAAGTCTGAATGGTGAAATTGTGTGTGTCTGTGGTCAGCCTGAAGTCTGAATGGTCAAATTGTGTGTGTCTCTGGTCAGCCTGAAGTCTGAATGGTCAAATTGTGTTCGTCTTTGGTCAGCCTGAAGTCTGAATGGTCAAATTGTGTTCGTCTTTGGTCAGCCTGAAGTCTGAATGGTCAAACTGTGTGTGTCTTTGGTCAGCCTGAAGTCTGAATGATTAAATTGTGTGTGTCTCTGGTCAGCCTGAAGTCTGAATGGTCAAATTATGTGTGTGTCTTTGGTCAGCCTGAAGTCTGAATGGTCAAATTATGTGTGTGTGTCTTTGGTCAGCCTGAAGTCTGAATGGTCAAATTATGTGTGTCTCTGGTCAGCCTGAAGTCTGAATGGTCAAATTGTGTGTTGTTCAGCCTGAAGGTCTGAATGGTCAAATTGTCTGTTTCTTTGGTCAGCCTGAAGTCTGAATGGTCAAATTGTGTGTTGTTCATCCTGAAGGTCTGAATGATCAAACTGTGTGTCTTTGTTCAGCCTGAAGTCTGAATGGTCAAACTGTGTGTCTTTGTTCAGCCTGAAGTCTGAATGGTCAAATTGTGTGTGTCTCTGGTCAGCCTGAAGTCTGAATGGTCAAATTATGTGTGTCTCTGGTCAGCCTTAAGTCTGAATGGTCAAATTGTGTGTGTCTCTGGTCAGCCTTAAGTCTGAATGGTCAAATTATGTGTGTCTCTGGTCAGCCTTAAGTCTGAATGGTCAAATTATGTGTGTCTCTGGTCAGCCTTAAGTCTGAATGATCAAATTGTGTGTGCCTCTGGTCAGCCTTAAGTCTGAATGGTCAAATTGTGTGTTGTTCAGCCTGAAGTCTGAGTGGTCAAATTTTGTGTGTCTTTGTTCAGCCTGAAGTCTGAATGGCCTAGTCCCATCCTATTTTGGACCTGCGCTTGGTTGTGTATGATTGTGTATATCTTTGCTCAATTTCAAGTCTCTGAATAGTCAACCTCCATCATATTTTGAAACTGGGAGTAGTTGTGTGTGATGATGTATATCTTTGCTCAATTTCAAGTCTCTGAATAGTCAACCTCCATCATATTTTGAAACTGGGAGTAGTTGTGTGTGATGATGTATATCTTTGCTCAATTTCAAGTCTCTGAATGGTCAACCTCCATCATATTTTGAAACCGGGAGTAGTTGTGTGTGATGATGTGTACCTTTGCTCGGTTTCAGGGCTCTGAATAGTCAAACTCCAAACAGTTTTGAAACTGCGAGTAGCTGTGTGTAATTGTGTATATCTCTGCTCAGGTTCAGGTCTCAAAATAGTCCATCATATTTTGAACCTGTTTCTGGTGTGTATATATTTGCTCTCATGTTATAAACCACTTGTTCAACAAACATACTAAAATATTCATAAATGAAAATGAACTAAATTCTTATGATATGAATATCTCTCGCGCTGATTTATTACCTTTAAAATTTGACTAATATTGTGTCCCACCTAAAAATGTACAGAATCGTGTAACATATTGTGGACTCGATGGTATGCCTTACATATACACATCTGTGTGCCTATGAGGGCATTTACGTAATTATCTATGTGTTGTATGTGCACATGGGATGTGTGTGTGTGTGTGTGTGTGTGTGTGTGTGTGTGTGTGTGTGTGTGTGTGTGTGTGTGTGTTCACACGAATGTATGCTAATACGTGTGCATGTATAATTTTCCCCTCGTTTCTCAATGTGTTTTCTCTGTATTAATAGATAGTATTGTTATATTGTATATGACTGTATGTGATATGTTAAAACAAATGCAGTTAAAAATAGTTTGAAAAAAACCGCCATTCCCATGTGGTACAATAACTCAAGGAAAGAAGCACCATTACTACCTTGCATCTATCGAATAATAACTCAAAGAAAGAAATTTGTTATTACGTGTTACTTGCTCATATATTTTGATGTTTTATTTTCTTTCGTTAGTATTTCTGTATTTCAGTGTGTAAAAGGCTTCAAGTGAACACACACACACACACACACACACACACACACACACACACACACACACACACACATACATACACACACACACACACACACACACACACACACACACACACACACACACACACACACACACGCACGCACACACACATTTACCTCCAACAGAACGGCATCAGAGGAATAAATCTTAACGGTAGTGTCGGGCGCCATGTAGCCTCGGATCAGCTCCAGTGTGCACAACGTCACGTCCGCCTCAGTGACGTACACAGTCAAAATGTTCCGGTGGTCCTCCGACCACGTCATTTCCTTCAGGGCCCAAGTTTTGGTCACCGTTTGCGCTGGGAGGTCAAAGGTGTCCAAGGTCACTTCCTGCCTTTGACGGTTCACGTAAGACACACTGACGGAGGGGGTATGGGAGGAGGAGGACGAGGCGTCGCGACAAAACACAGCCTTCATGTCCGTGTAAATGTCTGTATCGATGAATCCTTCTTTGAACCCCTTGAAGGAAGGAGAGAGAACAACTGCGTCAGCTTCACGACAGAACGTTCTTTTTTTTCTTGATGGAGACATCCCTAAAAGAGCCCTCCCTGTGTGTATAGTCGGCTTGGATGAACTTGTCCTTGGGACTCGCGTGGTGATACGACGTAAATCTCACCATTCTAGGCCACGCGGGGCCCTTTTAGGGATGTCATCACGCAAAAAAGAAAATCCTGTCCAGCTGTGATCACTTCTACTACTACTACTGCTGCTGCTGCTGCTGCTGCTTCTGCTGCTGCCCCATCATCATGATACTGAACTGTGCTTATAGGCTAACTGTCGTTGCATCAGGACAAAAAATGAGATATGAAATGGGAGCAGTAGAAGCATAAATGCGTCAGGCAAATGTAGGTGATGGTGATAATAATGATAAGAATGATAATGATAATGATGGCAGCAGCAATAAAGGAGGAGAATCAACAATGACATGAGCTTGTTTCAACTGCAGTGTGATTTTAATACTTTCACTCACACACACACACACACACACACACACACACACACACACACACACACACACACAGGCGCGCGCGCTCGCATGCACGCACGCACACATGCACGCACGCGCAAACACACACACACACATACACACACACATTCACACACTCACTCACAACACACGCGCACGCGCGCACGCACGCACGCACGCACACGCAAACAACACACACACACACACACACACACACACACACACACACACACACACACACACAGAATCTCACTTTGAGATTAAAGGTCACTTTGTACATGACGCGGTAAACAACATTGTTGGCCGACTGCGAAGACGCCGGACCCAGCAGAACCCCAATGATCTCGGCATCATTACGGTTAGGTTTAGGGGCCGTGGGCTGCCACGTGCCTTTGCCGACATCTTCAAAGCGCCAGAGGACAGGGTTCAGGAACGGGCAGTTGCGGTCGTCGTTGGTCTTGAAGTCATACCAGGTACGGTACAGAGGGTTGGTGGCCTGCAACAACATCGTCATTGATAGGATCGGATTGGATTGGATCGGATCTGATTGGATTGGACTGGACTGAACTGAATTGGATTGGACTGGATTGGTTGGATTTCATTGCATTGCATTGGATTGTGCACCTTTGTATCATATTTGATGTATCGTGCTTATTGTGTCGCATCATGTTGCGTTGCATTGAAATGGATTGGATTAAAGTGGATTGGACTGGGCTGGATTGAATTGGATTGGATCGGATTGGATTGGATTGGATTGTTCACCTTTGTATTATATTTGATGTATCGTACTGTGTTGTGTCGCATCATGTTGCGTTGCATTGGACTGGACTGGATAGACAAGGATCGAATTGAATTAGGTTGGACTGTGCAGCTTTGTACTGTATTTGACGTATCGGGCTGTATTGCACCGCATCTTACTGCATTGCATTGGACTGGACTGGTTTGGATTGGACTGGAAAGGACTGAACTGGATCGGGTCGGATCGGATTGGTTCGGGTCGTAATTACCTTGCATTGCGATGCATTGCGTTTCACTGCATTGTATTGAATCGAATTGTATTATATTATGTTGTATTGTATTGTATTGTGTCTGCCATCTGCGATCGGCTGAGAAATAAACAACACCAGTGAACTTTACACAGTATCGGACCGCATAGAACTAAGTTGTGCGGCATGGCATGACAGTCATTGCAGTGTTTTGTGTGTTGTAGTCCCCGCATTGTGACTGCATGCACTGCCTAAACACTGCATTGTATGGCCACTGCACTGTGTTGTATGACTTTATACTCCCTACCACTGCAATCTGTTACCTTGCCTCACAATGTGTACTGCCTTTCCTTGACGTGTATTGCAAAGCCGTGTTTTCTCTGCTCTGTTGATTTCATTGTTTTTGTATAGCGTGACGTCAGAGCACTGCAATATTTTTCTTGCTGCTTCAGTATGATTTTTTCATTTAACGTTCCCCCCTCCCCTGCCCCCCTCCCCCCCCTCACCCCCCCCCCCCCCCGACCCTCCTCCCTCCCCCTCGTCCACTTTTTGTCACAGGCGATTCTCTTGCATGCGCTAAATCAATCTGCTCACAGGATCTCTTGCCTCATGCCTCGTCATAGCACTCGGATCGCCACTTAACATGTAATAGACGGGAAGGTAGGGGGTGTGGGGGGAGGGGGTGCAAGGCAAGGGGGAGGGGACGTAACGCGAGTAGGCGGGAGAGGGTGGGGGGCGTGTTTGTAAGGGATTTCCAGTTTTGACAATAAATGTATTTTGTGTAAAGATTGATTGTAATTCCATTATGAAAATAGTGATTAGTATACAGCGTAGACATGATTTCGTGTGAAATTGATCATTGTCTATTTGTGAAGCACATTAAACATTAAATATTAGACGTTCTCTAACGTTCTTACTCCACAAGACACAGCACGTGTAAAAGAACCAGCACAATCACTCCACAAGACACAACACGTGTAAAAGAACCAGCACAATCTCTCCAAAAGACACAGCACGTGTAAAAGAACCAGCACAATCACTCCACAAGACACAGCACGTGTAAAAGAACCAGCACAATCACTCCACAAGACACAGCACGTGTGAAAGAATCAGCACAATCACTGTGACTGACCCTTTGGCCGCCAGAGTTAAAGACATCTGCAGTGAAGCGAATAACGGTGTGGACATTTCAACCATTTTGCCGCCAGAATTAAAGACATCTGCAGTGAGGCGAATAACGGTGTGGACATTTCAACCATTTTGCCGCCAGAATTAAAGACATCTGCAGTGAGGCGAATAACGGTGTGGACATTTCAACCATTTTGCCGCCAGAATTAAAGACATCTGCAGTGAGGCGAATAACGGTGTGGACATTTCAACCATTTTGCCGCCAGAGTTAAAGACATCTGCAGTGAGGCGAATAACGGTGTGGACATTTCAACCATTTTGCCGCCAGAGTTAAAGACATCTGCAGTGAGGCGAATAACGGTGTGGACATTTCAACCATTTTGCCGCCAGAGTTAAAGACATCTGCAGTGAGGCGAATAACGGTGTGGACATTTCAACCATTTTGCCGCCAGAATTAAAGACATCTGCAGTGAGGCGAATAACGGTGTGGACATTTCAACCATTTTGCCGCCAGAGTTAAAGACATCTGCAGTGAGGCGAATAACGGTGTGGACATTTCAACCATTTTGCCGCCAGAGTTAAAGACATCTGCAGTGAGGCGAATAACGGTGTGGACATTTCAACCATTTTGCCGCCAGAGTTAAAGACATCTGCAGTGAGGCGAATAACGGTGTGGACATTTCAACCATTTTGCCGCCAGAGTTAAAGACATCTGCAGTGAGGCGAATAACGGTGTGGACATTTCAACCATTTTGCCGCCAGAGTTAAAGACATCTGCAGTGAGGCGAATAACGGTGTGGACATTTCAACCATTTTGCCGCCAGAGTTAAAGACATCTGCAGTGAGGCGAATAACGGTGTGGACATTTCAACCATTTTGCCGCCAGAGTTAAAGACATCTGCAGTGAGGCGAATAACGGTGTGGACATTTCAACCATTTTGCCGCCAGAGTTAAAGACATCTGCAGTGAGGCGAATAACGGTGTGGACATTTCAACCATTTTGCCGCCAGAATTAAAGACATCTGCAGTGAGGCGAATAACGGTGTGGACATTTCAACCATTTTGCCGCCAGAGTTAAAGACATCTGCAGTGAGGCGAATAACGGTGTGGACATTTCAACCATTTTGCCGCCAGAATTAAAGACATCTGCAGTGAGGCGAATAACGGTGTGGACATTTCAACCATTTTGCCGCCAGAATTAAAGACATCTGCAGTGAGGCGAATAACGGTGTGGACATTTCAACCATTTTGCCGCCAGAGTTAAAGACATCTGCAGTGAGGCGAATAACGGTGTGGACATTTCAACCATTTTGCCGCCAGAGTTAAAGACATCTGCAGTGAGGCGAATAACGGTGTGGACATTTCAACCATTTTGCCGCCAGAGTTAAAGACATCTGCAGTGAGGCGAATAACGGTGTGGACATTTCAACCATTTTGCCGCCAGAATTAAAGACATCTGCAGTGAGGCGAATAACGGTGTGGACATTTCAACCATTTTGCCGCCAGAATTAAAGACATCTGCAGTGAGGCGAATAACGGTGTGGACATTTCAACCATTTTGCCGCCAGAGTTAAAGACATCTGCAGTGAGGCGAATAACGGTGTGGACATTTCAACCATTTTGCCGCCAGAGTTAAAGACATCTGCAGTGAGGCGAATAACGGTGTGGACATTTCAACCATTTTGCCGCCAGAGTTAAAGGCATCTGCAGTGAGGCGAATAACGGTGTGGACATTTCAACCATTTTGCCGCCAGAATTAAAGACATCTGCAGTGAGGCGAATAACGGTGTGGACATTTCAACCATTTTGCCGCCAGAATTAAAGACATCTGCAGTGAGGTGAATAACGGTGTGGACATTTCAACCATTTTGCCGCCAGAATTAAAGACATCTGCAGTGAGGCGAATAACGGTGTGGACATTTCAACCACTTTGTTTGCGTGTCTCAACTACAGGCTCAAACATTGACTAAACCCCGGAGAACCGGCCGTTTTGAGGATCCACATTGTTTCAATACACATTTCTTTGTGGGAAAATGTTGAAGGGGAAGCGGGTAAGGGTAAGGGTAATGTTGCTTATAGCCCAGCCGACCGCAAAGGGACATATCAGGGCCGTCACCACGTTGAAAATAACTCGTCATTAAAAAAAAAAAAAAAAAAAAAAAAACTCGTTCACACAAGTCTTTAAAACATATCTTCCAAAAACACACCGGAAATTTTGTTCAAAATCTTTCCTACGCAAAAGTTTAGATCAGAAGAAAAATGTTAATCTCCTCCAGAAATTCAAAGATCACATCAGGTGGGACATCTCTGAACAAGGTTTTCATGGAGTCTGCTGTAATGTCTTTATGTCTCACATCATGCGAGTCCCAACACTCTAAAAGGATATGTTTCACTGTGAGTGGTACATGACATGGAATGCACCACAGAGCTTCTTCACCTTTTAAAAGATAAGAATGGGTGTAAAAGGAGTGGCCTGTAAGCAAACAGCACAAAACTGTTTCTTCTTTACGGCCGCCTCAGGAACATGGCAAAAGCTCTTTTAGCTTTGGATGGATTTTACATAGTTTGTTATCCATCTGCGAGTCCCATTCCTCTTGCCAGGGGTCTTTGACATAAGCCTGGGTTTGGGGTTTCAGATCAGTGTGAGGGATAAACAATCTGCTCAACTGTTTCTTTGTGGCACTCTTGGCAAGTTGATCAACCATTTCGTTGCCTCGAATGCCCACATGGCTGGGGAACCCAAGCAAAAAGGGGACGCGGGCTGAACGGTGAAATTGTAATGTCTGCTCCACTTATTAGGTAGTCTTCCTTTCGTTCCGGCTCCCTCCCTTCAAGCACACCCCTCTGAATGTCCTCCCTCTGTCTTTCTAGATCTTCAAATGCTTTGGCCATTTCGCATCTAATCCCTGAATTGACCGCGACTCCAAATTTCTCTCCAGTTTGTGTCCTCTGTCTAAGTGGTTATGGTAGTATGTGGACATCTTCGTGAGTGGACACTCTCTCTAACCCCTTCCATTCATGCTGTCACTCCTGCGCGCGCGCGCGCGCGCGCACGCACGCACGCACGCACACACACACACACACACACACACACACACACACACACACACACACACACACACACAGTCGTCTAATATCACTTAATGTGGAAAGACGTTAAATTGAAGACAACAACAACACAGCAAAAACAACAACAACAACAACAACAACAACAACAACAACAACAACAACAACAACAACACACACACACACACACACACACACACACACACACACACACACACACACACACACACACACACCATCTGCGATTGTATCCAGCGGAAAGGGAGAAGAAAATGTTTGGAGGAATTTTTCTACTGCTACACGAATCAATACATAATATAAAGTGTTTCTCCCCCCTCCCCCCCCCCCCCCTCTCATTTCCATAGTTTATTTTTCACTAAATGTGTTATGATTCTTTTCAAACGTAAAGTGTGTTGCATTTTTAATTAATTTAACTTTTTTTTCAAATTTAACTTCCAAAAGGGTAGGTTTCCTTTTTAAACTTTGGACATTACTATGGATTACACAAATTTTCATATTCAAGATTAAGATGGAGTGTCACGATGGTTAATAGTGGTTGCGCCTTTCTTTCTTTTCTTTCCTTACTTTCCTCCCAAGTTCTGACATTTCATGGAGATATGTAAAGAATGTGTGAGACTGGCGCAACGGTGATGTTTTTCATCTGAAATGAATGATGTTAGATGCAACTTTATTGTTACAAAGTTTTAAGTGTGTGCGTGTGTGTGTGGTGTGTGCGTGTGCGTGCGTGCGTGCGTGCGTGCGTCGTGCGTGCGTGCGTGCGTGCGTGCGTGCGTGCGTGCGTGCGTGCGTGCGTGCGTGCGTGTGTGTGTGTGTGTGTGTGTTTTGTTCTTGTGCCATTAAAATGTTTTACAGGGGAGTAGGGAGGGCTTTGTAGTACCGTAGTTTACTTAAAACAATATTTGAATATTGTGACTAGGTGTTGTGTTAGACTGCTTGGTTGGCAGGACAGAAGCTTAGAGGGCGACGTTAGAAAAAGAAACGAAAAGACAAACCGTTATCGTCAACACATAATGTCACTACTTTTCGAGCTTGCTAAGCATCTGGCATATATGGCGTTGCACACGCACGCATACACTAACACGTACACACCTGCACCAACACGCATGCCTTCACATGTGTAGGCTATGCATGCATACACATCACCAGATGTTGCACATGATTTTACAGTCTGGGAGGTGAGGGTCCCCCATTATCCACACCTTTTACATAGGCTCTACTGTGTTTTTATTGTGTTATCCTTATTCAGATTTGGCGGGTCCTGGCGGACGCTTGTCAAAGGGTCCTCAAGAGTTTACACCTTAACCATTAATTTTGCGCAGGAGGATTTTTAATTCGGGGAGGGGGGACGCTAGCGTTTCAGAAGCGGAGGGGGGGGGGGGAGGGGGTTGTAAAATAAGAGATTCAACAGAAAGAAGTTGTATGAAGATTAAAAAAGGCAGAAATGTTGGTTCAAAGTAGTTCTATTCATTCAGAGCTGATTCAGATACCAGTGGAGGAGTCGGGTGGGTTTGTCCCGACTGAGGCCGAGTCGACGGTGCTATTTCTGTCTCGGTGGGGGTCAAGGGTCAACGTCTTGGTTAGGGATCTTGGGGGCGCTCCATCACCCCTCCCTCCTCATTTCAATTCCTATGCAGGGTTCAACAGACGATGCGAATCACCTGGATCCATACTTAACGCGCTGTTGTTTCCGATTACAATTTAAAGTATGGGTTCATCAGGACCCTCGCTTCGTAAGAAATGTCTAGATCAAATATTGCAACTGATTGTTTCTTTCCCTTTGGCGGACGATCGGGTATTGCATGCACTAGGGTACTCCTAATCGAAAAAAAAAAATCTGAACGGTTACGGGTGAGACGCTTCTTTGTCAGAGAGGGTAGATGAAGTGTGTGGCACCAGCTTGAATGAGTTATCAGCATGCTGGTGCCGGTAACTCCTCGTGATGGTAACCTGTTTGTTTTCGACTTCTTAGATCTCCAGCTGAAAATAGCTACACACACACACACACACACACACACACACACACACACACACACACACACACACACTTGACTTGACTTGACTTCACACACACACACACACACACACACACACACACACACACACACACACACCCCACAGCCATTTGACGATAGAATTCGAACAAAAATGTCTGATATCTCCGACAACGTTACTCACAAGCAGTGTGCTTTTAACCATGAAATACTGTTTTTTTCTACAATAAAATGAAGTGTTTTTGTGTGTTTGTTTCCTTGTTTGTATGTTTGTTTTTTTCCAAGTCGGACACAGCAGTCGACGTTTATGACCACGCTGCTGCCAAATATTGTCTTTTATGGTGGTCCACTGCCGATAGGATTTCAAGCTAACATATTATAAATGTAATGACGGTGAAATGGTTAGCCTGCACTTGTTCTCCCGACTGCTAAATTGTTCCACACACACACACACACACACACACACACACACACACACACACACACACACACAATCTTACATCTATTTGATACAGCCCAACACCCCCAAACATACTCGTATCATGAAGGATCGACATAACATATGTTTGGATCTATGTATTCGAAGTAGTGCAACTCTCGGTGAACATAACTTGCACAATCATTGTAGAAGCCGACAGCCATATATATATATATATATATATATATATATATATATATAGAGAGAGAGAGAGAGAGAGAGAGAGAGAGAGAGAGAGAGAGAGAGAGAATGGTACTGAGGATCAGCGCAATCTTAAAAACAGTGCTCAACCACAGTGGGAGCGACATTTGTTATATTAAAAGCAAGTTAAAATCAAGCTTCTAAAAACAAGCTTCTAAAAAGTTTTTAGAAGCTTTTTTTAGAAGCTTGATTTTAACTTGCTTTTAATATAACAAATATATATATATATATATATATATATATAATATATTTGTTAAAAAAATATTTTTAAAATGAAGTGGTAAAATCTACAAGCTTGTTTCTAGCTTTGCTATCTTCAGGATGTCTTTTGGAGCACGCCAACGGTCTTTTATGGCGTGCGGGACTTGATTTCAACTCTGTGTGTGCAGGCGGATCTCATTTGCTGCACGTGCGGCCTGTGGTTCTTATTGGGGCCTGTTCAGGTGGAATGTGCTAGCAAAGATTTCCACTTGTGCCTGCAATTGTTTACAATTTCTACTTTTGTGTTCAGAGTTGCTAAGTGTGGTTTGCATAATATTAACCATTTTTCTGTGGAGCATAGATTGCATCTTTTTGAAATATTGTTGTATGGTGCTGCTCTTTTTATGATTTTCCATGATATGTTGTAGTCTATTTTTTTATCTTTGAGTCTCCAGATGTATTTGCTCAGCTCTGTTTGATTTTTGTATTTTTCATTTTTGAATGACTGTTTATGGTTTGCGTATCTGGTTTTGAAAGTGTTTTCAGTAATCCCTACATATGTTTCTTCTTCATTTTCTGATGTTACCGTAGCTTGGTATACAATGTTGCTGTGAAGACATTTATTGCTCAGGGGGCACTGTTCTTTTTTAGTGCAGTTGCAAGATGTCCTTTCGGCACCCTTCTCTTTTATGTTGCTTTTCATTTTGTTAGATGAATCAATCATGTTTTTGAGGTTGGGCATACATGAGTATGGCAGTTTAATGGTGTTTTTGTTGAATATTTTGGACAGTTTGTGTTCTTTTGGGAATGATGTTGCTAAGATTTTAAAGAATTCTTTTCCTACATTTGTTTTTACTTGTCCATCGTATGGTGGGTTGTACCATATGATCTTTCTTTTCCTATTTTTCTTAATTCTGTTCGTGTTGTTGTCTGGACTGTATTGTAGTTTGTAATTGTAACCACTTTTTTGTAATGCTTCTTGATATTCTGTTGCTGCATCATTGAATGCGTTTTCATTGCATGACAGGTTGGATAGTCTCTTGTTTATACCATTGGGTATTGTTTTTAGTATAGATGGTGGGTGGTTGCTTTTGATGTTTACGTAGACTGGTATGTCATTGGGTTTTTTGTATGGTTTGTACACATGGTCATTGAGGTCTAATGTTATGTCTAGGTAATTCACTACTTTTTTGTTTGCTTCTATTGTGATTTTTAAGTTGTGGTTTTTAAAGATTTTACATAATTCTTTTTTCTTGTTTTCAATGGTTCTTGGATTATTGTTTAATGCAGCGAGGCCGTCATCTCTGTATAAACCGGCCTGTTTTTCAAGTTGTTTTTGGATGTTGGATAGCATGAATAGTCCGACTAGTTCACATGTTTCGGCACCATCATACGATCCCATGGTTACATCAAATGTGGATTTTTGCTCGTTTTTTTAATCCAAGTTTCATTTCTGCTATGGAGTATGAAGCATTACAAAAAAGTGGTTACAATTACAAACTACAATACAGTCCAGACAACAACACGAACAGAATTAAGAAAAATAGGAAAAGAAAGATCATATGGTACAACCCACCATACGATGGACAATTAAAAACAAATGTAGGAAAAGAATTCTTTAAAATCTTAGCAACATCATTCCCAAAAGAACACAAACTGTCCAAAATATTCAACAAAAACACCATTAAACTGTCATACTCATGTATGCCCAACCTCAAAAACATGATTGATTCATCTAACAAAATGAAAAGCAACATAAAAGAGAAGGGTGCCGAAAGGACATCTTGCAACTGCACTAAAAAAGAACAGTGCCCCCTGAGCAATAAATGTCTTCACAGCAACATTGTATACCAAGCTACGGTAACATCAGAAAATGAAGAAGAAACATATGTAGGGATTACTGAAAACACTTTCAAAACCAGATACGCAAACCATAAACAGTCATTCAAAAATGAAAAATACAAAAATCAAACAGAGCTGAGCAAATACATCTGGAGACTCAAAGATAAAAAAATAGACTACAACATATCATGGAAAATCATAAAAAGAGCAGCACCATACAACAATATTTCAAAAAGATGCAATCTATGCTCCACAGAAAAATGGTTAATATTATGCAAACCACACTTAGCAACTCTGAACACAAAAGTAGAAATTGTAAACAATTGCAGGCACAAGTGGAAATCTTTGCTAGCACATTCCACCTGAACAGGCCCCAATAAGAACCACAGGCCGCACGTGCAGCAAATGAGATCCGCCTGCACACACAGAGTTGAAATCAAGTCCCGCACGCCATAAAAGACCGTTGGCGTGCTCCAAAAGACATCCTGAAGATAGCAAAGCTAGAAACAAGCTTGTAGATTTTACCACTTCATTTTAAAAATATTTTTTTAACAGATGTTGCTCCCCAAGGGGTTGAGCACCTTCAGATTTTTTAAGAACTTTTTTATATGTCATATATATATATATATATATATAAATATATATATATATATATATAGGTAAAAATGAAAACCCAACGCTAAAAATGGCACTGCTCCCAGCAGCTGAAAGAGTCTGGACGATAAAACCATTACTGGATCAATATAAAATCAAGAAGTCGTCCACTCAATGCCTCCCTTCTTTTATTGTCATTCAAATTTTCGCCTTTTTCAAGGCTTCATCAGGAATCTGCATTATTGGAAAAAAACACGAAACACCATCAGAATCCCCAAAGTAAAGACAAAATAAGTTTACATATGTCTATATCACACAACACACACACACACACACACCATGGACATATACATACATATATATATATATACATATACACACATACATACACACATATATATATATATATATATATATATATATATATATATATAATGGAGAGAGAGAGAGAGAGAAGAGAGAGATAACTTCATGTCAGAGGAATAAACAATTTAAACACTGCAAACAAAATATGCTTACACTTTTTTTTAGACTTACTCCAAGTTCGCAAATGACGAATTCCTTCATTTGCACATGTTCCCAACCGACCATAATCTATCACACCTGGCCACCATTTTCAATGACAGATCTCGCAGCGTGTTCATGAATAATGACTTCAGTCTACAAGTACCTTAATGGCGTCCTTTGTTTTTATTTTCCTTTGATTTCGGCATTCTGCACCTATTCTATTTGGCGAACGACAAGTGCGTGTGAGTTTACGTCATTTGCGTTGTTGGCCGTCATTCGGCTGCCATACAGTCGACAAAATCAGGCGCCTGGTAGAAGAAATTGTCTTTCACGAAAGCGAACCTGCGTTTCGCAGTATTCAGAAAGTTCCTAGTGATGAATAAAAACGAATCGGGGGGGGGGGGGGGGGGGGGGGGGGGGGGGGGGGGGGGGGGGGGGGATTGTTCCACATTTCATTGTAAGCGTTGCACTTTGTAAGCTTGCGTGCTGTGCGCACATTCAAATGCGTTTCTTTATACAGGAAATCGACTGCACAGTGTGGATATTGTCAGCGGGAACGAGCAGCAACTGAATTAGCTTCAGGTCATTCCCACTGGCTTGAAATCATATCGCGGCGTGAAGTCCATAAAAACAAATAATTGGCAGCAGCTTCGTCATGATCATCGATCACCGTGCCCAGTTTGTAATTAAAGAAAAAGACAGAAAGAAAGAAAGAAAGAAAAAAAAAGGACAGGTACCGCCAATTCGATGGAAAAAAAAAACCTCTTAACAGCTGTCGCTTCGGTGTCATTCCTTGTCAGCCATTTGGATGAAGTCCTGAATATATGTGCATATTTTACTTTTATGGTTCTTACCCCCCCCCCCCCCTCCCCACCCTCTCCTCCGCTTCTGACCTCCTTCACCACTCGCCCCTTCCTTCCTTTTGCATTTTTTTTCTCCTCTTGTCTTTTTTCAGCTCCCTATTTCATATTCATTCCCCCCCCCCTCTCCTCTCTCTCTCCTCTCTCTCTCTCTCTCTCTCTCTCTCTCAAATGTTTGATGCGCAGATAAAACCCCTTCATACATATGCAGCTGAAAGTTGGGGCTTCAATGAGAATTCACAGATGGAAAAAGTGCACACGTGTGCTATAAAGCGTTTCTTTCAAGTGCCAATTAATTCATCCAACACTGTTTTATAGGGACAGATGGGCAGATACCCTTGTACATCTGTGAAATGTAAAGAGACAGGTAACATTATTACTGATCAGAGAGAAATAATGCACGAACAAATTGCATTTTATGAACAGTTATATGCCCAGAATACGCTTACGCACGCACACACATACACACAGACACACAAGTACGCGCGCACTCGCACGCACGCACACAAGCGCGCTCGCGCGCGCGCGCGCGCACACACACACACACACACACATGCACACACACACACTCACACACACACACACGCACGCACGCACGCACTCGCGCGCGCATCCCATTATTCTCATATTTTCTATAAACTAGCATTTGCTGACTGGTAATTGTAGAAAAACAACATCAATTTCATTTACAAATAGCACACTCACATCCAATCCGACAAGCACACACACACATACACACACACACACACACACAGACACACACGCACACACACACATACATACACACACATACACGCGCGCGCGCACGCACGCACGCACGCACACACACACACACACACACCACACACACACACACACACACACACACACACAATCATATACTTATCATCTCGCTTCTTGGCTTTCCTCATGTCTCCCTTGTAGACCTCCTCTTCTCTGTAAGGGTAGCATCTTTGGGGAATAGTCCATTTTCCGAGATTATAGGTGACCCTCGTCTGTGTCTCCTGTATATGTTTGTCATCTTTCCTAGGGTCGTCCTTGCATTCTTTTTCGTTTTTATTCTTCAAGGATGATTACCGGGAATGTTTACAGATTCGGGAGTCACAGCGATGGGGGTTGAAGCTTGCATCCTTTTCTTATAATCCTAACCACATTCCTCATCCGCCAGACTTCTGTACGTTTGATGTGCATTTCTGAAGCTTCTATTAGCCCTTCTTTTTCCTTTTCTTTTTTTTCTGGCCTCTGTCTGTCTGTCTGTCTGTCTGTCTGTCTGTCTGTCTGTCTCTCTCTCTCTCTCTCTCTCTCTCTCTCCCATTATTATTTATTTTTTATTAATGAACTAGCCATTGAAATGTCGAAAAAGGGAAGACATGGAATCCGACTTGTACCTGGAGCTCTTGAAATATTTTTGCTGTTATTTGCAGATAATATGATTTTACTTTCAGACACTGTTATTGGGTTGCAGAATCAACTAAATGCATTGAAACAAGAGGCAGATAAATTACGACTGTCAATCTTGACAAAACTAATATAATGGTGTTTCGTATGGGAGGTCACCTTTCACAACAGAAAATATGGTGGTATGGCAACTTGGAAGTTAAAGTTACAAATGCATGCAAGTACTTAGGGATGGTACTTACAACCAAATTAAGTTTAAATACTGGATGGCTAGAAATGTGTAGAAAGGGAAAAAAAGGAGTTATAGAAATTCTGAAATCCATGAGGAAGTTGAGATCAATTGATTTCTCCATTTTTTGGAAATCGTTTGACACCCAAATACAACCCATGATAACTTATGCCGCAGAAATTTGGGGGCTTTCAGAAAATACTTATATGGAAACAGTTCATACTGAGTGTTCCAATTCATTCATCCAATACCTTAGCTTATGGGGAAACTGGGGGATATGCTCTCTTTATTGTGACTTATATAAAATGCATTAAATACTGGATAAAGTTAATACGACTTTCTTCAACCCGGCTATGCAGACAAGCTTATGATATGTTACTCTCACAGTCTAAGACAGGGAAAGCAAATTGGGTCAGTCAAGTAAAACATGTTCTTACTGTGAACGGGTTTGGTCTTGTTTGGCTTTGTCAACAGGTGGGTAATGAAAGGGAATTTATATCAGAATTCAAGGATCGTATTATATCATGTTTTAAACAAAATTGGCACTCCAAAATGGAGGAAAATGAAAGATGTTCTTGGTTTCATTTATTTAAAAGTATTTTCCAGACAGAAAAATATCTGTTATTAGTTACATATAAGTGGCATAGGAGCATGTTAGTGAGATTTAGAAATCGAACTCTTGGTCTGAACAATAATAAGAGATGGTACTATAGCGATAACATTGACAATTTGTGTAGCTTTTGTTCAGATAAAAATCATGCCTTCAAGGAAAATGAAGAACATTTTCTGTTTCATTGTGAGTTGTATAAAGACTTAAGAAGTAAATGTAAAGTTTTCGAAACAAATGTTGCAGTCCGCAATGACTTATGACTCCGATCACTTGCGAAGTTTATAGCAGAGGCCAGTTCTATCAACAACAACAAAAAAAAACTAAGTAATTAACATAATACGTTTTCGACAAAACAATAGGTAAATACTTATTTATTTACTTCTTACGATGATCTGTCCCAGCACTGTTTAAAATTGAACGAATAAGCTGAGACGCAAAAATTTGACGCTGAAATGTGGTTTTGTACGCATCCTTTTGTATGTATGCTAGTGAGAATGTATGGGCGATGCATGTGTGTGTGTGTGTTGTGTGTGTGTGTGTGTGTGTGTGTGTGTGTGTGTGTGTGTGTGTGTGTGTGTGTGCGTGTGGGTGTGTGTATGTGTGCCCGCCACGGTATTTTCACATATGTGTTAAAGATTTTCCTACATTTGTGAAGCTATGGTTTCTGATTATTATTTCTACTTTTCGCCTTTGATAAGTTTACGAAGACAATGTACACCCCTTGACATAAGGGCTAGTTAGGCCAATGTCAATAAAAAGTGTCAGTGTCAGTGTCAGCATCTCTCTCTCTCTCTCTCTCTCTCTCTCTCTCTCTCTCTCCTCTCTCTCTCTCTGTGTGTGTGTGTGTGTGTGTGTGTGTGTGTGTGTGTGTGTGTGTGTGTGCGTGTGGGGTGTGTGTATGTGTGCCCGCCACGGTATTTTCACATATGTGTTAAAGATTTTCCTACATTTGTGAAGCTATGGTTTCTGATTATTATTTCTACTTTTCGCCTTTGATAAGTTTACGAAGACAATGTACACCCCTTGACATAAGGGCTAGTTAGGCCAATGTCAATAAAAAGTGTCAGTGTCAGTGTCAGTGTCAGCATCTCTCTCTCTCTCTCTGTGTGTGTGTGTGTGTGTGTGTGTGTGTGTGTGTGTGTGTGTGTGGCAAAAACTGAAAGAAAAGAAAATAATGAAGTCTTTTGTTTCATTATGTTGTTCTCTTTGTATAAGCAGCACTCTCAGAATGAGAGTGCCAATAGACCACACATTAGAACATTAACAAACCCAGACACTTCGTATCAAACGCCAATACACTTAAATCAGCAAGAATATGTCCATTTGTAAGAGGACATACAGACAATGCATGGTGCATAAGAGACTGGTTGGGAAAAAAAATGAAGATGATGGCAGATGAAGAGGACAGTGTGATGCACCAAAAAATGAAGAGGTGGCTTTTGACCTTAGAGGAAAAAAAATTGAAAAAAGAAAGTCACCGCCTCAGGTGCTCCATTGATCCGATAACTGATGCCACACACAAAAAAAAGAAAGAAACATTTGTGAAATGTATTAAGAACTGGTTGAAGATCTTGAAGCTACCACAGTCACTTTTGAACTGGCAAGCCTCTGCTCTGATGCTTTACAAATGGAAAAAGGTAAAGAAAACTTGGTTCATAAAGTGAAGAAAGTTCTTTTAGAACAAGGTTTCGGAATCGTGTGGAGGACCCAGGAAGTGGGAAACGAGCAACAGTTCATTGCAGAATTCAAAGACAGGCTTCTTTGGTCTTTCAAATAGAACTGGCACTCAGATATGGAAAGTTAAGAAAAGTATCGTTGGTTTTTCTCATTTAAAAAACATTTCTCATTCGTTTTTCTCATTCTAAAAAGTTTCTTAATGTTATAACAAATAAATGGCATAGAATAAATTATGCAAGATTTAGGTTCAGAACTTTTGATTTTAATGACAACAAAAGATGGCATGAATGTGGAATATCCACATAATCACCTTGTCCTGCATTTAAATACATTATTGACGACGAAGAACACTTTCTGTTCCACTGCACTGCATATAATGAATTGTGGGAAAATTGGTCATTTTTCCAATTAGACATAGCTAAAAGATAAGATGTTGCAGTCGTGTTATCATCAGATGACGAACTTGTAATTAAATCAAATTCGAAATTCTTCGCTGAAGCACTGAAAATTAGACAGATGAAGGATAGTCAAAATGGGGATAATGCATTATAAAAGATATATGAATGAATGATACCATTCGTCGCACGTGGAGGAGATCAGTAAGATGCAACATCATGATTTGATTGAGTAGATGGTCGAGTTAGGCTTACAATTTCTGTTTGTTTGCTTGTTTTTCTTTCTAACGTTACTGTCTTACTCCTGTATGCGAGAACATCATGAGATGTTCCGAATTTATGTGTTTTTGTTAACCTTTGATTTGATACACACTGGGAATAAGTGGGTACTATTTGTTTGCAATGGAAGGAAGAGGTAAATGTTATTGTCTTGTTACCCCCTCCCTCTTGTCAAAATACTTCGTTGGTAATGACAATAAAATATCAACCGTCAAAGTCTCTCTCTCTCTCTCTCTCTCTCTCTCTCTCTCCTCTCTCTCTCTCTCTCTCTCTCAAGTATGAATATTACGCATGCAAATTATGTTCCAAAATATGGCAATTTTATGGTACAGTAACGCTGAGGGGTAGATTATCTGAAAATGTTCAGTGAATGCAATTATAATAAATGTGTGTGTGTGTGTGTGTGTGTGTGTGTGTGTGTGTGTGTGTGTTGTGTGTGTGTGCGTGTGTGTGTGTGTGGCGCGCGCGCGCGCGCGCGCGCGCGCGCTCGTTCTTGGAAATCAGCGCCGAGAAGAGTCAGTTGACGGTCAGCCACACCACCATCATCTAAACGGATCTCACTGTACAACAGTTCGTGTATCTGGGATCGTTAGCAATATGGGATCTAAACCAGAAATCCCAAGACAATATCAGCACGGTCCAGACTATAACTTGTATGGAAGAACAGCTACAGCATCTCCATGAAAAAAACAAGATCAGGCTCCTGCCTGCGCTGGTACCGTCCATGTTGCTGTATACATGCAAGATATGGAACCTCAGAGCGGATCTGGACAGAAGAATCCAAGCTACGGTAATGAGGTGTTGCCGCAAGTTACAGAACATCAGACGTGTACTTATCGTAAGGCCAATGAAGAAGGCTGTCAAATCATCAAGCAACTCATCGGATCCTGGGAAGGTCTTCTGACATCTGTTAAGAAAAGGAAACTAGGTTGGCATGGGCATGATACGAGATCCAGTGGTCTTGCCGAACAGTCTTCCAGGAAACTGTTGAGACAGGGAGACAACGGGACAGACAGAAAAGAAGATGCGACTGACAGCATTGCGGAATGAACGTGGAAAACATTGGCAGACAACCGACAGACCTGAAAAAAAACAACAACTGACGAATTGTTCTCCAGCGTGGTGTCCCAGTGACTCTCAACTGAGTTAAGGAAGAGAGAGAGAGAGAGAGAGAGAGAGAGAGAGAGAGAGAGAGAGAGAGAGAGAGAGAGAGAGAGAGAGAGAGAGAGTCATACAGACGACACTGTCTATTGACATTACTTAGCCAGTAAACAGTTTTCATATCGCCAACTATGCCACGGCCTGAGCTGAGAGGAAATGTTCTCTCGTTAGAAAACTCACCAGATACGAGCCGAAAAACCAGCGCGCGTTACGCTAGGCTCATGCTGTCTGTTATCTGTCTCCGTTGATGTTGTTATCATGCACAGATGCTTGCTTTCGATAGTAAACTGAACTACTTCCTGCCTTGTTTGTGGTGGGTTCAGATGTTAGATTATGTACATGTTGTAGTTTCTGTCTGTTTCTCTTCTATGTTCACAGATTCATTAAAATGCATTTCGTGTTACAAAGGGAGCATTAACAGAAATGGGTGTTTCATTCTATACTTTATTATACTTACATGTGTTTGTTTAGTGGATTATTTGATGTGATAAACTGTTTTTGCAAATATTCAACATTTTTTTTCTTTAGTATCTTTATACATGTTAATTTTGTAGATTATCTGACATGGAACACTGTCTTTTACAACTGTCTAACAAATGGATTTTTCAAAGACATTCCAGAAAACGGTCACATAAGTTGGTTTCAAAGTGGGGGTGGCTGCAGGCGGAAACTGAAACGAGAAAAACAGAATCACTTCGCCGCCAAATGAAGAACAAACAAATTACAAAACAAACATTGGTGTTTGTTTTGGAATTAGCTGGCTCTTTTGCTCAGTGGCGTAGTAATTCTGTTTTTGCTCTTGATCATGCAAGTATTAAAAATGGAAATATTGATATTCCTGACCAAAAGAAGAATATCTGTCACAACTCTCAAATTAACTTGGATTCATTAAAACGATCAACTCACATGTGGAAGCACTTTCAATTTGATCAGTTTCCTCTGTGGTCATTTCTTGATAAGTATGACCCAGTATTTTTTTCCAAGATTCGGCCAGCATAGCCAGTCCATGGTAGGTGTTTCTGAAGCAGGTAAATCGGCGGGTTTTTTTTTTTTTTGTTGCTGTTGTTGTTTTTGGTTTTTTGTTTTCTTTAATTTTTTTTTTCACGAACTTTGGCCTGAAATATTTGACTCCTTGCCGAACTCTCGTGTTATAATAAGTGTACATTGATCGGAAAGAACTGTAATGTGTCCAAAGTAGGCTACTTGGTACGAAAAATAAATGAATTGCCTCGTACATTTTCAGATCGTAATGGGCACTTTCTTTCTCGTGAGTATTTTACAGAGAAGTATGATGCTAGTGTAGATTTTCTCACTTATGCCGGATGAAGGTAAGCGTAAACTCTACTCTCTGTTGTAAAAAGAAAAGTTTCTGCTCTATATGAAGTTTCAAAAGTCTTCTTATGTTATAGTAATCGAAAATTACTTGGTAACTACATGCTGCGAAAAATGGGAATAGACCTTGTCAGAGCAACACGATTGGTCGCCTTGTTTTCTGTATGCTTACAAAAATAAAAGACATATATCTAAACTGGTTCCAGCTGAGGGTAAGGCACAGATGTCCAGGTATCAAAGTAGTATTTAAAACAAATGGGTACAGGTTATAGCGTCAGGCGCCATTTCCGTAGCCTACCTAGGGATAGGATTGATCACTTTTCTGTTTTAAATGCACTCATATGCAGCGCTTTGGGAACATTTTCATTGACATAGTAAAAGGAAAATGTGCAAGCGCATTGCATAATGTATGAATGTTTGTTTGTTGTTGTTGTTTTTTAATAGCTATCTGCCCTTTTTGATTTCATGTGTGTGTGTATCTTGCCAAGTTTATATATTTGTACTTGACTGGGTGTGTGTATGCAGCGTTTGCATTTATGCTTCTGTGTACACGTTTGGACACACAATTCATGTTTCAGGGGAGGGTGTCGAAGCTTCGTGTTGCTGATGTGGGCAGTAAGCTGAGTGAGATGATCTAGCACCCAACGAGTCTGGAACAGCCGATTCCCGAGACGTTAGTTCGTTGCCATGCGACACGCGCGACGTGCCGGTAACCAACAACAATCTAGGCAAGAACAGTAACTCCAAAACAGACATAGCGAAAGTAATAACAGAGGGAAGGGGGGGGGGGGGGGGGGGGGGGAGGGGAAGGAGAGGGAGGTACAGGGAGCGGAAGGAGGCAAAACCATAAAATCATCAAAAACAAACAAAAGAATTTGTAACAACGCCAGTGCCTTTCGTATGTCCAGCCATAGAGCTTCACTCGCTGCTGTAGGCCTACAATTAATGCTTGAATCTCCTACTGAAAATTCGTGGGAAGTTATGTTGGGGACTATCTTTTCCTCTTCTGTCTTCCCCTGTCCACTTACCAATCTTCCCCTGCCGCCTCCAATCCCCATCCCTCATCCCACCCCACCCTCAAAAACCAGTTCAACCAGTCTACACACCCTCCCACTTCTTTAATTTGAACAACAAGAGTGAATTAGCTGGGGGAAAAAGATTCGTTGTTTTGTACAATAATTCTCACTAACGTTCAGACTGTTGCTCCATTTGTGACATTTGTGTGTGTGCGCGCGCGCGCCTGTGTGTGCGTGCGTGCGTGTGTGTGTGTGTGTGTGTGTGTGTGTGTGTGTGTGTGTGTGTGTGTGTGTGTGTGTGTGTGTGTTGTGTGTGTGTGTGTGCGTGCGTGCGTCCGTGCGTGTGTGTGGTGTGTGGGGGGTGTGTGTGTGTGTGTGTGTGTGTGTGTGTGGGTGTGGTTGTGTGTGTGTGTGTGTGTGTGTGTGTGTGTGTGTGTTGTGTGTGAATGCATCTGCAGTGCACTCATTAGAACAGCGCTGATAGCTGTAGTTACAGATGTATGTGAAATATTGAACCAACACCAGTTCATTTCAAACCGATCAGAAGATATACACGTCATGCTCATGCGGCGAACAACGCATCATGCACAATCACCGAAGGCATGGAGTCTCTCACAGTTACGCGAAGCGTTGGCGTCAGTTCGCGGGGAATCTTCGACAAGAGCTGTCGAAATAAGCCAGAGTATGCTGAACAAAGAGAGATCGGGACAGACCTGTCGTTCATGGGTGCGAATGAGTGCACTCTTGGCGAAAGTAAGGCAGATAATTAATCTCTGCATTGGCACGTTAACCTTCCGTGCGATGAAAAAAATTGAAAAGCAGGTTTTGATATAATGAGAATATGCTTTCATCCGCTCGCCCTCTCTCTCTCCTCTCTCTCTCTCTCTCTCTCTCTCTCTCTTGTCTGTCTGTCTGTCTGTCCTCTCTCTCTCTCTCTCTCTCTCTCTCTCTCTCTCTCCCTCTGTGTGTGTGTGTGTCTGTCTGTCTGTCTGTCTCTCTCCCCTCTTTGTGTGTGTGTGTGTGTGTGTGTGTGTGTGGTGTGTGTGTGTGTTGTTTCTGTGTCGGTGTGTGCGCGCGCTTGCGTAAGGTTTAAGGTTTAGTTTCATGTAGAAGAGGTCACTGAATGCAGATTTATCCATATGCTCGACACCACATCTACTCAGCCTTGCCGTAAGGCCACAGTCCCCTAGATGTTAAAATCAGTGAGTAAAATAGAAATGAACAGATAGGGGAAGAGGGTCCCGCGGACAAGATTCAGCAGATTTCTGGCCATGCTTTTACCCCATGGCTTGGTCAAACCTCGGGGGCCTAAGTTTTTTTTTGTTTTTTTTTCCTTTCCATCTCAATTTCTGTGCCACTCCAGTGGCTCACCCCCCCCCCCCCCCCCATGCCACTCATTCCAGCATCACGTCCACAGCCACACCCTGGCTTGTCTCACCGCAAGCTCGGTACCAGCAATCCCCGAGGAGCAGCCATTGTCAGGTGGTCATGAGACAACCCACCAGAAAAAGACACTGCTCTACTGCCAAGTCACTTCGGTAGTCTTCAGTGGTGCCTGTTCTGATTCAGCATATGCAGGATATCACCTGCTAAGTCCCACCCCCACCCCCAGCCTCTGCTTATCCCCGTCTACTGACGACAGTAACTGCTAAATCACGGAGCCAGCTCGAGTGAGCGTCCCCCTCTGAGCGCGTGGAAGCTTAGATACTGTCGAATGAAAGTTCACTGTGACAGTTGTTGAATGCTTTTAAAGGGGGAAAGGGATTAAGAGAAATGACTTTTTCACAGAAATCAATACACACAACACGTCAACACCACTTTCACTAATTCAACTGATAGTGCTTTTTTGCTGCAATTCAACTGCTAGTGCTTTTTTGCTGCTGCTTGTAACCAGACTCTTGCAGCTATTGCAGTAACTTATCCGAGCGCTGCAAGTATTGACACCGCGTCCACTTTCGCCTGTGCTGATTCAACAATATGTCATTACAGTAATAAACGCAAAACGCAGAATTGCGACTGAAAAGAGGAATGTTAGGACTACATCTAGTACACTCTAAAGACTGCAGTCGCAGCAACAGTTATTAAGTAACTGAAAGAATTAGTGAAGCCAAAGATCAGAGAGGTTTACCGTGAGTGTATACTGCTGGACAGAGGGATGGAACACGGGCAGGTGGACGTTGTCTTCTTCAGGACAGATGGTGGGGTAGCTGTACTGCCTCACGTAGCCAGCACTCACCCAAGACACTGGCGAGAACTGAGGTTCTTCTCCAAGCACCAGCCTACAACGGAATACATCCTCCGTCAAAAAGTCGTCGTTCACACTCACATTTACGTAATCGATTTCGATGCCGAACGTGTCCAGACTTTCGAAGACTAAAGTCAGCATATGGTAGCCCCGGCTCAGTGCTACGTTCTGGAAAGAAGCCGACCTGAACACGTTCCAGTTTTTTCCCCAGTTGGACCCGGCGACGCTGTGGAAAGTCAGTGTCTGTGGGTTGTCCACGTCTACTCGGACCACGTCTTTTCCTCCGTCGTTGGAATACGTCACGCTGATGTTGGCATCTGAGAGGTCACGGTCGAGACAGAAAGGGAAGGAAAGACGCTCAGTGGTGTCGGTGACGTAGACAGTTCGGAACTGGGAGGCCTCGCTTCTGTCATGAATCTTGTGCTCCCCGGGCACAGACTCCGCTTCCAGTCGAAACGTAACAGCGGCGTAGTTGTTCGGAATAATCAGTGGCAGCAAGCAGAGAATGTGGACGATCTGCATGGTGGCTGGTAGAATTCAGTTCAGTGCAGTGCTATTACGCCTTATTCATCCACGTGGAAAATCGTTTGTGGGCTCGTCCTCGCCTGCCTTGGTCTCGCCGAAAATAGTTGAGATTTACGTCCTCATAGCGAAAGCTTTTAGGGACATGTCTTTCATTCACGGTTGTCTCGCTGGTCGCGCAGCTTTTTATACCTCTGTCAGACAGTCGCGGGAACGAACAGACACAGCCGGTCTCCCGCCATGTCGCGGGCGAAGCGACGAGTGTAGGCCCGGGCTACAGCCAAACAGAAACGGCTGCCGTTGTGTTGTCAGTTATGTAGCATATTGATGGAGACGATGTTATTTATATCTCGCTGCCACAGGTTTTTAACGTTCCTACCCCATGCTAGCATGTAATGATACACAGATGTTTCTAAAGGTTTGATCTCACAGCCTGTGTTTCTTCAACATTGCCTGTCAGTCGTTGACTGTGACAGCTCATGAGGTTGTAGTAGGCCCACTCGACTCTAAATTAATTCTCTGCAGATGCTGCATTTGTTTCATGTAGACTTTAAAGAATAGATCAATAAAGAAAAATACATTAAAAAAAAAAAAACAGTTTACAGAAGCATATGCTGCAGCGTTTGAAACTATTCAATCTTTCTTTTTTTTTACAGACAGTGATATAAAATCAAAATAAAGACCTTCTGTGCAACTGCTCCCCAAGCGACAACCAACTGCGCCACCTTCTGCTGAGCATCTCCCCATAGAGCGACGATCTGCTTTGTGATGGCCTCCTGTGCGACTTCTACAGAGCGACAGTGCACCACCCTACTGTGCGACTTCTGCTCAGTGACAGTCTACTACAACAACATAGGTTCTTGTGTTCATATTTTTATTTACAAGTGTTGCCATAGTTTTGTGCGGTTTTTTTTTACACCATATACAAGGCCAGTTCCATTTTTTTTTTTTTTTTTTTGTGGCATCAGTTATCGGATCAATGGAGCACCTAAGGCGGTGAATTTTTTTTTCTTTTTCTTTTTTTCCTAGGGCCAAAATCCACCTCTTCATTTCTTGGTGCTTCATACTGTCCTCTTCATTTGCCAAAAAAAAAAAAAAGTGAAAAAAAAGAACAATTTCCACTACTAGGTGATTTTCTTTTCTTTTTTTTTTTTTTTTCTCCAACCAGTCTCTTTCACACCATGCATAGTCTGTATGTTCTCTCATAAATGGACATATTTTTTGCTGATTTTAGTGTTTTCGTATTTGATACAAAGTGTCTGGGTTTGTTGATGTTCTGATGTGTGGTGTGCTGGCACATTCACTCTGATAATGTGTTGCTTGTACAAATAAATCAACATAGATGAAAAAAAAAGACTTAATTATTTTCAATTTTTCATTTTGTGTTATACACACACACTCTCATCCCCCCCCCCCATCCCTCCCTTCCCTCCTCTCTCAAATATGTCAACAATGATAGTTACATATTAAGGCACGGTACCAAAGTATAATTATTTTATGTGTAAACTATCACTTCCGTATGTACACACCTGAAAGGATATCCTTGTCCCAATTGCCCGTCTCCTTTTCCATCCCTCTACCCATGTACGTGAGCGCTCCTCACCTCACACTACCGTCAACACCACCACCGCCCACCCTCTCACCCATACACCCATCCACCCCTACCCATCCTCACTCGCTCACCCATCTCTCCCCCCCCCCCCCCCAAAAAAAAAAAAAGCCCACTCCATACACACACCCACCCACACACACACACACATAAGGCGAGAGCGAGAGACACGGAGAAGAGAGAGAGAGAGAGAGAGAGAGAGAGAGAGAGAGAGAGAGAGAGAGAGAGAGAGAGAGAGAGAAGAGAGAAGAAAGAAAGAAAGAAGAATGGAGAGAGAAATACAGACAGGTAAAAAGTCAGACAGGCCGTAAGGCAGATCGACAAACGTACGGACAAAGACGGCGTTTTTTTGAATGAATTTAGAGGTTTGTTACATGTCGTCTCACCAATTAGCTGTTCCCCCGATGAAGCCCACCTTATAGCGAAAAGAAAAGGTCTACAAGGAAGACATGAGGAAAGCCAAGAAGCGAGACAACAGTCACACGATCTCTCCCTCCCCCCCCCCCCTACACACACACATCCATACACCCACACAGCTCTCCGGTCTCTCTCCCCCCTCCCCCCCCCCCCATCTCTCACCGCACCCCCTCCCCCACCCCCTCTCTCCCTCTAACACCTAACGCACGGATAATACAACTTTCCACCTCCCCTCCTTAAAAAAAATTATATAAAAAAAAAAAAGTGTGTACATAGACAACTCACAGTTCTTTTGATATTTACACTCTCTCGCTTACTTGGGGAAGTTTTCCTTTTAAACCCCTTCGGACATTATATTCTTTCTCAAAAATGAGCTGCAGAGGGATACCCGAGTTCGTCTTTTTGCAAATACTGATACACATTTTACTTAGTAATATGATGAAATTGATACACTTATAATTTACCTTCGAAGCAATGGATTTATTAATACCAAATAATATATCTGTGTTGGATAGTTTAATATGTGCATTTGTTTCTAAATAAATTTTTTGCTCAATAAATCTCCAAAAGTTATAAACGATTGGACACTCGCAGAAGAAGTGTTCAATAAAATCAGTTGTGTCAGGACAGTAAGAGCATTTGTTTGATTCTTTTACTTTCATTTTACTAAGCATGATATTAGTAGGATATATATTGTGTAATATTTTCCAGTGGAGTACTCTAAGTCTTACCTCTTTTGTAACGTCTGTAGCTCGACACCATGTGGATTTGTCTAAGTCAATTCCGAATTTTCTTTTCCAGAAGGCACTCGCAGTAGGTGTTTGACTTTCGTTATGTGGTATAATTAGTTTCCTTATTTCTTTAGGTTTTGTATTTAACAGACTGGCAAAACATGGGAGCGTCCCAGATCCTCTTTCTCCTGACTGGATCCACTGGATCCATTGCGCAGGTATGGAGTTAATCAAAGCATTGTACTGAAACAATGCAAGGGCTCTGTTCTGCCCAACCATTTCCTGTATTTCTTCTAAAGTCAGTACTCTATTTTCTCTTTCATGAGTTATATCCTTAATTTGCACAATGCCATTATTTGCCCAGTTTTTGAAATATAATACCTGATTTTTATACCTAATTAGATTATTGTGGAAAAGGTATTGACTGTGGAAATTACTTTTGTCGATATCATCAAGTCTTATCAATATTTTGTGGTTTAGATAGACTGCTACTACTTCTTTCCAGAATTCATTACTGATTAAACTACAATCCTTCAGGTCTTTGGCTCTGCAATTTATACAAAAAGCATCATTCTTTGCAAGGTGTTGTAAATGCCATCTGGGTATTAATGACCAGTTTTCTTGTTCGGTGGCTTTAAAAGAGTTTCCCCGCCCATTGTAAGTACAAGCAGTTTTGAAAATTACTCATTTTAATCATATTAAGTCCTCCTTCCTCCAGACTTGCTTCCATTGTTTTCCTTTTAACTTTTTCGAATGCTTTTCTATTGTTAAATCTTTTCTTCCATAGGAATTTGTAAAGAGTTGAGTTGATTTTGTTTAGCACACAATCCGGAAGTCCTATGGATTGCATAACATAAAGAAACTGACTAAGTAAAAATGTTTTTATTACAACAATCTTACCTTGAACACTAATATCCCGTTTATTCCATTCTCTGATCAGTTTATTCATTTGAAACATCCTATTACTCCAATTATCTTCAATGTTCCTAGCCATCCTATCACGTTGGAAATAAATGCCTAATATCTTTATTTTCTCTACTGTGTTGAAAGGAAGCTCTGGTTCTCTTATTTGCCTTCCCATAGGTAAGGCTTTCGTTTTCTGTATGTTTAATTTTAAACCAGAGAAACTTTGAAATGTTCTAAAGATTTCTAAAGATTTATCCATGTCTCCTTTATCTCTGAGAAATAGGGTTGTATCATCCGCCATTTGTTTGATTTTTAAGGGAATATTATTATCTGGAACAGTGGTTGGAACGTCAATGCCAGATATGGAGCTACTTCTGACTTTAATTGCTAACAATTCCACTGCCAGAACAAAGGCTAGCGGAGAAAAGGAACATCCTTGTCTAATTCCACAAGAAAGTTTGAAAGGTTCAGATAGCCATCCTCCATGATTTATTGAACTAACGGTGTCCTTAGTCAGTATGGCAACCCATTTTCTAAATTCAGTTCCGAAGCCAAAAACTTCAAAGGCATGCAACAGAAAATCTTTGGACACCGAGTCAAAGGCTTTTGAAAAATCAACTGCCAGCAAGTAACCCGTTTTATTTGTTTGGTTAAGATAATTGATTGCATCATCTATTGATCGGATAATTGTTGCAATGTTTCTGCCTTTGATATAGCCTACTTGGTCGTTATTAATTAATTTGTGGATAACTTTTCCAAGTCTTTCTGCCAATACTTTGGCCAGAATCTTATAATCAGTGTTTGTCAGAGTTATTGGTCTCCAATTAGTTAATTTGTCTCGTTCAAGTTCTTTCCCTTTATGTAGCAATGTTATTATGCCTTGTTTTTGAGTATATGCTAATTCTCCTTTACCAAAGGATTCCACAAACGAGTTTGTTAAGACTACTTTTATTTTATTCCAAAAAAATTTGAAAAACTCAATAGTTATTCCATCGCTCCCTGGCGCTGATCCATTTTTCATCTTTTTTAAAACGTTTGTTGTTTCCTCGGTAGTGACCATGCCTTCACAACTAGCAACATCATTTTCTTCTAAACGAGGAATGTAACGAGGAATGTTTTCATTTTCTAAGAACGCATCAACTGATTCACGAACATTGTTTACTTCTACAGGCCGAGTATACAAGTTTTTATAGAATGTTACCTGTTCTTCTAGAATCTGTTGTTGATCTGTAATTACTTCCCCCGTATCTTTACACAACCTTGTGATGATTTTCTTCTTTCCCCTTGCTTTTTCTAAATTGCAGAAATATTTAGTGTTGCGTTCACCCTCTTCAATCCACTTTATTCGTGACCTTACCTGTGCACCTTTTGCTTTTTGTGCTTGTAGTAACTCTAACTTTTGTTTTAATATCAGATATTGTTCTTGGTTATCTTTACTAGTCAGATTATGAATCATTCGTTTTTCAGCTTCCAAAATATCAAATTCTAATTTCTTTTCAAGATTTTTTCTTTTATTGGCTAATATTTTACCATATTCACTACAAAAATCTCTAATTTTAATTTTACATAATTCCCATGTATACATATATGACGCGTTATCTGAAATTCTTTTAAGTTCCCCGTCTAATAAGTCATTCATTTTCTGCACAAATACTGGGTCTTTTAAGTAGCTATTATTGAATTTCCAATAGCTAGGCCCACGAATAAAATTATTGCTGCTAAGTTCTAATATTATCGCTTTATGATCCGAATGAGGAAAACTGGTGTGTTCACACGAAACACTGAACTGAAGCATCCCATCGGATAGAAAGCAGTAGTCTAAGCGCCGGGCGACAAAAGGGACCATGTAAAGTCTTTTTCGCTTTTGTGAGATGCTCTCCACATGTCTGTGAGTTGTAGAGTAGCAATAGTATGATTAAATAGTCTAACTTCTGAATCAGCATGGGTATGACCTGATATAATGTCCAGCTCATTGTCGAGAACACAGTTAAAATCACCAACTAGAAGAAGATTGCTTTCACTAAGTTCATTTAAGGTTTCTTGTAAATCTTTCATGAACGACATCTTTTCTTTCGAGTTATTAGGGGCATAGATATTTCCTATTTTGAAACTATATTCACTATGGTTAACTGATACTACTAGAATCCTGTTACACACAGTTTCTAATTTGGCTTCTCCATCGAAATGTTTAGCTATCAAAATAACTTCTCCTTGACTTCTATTTGTTCCTTCGTTGTAAAAGATTTGTCCCCCCCCCCCCCCCCCCCCATTGTTTTTCCCATATCAATAAATCAGTAGTTGTTATGTGTGCCTCTTGGAGACATACTATATCAAATTTCTGACCTTTTAGATAGTGAAATACTGAATTTCTTTTAAATTTATTTTTCAAACCTCTGACATTAACTGAGCATATGCGTATTTTATCCATGAGAAATGAAGTATTTGTTATGAGTACAAATATTTTTTACAGTGACCAAACATACACCAATATACAGCATTCCAAGCCATAGTCCGAAAAACGTCAGCAAGGTCGAAAAGCCGGGTCAGTCCACCGATTACATTGTTTCACCCCCCTGTGTTACCTTTTTTGTCGGTTTTGACACCTGAAGGGGGAGAGTTACGGTGAGCCTGTCCCGAGTTTCTCTTCCTGACCTTGTCCTTCCCTGTCACTTCCCTGGGACTGGTGCCCTCCCAGGAGCGGGGCCGCTTCGGAGTCTCGGACCTGTGTCGACGTGCGGACTGAACCTGGAGGGAAGAGGTGAGAGTCGTCTGGCGTTCCCCTGGTCGACCCCTGGACTGCCCGCTCTCCTCCTCTCTCTTTTTCTCAGTCTCATCGGTTCGGGAACTGTCACCTTCCTGCTCGGCACTTCCACACTGCACATCCACGCTGTCACTCATACTGGTGTTATTAGGAGTGGGTGTTGTTTCCAACTGGCACAATGGATCACCTTGCTTATGGCCAGTCTGCTTGCAAGCCCTACAGACGATTTCTTTAACACGAACGGAAGCATGGTGGCCTGTGCCCAAGCATTTAGAGCAAACGATTTGTTTATTTTCTGCCCTTTTCTGCTCACGGTGGTAAACCTTAGCTGTAAATACACTAACCTTCAGAGTTTTTTTCCAGGGGTACGGAT
>CM065728.1:40791362-40796362 GCA_033310375.1 Conus canariensis | reverse complement strand
CTTTATAGCACACATGTGCACTTTTTCCATCTGTGAAAGCTGCCAAGTACTTGTGTTTATGGACTTCACACCGCGATATGATTTCAAGCCAGGGGGAATGACCTGAAGCTAATTCAGTTGCTACTCGTTCCCACTGACAACATCCGCACTGTGCAATCGATTGCCTGCATAAAGAAACGCATTTAAATGTGCGTACAGCACACAAGCTTATAAAGTGCAACGCTTACACTGAAATGGGGATCCCTCCCCCCCCCCACCCCCTCCCCCTCCCCCCCTCCCCCTCCCCCCCCCCCCCCCCCCCCACCCCACCCCACCCCCCGTCCCCGGATTCGTTTTTATTCATCACTGGGAACTTTCTGAATGCCGCGAAACGCATGTTCGCTTTCGTGAAAGACAATTTCTTCTACCAGGCGCCTGATTTTGTCGACTGTATGGCAGCCGAATGACGGCCAACAACGCAAATGACGTAAACTCACACGCACTTGTCGTTCGCCAAATAGAATAGGTGCAGAATGCCGAAATCAAAGGAAAATAAAAACAAAGGACGTCATTAAGGTACTTGTAGACTGAAGTAATTATTTTTAACATGCTGCGAGATCTGTCATTGAAAATGGCGGCCAGGTGTGATAGATTATGGTCGGTTGGGAACATGTGCAAATGAAGGAATTCGTCATTTGCGAACTTGGAGTAAGTCTGTAATACGTCTAAAAAAAAAGTGTAAGCATACTTTGTTTGCAGTGTTTAATTAAATTGTTTAGGCCTCTGACATGAAGTTTCTCTCTCTCTCTCTCTCTCTCTCTCTCTATATATATATATATATATATATATATAAATATATAAGTATAAACCGCTACTTATGGCAACCACTGTAATAGGGGGTGTTAAGGTTACCACATGTATATCTGTTAATTTTTAAATGATACTAAATCAAATTAGCTCATCATGTTCTGTATACTTTGAACTCTGAAGTTGTGAAGAAATAAATGTGAAAAGATAAAAAATGACAGATATACATTTTTACCTGTTTGCCCTAAGGTTTTCTTAGTGTTTGTTGGGTCTTAGGACGACCAGCAAATTTTTTTAGCATAAAGTGCACGTACGCACATCTCTCTCTCTTTCTCTCTCTCTCTCTCTCTCTCTCTCTCTCTCTCTCTCTCTCTCATATATATATATATATATATATATATATATATATACATACATATATACTAGCAGGGGCACCCGGCGTTGCCCGGGATATGAACATTCTTTGAGGTACTCACTTGACGGCAAACATGTATTAATTGTTTTGGCTTACAATCAATCCCCCCCCCCCCCCCATCTTCCCACCCCCTCCCCCCACACAAATACACATTCTCTCTCTGTCTCTGTCTCTGTCTCTCTCTCTCTCTCTCTCTCTCTCTCTCTCTCTCTCTTATACATTTTATTGTTTTCCGCCTGCCTCTGGCCCCTTTCCTCTGGATCTTCGCTAGCACGTCGAGATGCTTTTCTCGCTCGATTTTCCGCCTGCACTCACTGTTCCCATTCCCATTCTTCTTCTTGCCCTCAATTTATTAGGAACAGACTTTGTGCAGAAGTAGTTTATTTAGGTTTTGCTTGAGTTAATCAACGGGTCTGTGTCTAATGTAAAAATAGTGTATCAGGCTTTGCACTGTACAATCATTTTTCTGGCCCCTCTCATTCTTCCCTTTTCATCCCCCTACCCTGTTCCATCCATGTTGCAAAATTACTTACCGTTACTGGACATACGCATACCGAATTTTATCAATAACGGTGTAAATTTAGAAAATAACGGTTTTTAACGGTCAATGGTGTTTTGGTTCGTAAAATTTCCATAACATTGTTCAGCGCTTAAAACTGTATGTGTATACGGAATTTCATCAAGAACGGTGTAAATTTCGAAATTCAGAAAATAACGGTTTTTAACGGTCAATGTTAAGTTTCGGATCTTGAAAATTGTATATGATTGTTTAGCGTTTAAAACTGCACATGTATATCGAATTTCTTCAAGAACACTGTAAATTTATAAAACAACGTTTTTTAACGGTCAATTTTAAATTTCGGTTTGTAAAAGTTGTATATCATTTTTCGGCATTTAAAACTGCACATGTATACTGAATTTCATCAAGAACAGCCTAAATTTTGAAAATAACGGTTTTTAACGGTCAAATTTAATGGTCATAATGACTATCTAATGACCCTATGTTACCCGCTCGATGTTCCTGTAGGCTTATGTCAAGTTTGGTGGCGATCCGATGACTCTCGTGGCCGCCAACCTAAGAAGATCGGGTTTTAAACAGTTTTCATAGGGGTTGGTGTTTTTAACGGTTTTTAACTGTTATAAATAACGTTTTTTAACTGCCAAATAACGGTTCTAATTTTCGAGAAGTAGCCCTGTACCTGTGCAATGTCACAACGGCCATTTGATGAAAAGCAGAGGAAAAAAGATGTCTTTGAAACCGTTATAACAGCTTTTTATCGGTTTTTAACGGTTTTATTTTTTTAGAGATTATTTTCGAGAAGTAGCCCTGTACCTGTGCAATGTCACAACGGCCATTTGATGAAAAGCAGAGGAAAAAGATGTCTTTGAAACCGTTATAACAGTTTTTTAACGGTTTTTAACGGTTTTATTTTTTTAGAGATTAGCCCAAAACCGTCCTCGGGTCACAACAGACGTACCTGCCAAATTTCATTAAAATCGGTTAAGCCGTTTTTGAGTCTATAGCGTACACACACACACACACACACACAACACACACACACACACACACACACACACACACACACACAGAGAGAATTTGCCATTTATATATTAGATATGGCTGTCGGCTTCTACAATGATTGTGCAAGTTATGTTCACCGAGAGCTGCACTACTTCAAATACATAGATCCAAACATCTGTTATGTCGATCCTTGATGATACGAGTGTGTTTGTGGGGTGTTGGGCTGTATCAAATTGATGTAAGATTGTGTGTGTGTGTGTGTGTGTGTGTGTGTGTGTGTGTGTGTGTGTTGTGTGTGTGTGTGTGTGTGGAACAATTTAATAGTGGGGAAGAACAAGTGCAGGCTAACCATTTCACCGTCATTACATTATATAATATGTTAGCTTGAAATCCTATCAGCAGTGGACCACCATAAAAGACAATATTTGGCAGCAGCGTGGTCATAAACGTCGACTGCTGTGTCCGACTTGGAAAAAAACAAACATACAAACAAGGAAACAAACACACAAAAACACTTCATTTCATTGTAGAAAAAACAGTATTTCATCTCTCGTCTTTGTGTCCTAGAGTGTGAAGAACTTTAACACTTAACTGAGAAAACATAAAAGGCAATGTCTTCCAAACCGAACAAAACCAGCTAACACACGCAGGCACGTATTGGTTTGCTTCCCTCACTGATCTCTGCAGCTGACGTGTGGACGATTCCTGGCCATGTAGCCCACACATCACTGTGTCTTGTAATGTAGACAGATATAAAGAATGACCTGCAATGGAGCCCTGGATGCAGTAATAACAAAGTAATAAGAGCACCGAAAACTCCCACAGGCTATCTCTCTCTGTCTCTATCTGTCACACACACACACACACACACACACACACACACACACACACACACACACACACACACACACACACACACACCATATACACACATGGTGATATACCCCAACACACACACACACACACACACACACACACACACACACACACACACACACACACACACATACGCACACACACACACACACACACACACACACACACACACACAAAACACACACACACACACACACACACACACACACCATAGTGGCACTCCCCAATTTTCCCTACACACACGCGCACACGCACAGACACAGACACAGACACAGACAGCCACAGACACACACACACACACACACACACACACACACACACACACACACACACACACACACACACACGCACACCACGCGCGCACGCACACGCACACGCAAGAACCCGCACACAAACATGACTAAAATCTCAGAAGCAGAAACCCAAAGATCGTTCTTCAATGAACACAGAAACTGAGAAGTTTGGCCATTCACAAGCGTCCCTCCCCGCTTCTTTTTTTTTTTTTTTTTCTTTTTTTCCCCTTCTTTTTTGTTTCAAATAAATAAAATACGCTATGTTTGTATCTGAAGTCTTGCTTCATATCGTTCCATTATTTGCCGCCAGAATAAGTGAAATATGACGTAAAAAGACACGTCCTCGGCCGGGGGGGGGGGGGGGGGGGGGGGAGGGGGGGGGGTGTAAAGATGGTACTCCTGTTATGGACATTAATCTTAAGGAACTTTCTGAGAGGATGAAATGATGTTGAGTGCGCGCATGGACGCACGTATGGCGCGACATATGTAGGAGGGGGATGGGGAGGAGCGAGTGCAGGGTATGACGTGTGGGGGTACGGGGGACGTGGGTATAGGGTATGCCGTGGGTACGGCGTCGTGAATGCAGAGTGTGACATGGGTGGGGGTAACGAGGTTGTGAATGCAGTGCATGACGTGGTAGGGAGTGTGGAGGACGTGGATACGGGGTTTGACATTGGTGATGGTACAGCGGTCCCGGATGCAGGGTGTGGCATGGGTGGGGGTATGGGGTAGGGGAGTCTCAAATACAGGCCATGACGTGGGTGGGGGGATGGAAGGCGTGGACACCGGGCGTAACATAGGTGGGGGAACAGGGGGTGTGGATGCATGATGTGACATTGATGGATTTACAGGGAGTGCAGATTTTGGGGCTTTACATGGATTTGGGTAGGGGGCGTGGATTTCAGTTCATATTATAGGGAAGGCTACTGGGAAGGGGGGAGGGGGGGTGGTATACGTCGATTTCAGGGCGTGACATGGGTGGGACTGTAGGGAGGTGGGGGTACAGCACCTTACGCGGATGGGGTAGCGAAAGGGTGGGGGAGGCTAATTTCAGGGTGTGACATGGTCATGGGTACAGAGGGGGGAGGGGGTGCGTGGATTTTAGAGC
>CM065728.1:40763862-40783862 GCA_033310375.1 Conus canariensis | reverse complement strand
TGAATATCTAATGCTAAGCTATAGTTAACCTTCTGTGGTATTTTTCGATCGTAAATTTTGTATCCAATTTCCTCAAATGTTTTTTACTCATCTTCTATGTCTTTATTCTGCTGCCTGCTTGTATTCTCTGCCTATTTGTCTATCTGTCTGTATTGTCTGCCTCTCTCTCTCTCTCTCTCTCTCTCTCTGAGGATACAATTAGTGCCAATCAATTTGTGAAGACGGACTGATCATGCCGGTGTCAAATTTAGTGCATAGAAGTGTTTGTGGCCAGTTTTACTGGTGTTTTCAAGTTTTCATGCAGAAAAGGTCCGAGGCCATTGTGCGTGCGCGGGTTAGCAAGATCAAACTGTGCTGGCCACTGAATTTTGTTCGGACTGCTTGTCTCTTTTTTACCGTTTTGACAGTGTCGTGTTCTTTCATCGACAGTGATCAGAAATCGGTCATGTCGTCTGTCACTCAGGACGATTACCGGACCGCCCCCTCCGATCTTTCTTCAACCAAGTGTTTCTCTCAACTCTACTGGCTACAGATGCTAGCCATCAGTCTCAGGTTCACAGTGAGGAAACAAGTCCCATTGTCGTATCAAACTAGAGTGAGCGTGTCCTACGAGACAAAGAGGGGTCCTAATGGAACTCTTGCCATTTGCTTCATAGTTGTCTTGACTGGATTTCTCTTGCAATGTGGCGACATTGAATCAAATCCTGGACCAGCTACGAGTGCTGAGGGGAACGAGTACACTGATCACACAACGGCAATACATGTTCACCCCCACCAAACTCTGCTCGATATTTTACCCCAATAACTCAACCCTACCATTCCTCCGCTCCCCCTCCTCACTCTTTCCCTCCTGTTCCTGCGGGTTCCCTGCTCCCTTTTCAACCTGACATGCGATGGATGCAAAGCATTGTGAACCACCTCAGCAACTCAATGGACTTCTTGGCGGACAACATGAAGAGGCAACTACAGGAGGTGAACCAGACACAGTTAGCTCTTACGAAAGTGATTGACAATCTGAGGGAATGCTGTAAAACTTTAACGACCGAGAACAACCAGCTTAAGGCAGATGTTGACTGGATATACAGCAAATGTAAACAGCTGGAACAAGAAAACCAGCAACTCTATAACGAGCAAAGGCACTGTTCTGACACATCAAACAGTCTGAGTGAAGAAGTGGAAAAACTTGAGGCCCACTCCAAAAGCAACAACATCCGTTTCTTCAATGTCTACGAGAGCTCTCATGAAGACAAAAAGACATGCCGCGAAAAAGCCGTCAAGCTTTTGAATAGGTTTTATACAAACAAAACATGGACTGTTGCTGACATAGAGTGTGCCTACCGACTTGGCCAGAGGCAACACAATCAAAACCGTCCACGTGTTCTGCTGGTACGTCTCCACACTTTCCCGACAAACTCATGCTTCTGGAAGACAAAGAAAAAAGAAAACAGATGGCAGATGAACTTGGTGTCCGTATTGCCTCTGACCTGACCACCCGACTACACAGAGCAATACAGCAACATATGCAGAATGGGAGACATGCATATTTCCACAATGGACGTCTGCAGTTCAGAAGTCGTCGTCCTGGTGGACCAGGCCATCAGAGATCGGCCCACAACACCAAGCCGGCGTCCCCTCCCAGGGAAATGCCCAGAGAAAGACGCTATGCTGAACGGACATCCAACGAACGGTGTTCCAGACCTTCGTCTTCTCCACCCCCATCTCCGACATGGCAGAATATCCGTCACTTTCAAAGCATCAACCACCGCCTAGTCATGAACAGCTGATGCAATCTGCAGGAACTCCGAGGACAGTCTGTGATGATGGTGTTGTTGGGAGGGAAGCTGATCCAGAAAGCAACAGACTGGACAGATCCTGTGAAATTCTGTCCCCTCCCAGTGAGAGAATTGAGGTTCCGGCTTTCCTGACTGACGTCAAGATTCCTACTGGCCACCCCGCTCGTGAATCAACCGGTCCATCTGTGGTGAACGATGCAGTCCCCCAGTTTCATCAGGACAGCACCAGTCAAGATGTTTCCGGCTTTCTGAATCATGAACTGTCACCTGTCTTGTCCCAGTCTGCACATGCTTCCTCCGGTCCTGACCATCTCGCTGACATCAGCCTGTTCGATGCCGAAAGTCAGACATTTGTAAAGCAGAGATTCACTTTGGAAGGAGAACCATGTGACAAAACAAATGAATTCTGGCTCCCACAGAGCAGTGTGCACAATAACAATGACAGTCAGGATAATCCATCAGTTAACACTGAGAGAATCACACAGAGTCCTTTCTTGCCATTGAGAATGAACTCAAACAAACGCCAGTTGTTGGCCCTCAAACACGCAGCAAGGTTAAATGCAGACAAACACAACTCACAGAATCATTTAGAAGCACTCCAAGAAATAAAGATGTTAATTGTAATGTCAACAGCTAGGGACTCGGCCGTGCCCATGTTCATAAAAGTAATGTCCAGAATTATCTGTCTTTCGTCACATACAATATAGAAGGACTGACTTGTCTGTATGACCCAAGCATCAGGTCATACCTGCGTACGTTTGATTTTGTCTTCCTTTCTGAAATTTTCACTGCAAAATTTCCAGATTTTCTTTTCCCAGATTATAACGTTTTTCTTTCACCTCCAGTCAGACTGACAAGCTCTTTTACAGCAAGACTATCTGGTGGTGTTGCAATGCTTGTAAGAAAACGGTTGAAAAATATGATATCTTTGATTCATGTGGAGTTTGACGACTGTATCGTACTTAAGTTGTGTAAGACACATACAGGTTTAAAGACAGACTGTATTTTGCTTGGTATGTATTTGCCTCCATCCCAGAGTACGTATTATAATGAAACTGATATATACAATGGCGTGTCTTTGCTTGAACAATGTCTGTTAGATACCTTTGAAATTACTGGTGATCTTCCTGTTTTGATATGTGGTGACTTTAACGCAAGAACTGGTGGAAAAAATGGGCGAGATGTTCTGTTTTTCGACATCGATCCTGACATTTCTTTTGACGATTCTGTCCATATACGGTCATCTAAAGATTCCATTGTTAACCAGTTCGGAAAATATTTACTGGATGTTTGTGACCAGTTTAATTTAGTAATATTGAATGGTTTGTTATCTGGTGATGAAGAAGGGGACTTTACTTACATAGCTCACAATGGAGCAAGCATCATTGACTATTTTATTCTGTCTAGATGTATCCTGGACCTTGGACTCAGCATTTATGTTTCACCTAGAGTGAAATCCAAACATATGCCTATTGAGTTGAAACTTAAATTATATCCACCAAATGAAACTGCTTCGAGTTCTAGTAGACAAACAATAGTAAAATACATTTGGAATGCTGAGAAAAGTTCCGAGTTTAAATCAAAGTTTTATTCAGAAGAAGTATTGTCACTGATGGCAAGCGCATTTGGCTTGATTGACATCAATATCAATGATGCCTTGATAAAATTTAATGAAGCTATGCATAAAGCAAGCTCAGTTATGCAAAAACAGATCACGTTGGGCGACAAAATAATAATGCATGGTTTGATAGTGAATGCTGGATCAAACGTCGTTTTCTGAGACAAACTCTACGGAAGTTCAAAACATCTCAAAAGTCGCCAGAAAAGGCTGAGGAAGAGAGAATACAATATATAAATAAAAGAAAAGAATATAAGCATGTTCTTGCAGAGAAAAAAGAAAAACACAAAGAAAAAGTTCTTAACGCACTTCACTCAAGTTCTAAAGAACCAAGCATTTTTTGGAAAACGGTCAGATCTTTAACGAAGAAAGATTTCACACAAAGTAGCATTACTCCAGATTTGTGGTATAAGCACTTTAAGGATTTGTTTTCTTCCAGTGTCCATAATCACAATTTGGAGGAAAACCACGTGGACGTGGATACAAATGATGATGGCTCTGTACTGATTGAAAATCTAGATTGTGATATTACAGAAGACGAAATACTTGTCGCCCTTAGAGCTTTGAAAAATAACAAAGCTCCTGGACCAGATGGTTTGATAAACGAATTTTATAAATATTCTAGTTCGTACGTAGCACCATTCCTTGTTAAATACCTAAACAAACTTTTTGAATCGGGAGTTTTTCCAGATGAATGGACAGAATCTGTAATCCATCCTTTGCATAAAAAAGGGGATATTGATTGCCCCGACAACTACAGAGGCATTTCCTTGTTAAACGTATGTAGTAAGATTTACAGCTACATTTTGAATAAACGTCTCACTGCATGGGCAGAGGACAACGATATTATACATGAAGCGCAGGCTGGATTTCGTCGCAATTACAGTACAATAGACCATGTTTTCACTCTTTTAGCTTTATCGGAAATGAAATGAGGCAGGGAACAGTAAACGATAAACAGTAAACAAGTTGGGTATTTTTTGCTCCCATAAGAAAACCTAACACAGAGTAACTTTTATAAAACTCAAATGCACAGGCCTTAAACTTGAATAAAGTCAGACTTCTAGCGAAAATCTAATAGTGGGGGGGAAAAAGCAGCGAGGCCAAAAATTGAACTGTACTGCACATAAATGACTTGGCAAAGATTTGGACTTAAGGAGGGAGGGGGGGGGGGGCAGGAATTGAGATGGAGAAATGGGAACATGAAATTAAGAAAATATGTTACAGATATGAAACTTTCACTAGCTGCATAAGGGAACCATCGCAATCCCTTTGAAGGCAGATAATTTGTATGACCTGCTCCGAGGCCTTTCGTCCGCTGGGTCGGACTCATCAGGGAGACACAACCAGCCGTGTCTCCCTGATGAGTCCGACCAGCGGACGAAAAGGCTCGGCAGGCAAAACAAATATATCTGCCTTCAAAAGGGATTGCGATGGTTCCTTATGCAGTAGTGAAGAGTTTTCATATCTGTAACATATTTTCTTAATTTCATGTTCCCAGTTTCTCCATCTTCAAATTCCTGCCCCCCCCCCCCCCTCCCTCCTTAAGTCCAAATCTTTGCCAAGTCATTATTATGGAGAGAGTTCAGTTGTTGGCCTGCGCTTGTTTTTTCCCCCACTATTAGATTGTTCGTCTATGTATTTGTCTGACTTTATTCAAGTTTAAAAGGCTGTGCCAGTCTTGAATAAAAGTTACTCTGTGTTAGGTTTTCTTATGGGAGCAAAAAAATACCCAACTTGTTTACTGTTTATCTTTTAGCTTTAGTACAGAAGCAACTTCTTAGCCATTGTAAACTTTATGTCGCATTTATTGACTTTAAAAAGGCCTTCGATTTAGCAGATAGAAATTACTTGTGGACAGTCCTTAAGAAACACGGAACTAGCTGTTGCCTGTCTACCTTCTATTGTCTGTCTCTAACTCATAAGGTTAAAGAATGTTTCTAAGGTATGTGCTCTTTCTCCTCATGACTTTTTTAATGTATGTGTAAGTGGAAGTGTTGTGTAGGTATCTGCCCTATAATATGGGCCGGGGGCCTGCGCATCAACATTCATGCTCTCACCTGCATGCATACATTGTGTGCAAGTATGCTTTGTACATATTTATATGTATGTATGTTTATGCATATGTATATGTGTATTAACTATATGTATATATGTATGTGTAAATATATATATATATATATGTGTGTGTGTGTGTGTGTGTGTGTGGTGTGTGTGTGTGTGTGTGTGTGTGTGTGTGTATGCGTAAATATATTCGCAAATTTTTTTTTTTCTTTTTCTTTTTTTTTTTTGTGAGGGCATGGTGTAAAAAAGCCATTATTGTTGCTTATCCATCTTACCCTCAACAAAACATTCGTCCGTCCGTTCGTTCGTTCGTTCCAATTACCCCCAAACCTACCCCTTGGCCTTTTCTCTCTCTCTCTCTCTCTCTCTCTCTCTCTCTCTCTCTCTCTCTCTCTCTCTCTCTCTCTCTCTCTCTCTCTCTTCCATTTACCCCAAACCTACCCCTTGGCCTTTTCCTTCCCCGTCTCCTTCCCCTTGTTCGCTATGTTCACGCGATTTTCTATTTGCGTTCGTTTGTCAATGATATAGACAATAGCGAATTTTGTTCTGAACTCTACAAGATCTTGTTATACTTTGTTCTTTTTATATATGTATTTGCATTAATTTGATCTTTAAATGCATTAATTTGATCTTTACATTGTTTTTCTTTCTTTTTGCCCCAGGGCTGGGTGGAAAAAAGCATTTGTATTGCTTATCTCATTACCCTGGTAAAATAAAATTTCGTTCTTTCGTTCGTTCGTTCCTCCGCTCTCCTTTACTCTCCTCCGCCCTCCTCTAATCTTCTCTACTCAGCTCTGTCTGCTATGCTTTACTCTGCTCTGCTCTGCTCTGCTCTGCTTTGCTCTGCTCTGCTCGCCCCGCCCTGCCCTGCCCTACCTTACCCTACCCTACCTTACCCTACTCTACCTTACCCTACCCTACCTTACCCTGTCCTGCCCGCCCTGCCCTGCCCTGCCCTGCCCTCCCCGACCCTACCCTACACTACTACTACACTACACTACCCTACCCTACCCTGCCCTACCCTACCCTACCCTACCCTACCCTGCCCTGCCCTGCCCTACCCTACCCTACCCTACCCTACCCTACCCTACCCTACACTACTACTACACTACACTACACTACCCTACCCTACCCTGCCCTACCCTACCCTACCCTACCCTGCCCTACCCTGCCCTACCCTACCCTACCCTACCCTACCCTACACTACTACTACACTACACTACACTACCCTACCCTACCCTGCCCTACCCTACCCTGCCCTGCCCTACCCTACCCTACCCTACCCTACCCTACCCTACCCTGCCCTGCCCTACCCTACCCTACCCTACACTACTACTACACTACATACACTACACTACCCTGCCCTACCCTACCCTACCTCCTGCCCTGCCCTGCCCTACCCTACATTACTACTACACTACATACACTACACTACACTACCCTACCCTGCCCTACCCTACCCTACCCTGTCCTGCCCTGCCCCACCCTACCCTACCCTACACTATATATACTACGCTACAATACACAACACAACACTACATTACACTACCCTACCCTATCCTACCCTACCCTGCCCTGCCCTGCCCTGCCCTGCCCTGCCCTGCCACACCCTACCCTACCCTACACTACTACTACACTACATATACTATGCTACAATACACAACACAACACTACGCTACACTACACTACCCTACCCTATCCAACCCTACCCTGCCCTGCCCTGCCCCACCCTACCCTACCCTACACTACTACTACACTACATATACTACGCTACAATACACTACACTACACTACACTACACTACACTACCCTACCATACCCTACCATACCCTACCCTGCCCTGCCGTACTCTGCCATGCCCTGTCCTGCCCTACCCTACCCTATACTATTACTATACTACATACACTACACTACACCACCCTACCCTATCCTGTCCTGCCCTGCCCTGCCCTGCCCTGCCCTGTCCTGCCCTGCCCTGTCCTACCCTGCCCTGCCCTGTCCTGCCCTGCCCTACCCTACCCTACTACTACACTACACTACACTACACCACACTACACTACACTACACTACACTACACTACACTACACTACACTACCCTGCCCTGCCCTGCCCTACCTTATCCTACACTACTACTACACTACACTACCCTACCCTACCCTACCCTGCCCTACCCTACCCTACCCTACCCTACCCTACCCTACCCTACCCTACCCTGCCCTGCCTGCCCTACCCTAACCTGCCCTACCCTACCCTACCCTGCCCTGCCTGTCCTACCCTACCCTGCCCTGCCCTGCCCTACCCTGCCCTACCCTACCCTACCCTGCCCTGCCCTGCCCTACCCTACCCTACTCTACTCTGGTCCGCATTGTACTCTACTCTACTCTACTTTTATGGATTGTAATAGGAAAAGTAGTAGTATTTTCATTTTACGTCTTTCCACAAAACTATGTGATATTAGACGAAGACAATTACGTTTTGTTCCCTATTGTACAGTCCAGTATCGTACAGTTCTGTTCCGTGCTCTTCCAAAAGCAATTAAACAAGCAGGCAAGCCCCCACACGGTCAAGCCTCGATGGTCAGTCTCAGATCAGGGCTCTGCGTCAGGCGGTGTGACTCCACCGCGCGGTACACCAGGAACTCCCTGCCCTCTAGCTTCTCCCACGTGCCCAGCACGCGCTCGGGACCCTCCTGGTCGCTCCGCACACTGTCAGAATCCGTGTTGCCGAAAGCCACGAACATGGAGCGGAACGTGGCGAAAGGCAGGTCGGGAGAAGTAGAATTCGTCGTCGTCGTCGTCGAAGCGGGAAAGTGAAGGTCCGTGACCCTCAGCTTCGTTTCGAACATGGAGTAGGTCAAGGTCAGGGTGCATGAGCTTCCGTCGTAGTAGGTGAGCGCCATCTGCAGGGTGTTGGGATAGAAGGTCATGCTTTGTATGCTGGCGGCCGGACGGATGTCAGTAGGTCGGGATCTGCCCACAATGACGGAAGTTCCGAACGGGGTCCATCGGCCGTTGGGGGAGGAGGCAGGCAGGGGCACCAGGCGCACGTTACCGTCCTGGCAAACACAAGAATGTTCTTGACTTTCCCTGTGGAACAATAATTCCATGTAACAACTATAGTATTGAAAAAACAACAACAAAGAAACCACTGCAGCTCTTGTTTACGTGTGAGTGTAGTTCATGTTTCTGAAATTTAAAATCATAGAAACCAGCTTCCAATGCACTTAAAGCTTACACAGATGTCGGTGGATGTATACAAACTCAATGAAATCGTTGCGGGTTTTTTTCTTCAAATAGTTGCGTTTTGTTTTTTTCCCCTTCCTTTTTTCTTTTTTTTTTTCTTCTTTTTTCTTTCAGAATACTTTCAAAGCCTCCCAGCACTCACGTCATACAAACTCAACCCCAGTCTTATCTAACCACAGCCAGTCACACCAGATCACACCAGATCAGATCAATCCAGGTAAGTCCACGCCAGCAGACCAAAGTAAAGGCCCGGTCTGCATCACGTGACGCCCTAGCCTTACGGTTTGAAGAGCAGGGTCGATTTAAATGGCAACAGTTAGCTACATTCCGTCTTCGGGAACCCCGTCTATTCATGACACCACTTTTATTTTTTCGGGTCATCCATCCCGCCGGCACCCGATGGCTTAATCTTTTTCGAAAGGAAGAGTCGGGTTTAATGCGTACGCAAGATGTTTTCATGCATGCGTTCAAGCACCGGATCTCGGTTTTAAGTCTCATCTGAAGAACTAGGAGGGGAGCGGAGTCTGCACGGAAGTTAACTACGAAGAACTCGGTCTATCCACAGATGGTAGCTATTCGCAAATCGGAGTCTGCACTGTGGTTCATCCACAGACAGTAGTTGTCCGCAGATCGGAGTCTGCATTGGTTGGTCCATCCGTAGATGGTCGTTGTTCCCAGATCGAAGCTCGCACAGTGATCGGTCCTTCCGCACATGATATGCAGCTGGTTATTGGAGTAAAGTTCTTTCCTCCTCTTTGTGATGTCTTTGTGTTAGAAACTTTTTTTTATGATTCCATGCTTTTTCGATTACATAACTCATCTTTTGAGGTTGTCTCCATTTTGGTTTTCTTTTCTGTGCATTTTACAAATGATATGAGTGATTCACGATTCTGCACAATTCATGCGTAACACGTGAACATGTACATGACAAAATTCGAGCAACATAGTCTCTCATTCTGTTTCTCTCTGCCTAAAATTGGCTTTATCAGTATTCGTCTTGATGGTATTGAAGTTTCTATTCCGTGGACTCTGAACAGAGAGAAACTTAACCAGCGACTACGTTGCATTCTCAGGGTCACATACTCGGTCACATATTGCGCCAAGTTTTCCGCAGAACGTAGACTATATCGGAGCAGGGATAAGGTATAACATACGCATTAATTTGTAAAGAGAGCAAAGTTAAAGGAACGGCAAAGAGCTACAGAAAGAGAGAGAGGGAGAGAGAGAGAGAGAGAGAGAGAGAGAGAGAGAGAGCAAAGTCAACGGAAAGGCAGTGAGCAACAGATAGAGACAGACAGACAGAATGAGACAGAGACAGAGAGATAGAGCATACAGAGAGATAGAAAAACATACAGACACAAAAAAGTATAAGTAAATACTATATAGCACACACACACACACACACACACACACACACACACACACACACACACACACACACACACACAAGGTATAAAATAAACACAGCGTGACAACGTATCGGGGAAACATCCAACCACTCAGCAGTATAGCCTAACCTGGTAAAGAACCATAACTTGGTGAAAGCTTTTCTCCCCTGTCCAGGGCGCAGGCACGTACAGCGCCACACGGCTCAGGTCCCTGAAGGTCGCGTCGCCCACCGTCACCGTCAGGTTCTCCCTCACAGGGCGTCGCCACCAAAAGCTGTTACGGACCCCCTGGCGGAAAGAACCCTGTGTTCATTGACTGCTCGTAGTGGAGAGCTCGTGCTGTGGCGGCTACTGCGGCAGGATAAACCTGCGTGTGGTTGCCTGTGTGATTGTGTCTTTGGTCAGCCCAAAGTCTGAATGGTCACATTGCGTGTGTGTCTTTGGTCAGCCTGAAGTCTGAATGGTCAAATTGTGTGTGTTTTTGGTCAGCCTGAAGTCTGAATGGTCAAATTGTGTTCGTCTTTGGTCAGCCTGAAGTCTGAATGGTCAAATTATGTGTGTCTTTGGTCAGCCTGAAGTCTGAATGGTCAAATTATGTGTGTTCTTTGGTCAGCCTGAAGTCTGAATGGTCAAATTGTGTGTGTCTTTGTTCAGCCTGAAGTCTGAATGGTCAAATTGTGTGTGTCTTTGGTCAGCCTGAAGTCTGAATGGTCAAATTATGTGTCTTTGGTCAGCCTGAAGTCTGAATGGTCAAATTATGTGTCTTTGGTCAGCCTGAAGTCTGAATGGTCAAATTGTGTGTGTGTCTGGTCAGCCTGAAGTCTGAATGGTCAAACTGTGCGTCTTTGTTCAGCCTGAAGTCTGAATGGTCACATTGTGTGTGTCTTTGGTCAGCCTGAAGTCTGAATGATCAAATTGTGTTCGTCTTTGGTCAGCCTGAAGTCTGAATGATCAAATTGTGTTCGTCTTTGGTCAGCCTGAAGTCTGAATGGTCAAATTGTGTGTCTTTGGTCAGCCTGAAGTCTGAATTGTCAAATTGTGTGTCTTTGTTCAGCCTGAAGTCTGAATGGTCAAATTGTGTGTGTCTTTGGTCAGCCTGAAGTTTGAATGGTCAAATTGTCTGTGTCTTTGGTCAGCCTGAAGTCTGAGTGGTCATATTGTCTGTGTCTTTGGTCAGCTTGAAGTCTGAATGGTCAAAATGTGTGTGTCTCTGGTCAGCCTGAAGTCTGAGTGGTCAAATTGTCTGTGTCTTTGTTCAGCCTGAAGTCTGAATGGTCAACTTGTGTGTGTCTGGTCAGCCTGAAGTCTGAATGGTCAAATTGTGTGTCTTCGGTCAGCCTGAAGTCTGAATGGTCAAAGTGTGTGTGTCTTTGCTCAGCATGAAGTCTGAGTGGTCAAATTGTGTGTGTCTTTGCTCAACCTGAGGCCTGAATGGTCAAATTGTGTGTGTCTTTGTTAAGTCTGAATGGCCAAATTGTCTGTGTCTTTGGTCAGCTTGAAGTCTGAATGGTCAAAATGTGGTGTCGTTGGTCAGCCGGAAGTTACAAAAGTCAATTGTGTGGCTTTGTTCAGCCTGAAGTCTGAACGGTCAAATTGTGTGTGTCTTTGTTCAGCCTGAAGTCTGAACGGTCAATTTGTGTGTGTCTTTGTTCAGCCTGAAGTCTGAGTGGTCAAATTGTCTGTATCTTCGGTCAGCCAGAAGTCTGAATGGTCAAATTGTGTGTCCTGGTCAGCCTTAAGTCTGAATGGTCAAACTGTGTGTCTTTGTTCAGCCTGAAGTCTGAATGGTCAAAGTATGTGTGTCTTTGCTCAGCCTGAAGTCTGAGTGGTCAAATTGCGTGTGTCTTTGCTCAACCTGAGGCCTGAATGGTCAAATTGTGTGTTTCTCTTCAGTCTGAAGTCTGAATGGCCAAATTGTCTGTGTCCTTGGTTAGCTTGAAGTCTGAATGGTCAAAATGTGTGTGTCGTTGGTCAGCTGGAAGTTACAATGGTCAAATTGTGTGTCGTTGTTCAGCCTGAAGTCTGAATGGTCAAATTGTGTGTCTTTGTTCAGCCTGAAGTCTGAATGGTCAAATTGTGGGTGTCTTTGCACAACCTGAAGTTTGAATGGTCAAATTGCATGTCTTTGTTCAGCCTGAAGTCTGAATGGTCAAATTGTGTGTGTCTTTGGTCAGCCTGAAGTCTGAATGGTCAAATTGTGTGTCTTTGGTCAGACTTAAGTCTGAATGGTCAAATTGTGTGTTGTTGGTCAGCCGGAAGTTAGAATGGTCAAAGTGTGTGTCTTTGTTCAGCCTGAAGTCTGAATGGTCAAATTGTCTGTGTCTTTGGTCAGCTTGAGGTCTGAATGGTCAAATTTTGTGTCGTTGGTCAGCCGGAAGTTAGAATGGTCAAAGTGTGTGTCTTTGTTCAGCCTGAAGTCTGAATGGTCAAACTGTGTGTCTTTGTTCAGCCTGAAGTCTGAATGGTCAAATTGTGTGTGTCTTTGGTCAGCCTGAAGTCTGAATGGTCAAATTGTGTGTGTGCATGGTCAACCTGAAGTCTGAATGGTCAAACTGCGAGTCGTTGTTCAGCCTGAAGTCTGAATGGTCAACTTGTGTGTCTTTGGTCAGCCTGAAGTCTGAATGGTCAAACTGTGTGTCTTTGTTCAGCCTGAAGTTTGAATGGTCAAATTGTGTGTCTTTGCTCAGCCTGAAGTCAAGTCCCATCCCATTTTGAACCTGCCCTTGGTTGTGTATGATTGTATATATCTTTGCTCAGTTTCAAGTCTCTGAATAGTCAACCTCCATTATCATTTAAAACCGGGAGTAGTTGTGTGTGCTGATGTATATCTTTGCTCAGTTTCAAGTCTCTGAATGGTCAACCTCAGTCAAATTTTGTAACCGGGAGTAGTTGTGTGTGATGATACATATCTTTGCTTAGTTTCAGGTCTCTGAATGGTTAACCTCAGTCCAATTTTGTAACCGGGAGTAGTTGTGTATGATTGTGTATATCTTTGCTCAGTTTCAGGTCTCTGAATGGTCAAACCCATCCAGTTTTGAAACTGCGAGTAGTTGTGCGTAATTGTGTATAACTTTGCTCAGGTTCAGGTCTCAAAATGGTCAAACTCCATCCTATTTTGAACCTGTTTCTGGTGTGTATATATCTTTGCTCTCATGTTATAAACCACTTGTTCAACAAACATACTAAAATATTCATAAATGGAAACGGAATAAATTCTTATGATATGAATGTCTCTCGCGCTAATGTACTGCCTTCCTAACTTGACTAATATTGTGTCTCACCTAAAAATTTACAGAATCGTGTAACATATTGTGGACTGGATGGTATGCCTTACATGTATACATCTATGTGCGTATGAAGGCATTTACGTAATTATCTGTGTTGTATGTGCACATGGGTTATGTATGTGTGTGTGCGTGCGTGCGTGCATGCGTGCGCGCGCGCGTGTGTGTGTGGTGTGTGTTGTGTGGTGTGTTGTGTGTGTGTTTGTGTTCACACGAATGTATCCTAATATGCGTGCATGTAAAATTTTTCCCCCTTTTTTAAATGTGTTTTCTTCGTATTAATAGATTGTGTTGTTATATTGTATTATGACTGTATGTGATATATTAAAACAAATGCAGTTAAAAATAGTTCGAAAAAAACCGCCATTCCCATGTGGTACAGTAATTCAAGAAAAGAAGCACCATTACTACCTTGCATCTATCGAATAACTCAAAGAAAGAAATTTGTTACTGCGAGTTACTTGCTCATTTTTTTCGATGTTTTCTCATTGTGTATGTAGCCGGGTGCTAACAGTGTATGTATTTCTTTTGGTTACCTTTCGTGGATGAAAATGTTTTGTTCAAGAGTTATCTTCCCCCTTACCTCCCTTGGTTGAATCTCATTTTTTGTTGTGTAAATTCTTTAAATCATGAATACCTCAGAACCTACATAGTTGTATGTACGTCGCTGAAGTCACAAAAATTAATGTATTTTATTCATTACAACCGTACTGGGCTGAGAAGCCCATATTTTCTCTAAACTGGTATTTTGCACGAGTAATCTTGGCGCCATTTTCAACTGTCTGTCGAATGAGCATTGAATAATTCTTGATTTTACAAAAAGTAAGAGGAAAACCGAAGAATCTGAAGATGCATGTTAAAAGTAATGTCCATGAGCTCTCATTTCGTATATCGCATGCTTAGGATCTTTTCCGTACAGGCTTGCGACGATACGAAATGACTGACGACGCCGGTTCCCTTGAGCAAGTCGCCTTCTTCGTTCATTGTCGGAGTTTTGATCCAAATTATCATTCTACGAAATTCGGACTTCCCGATCGAAATCTTGCTAATGACTCCATTTCTGTTATGAACACAACTGAAAATGTGTAGGATTTATTATTTAACAGACCATTTCAACAGAGTATTTTTCAGTTGAAAATTGTGTCAAAAGTAGGCGCCGACGGCCCGGCGAGGTGAAAAGTCAGCTGTGTTTTCTAGTAATTTTTAGTAACAGAATTCTCCACTTAGACACTGTCTCGGAAAATGAAGTTTATATGTATGAAAAGAGCGAAATGCCAGCTATTCATTCATTGTAAAATTATTTCACGCTCTTCAGTATTTTTTATTGAAATAGAGAAAAATATGACGCAAACGCGTTAAAAGTGGCTTCACTCTGGGACATTAATCAGCAATGATTTAGTACAGGAACAAAATTGTCAAATGTGACTTACTGCATTTTATTCCTTGGGTTCTGAGGTTTTCATCGATAGTAAATATGTGTTAATAGTTTGAACGGATAGCGAGCCAGACAACACTGAAGCTGCGATAGAAAACACAAATTTCGGTTGGTTCCGGCCTCGCGAGGCCCGTTTCGTCTCTGGCACCGTGTTGCTGGCTCTGCGGCCCGGTACATTTTTATAAAAGTAGAGCGTTGTGTGAGAATGGATCAGTGTTCCCTGATGTGAGCGATTGGCGTGAAAGAAGAAAATAAAAAGAGAAACTACACCTCGTTCTCCGTGTCTTCTTGACTGGCTGCTGTCCCTTGGCTTCTACGCATTACCATCTGCCTGTCTTCACCTGCACACCCCTTACTCTCCACACCATCACATGTAAAAGGCTTCAAGTGAAACACACACACACACACACACACACACACACACACACACACACACACACATACTTACCTCCAACAGAACTGAATCAGAGGAATAAATCTGAACGGCAGTGTCGGGCGCAATGTAGCCTCGGATCAGCTCCAGTGTGCACAACGTCACGTCCGCCTCAGTGACGTACACAGTCAAAATGTTCCGGTGGTCCTCCGACCACGTCATTTCCTTCAGGGCCCAAGTTTTGGTCACCCTTTGCGCTGGGAGGTCAAAGGTGTCCAAGGTCACTTCCTGCCCTTGACGGTTCACGTAAGACATACTGACGGAGGGGGTGCGGGAGCAGGAGGACGAGGCGTCGCGACAAAACACAGCTTTCATGTCCGTGTAAATGTCCGCATCGATGAATCCTTCTCTGAACCCCTTGAAGTAAGGAGAGAGAATAACTGCGTCAGCTTCACGACAGAACGTTCTTTTTTTTTCTAGATGGTGACATCCCTAAAAGAGCTCTCCCTGTGTCGGCTTGGATGAACTTGTCCTTGGGAGTCGCGTGGTGGTGATACGACGTAAATCGCGCCATTCTAGGCCACACGAGGCCCTTTTAGGGATGTCATCACGCAAAACAGAAAATCCTGTCCAGCTGTGATCACTACTACTACTACTACTGCTGCTGCTGCTGCTGCTGCTGCTGCTGCTCCATCATCATGATACTGAACTGTGCTTATAGGCTAACTGTCGTTGCGTCAGGAATCTTGCGTCGAAGTGCAAAAGTGAGATAAATGAAAGTAGTAGAAGCATAAATGCATCAGGCAAATGCAAGTGATGGTGCGGGTGATGGTAATGATAAGAATGATAATCATGATGATGGCAGAAGCGATAAAGGAGGAGGATCAACAATGACACGAGCTTGTTTCTACTGCAGTGTGATTTTAATTCTTTCACACACACACACACACACACACACACACACACACACACACACACACACACACACACACACACACACAGAGGCGCGCACGCTCGCATGCACGCACGCACACACGCACGCACGCGCAAACACACACACACGCACCACACACACACACACACACACACACACACACACACACACACACACACACACACACAGAATCTCACTTTGAGATTAAAGGTCACTTTGTACATGACCCGGTAAACAACATTGTTGGCCGACTGCGAAGACGCCGGACCCAGCCGAACCCCAACGATCTCGGCGTCATTACGGTTAGGTTTAGGGGCCGTGGGCTGCCACGTGTCTTTGCCGACGCTGAGGGCGACGTCTTCAAAGCGCCAGAGGACAGGGTCCAGGAACGGGCAGTTGCGGTTGTCGTCGGTCTTGAAGTCATACCAGGTACGGTACAGAGGGTTGGTAGCCTGCAACAACATCGTCATTGATAGGATCGGATTGAATTGGATCGAATCGGATCGGATCGGATTGGATTGGACTGAACTGAACTGAATTGGATTGGACTGGATTGGTTGGATTTCATTCATTGCACTGGATTGTGCACCTTTGTATCATATTTGATGTATTGTGCTTATTGTGTCGCATCATGTTGCGTTGCATTGAAATGGATTGGACTAAAGTGGATTGGGCTGGGCTGGATTGAATTGGATTGGATCGGATTGGATTGGATTGTTCACCTTTGTATCTTATTTGATGTATCGTGCTGTGTTGTGTCGCATCATGTTGCGTTGCATTGGATTGGATTGGATTGACAAGGATCGGATTGTATTTGGTTGGACTGTGCAGCTTTGTACAGTATTTGACGTATCGGGCTGTATTGCACCGCATCTTACTGCATTGCATTGGACTGGACTGGTTTGGATTGGACTGGAAAGGACTGAATTGGATCGGGTCGGATCGGATTGGTTCGGGTCGTAATTGCATTGTGTTGTGCAGCTTTGTATATTTGATGCATTGTGCTGTATTGATCAGCATCACACTGCCTTGCATTGCGATGCATTGCGTTGCGTTGTGTTGTATTGAATCGAATTGTATTACATTATGTTGTATTGTATTGTATTGTGTCTGCCATCTGCGATCGGCTGAGAAATTAACAACACCAGTGAACTTGGCACAGTATCGGACCGCTGCCACCACGCTCAAAATAACTCAAGTCATTAAAAAAAAAAAAAACTCGTTCACACAACTCTTTAAAACATATCTTCCAAAAACACACCGGAAATTTGTAAAAAATCTTTCCTCAGTAAAATTTTAGATCAGATGAAAAATGTTAATCTCCTTCAGAAATTCAAAGATCACATCAAATGGGACATCTCTGAACAAGGTTTTCATGGAGTCTGCTGTAATGTCTTTATGTCTCATATCATGCGAGTCCCAACACTCTAAAAGGATATGTTTCACTGTGAGTGGTACATGACATGGAATGCACCACAGAGCTTCTTCACCTTATAAAAGATAAAAATGGGTGTAAAAGGAGTGGCCTGTAAGCAAACAGCACAAAACTGTTTCTTCTTTACGGCCGCCTCAGGAACATGGCAAAAACTCTTTTAGCTTTGGATGGATTTTAAATAGTTTGTTATCCATCTGCGAGTCCCATTCCTCTTGCCAGAGGTCTTTGACATAAGCCTGGGTTTGGGGTTTCAGATCAGTGTGAGGGATAAACAGTCTGCTCAACTGTTTCTTTGTGGCACTCTTGGCAAGTTGATCAACCATTTCGTTGCCTCGAATGCCCACATGGCTGGGGAACCCAAGCAAAAAGGGGACGCGGGCTGAACGGTGAAATTGTAATGTCTGCTCCACTTATTAGGTAGTCTTCCTTTCGTTCCGGCTCCCTCCCTTCAAGCACATCCCTCTGAATGTCCTCCCTCTGTCTTTCTAGATCTTCAAATGCTTTGGCCATTTCGCATCTAATCCCTGAATTGACCGCGACTCCAAATTTCTCTCCAGTTCGTGTCCTCTGTCTAAGTGGTTATAGTAGTATGTAGATATCTTCGTGAGTGGAGGCTCTCTCTAACTCCTTCCATTCGTGCTATCACACACACACACACACACACACACACACACACACACACACACACACACACACACACACACACACCACCTGCGATTGTAATTCCTGCGGAAAGGGATAAGAAAATGTTGGGAGGAATTTTTCTACTGCTATATGAATCAACATATATAAAGTGTTTCTCCCCCTTCCCTCCCCCCCCCCCCAGCCCCCCTCCCTCATTTCTGTCAGCCATTTGAATGAAGCCCTGAACACTTTTTTTTTTGGGTTGGTTTAGGGAGGGGCGGTACTCTCTCTCTCTCTCTCTCTCTCTCTCTCTCTCTCTCTCTCTCTCTCTCTCTCTCTCTCTCTCTCTCTCTCTCTCAAGACCAGCATAGATTCTTTTCAGACACTGATCTAGTGAAGGATGAGGGGAAGGGTGGTGGCGGGCACACTTTCTTCTGATGTGGAAATGGAGGTCGGTGGGGTTGCCTTCCTTTTTATTGGTAACGCCATCAGTACATAATTTACTTATATCTTTTACTTTACATCGTTCTTATCTCTCCCCCTCCCCCCTCCACTTTTGTTCTTCACCACCCACCCCTTCCTTCTTTTTGCAGATAAAACCCTTTCTTACATATGCAGCTGAAATTTGGGGCTTCCATGAGAATTCACAGATGGAAAAAAGTGCACACGTATGCTATGAAGCGTTTCCTTTAAATGCCAATTTATTCATCCAACACTGTTTTGTATGGACAGATGGGCAGATACCCTTGTACATTTGTGAAATGCATTAAGTACTGATTGAAGATCTTGAAGCTACCACAGTCACGTTTGAGCAGACAATCCTCTGCTTTGATGCTTTTACAAATGGAAAAAGGTAAAGAAAACTGGACACATAAAGTGAAGAAAGTTCTTTCAGAACAAGGTTTTGGAATCGTGTGGATGACCCAGGAAGTGGGAAACGAGCAACAGTTTATTGCAGAATTTAAAGACAGGCTTCTTTGGTCTTTCAATTAGAACTGGCACTCAGATATGGAAAGTTAAGAAACGTATCCTTGGTTTTTCTCATTTAAAAATGTGTTTCATTCCAAACCGTTTCTTAATGTTACAACAGATTATTTTTCTGCGTACGCAGGCTGATACTCCTGCCGACACTCCCTGTATAGACAGGCAAGGATTAATCCCACCTACCCAACAAAGGGAGTGGAGTTTTGTGTGTATGACCTTTTTTTTTATCCTGCCATTAAGGCAGCCATACTCCAACTTCGGGGAAGGGGCATGCTATGTATAACGTGTCATCCATACCAACGGCCAAACTGGCCTTCTCTTCCCAAAGTTGGTGATGGGATTTTACGTGTGTGCAAGATGTTATGCGTACGTTCACACACGGAACTGTGGGATGAATAGCTGTATCGCTTTTATTTTGGGGACTCCCAATGTGCAGATGAGTGAGCGCAAACGGTGCTGTAACACTTTTAGATATCAAAATGAAACATTGATCCACTTGAAATACGAAAGAATCTCTCTCTCTCTCTCTCTCTCTCTCTCTCTCTCTCTCTCTCTCTCTCTCTCTCTCTCTCTCTCTCTCTCTTCATAAACGAACTGGCTGTGAAATTGTCCCGCAAAGGAAGACATGGTATCCAGATAATACCTGGAGCAGTTGAACTAGTTTTATTACTGTATGTTGATGATGTTGTTCTTCTGTCCGGAACAGTTGTAGGTTTGCAAAACCAACTAAATGTATTGAAAGAAGAAGCAGACCGCTTAGGTTTATCAGTTAACTTGGATAAGACAAATATAGTAGTCTTTAGAATGGGTCGCCACCTATCAGTGT
>CM065728.1:40756362-40758862 GCA_033310375.1 Conus canariensis | reverse complement strand
TCTCACCACAACCTTGGCACCAGCAATCCCCGAGGAGCAGCCAATGTCAGGTGGTCATGAGACAACCCACCGAGAAGACACTGCTCTACTGCCAGATCACACGGTAGTCTTCAGTGGTGCCTGTTCTGATTCAGCATACGCAGGATATCACCTGCTAAGTCCCAGTCCCACCCCCACCCCCTGCTTATCCCTGCCTACTGACGACAGTAACTGCGAAATCACGGAGCCAGCTCGAGTGAGCGCCCCCTCCGAGCGCGTGGAGGCTTAGATACTGTCGAATGAAAGTTCACTGTGATATTTGTTGAATGCTTTTAAAGGGGGAAGGGAATTAAGAGAAATTACTTTTTCACACAAATAAATACACACAACACATCACTACACTTTCACTAATTCATCTGATGGTGCTTTTTAGTTGCTGCTAGTATCCAGACTCTCGCAGCTATTGCAGTTACTTGTCCAAGTGCTGCAAGTGTTGACACCACGTCCACTTTTGCCTGTGCAGATGCAACGATAAATCATTACAGTAATAAACGCAAGACACAAAATTGCGACTGAAATGAGGAATGTTAGGACTACATCTAGCACACTCAAAAAGCTACAGTCGCAGCAACAGTTATGAAGTAACGGAAAGAATTAGTGAAGCCAAAGATCAGAGAGGTTTACCGTGAGTGTATACTGCTGGACAGAGGGATGGAACACGGGCAGGTGGACGTTGTCTTCTTCAGGACAGGTGGTGGGATAGCTGTACTGCCTCACGTAGCCAGCACTCACCCCAGACACCGGGGAGAACTGAGGTTCTGCTCCAAGCACCAGCCTACAACGGAATACATCCTCCGTCAAAAAGTCGTCGTTCACACGCACATTCACGTGATCGATTTCGATGCCGTACGCGTCCAGACTTTCGAAGACTAAAGTCAGCATATGGTAGCCCCGGCTCAGTGTCACGTTCTGGAAAGAAGCCGACCTGAACACGTTCCAGTTTTGTCCCCAGTTGGACCCGGCGACGCTGTGGAAAGTCAGTGTCTGTGGGTCGTCCACGTCTACTCGGACCACGTCTTCTGCTCCGTCGTTGGAATACGTCACCTTGATGTTGGCATCTGAGAGGTCACGGTCGAGACAGAAAGGGAAGGAAAGACGCTCAGTGGTGTCGGTGACGTAGACAGTTCGGAACTGGGAGGCCTGGCTTCTGTCATGAATCTTGTGCTTCATGGGCAGAGACTCTGCTTCCAGTTGAAACGTAACAGCGGCATACATGTTCGGAATAATCAGTGGCAGCAAGCAGAGAATGTGGACGGTCTGCATGGTGGCTAATAGAATTCAGTTCAGTGCAGTGCTATTACGCCTTATTCATCCACGTGGAAAATCGTTTGTGGGCTCGTCCTCGCCTGCCTTGGTCTCGCTGGTCGCGCAACTTCTTACACCTCTGTCAGACAGTCGCGGGAACGAACAGACACAGCCGGTCTCCCGCTATGTCGCGGGCGAAGCGACGAGTGGGCCCGAGCTACAGCCAAACAGAAACGGCTGCCGTTGTGTTGTCAGTTATGTAGCACATTGACGGAGACGATGTTATTTATATCTCGTTGACACAGGTTTTAAACACATTTCCTGCGCCATGTTAGCATGTAATGACACACGGATATTTCTAAATGACTACCAGATTTCAACAGGTCACTCAGCTGGGAAACAAGCACTTACTTAGAGCTTTCTGAGGACTCTCTGCTGCCACGCTCTCCACGAGTTTCTTTCTACTGATGCATGGGTAAACCATTGACTTCCGGGAATAGGCCGGAGGACGTCCGGGAAAGACCGGAGGACACTGGGAAAGACCAGAACCGAGGGCTCTGTGGGCTGGCTCCCCACTTTGCCTTAAACATGTGGCTACTAAGAATAAAAGGAAAAGATGCTCCCAGGATTCACCGAAAGGGGGAGAGAATGATGAATCCATCGGTGCTCAACCAATCATGACTGCAAATCCCAAACGGACTATGAACATGGACCAAATGGAATATCCATGTGTCTGTGGAAAGCGTTTCGCTACCACCCGTGGCATGAAGATCCACAGAACAAAGATGGGATGTGTGAAGACTCATCTGAATGAGCAGCAGCGCACTGCATCAGCAGATAAGACGTCGGAAGACCAAGGCCAGGATTTAAACCACAGTGCCAAGGACATCCACGCTGTTGGTTCGGATGAGGAATTTGCACAGGCCCTCGATGCCAGGCGCCTGAAACTCAACCTGCCACGAGCAAACGAAACTGAAGATTGGGAGAAACTGGATGCAAAAATCGTCCAAAGACTCGATGCACTGATAGGGAAAAGCACCCTGGAACACAAACTAGCCACATATGGGGACATTGTGTATGCCACATGTAGAGACGCCTATGGAGCAAAACTACCCAAAGAGAAAACACCTCCAAAGAAATCCAGACGCCAAGAAAAGATGGACAAGATCAGGGTCCAAAAGAAAAACCTCAAGATGCAAATGAAGACCGCACTGCC
>CM065728.1:40713862-40751362 GCA_033310375.1 Conus canariensis | reverse complement strand
GCCATGCTTTTGCTCAAGCCAGCTTGGAAACCGAGGGCGAACCAGCAGGTGAAGTCGGAGAGAGAGAGGGAGGGGAGGGGGGCGTTACAAAACAATCTGGTCTTGTGCGGGAAAGATTTACAAAATACAAAAAAAGCAACTTTGACTCAACTGTGCAGGTATAGGTCAAGGCGCCCTGTCACGATTTCTTAAACGTTTTCTCTCTCTCTCTCTCTCTCTCTCTCTCTCTCTCTCTCTCTCTCTGCGATGTTCTTCACGCGTACGAGTGCGCGCACGCCTTTCTCTGTGTGTGTGTGTGTGTGTGTGTGTGTGTGTGTGTGTGTGTGTGTGTGTGTGTGTGTGTGTGACCGCGCACGCGCGCGCGTGTGTGTGTGTGCGTGCGTGCGTGCGCGCTTGCGCTTGCGCGCATGTGTGTGTGTGTGTGTGTGTGTGTGTGTGTGTGTGTGTGTGTGTGTGTGTATAGGCCCCTATGGATTATGAGATAAAAACTGGACAGCTCTCTGTGTGTGTGTGTGTGTGTGTGTGTGTGTGTGTGTGTGTGTGTGTGTGTGTGTGTGTGTGTTTATAAATAAAATGTACAGTGTTGTTTCCGCGAAGGGTGGCAAATCTGCTGACTAAATCTATAGCAGCTGTGATCGTATTGACGAAGCTTCGTTTGACTCAGTAACCAGCAAGGCTGGATTCGGGGGAGGGTAAGAAGGAGAACAGGAAGATTGCTGGATCCTCCTGCTCCCTCACGCTGGTCCCTCCTATCTAAAATCTCACTGTTGGCGGGACAAGAAACCGTCCGGTTATTCACCTGCGTGTCGAGTTTGGAAGACTCTCTCTCTCTCTCTCTCTCTCTCTCTCTCTCTCTCTCTCACACCACACACACACACACACACACACACACACACACACACACACACACACACACACACACACAGATGCGGACACGGATACGGATGATTCATTAAAAAAAGGCCACGGGCCCCCTTTGAAGGTGGTGCATAAACAGCACATAACACAGGCACAGGAAATGTTCACTATAAAAAAGAAAACACCAAATGGGTAGAGAAACATGGAAAAACTTATAAACGAATTATGAGCAATATTCGGATCGAATTCTAAATGCTTTATATAAGTAAACAGCAAACTGTTTGACAATATCTTCATGCTTAGATGCCATAAGCAATACAAGTCTAAACAATCAGGGATGGCCTAGATACTTAGTAGGAATTAGCTGATCTCTAAGATTGTTCAAAATGGGACCCAAAAAATAAATGGACCTCGTCTTCTCGCACACCTTTACACCATGGACAAATAAGATTTCGTTCATTATGCTTTTTATAACGATAGTGATGAGGACACAAATCAGGTATCCCAAATCGAAATCTGGTCACGATATACCTTAAATGTCTGTCTGTTTTCATTGATATATAGGTTGGAACACAGTGAATCAAATTAAATGGCCTATACCAATCAAATCTCGATACTATCTTGAATGTGGGCATTCCACAGTTGCCACCTGCAATCTATCAACCTTGTACGCAGCATACGTAAAAAAAAAACAACTAGTCATGTCCCCAACACCCTAACCAAGCCACACATACCCAAACCCAAGTTCATATAGTTTAACTTTTACCTTTGTTAACCAGTTTACTCTACTCCTTTCAACTAAATCATATAACATTTTATGTGCTTTTTAGGCAGCCTTGACTCCTGCATCTGTGTAAGTTTTAGCCAGTAATGAATGCATCTAATCATAGAGTTTAAACAAATTGGGTATCTATTTGTCTCGCCATATACTAAATCTGTAGGTGTTTGTAATGAAACCCCAAGGAATTTCTTCATGGCAAATAAATGAACTGTTTCACAGTGTAACGCTGCATTATCAAGCCCCCACACTTCAGCACCAAATTGTGCAATGGGCTGCATTTTGGAGACCAATAACAGTTTCTAATAACAAAACAACATCATCTGCCAAAAATAGAATAAATACTTGTAAAAAAAATCTGCAGTAAATGTCGCGCTATGTCTACCATTGGAAACAACTTCTGAGGTTAAGTCATTGAAAAACAAAGAAAAAAAGATAGGGCTACACACACCTCTTTGTTTCACACCACTAGTACACTGAATAAAATCTTATATATTTTCCCCACATCTAACTCTAGCTTTTACATTACTATACATACTCATTATGCATTTAAATAGCTTCCCTTGTATACCATTCTTTCAGAGAATAGGCCATAAAATACTTCTGTTCACGGAATCAAAGGCTTTTTCAAAATCAATGAAAGCAACATATAATTTACGATTCAAAGAAACTTGTTTTTGTATAAATGCCATCAGAGTAAACATATGATCGATTGTAGAGTACTTCCGTTTAAATCCGACTTGATACTCTCCTGTTAAATTATGTTCTGTTACCCATTCCTGCAATCTGTAATTAACCACCGTACTGTAGATTTTACTGGCTGTGACGCAGATGGAAATACCCCAATAATTGGTAGGATTGTTTACATCACTTTTCTTGTGCAGAGTAAGAACGATTGATTCAGTCCACTTTTCAGGATAAATTCCTTTATCAAAAAGAGTGTTAAAGAAGGACACCAAGAAATTCAGAATTGCGTCTGATTTGCAGCCATGCTTTAAAAACTCGCCAATGATGCCATCTGGACCGGCAGCTTTATGATTTTAAATTTTTCTTAAAGCAAACACCACCTCCTCTTTTGTAATCGGACGATTAAAGGTATCTACTTCTTCGTTGACTTCTACGCTATCATACTGAACAGATTCATTGCCTGGTTCATCTTTTGTTAGTATCTTTTTAAAGTGTTCAAACCATATGTCAATATCAATACTTTTTTTTAAAACAAAACCCTGTGTACCGCGTCCCAAACTCTTTTTGACTTTTCATCGATGAGACTAACTTCTTCAGAAGAGCGTTATTAAAATGCTTTCTTTTCATCCTTTGTAAATGCTTATACTCACGTCTTTTTATACAGTAGCTAACACGGTCCTCATCATCATGCGTACGATTAAACTTATTAAGCACATTCCGAACCCGTTTTTTTTTTAGTAAACATGACACTTTGAATCAAACCAATCTTTATCTGCATAACGTTTCATAGAGTGTATCTGTTTATTCATGCATTGTGCGGCATCTTTTAAACATGAATTAAAAACATCCAAGGCATTATCAATGTCGATGTCTATGAGGCTTACAGCATATGACATTTTTTCCTGAAATTCTTCTGCCAAAATATTGCTATAGTATACATGAGCAAAATCTCTCCACACACATTTTTGAATAATGCGGTTGTATCTGTTTGGCACATTGTTTTCTTGATGACATAAACAGTTAAAGTTCAATTTGACAGGCAAAATGATCTGACTCAATCCGTTCACATACTCTTAACTCGCAAACGTCACACATAAAGGCGTACAATTCACAAGACATCAAAAAGTAATCGTTCACACTGCATTTAGAATACGTAAATCCAAAGCAGTGCACATATTTAACAACAGTTTACCATAATTGTTCAATGATTTGTCTGCTGAGCATCTGTTGACACTGGGTAGATGGCTGGACAGCTTGTCATTCAAAACATCACTATCACAATTTTCCTGACAATGATGAGAAAGATTTGAAGTCCTACTATTCAGATCCCCACACAAAGAGACATACATATCACCATGAGCCAACAAGCAGTCAGTGACACATTCTTCAAGTAACGCAATGCCATTTTCACAGTCAAAATAAGCATAATATGGAGACCCCTCAGGGGGAACATAACAAAATACATACAGAACATCTTTAACAGAACCAAACAATGACTTGCTAAGGATAAATGCACCAAAAACATTTGACTTAATGTCAACCTGTTTAACACATGATATAAATTCATTTTTAATTAAACATATTAGACCGCCTGATCGTCTCCCCTGAGTTGTGAATTTTACAGCAGAAATACACAAACTTGTATAGCCGGAAAAGACGGTTGAAGAAAATTCATCTACAAAAGTTTCAACAAGACATATGAAATCGTAAGAACTGACAAATGAGATGAAATCCATATCAGACAATTTAGAAATAATTCCATTAACATTCCAATGTAAGAAAGAAAATGACTTTGTTTTAGCACAAACATTATTATACACATTATTATCAAAAGCTCGGGAGAGAGAGAGAGAGAGAGAGAGAGAGTCGTCATCCGGTTGTTTCTATAATCCTTCACCCCACCCAACCCCCGCCCCCGTGGGTTTTTTTCCCCCTCCAGATGTTACTTCCAAAACATCTCCTAATCCGCTCTTGATCGGAATACATGTCACTGGAATTTAAAAAAAAAAAAAAAAAAAAAAAAAAAAAAGGAACATCAGTGATTTTTTTTTCCAAATTCACATGTTTAGTTCACTTGCCGTTGGAGACCCCCCCCCCCCCCCCCTTTCTCTCCCCTTCCTTCCGCCGCTCCCCCACATCCCTTACACACACACACACACACACACACACACACACACACACATGCACGCACGCACGCACGAACGCACGCACACACGCGCACGCACGCATGCACGCTCTAGCACACACACACACACACACACACACACACACACACACACACACACACACACACACAAACATAGTATGAGTGACGTTTTGAACTTACCCTCTCTCTCTCTCTCTCTCTCTCTCTCTCCTTTTAATGTAACAGTTTTGAATATAACAGCTTTCTGCTTTATTTTCTCTTCATCTTTTAAACTGTTCTCATAAAACTGTTACACTACACTTTGCCTGTCGGGTCTCCTGTTAATGAATCAGTTCTTTGTATATTTTGTCGTTCTTTACGTGTATTTTGTTGCTATTGTCGTTGTTGTTGCTCTTGTATTCTTGGGTTTGTAACCGTTCCTTTTTTATCTTCTCAACTGTGCGTGGTTAACTTAAATAAGGGTGATTATACTCATCTTTGTTTTAGTTGTTGAATGTTCGAATCTCTCTAACATTGGTTTCGTCCACGTAGATCTGCAAGATTATCGGCTGCGGTTTGTTGGCCCAGAAACAAAAATTCATCCACGGGTGTTGAAAGAATGAACTAACCACGAAGCTGGAAGAATCACTCCTTCCGACCTTATACTACCGTTAGAAACTTCTAACGGCATGAGAAGAAGCACAACAAGTTTGTTTGATTTTTTCTTCTGTCTCATCATCTGTGTCCATCTCAGTGGCGTTGCCTCCAACGCTGTTCATTCCGGCTTCTCGCCCACCCCACACCCGGGTTGTCCTGCCGCAGCCCAGGCAACGGCAATCCACATGAAGCAGTCAATGTCAAGATGTCAGAGGCAACCCATCAGAGGAGACACTGCGCTGCTGCCGAGTCACTTCGTTGTGTTCAGTGATGCCTGTTCTGATCCAGCAGACGCAGGACACTACCTACTCAGCTGCTACTGATGACAAGAATTACTTGCTCGCGGAGCCGGCGAGAGGAAGTGTCCCTTCCGGAGGGCGCCACCACGTCCGTCCAATCTCCACATGAATTTGCCAGTATCGGCGACCTCAACATGAGCCCACCAAGGGCATAGGTGTGAAGAGGAAATCGAAACTGAGACCACCATGAGAGCAGGGCATGAAGGGCCACAGAATTTGCTACTATTTATAAACCCTGGTCGATGAGGATGGAGATGATGAAGGTGATGTTATGGGTTTCCATTCTAGTCTGATATTGCGTGACAGGGCTGTACTCGACGCTTACTTTCAGTATATAGCCTGACGTCAACCAGGCCCGAGAAATACAGACATATGTAGTGTCGGTCAGGGAATTTAAGGAAAGCTCTCAAAAAACACATCCATCAAGAACACATCCATCATCCGCTCGATTGTGTGGTTTCAGCTTTCGAATTGATTGCATAGCAAACTCAGCTGTGGATAATAGCTGGTCGGGGCAGAAAAGTCCCAGAAATACACGGCTCTGATGGGAAACGCACTCACGACCTCCCACCCGGGAATCCACGACGCTGAAGCTCAACAAGATTTCCATACTCTTGATGAAAAGAGACAAAGTAATCCAGGCTGTCACAAAATGCTTCGCCGGACAAGCGTTGCTTGCAGTCATAAAATCTGTTGTTCTCGGTAAGTTAATGGAATATCAAGAGTTGTTGTCGGACGCACAGAATGACTGTTTCTCAAAACTGAATGTCAATTGTGCTTTAAACATGTCTGCCCGGGAAGAAGACTTTATTGAAGTCTTTCATGATGGATACCATGAGCATGACCTGACTGGGCTAAAGCATTCGATTCGATGCTGCACGCAAGACTGCTCACAGATACAAGGAAAGATTAAAGCACTGAAATGACTCTGGGTGTGGTACTCAAAACAGTCCGACAGACCGGCTTTTTGCGTCAGCTGGTTCAAGGACGTGGTTTCCATGCATGATGCCGCTAACTGAAACCTTCCTATCCCACTTTTAATTTTAGATGTGGTTCCTCCCTCGGTTACCTCATCTGCTGGACCGCCATAGTGACAAACTGGCCGATACTTTTTTTTTTTTTTTTGTGGATAAACTGCATAGAGCAAAGACAGTGCTTTTTTCAGGAGAGACTTCACTCTCTAGAAAGATAGAATGATGTGACAGTCTACAAATGTTCAGATCCCACGGAGGGTAAGATACCAGTCTAAATGACACAACAGATTCAATTACAGCAACAGTTCAGCTTTCTAATTGAGGCTGTTTGATCCCAATGTTGAATGCATTGCACCGAACTTTACTGTCCAGTATAATAATAATAATAATAACAATAATAATAATAATTATGATAACAATTATCATCATCATCATCATCATCATCATCATGATTGTTGTTGTTGTTGTTTATACTTATATGTCCGGTTCTTTGGAGACCAAGCTGTAAGCATTTTACAGTCCACGCTGTCGTTTACACAACGGGCCGCCAACCAGAGTAGAACCGACTGATGAGCTGCCTGCTGGCGCTACATTTAGTCGTTTCCCCGCGTCATTCAGTCTGCCAGTCACTCAGTGTTTCATTCACATTTTCATTGTTTCGGTACCTGTCACCCATACCAGCAGCCAGAATGGACTTCTCTTCCGAAAGTTGGTGATGGGATTTTTACGTGTGTGGAAGATGTTATTTGTGCCATCACACTCGGAACCTCGGTTTATAGTCTTGTTCGAAGGACTTTCGGGGAAGTGGAGTCAGAACCAATGTGAACTCCGAAGGAAAAAATCTCCTAACACCAAAACGGCCCGGCAGAGATCCGAACCCGTAACCCCAGGATCACCAGCATCATGAGTCCGGCGCTCTACCAACTGAGCTATTTCCTGTCTAATATTCTTCTTCTTCCTTGTCTAGAGCCGGGCCAAATTGCTGTATTCAGCAAGGAAGTGTGCGTCGCTGTGTATCATCCTACTAATCTTTATGGTCGTTTTGTTCCCCTCTTTCCCTTCACCTTCTTGTTCTGAATGGACGGCAAACCAGCGTGAAAGGCCCAGTAGAAAAGCACATATTTCTGCAGTTTCGGTTTTGAGAGGCCCGATTTTTCTGCGGCCACGTATTTCTGACTTTGTTGTCCGCTTGTATCTAATATGTATTAAAACGAACGTTCTCTGGAATTGGTGCGTTCTTACGGTTCCGGAAGTGAAGCGAATAAAGGGAAGGAACTTCACCTCCTTTCCTTGATTTCTTTTTTTTTTTCCTTGGGGGGGGGGGGGGGGGGGGGGGGATTGGCTGCAGTCCATTTCCTATTAGTACCTTCCCACCGCACACCACCACCACAACCACCCACCAAAAATCGCAATGATTTTGCTTGGCTTCTGTGCTTTGACTCCCGTCTGCTGGTTTAGTAAGCTAGTGAGTTACGTGACATGTTGATGTATTTATTAAGCAAAGCATGCGCAACCACTTTCTTCAGAAATTGTTCCCTATCGTTCTGTCTGTTTTCTTGCTTACTGAGTGCACTTTGTCACACACTGTATGTATCCAACTCTTCTATGTGTTGCATCCCTGCAAGAACATGTCCTACTAATTTCTTAAGAAATTGCTATCTCTTTCTTTGTCTGTTTCCTTGTCTCCTGAGTGCACTTTGTCACACATCGTATGTACCCAATTTCACATGTGTTGTATTGTTGCAGGAGCATGTCCTCCTGATACCTTTATCCTCTTTCTGGAAGCATATAGCACAATGCAGTTGGTGTAATCTGACTGAGTTTATCAGTGAGTTCCTCAATGTTTGTAAAATCTGATTCTGCAAATTGTAGTCTTTTCCCTTTGGATTTTCTTTTGGTGCAGCAAAATGTAATGATATATATGCGTGTTGCCTTTTTTTCTGGCACTTCAAAGTCATGCTGCTGTGTTCAAACCCCGTGTTCATAGCCATCAGTGAAATGGCACTGGTAATAACGCTATTTCAGCCGTCAATGTTCGAAATGTTGCTCGTAAAATCTTGTAAATCATCTAACGATCCAAAATCACCAGGTTGTTAGTTTGTGAGGTGTAGAGAGTTTCGTTTATTATCTTTTGATTATTGATTTGAAACGGTTTTCTGAGACAACATGCAATTCTGGTGCAGAAGTGTCGGCATTGAACTCACTTCTACAGTTGTATTCATTTACACAATCTCCTCCTGGCTAGGTAATGTTGTTTTCTGGGCCACAGATATAAAATGTGCGTGTGTGTGTGTGTGTGCGTGCGTGCGTGCGTGTGTGTGTGCGTGCGTGTGTGTGTGTGTGTGTGTGTGTGTGTGTGTGTGTGTGTGTGTGTGTGTGTGTGTGCGCGCGCGCGCGCGCGCGCGTATGCGTGCATGCGTGTGTGTGTGCGTGCGTGCGTGCGTGCGTGTGCGTGTGTGTTTGCAGAGTACTCGGAAGTTCCACACAAGTGCAGTCGAACATGTAAGAGCAGACATCACACTGTTCAAACTGTAGAAGCACCCACTTTCATTTTCACACAATCCATGACTCAGGATCCCGGTTCTGAGCATGGTTTAAACCACACGCTTTTCATCCTCTGTATTGAGCTGTATGTCTTTCACAAATGCTGCACTTTTGCGTTCATCTTGGACATCCCTCACAAGCTTCGTGCCTTAAAATTCCTATCACAATATAGTGCCCTGTTTTTATTTTATTTTTTTATTTATTTTTTTTTTTTCGAAATAAATGTGGTTAAAATATGATGAAAGGCTTTTGTATGTGTGTTAGTTTTGGATACACGCCCTTTACAAAACCATGCTGCTTAAACTGAATGTTTTCTGACATAAGACTTTCAAAATCAATCGTAAATCGAAACTGTGGGTGCCACTCCAGGGTATATGAACCAAATTCAGGGTGTCTTTTTTCCTCCGAAATTTTCCCTTCATCATGTTCAGGTCACAGCATAAGTTGTTTTAAATGTTCCTTCAATTTTCACACTGGCACACTGACATAACCCCCACACACACACACACACACACACACACACACACTCGGAAGTTCCAATGTTGTAATGCGGTGGTAATTTATTCTCTCGCTGGTAATTTTTGGCATAAAGAATCCATCATCACAAGACTGAAGTAAGAACTGGACGGAGGTAGGCCCAAAATGTGCACGTGATCTTTGTGTTTACCGTACAAAGGAAGTGGAATGAGCTGAATCTTGCGGGACACTACTCTGTCTTCGCACTCTAGATTTTTCTGTCAACATGGCGTCAGACCTGCTGAGGTGCGGACTTGTTTTTACACGTTTTTAAGAAATTTTATAGTGAGTTTGGCTTTTCAGACATCATTTTTGACTTTGTGTTTTAATAAATTGTTTTTCGTATTTTGTTTGCAGCAAAGCCAACGACCAGTACATCAGTGAAAACTATCAGCGTGCTGTTGAGGTACGTCCGTTTACCGACTTGTCACTTTTGATTGTCAACTGGTACTGGGTTTAGAAGTCGACCGGTTGGCATTCTAAGCCTCGTGGCCTATACAACGTCCATCCATTAGTGTAAAATTGAGGTGACTGCAGGTGGAAATTGAAACAAACTTTAAAAAGAAAAAACATTTAAAAAGAAATTGCTATGCCGCTGAACGAAAGAAACGAGACTACAAGACAAGTGTTTGTAATCAGTATCGTTCGGTGGCATTGTAATTTATGTTTTAAGTTTGTCCACCCATGAATAAAGTTACCAAGAACTGAGCTGTGGTGACATTACTAACTTAATTTGATCTTCATCATCATCCAATTATTAACGTCCACAGTCGTCATGTTGACTATTCTGACTAGAAAGATTTTTTTTTTTTTTTTTTTTTTTTTTTTTTTCAAATCTCAAAATTTTGTTACGAAGATTCTTGAAGCTGTTTAACATCTTCATGATCTTGTGCAAATTTGATTTGACAGAAAGTTCAGTCCAGTGATTAGCATCCCTTAGACTAGAGAAAGAGACTTTTTTTTTTAGACTGACAGTGACAAGTTTTTTCTGAAAAGTTAACCTTCTGTATGGTAGTAAAGTATAAAACTAAAACAAAAATTCCAAATGAATGTGATACTGATAGTGAATCTGATAGTACACAGTGATAAAAACAAAAATCACAAATGAATGTGATACTGCTAGTGATGCTGATAGGCCACAGAGATAATTATTTGCTAAAAATTAGAGGGTCAGACACGAAACGAAAAATGCATTTCCAAATTTTCTGGGGGTCACAAAAATATTTAGGGGGTCACACCTTATAACTGCTTGTAAATGTACTGAAAACCACGCACACGCGCGCGCACACACATACACACGCACACATGCACACAAAACACGCGCGCACACACAGCTTGTTCTGACTGACTCATGGATAAGAGGTGCTATCAACAAAGTTGATAAAAAAAAAACTCCAGATTATGGTAAACATTATTCATGTAGATTCTTGTTTGAATGTTAGTAAAGTGTTAACTAAAGTGAATACATATGAACACCTACACTGTCAGGATTTGAACAGTGAAACTGGATGTTCAGGATATCCTCTGCGATTATCATGACAGAATTTACACAACGTGAGCCAGTTCTGACAGTACTGAAACATTTTATTTTTTGACCATATTCCAGTTGCTTTGCAACATGATAATCGGTAGCCTGGTGACAAATAAATTAAAAGGCGAGTGATGAATTTTTGTGAAACCTTTCACGAAACTATGTACGTTGGCCACTCTTGGACTGTGTGCACCACATTCCTACATCCATAAAGCCATTTTCATTATAAATCCTAACCGATCATGTTCGATGTTGCATCTATAGATCGCTTGACTGTCATTCCTTTCGCTGGATGATCACCCGCAAGCCACAGAGAACTGTCAATTTTATCTCTGAAAAGCGGAATTACATACACTATACAGAACTTTGTCCATGCTGTTTGCGCTTGGCTGAATCACTTGATCTTGTGGTCCAATCGTAGACTTGGTTGTCTAATTTGATGACTCTTGTTGGTTTTCAGCAGAGAAGAGTTCTCACGCAGAAGTTATTCATCGATATACAGAACATTCAAAAAGGTCAAGACAAGTTACTTTTTTATTGACTTTGATCGAGGCAGATCGGATAAAAGTACTTTTACGTGATGTGTTGCTCGGAGTTGCAATGCATACAGGAGAAAATCATTGCGTCACAGTAAATTTTGGTACGTTTTAATGACAGACTGGACTGATTTCCAGTGCGTCAGAGATGCACATTTGTGCGTAAGAATTATCACTGGCTCATTAGAGTTTCAGGTTCTGTTAGTTTCAAGTTTCAGCATTATTTCAGACTTATTTTCTGTCTGTCACACTTTTTTTTCATCAAGTCAGATGGACTTTGATATGAGAACACCCTAGATGTTCTATGCCAAATATTAAAACACACATCTTGACATAGGTTTTCATACACATGTATGACATTTTAAGTTGTTGTAGACCAGTACATAATAATTTGAGCAGACAAATACAAGCCTCTCCTATTGAGTCACACCCAATACGTGCTGGAACAGCTGTCCATTTTTGGGCCAGCTGACAGATAGTGGTGTTGCTCAGGGGCTGGTTTAATAAACAAACAGCTACAATCAAGAACCATGATTACTTGAAAATACTGTTCCTCAACAAAAGTTTGATAAGTAATGAGCAGTGGTTCATTGAATCATAGATAGTGAAAACATGGTCCAACCTTCATTCTGCCCTGCATGGGATTGTGGGAGCATTGCCCACATCATGACAAACATGGGACTGTACTCTCAACCAGCTATCGGTGTGCGAAGTGGCCTTCTGTATTACAAATCACTGTCTAGGGATGTGACACTGACAGTAAGTCTCACCAAAAATAGTAATGTGGACTGATTGTTGCATCCATTGACTGTGAAGGTCAGTGAGCCATGGTTATTTGTGCATTAAATAAACTACATGGTCACCCACCAAACAACCACAGTCAGTGATGGTTGTCATTGGACCAACAGTCGACAACTGTTTCTCTATTAAACCACTCCCAGGATGTCACATATCAGGTCAACTCAAAAGGAGCTCGACTGTTTTTTTTGTCCATACCGCTCGCTGCCTTGCCATTATCAGTGAACAGGGAGGTTTCCGTACATGTGTAATTTGTCTTTTCAATGAAGAATTGCCAGGAAGAGTGAGAGGATAGGGTGGAGGTGGAAGGGTTGGTTGGTTGATTGTTTTTCGTTATTACATTAACTGTTTTTCTCCCCCATGGACATGGAAGAGAAATTCATCTCTTTGTAATTTTCTTGATAAAAGTTTTTGAGATGATTGTGTGTTGTGATCTGTTATGCATAGTATGTATGTGGCAAAATGTTATCCTAAAAAATGAACCTCTGCTGACATCCTCATTTGGATATCAAGGCTGAATTTTTAATTAGATCAGATTACACTTGGACTGTAGACTTCCATCATAATGTTCGTGTTTATGACTGGCATGTGGTTACACGAAGCATATTAGATCATTACACAATAATGTGAATGCAACAAACAGAAGTGAAATAAGAACAAGATCGGTCATGTCTGTGAGAGTTCATGTGGCTGTCTTTGTCGTTTGTGTGTACATTTGTGCATGTGGAAGTATATGAGTTCAGTGTGTGTGGGGTGGTTGTAGTGGTGGTGGGAGGGACGGGGAGAGGAGGCACGCTAAAAGGTAGGTTGACGAATCATGTTTTAAAACTGAGAATGAGAAGTATATGCAACATGCCTATAAAGCCAAATCTGTTTTACATGAACACATGCACATTTACACACATATATATTAATATATCAATACTCATCCAAACAAAAAATCACACAAACAGTGAAACACATATGATGTGAGCGTTCATTCTGTTCTACTTGCTGCTTAAGATTAAGCATCGAGTTGGTGAATCAAAGACTCAAATGAAGACCAGATCTGATCCGTTCCACATTTTCTGGCCATATGTTGTAGAATGTATTTGTGACTTACCAGGCAGTGATAAGTGTTAAGTTATAAGATCAATTGTTGAATTATATGAAAACTTGGATGCATAGTTCATAGTCATAGATACTGTAACATAGCTTGGTATGGATATTTTATGATCATAACCAGTCTTGTGTATTTCATTAGATCAGTCTATGAAGAAGGAAAAAAGTGTGTGGCAAAATGTTATGTGGTTTTTTATGTGGACATTGAAAAAGCATGCACACAAATAACAAAAGAAGGTCTATATTACAGATGTATTCCTAACAAAATGCTGTCAGACATTGATCACATCGTATTTTTTAAAACAATTTTATTTATGATTCCGCAGCTGTACACAGAAGCAGTATCACAGGATTCAAGTAAGGAAGATGCCTTGGTGAATCGTGCACAAGCTTATTTGAAACTCAATCAGCATGAAGGTAAAGTATGCTAGAAATTATTAGTGGTATTAAGCACAGTTACGGACAAGTTGTGAAATCTGTCTGTATGCAAAACTGTTAAATTGATGTTTTTGCAATAGATGTAATAAAGGCTAAATTGAGTGAGTAAATGATCTCCCATCAATAGAAAACAAATCAGCAATTTATTTTAAGTGTTGTTTTTAATTAGAAATGAATTGTTTAGTCAGGAATGGACAAACATACAGAAACTTGGTCTTATCTGCCCCAAAGCAGATGTCAAAATGACCAGTGCTGTGGCGTGTAGGCTGAAATATATCAGCTTGAGATTTGGTTTCATTTGTTGTGAAATTATTGTACTATATTTTGCGTCTCCAAAGTGCTGCAAATATGAATCAAAATCTTTTTTGTCTTCTTTAAATGGATGGACACATTTCTCAGAAGCACCTTGTGTGGTTTTACTTTTTACTTGTACTAGTTGTAGTCTGAAAATGATACTGTATGTTTCTCTTTCTCTTGATGATGATGGCAGTGCTAAGAGTTCCTTGCTGTTCGATCATCCGAAACAGATTTTTGTTTTAGTCAACATGAAATTGATTTTAATTTTAAGGCATCAAAAGTTAGCCAACCAGTTAGCGTAGTCGCTCGATTTTTATTTTAAGGCATCAAAAGTTAGCCAACCAGTTAGCGTAGTCATGCTCTTTTGGGCTAAACCTTGACCATCATTCATGGAATCAACCTGTCGTTTTGACACACGACTGTCATGTGTCCTCATGTGGAAGTGGAGACCTGATATTGAGGCAAACATAGGCACAGTTGGATGTGCATGTTGCTGCAGAAGTTGTTCAGTGAGGTGGTTCCCTACTTCTTTCTGTATAATTCTCTTTTCCTGAATGCAGTCACTCTGTTCAGCTTGAAAGTCCTTGTGTCCTGATGGCGTATGTGCTTTTAGTGGGTCTGTCAGGTGCAGGCCCAAACAGCCCCAGCTTCTGCCATACAAAAAAAAAGTGGTGGAAAATAGTGAAAAGATAAGAATAGAATCATTATAAGGAAAGAACGTCATACTTCAAGATTTTGTTATATTCTCGATTTTGTGGGAAAAAAAGTCACAAAATTTTGTTTCGTTTCAAAACATGTTCTGGTCTGTTTACATGGATTATTCTCATTATCTTTTGTAGAATATATTTACTTATTTATGTCATGTATTTTAGGTTTACTTCTAATACCTGTTATTTACAGGTGGGTTTTTTTTTTGTAATGTTTTTCATGTTTTTCATTTTGCAGATGCCGTTAAAGACTGTGATAAAGTTCTTGTATTGAATTCAAAAAATGTGAAAGCCTACCTACGAAAAGGGTAAGACAGCAACTTTGTCCATCATAGTGCACATGTTTGTGCGGATTAACTCATTTTTCATACATGTATGTGATGAAAATACTCTTTCACCAGATTATTTTGGTAAGTTTGAAAGTGGAAAAAAGAAAAGACAGTTTAATAGTATTAGTGAATTAACTTCAGATCGGATTTCAGGCATGAGAAAAAATGTAGGACAGAATTCACCATCTCCCCTGTACCCCCATCCATCACGCTTTCTCCTGTTTCTGAATCTTGTCTTGGTAATTTTCGTAGTGACTTTTGAGGTTTTGATTGTCTGCACCTGTTTTCCCCCACTGTTCACTTCATTGTTTGTTTGTTTTTTTTTTCTGTTTTTTTCCTTGTCCTACCAGAAGGAGACCAGTAGGTCAAGACCTGCTAGTCTGTGTTCATTCATCACCAGCCCTGTAATGAAACATGAATTTATGTATTTTATTGTGCACTGTCCCCAAACCTACGCTGCTTCTGCCTCTCTCCCTCCCTCATGATTTCCTCATGTTTCCCTATCTTCTCTGTCCCCATGTGTCTTTACCTGGTTTGTTTACTGAAGTTGAATGAATTACGCTTTGCTCAAGAATACTGCATAAAAGTGTTTGTTATTGTTTGATTTGTGGTTGCAGCACTGCTCTGTTTTGCCAGCAAGAATACCAGAAAGCTCTGGATACCTTCAAGGAAGGAGCTCAAATGGCAGGTAAACATTGCTCATTGTTGTACATAAAACTTCCATGTTTAACTTATTCTTAGTGTTTGATTAGTAGATAGTTCTATGTTTGAATTTCTACAGACATGTGTCCTCTGTGGTTGGGTGGACTGTTGACATTCTCTTTTCTTTTATTTTTTTAACCCGTAGAGTGCCTTTAAGCCGTCAGCTGACGCCGCATTAAAAATGCTTTCCCAGTGCCTATGGGCCGTCCACTGACGTCATGCATTTTTCTTGAATTTTCATTCGTTACTATTTCTATCAACGGACTTAAATAGAGTGTGCGTAGTAAGCCTTATATGTCTGTAGTATTAAAATGATATGTAAATGGCCACACGTGAGGGGAAAGCCCATTTATTCTCATCACTGACTGGATGACCAGCCAGCACTTCGTCTCGCTTGCAAAGATGGCGGCGCAACCTTCGACAAGCGCAGCGACCAAATCAACGTATTTACACAGCTGAGCAGGCTCTGCTAATGATTTTTGACAAAGACAGTAATCTTTTATTCAACGACTCACTCGAGCATGAAGGTGAGATGATGATAGTGATGGAATTGCCGACCATATTCGTCAGTTATTGAGTCGGGCTGTGTGACCTCAGTGTGTGTTCAGCTGACTGCGTCGAACGAGCCAGCCTAGTGTGTACTCTGCACTGTGTGCCAGTGGTCAGTGACGTGATAGTCAGCGCGAGAGGGGAGCGCTGCCTGCTCGCGGCGTGGCACGGGGCAGAGGGAAGGGCAGGGGAAGAGGAGGAGTGAAAGAGAGGGTTGAAGTCCAGCAAGGGGGTGTGGTGGGAGAGGGGGGCGTGGTCGTGGACTGACCTGTCTGCTTAGAGTGTGAGCGTCTTGATAGACTTCTAAACTGTTTTACTTTCATTTACAGGTGTAGTGTGACAATGCAAACTTTATTTTCAACTTTTTAGCTTTGTGTTCTTGTTTGGATGTGAAATTGTAGTGGTAAATACATATGCTTTTGATCGTGCAAAAAAATCTATCCAAATCTAAATGCCTAAATACTTTTTTATTATCAAAATTAAAACAAAAGAAGCCCAGATTCAAAATCTTCATTCAATTTCCTTCAAAAATTATATATATATATATTTCATTTTTATATCTTTTGTAGTTTCTGAGCTAGAATTTTTTGTTAATTATTACCCCCAAATCATTAGATTTCCCTGGCACTGGGAAAGCCTTTGTTTGTAATATTTTCAGGCAGTGAACGGGTTAATGCTGTTCAGTCATACTTAATTGACTGACAAATGTGAATAATGTCCTTAGCTATTTTCAGGTCTGCAGTTAGTTTAATGTTTCTTTTGAATTCAGGTTGATCGTTTAAGGTAATGATGTTTTGCTCTGTGTTACTGTCTTCCACACCCCATAGGCAGGATGAAAAGAAGTAAACTTTGTTTATTGCAATAAGAATAGTGCAGCACAGTTAGAGCATGGCGTAGTACGTTATGATTGCAATGTTTGATGACCTCAGAAAAGGTGGCTTTCGCAGAATGATTATACTTTCTACAAAGCAAGTATAAGCCAGTGTTGCGTCTCAGTTTTTCTTTCTTTCTGCCTCTGTTCGCCCTTTGCCCTTCTCCATTGAGTCCTGATCTCTCTCTCTCTCTCTCTCTCTCTCTCTCTGTCTCTCTCTCTCTCTCTCTCTCTCTCTCTCTCTCTCTGCTTATCATTCAGTCTTTTTCTTTCTGTTAATTTCATGTGCGTCTTCTTTCTCTTTGTGTGAGAGATGTATGTAGCTCCAAATGAAGCCCAATGTTTTTGTGCTTTGTTTGTTTTTCTTGTTTTTTTTTTTTTTAATATTTCTGTTCACTTGTAGCCTTTTTCGTTTCCTTTTTTTTTATTATTAGATATCCTAATCAAACTCTATATCTTCTCTTTGCATTTCAGATGACAACTCAGCCTTTGAAGTGTGGATAGAGAAGTGTGAAATCAAGCTGAATGAAGGAAAACAGGTGAGTTTTATAAAGTGGTCTTCCCACTAGTCCCTCGATAGATAATGCTCTCCCCTCTTTTCCCTTGGTACATGAGAAGTTCCTATCCAGTCCCTATGTAGACGATGTTTTCCACTCTTTTCCATTGGTAGGTAATGCTTTTGCCTGTGTTGCATTGATGCTGTTCCCTTCCTGCCCTTGTTAGATGATGTTGTTCCCTAACATCATTGATAAGTCAATCTTCTTCCCTCCCTGTCCTTGTCTGATATGCTCTTCCCTCGGCAGATAGCTGTTGTTTCCCTTCCTCACTCCCCGTGTGTGTTAGGCTGTTTCCATTGGTAGATGATCCCTGTCCTTGGTAGGTGATGCTCTTCTCTACCTATCCTTGGAAGAGGATACTCTTCTCTCCCTATCCTTGGTAGGTGATGCTCTTCTCTCCTTATTCTTGGAAGAGGATGCTCTTCTCTCCCTATCCTTGGTAGAGGATGCTCTTCTCTCCCTGTCCTTGGTAGGTGATACTCTTCTCTCCCTGTCCTTGGTAGGTGATGCTCTTCTCTCCCTATCCTTGGTAGGTGATGCTCTTCTCTCCCTATCCTTGGTAGGTGATGCTCTTCTCTCCCTATTCTTGGAAGAGGATGCTCTTCTCTCCCTATCCTTGGAAGAGGATGCTCTTCTCTCCCTATCCTTGGTAGGTGATGCTCTTCTCTCCCTATCCTTGGTAGGTGATGCTCTTCTCTCCCTATCCTTGGTAGGTGATGCTCTTCTCTCCCTATCCTTGGTAGGTGATGCTCTTCTCTCCCTATCCTTGGTAGGTGATGCTCTTCTCTCCCTATTCTTGGTAGGTGATGCTCTTCTCACCCAATCCTTGGTAGGTGATGCTCTTCTCTCCCTATCCTTGGTAGAGGATGCTCTTCTCTCCCTATTCTTGGAAGAGGATGCGCTTCCCTTGTCAGATGTTGGTCATTCTCTCCTTTCCAGCAGTAGAGTGTTTTCCCTAGGTAGATGATCCTCTTCCCATTGCTGCCCTTGGTCAATGATGTAGACCCATCCCAACCCTTGTTAGGTGATGTACTTCCTTTAATTCTTTCCAGTGTGCTCTGTAGATATCAGATGTAATACAGCGATATGACATCCTCAGAATATGTCCATCATTACTGTTCCAGTAGTCACAGATATTTTCATTGGTCAGATTCTGCAGATTCCTTTACAAATTCAGAAATACTTGGCGATCTTTTGATATATAATATAAGATGACATATTTTCATGCATGCATGTTTTTCATTTTATGATTAATAGACTTTGATAACCTTCTATGTAAAAATTAGCACCAAAATCTCCAAACTGATAAATGTTGATAGAGGATGTTCTGTCTTTCTTTCTTCTTCCATAGGTAGATAACATTCTACCATTCCTACCTTAACCCCAGTAGACTTCCAGAACGAAAACAATAATGATTTTTTAGTTAGATTGTATAATTTGTTCATGAAGAAGAAAATAATACAGAATTTTATCCATAAAAGATGAGATATTCAATGAATTTTATGCAAAACTTGCTGAAATCATTGTCTGTTCAAATATTTTTTTGTCTCTGTGTGTGTTTGTTTGGGGGGCATTTCTTTTTTCCAAATTCATACAAACTTTCTGAATATCTTGATTTTTTTTTTTTTTTCTTTAATTCTTATTAGTGTTGAGAGTGTTACACAGCACTAATCCTCAGTTAGAGAGCAAGCTTGGAGCGTTTTACAGTCCACATTCCTACTTACGAAATGGGCTGCCTGCATGTATAGAGCTGACTTAAGAGCTCCCTGATGGTGCTACATGCAGTTTTTTCCCTTGACATCCAGTCATATTTCAGTCTCTCAACATTTTTTTTCTCATTTTAGTTGTTCATGGATAATGCATGCTTTGTGTATATATCTTGCACAGTACAAACAGCCAACTTAGCCCTCTCTTCTCAAATTTGGTAATGGGATTTTATGTGTACAAGATTTTATGCATGCATTCACACATGGAGCCTTGATTTGTAGTCTCATTCAAAAGACTTTTCGGGACACAGAGTCAGAACCACTGTTACTTTAGGGAAAATTCCGCCTATACTAAAACAGCCTAGTTGAGAGTCAAACTTGCAATAACAGTATCACAGGTCCAGTGCTCTACTAACAGCCTGTTCTGGGTTCAGTTGCTACAGACTCATATGGGTGAGCCATTATTGCTTTTACTGGTGTTTTCAATTTATTATTCAGACCTAATGCTGATCTTTGTGCAATAATGCCAATTTTGTATTGTCTTCTCTTATCTGAATGCTGTGGCTATGATATTGGAAAGAGAACGTTGTAAAGAACCAGTAAGATTTGATTGTTATACAGTAGAGATTTTGTTGCTGTTGTTCAGAATGGTGAAGAGAGCAGTGCTGACAAAACCACATCTGTATCTGCTGCTGAGGCTTCTGCTCCTGCTCCCGCTCCTGCCAAGCCAAAGTGAGTCATGGAAACACAAGACATGTGGACAAGGCATCGCAAAATAAATGCATGCAGAACAAATGATACGTTCAAGATAGTGAAATAGTTTTTACAAACCACAGTATCTTGTGCTAGAAGATTGGTGTGCTGTCAAGTCATTATTTAGTCAAACCATCCCCTCCTCATGTTTTCCTTCTCCTTATCCTCTCACCCAGACCATCCTCTCCTCCTGCTCTAGTCCCCCTAAATTAACCAACACACAGATCCCTCCCCCCACCGCCCAACCGCTACCCTACATGCAAAGCTCACAACAGAATTCAGGGCAATGTTTTTTGAAACAGATATGTTTTAAGGCTATTTCTAAACTCTGGCAGAGATAAGATGCCACCCAGATTGGATAGTTGCAAGTTCCAAAAACGTGGAGCAAAGGAACTAACACTGCATTCTTCCCTTGTCGCCATTTTGCCTTTTGAAAGTGTCAAGAGCCTTTCATCGGCAGCTGTTGACATTTCAGCGAAATATCTCTTCCTATTTCGTTTTAATAGGAAAAAAAAAGTAGAGGAAAATTGAATGTAAACTTTAAAAAGAAAGTTAGTTAAAACTTTCAATATGTTTCTGTATCAGTTGCTTCTTTGATTGTGCAAATGACAGGATACAGACAAGGTCATTACCTCTTGAAACAGGCAGAAGTTGAATTGCTGAAGCATGGTGGTGTTTTCACCACAGAATTAATCATCGCCAAAAATTATTGTACATGAACCTTTGAACTGTTTTTGAAACACTGCACAGATACAAATTTCAGATTAGACTATATCTACACATGGAGGTTGGCCATTTCCTTTTGCACCCTGTTACATAATGAGCAAGTCTTTATATATTTATTAAACGAACCAATTGCTGAACAAACTCAGAAACACCATCTCTCTTAAAATGTTCAACAAATGTTTGAGAGATTAGGTTTGAGCTCAGATGAGGTAAGGTAGTGAAATTTTTTGTATTAATAATCAACTGGGTGTATGTGCAGGAGAGAGGAGGCAGGAGTGAATTTTTGTGTAATTAAATCAACTGGGTGTATGTGCAGGAGATGAGGAGCAGGATGATTTTTTATTAAATCAACTGTGTATTGCAGGATCCAGAGGGACATTACTGTTTTTTTTTTTACCACAGTGCTTGATTTGTGTTGTCTGTTGTCACATCCTACATTGGCGATATGCATGAAATATAGTTTTACCATAAATTTTGTCATTGACTTACAAAAAAAAGAAAAAGAAAAAGTTGGGGAGGGAGGGTGAGTGGGGGGGGGGGGGGGGGTACATCTCAATTGATAATGTCATTGACTTAAAGAAAAAAAAGTGTGTGGGGAGGTGTATAATAACTGGAAAATTAAAAAAAAAAAAGGGGGGGGGGGAGGGGGCATAGGTGTAACACAGAACAGGTGGTTGTGCAGAGACAAAGAGACAGTCTGACACACCTGTTGACTAGCAAAAACATGAAGGTTTGAGAACTTACCAAGAGTGTTTCTAACTGCACTGGAGACCGGTTGTTAATTTAATCAAGGGAACAACTAGAAGTGAAAGTAATAAATCACAATTGTCCACATTGTAACAATTTTGCCAGGGCGTTGTTAAGCTGAATTCAATATTCAGTCATCATTTTGTGTTCATTCTCAGTTCAAAAAGTCTGCAGTCTCCTGAGAATAACGAAAGATGAGAGTTTCATCTCTGACATTTTTTTTTTTTTTTGGTACTTCATTGTCATTGTTCGAGAAGATATTAGGTTGATTATTGTCAGATACCATCTCGTTGTAGATCGCTTGTCAGTGGGTGTTTTAGAGTGCTTGTTTTGCTTGTGTTCCTGCAGGTATGATTGGTACCAGACAGCCACCCATGTGGTGGTGACTCTCCTCCAGAAAAACACCAAGAAAGAGGATTTGGTTCTCGACACACAGAAGACTACAGTGAGTAAGAGAGCCGGCATATTGTTTGGCAAACAAATTCTGCAGTGTTGTTGTGTTGTGCCAGGCCATGTTGGATAACTTACATACCACAATAGATTTTTCTGACTGAAACAGCCCAGTTATTGGCTATAACTGACATGGCTTCAACTTCCTTGAAATCAGGCCGTCCCCCAGTGGGAGAGGTATTCAGTGTTGTGCAAAAATCACATACTATTTCTTTATGTAGAAGATAATTTTTGAAAGACCTGTGTTTCTGTACACTCTGGGGCATTTGTACCATTTTGCAAAACTTATGCTATTTCCCCACTCTTCCAGAAAAATGTTCTAGTAGGTTTGTAGTTAATGTGAAAGTCATTTCCTCTTCTTTTTCGTTAGTTTTTGACTTAGAAGACTGGCTTTTTTGCATCAAGCAATAAAACATGTTTTGCCAGCTGAATTTTGAACTGCGGACTACTAAGCACCAAACTAATGTTTTAAAAGAGAAATGCAGGAAAAAAATCCTGCAAATCGTGCGTAAAATTCTTGTTGTGGAAGCAGTTATCTGTATCTGTCAGTGTTTTGGTATGATTAACCACTGGAGTCACCTTTTTTTTTCTAAGTCGCATCTGCGTTACACTGTTGTTGTTTTTTTAACCTCCACTGGCACAGGAAAGCGAGAGTGTGTGTGTGTTTGTGGATGTGTGTGTGTGTGTGTGTGAGATTGTTCTGTATCAGTAAATGTAGTGTTTTATTAGGCATTTATATATTTGCAGTGAGTACACATGATTATTATATTGCCTTTCTGGTTGGTTTTGGTATGTTTTATTGTTTGTGTAAGGAAATATGAATTTTTTTGTTAAGGAAAAAAAAATGTTGGTCACATGTCTGCTTTCCCCAAACCACTCGTGGTCACACTCAAAAGAAGCTATAAAAAAAGAAAAATTGGTATTTGGGAGGAGGAGGGGCTTGAATTAAAGCACTTTGCAAAAGACAGCCACTGTCACTACTTCTTATGGTATCAAAATCCCATGTTTCATGTTCAAGCCTTCTGAAACAACTCTAATTTAAAATGAAACATTGGATCACTCTTGATGGGCATATCAGTAGTTAAGTAGTAAAGGCAAATGGTGGGATCATTGGTTGAAAGGTTGAAGTTCTTGGTTTATCATACACTTCTAGTTCATTTTTGACTGCAAAAATCCCATACTTCTGTTAAAAAGAATTGACAGGTTTCAGAAGAAACTATTAACGTCATGAAAGTTGCCAAACTACACCAGATTTTCTGAACATGGTCTTCATTGTTGATGAGAAGTGCTCCAACAGCATATTTCAGATGCACAGGTCTGTTCTTTTCATTTCTCATAGAACTGTTCTGGCCCAATTTTCCATGAGTTTTGTTTTTCAGCTGTTTTTGTAGTGTGCTTTGTAATGATTATTGAGTAACATCATAGCAAAGAATAGGAATGTAGGTGTGAAAAGTAGATGTATATATTCTGCACATTTCATCTCTCTCTCTCTCTCTCTCTCTCTCTCTCTCTCTCTCTCTCTCTCTCTCTCAGGATGTACATGGTTAACACACGGTTTGTATATAAAAGAAATCGTATGTATAATGAAAGGGTAATTTCTGCTTTGCAAGTTTTTTAATAGAAGATCAGTGATTTTTTTTTGGGTAAGATCTCATCTATTAAGGTTTCTATACAGATGCTCACAATATGATTGAGCTGCAGACATGGGCTGATGGAGACAGAGGTAATTTTTGTTCTTTTTGGTGTATGATCTGACATTGTTCTTGTGGCGTGAAATCACAGCTGAAAGTACACACCAAGCGGGCGGACGGTGAGGATGTGGACCTTGAAATCCATTTGAGTCATCCAGTTATGCCTGAACAGACTGTGTCCAAAGTCATGGCATCCAAGGTAAGTCATCGTGTGTGTGTGTGTGTGTGTGTGTGTGCGCGTGCGCACACACATGCACATTTGTGTGTGTGTGTGTGCAAGAATTACAAGAAAGAAGGACAATTATTGGGAAGCGTGCACATTGTGTGCTTGTGTTTGCGTGTGCTTGTGTGAAATTAGTAAGAAAGAGGACACTTATTTGAAAGTGTGCACACAAGTGTGTAATTTGTGGTTGTGTTTGTTAGCATACACTGGAAATGTGGTAGATTAAGAAGAATCAAATGTGACAGGTGTCTTGATTTTTTTTTCAACCCATTCATTTGTTGAAGAAAGTCATTTACAAACTTTCTGTATATTTTAGAAAGTCTGTATAAGCCATTATTGTACTTACTGAATTATTCCGGTGTGCATTTTCTTTTTAGCCTTTGTCAATGAATAAGATTGATCTTTCAACATACGAGACAAGCACTAGATGTCTGTGAACTTCAGTGTAATGAGGTCAGCACATAATTTCTTTTTTTTTTTCTTTCATAGTGACTAGGTTTTATTGAAAAAAAGATAAAACAAAAAAGGGTTTCTGGCATTTCGATGCTGCCTTAGGTACACTTTGTTCATTTCAAGTTGTCAGCGGCAATACAGTCCTGTGCTACAAGTCACAGTGAATTAATGGGTGAAATGCTGTGGGGTATGTGGACAGGTGGAGATAAAACTGAAGAAGGCAGAGGGAATACAGTGGACCAAGCTAGAAGGAGACGAACAAACTTATGCTCTCAAAGTGGTGGCACCTGCTTCTGCTGTACCAGGTAAGACTACAGTGAAATGGAGAGAACTATTGCAGGGGAAGTTGTTCGTCTTTCTTCTTTCTTTTTTTTTTTTCTTTTTTTTTTTCTAATTCTATGTCCACTTCGCCCATGTTCAAGAAATGTATGTCATGTTCTCAGGATGGATTTGAGGATGCATTTCATAAGAGTGCCTGTTATATGTCGCAAGCAGAATATGATGAAGTTAATGATCTAAAACTCATGCTGCTTTCCTTTCTAGCTTTTTTCTGCTGCTCACGCTTTACTGTTGTTGATGTTCGTTTGTTGTCGCTTTTTTAAAAACTTCTGTGTGTTTTGTATTACTGTATTCACATCCACTTTTTTTTTCATAGTAGGAAGAGAAGGAGTGAGCAAGGGCTGAGGAGGGGAGGGGAATTTGAAGTATAAGTGTGCCAAATGAACTTTGATATAGTGCTAGATTTTACCATCTAGTTCTGCCTACTAGTATCATGAAATGTTAAGAAAACATATAAAAGGTCTGGTGGCACCCCCCTCTCCTTCCACTCCCACCTCCCCTCAAGACAACACAAAATGTAAATATGTCAAGTGCATGGCAGCGTTGGCAGATGATACACACAATATACAGCAGTGAAAACAGCCCATGCCATTTAAGTATGAACATCAGCTCAATGAAATGTTCATTATGTCATCATACGTTTACAAAACAGAGGGGGATGTCGTGGATGGATAGGCAAGAATGTTGATAGTATTGTCTCATTGCAACAGCATCATCATATCCATGAGAATTTGAAAAAAAACAAGCAAACAAATAAAGGAAAATACTAGAACCACCATGGTTTCAAAATCCAGCAAAATTATCAGTACTTGCAGGATGATTTCTGTCAGTTCTTATACTTTTTAAGATGGTATTTCACACTTGTGGACAGTTGTTGCACTTATTGTAATTATATGTATAAACTTTCTATTCAGCATGGAATTCACCACTGTTTTATGTGTATTTTAACACATGCATACACATATCATATAAACACAAGTATCAACATTAGATGCAATAATGTCTGTTATCTTTTAGAAATGTCTCCTTTTTTTCTTTTCGCAGTCAGTGGAACAATACTGTACTGCTTCCTGTCTCATACATAAATGCTGTCCTTAATAAATGGTTGGGGGGGGGGGAGGGGGGGGTTATGTTTGTTTTATATTGTTTTTTTTTTTTTTTAATGAGCTGGAGTCAAAACTGCTGTTTGGATTGGCCTGGAATTAAGAACAGGTGATCCTTCAGTACCTGCTAAAGGTCAGAGGCGAACTCCCTGAAGTACGAACATTCTCCAAGTTAGTGCTGTTAGCCTTAATTAATCGATTGACACATGATGAGCCTGTGAGCTGAGCCATACACTCCTGCAAGACTGAAGTTGGCTGGCTGGCTTCTCGCAGCTCTCCACGTTGTCATGGTGTTCCTCTGCTGCTCTTCACTCCCCACACTACCCCTCAGCCACCCAGCTCCTGCAGCTTTTTGCCAGTCACTGTATTCAGTACCAGAATCATGGGATTAGCCTAGGTTCATTATAGTGACAGCGAACACAGCCCCACCCCCCACCCCCCCCCCCCCCTCTCCCTCTCTCTCTCAGCGACTCTTGAGTTGCCCTCACACTTCAGATATCCTCCTTTACCTCCCTCCAATCATCAGTGTAATCTTTGGCAGTGTTGAAAATTGTTGTAGACATGCAGAAAGAGACAGAAAGGCCCATGGAGCAAGTGGGATTATTGAACATATGAAACCAGGTTAAAATATGATCATCTCCTGAATAAGATGGCAGTATGTTATTATGCATTCATGAATTTTTGGCAACCCTCCCCCCCCCAATGTTTTTTTTTCTTGTATCGAAATTATTTGGAGAATTCAGTAACAGAATTATTCTCCATTCATAAACTCTGCCTCACCTTTTTTTTTTTTTTTTTTTTGCTCTCACTTAAATTTTTATCTGTAGTCATTTTCCTTTCAACCTGTTTTGTTCAGTTGAGGTGGTGCAGCAGCAGCCAACAAGTACCCAAGCTCCAGCCACTACACCCGCAACTGGGACAAGCTGGAGCAAGAGGTGAAGGAGGAGGAGAAGAACGAGAAGCTGGAAGGGGATGCTGCCCTCAACAAGCTCTTCCAGCAGATCTACTCTGATGGCAGCGATGAAGTGAAGAAAGCTATGATGAAATCCTTTGTGAGTAGCTGTCCTGTTGTATTTTGAATTGTGTGAAATAGTGAGTTGTGTGTGTGTCTTTGAGAGAGATAGAGAGAGAGTACTGCCTGATGATGCTAAGAAATAAAAGGTGCAAGCTTTCAGTAAAAGCTTGAGTATGTTTGAAATGGAGTAAATTTAGTTTCTCTTTAAAGGCAAACTTTTTTTTCTTTTAAATAGCCCTTGCTTACTTAAGTAAATTGAATTGAACATTTGATTGAAGCTATCAGTGTATGTTGTATTTATATTGATGCAGCAAATGATGCTTCTGCAGCCACCAGCTACAGAGATGAATGTCAGTAAACAAATGGATCAATATTACTTTGGGCTGTAAAGTACAAATTGAGAGAAAATATTTTTCTGAAATTTCAGTATAACAGCGCAAAAAAAAAAGAAAAAAAAGATCAAATTTGCATTAATGGCTATTGAATACAACAGTGTGACTGCAATAAAATAAGATTGGAAAGTTTCACACTGTTGTGTGCCTGTTTTTTTTTTTGAACAGTCAGAGTCTGGTGGAACTGTACTGAGCACCAACTGGTCTGAGGTGAAGAAAGAGAAGGTGGAGGTCAAGCCACCAGATGGAATGGAATACAAGGCGTACGAGAAATAGACCAGAGTGTATCGGGGCACCCATTCAGCAGTTTACACAAAGGTTGCTTTGACGTGTCAGTTGTTTGCCAGTTCTGTGTTTAACCTGTATGACAAACATTACATTTGTACTGTCATCAAGTAATTAACTTTTTCTTGTTGCCTCAGGCATGCTGGTTTTGATTTTGTGAATGTACGTATGCATGTATTCATGATGCAAATGGGATTTTGGAGAATATAAAGATTTGACATGTTGCGTGGACTCTTTTTTTTTTCTTTCATTGAAGAGTTATGACACTGACAGGTATTATTCATGTTTGTATTTGTTTGCATGATTTGTAAGGACCCTGTGTAAAATTTATATAGAATCACAGGGAAAACAGTGCAGAAAAAATATGAAAATATTTAGGCAAAACAAAATTATGTCATTCAGGTTTTTCTTCTTTTTTTTAAAATGGAATTTGAATGTTGACCCCCCATTGATCTGTGGAGAAATCATCAGGATGGTCTTGACATGTTTTGGTTCTGATGTGGATATGAGCGCATTTTCTAGAACATAATCATTGGTACACAAGAGTTCCCTGACAGATATTCATCTTCAGGTGAGCTGTTTAGGTCAGTTGCAGTTTGTTAGTGAGCTATGTGGTACGGCTTTAAGTCCACTGACCAGCAAAACTGTTGGTCTGATGTGCAAAGCAAGTATCAGAAAGGCATTCAGAATACATTTCGCATATACAAGTGATTCCATCACTGTTGCCATTGTTTAAATTTGTTACAGGTGTCACAGGAAAGGTTTAATAAAACAAATCAGCATGGTGAAGTGTGTGTGTGTGTGTTTTGTGAGAAAACATGACTGTTTCCAATTTTCTATTCAAAACAGCTCAGTAAGCCTAGCAGTCAGTCTCAGTTGAGCACTAGCATGTAGCATTATGCAAAATATGGGGGGGGGGGGGGTTCCCTCATTTGAGAAAATATTGTTCATGAAAGTTAGTGTTTTGAGCAATCTGTGTGAACAATACCATGGATCACAAGATTCAATAATGAAAGAAACTAAGGGTCAGCACACTGACATTATGCATACCTATAATTTGTTGAATTCAAAACTACCTTAAACCTATGATTTCACAACTCCAAAAGATTTTTGCTGTGTCTTTAACTAGTAATTTTTGTAAGTTCATCACTGTTCTATTTGTGAATTGTGGATTCATTACAAAGCAGTGGACATGAAAGAGATATGAAAGACTGACAGAAAAGACAAAAAGGAAGGTGGATAAAATATAACGGAAAAGATTAAAGGATAGACAAAAACATATGCTTCCATTCTGTTTGCTTTTTTCCTTTTGATAGTTGATTTTAAACAGATAATGTAAAGGAAAATTTTGGGAATACAATAGCTTGAATCAACTGTTCGCACAAACAGGTATTGGAAACACCCATTTTGTATTTTGACTTTTTTCCCCTTACACCTACACTTTTGACACTCTCTCTCTCTCTCTCTCTCTCACACACACACACACACACACACACACACACACACACACACACTAAAATACATAAACCTGAGTACATGCCATTGTCATGCTTAAAAATTTCCCAGATGCTGACTGAATCCAAGTATTGCCTACCAGACAAAGCAGATCTATCTGTTCTCCAGTCCTAAGCCTTTCTCAATATTATTTTCACAACTGTAGAGCATGCCAGTGATACAAAGGAAAGGATGACCTTGTCAGACCAAATCACCAGATCTGTCCATTCTGTCTGACTGGATTCTGACCTCTGACTTTCAACTGTTGACGAGAAGGCACAATCAAACTTAATCCTATTATGGAAAATTAAGCATTCATTGTCACCTATCACATCTATATTAACTGAGTGTAAAGTACAATGTGAAAGTTACTATAAAGAAGTCTGCAATAGCTTAATCGCCTTGAAAATGAATAGTTGCAATGTTCCTTAATTCAGTCAATGAAACGGCAAAAAAGCAAAGTTCATTCATTGTTTAATGGTGAGAAAAACAACAATGTTTTAACATAAACAATTCATGATTGTGAAATTGTCCTAGATCAAAACATGAATGCCACAAATAATGCAATACAATATATGAGCAAGCTTTCATTTTACCAGCAAGCAGCAGCACATAATTACCATTGTCATCAGAGGCATTCACACTCTCAAACACCTGCACAAGCGTGCATGCACATATTCATATTCATAATCTAGAATTAAGCAAACTGCACTTTCTTGCTTTGCGGGTCTAAATGTCTTTAATTTACAGTGCAGACTTTTGGCATTTAGCACTGCCTATTGGAGCATTTCTTTTCAGATACTAAGAATATTTTCTACATGCCATTGTAGCTGAACTTTGAGAAGCTTAAGAAGGATCATTTCCTGCAACAATGTTTTATTTAGTACATGCACACATTTTTAAATGAAAATTGTTAAAAGAAAAAAAAAAGAAGTTGAAAACGACTTCAATCTTGACAGTTTCTGCAATGAAAGCTGAATGATTTATGTGTTTCAGAATGAGTAGAATTCATCTGCTTGTGCATGACACTTTGATTATTAGTACACAGGATGCATACTAGTAATCATATATGTTTCACCATCCCATCAGCCTAAGGAGCCAAGTCTTCCAAACGATGGTGCTGGGATTTATAGTGTTTGCAAGGTGTTCTGCATTTGTTTTCATGGAACCTTGATCAATAGTCTTATTTGAATGACTTTAAGGGTGGGAAAAAAATTCCCCTTTATTGGACGGTTCTGCAGAGATTTGAATCGGCGACCCCAACATCAGGAGTACAACACTCTGCGATCTGACGACAGCTATTCTGGCTGCAGGTCACAGACTCTGGACATCCACATCATAGCCCTGTTCATGTTATTTATAGCCAAGCTGACTGCAGGGGGCTAAAACTGGACTAGGCATAGATCATAGCTGCTGCTGTGATGCCTTGCACAATTTGTGGGTGAATGCCAGGATTTGTGACTTTTTCCTGTTCAGGTGTTGTGCCAGGAGACTGCTGTGTGGTTGATGCCTGACTTCACCAATCAGAAGAGGGCACAATCAAATTAGGGCTGCTACTCAAATAGATTAATTGTAGAGCAACAGAAGATGATATACTAACCAAAAAGACATGATGGTTAATAGAACTAGAACCATACAAAAAAAAAAAACAAAGACAAAAAAAAAATGCACAGTAAATCTGTACAATCACACATTGCCTGTTTTCCTTGACAGACACAAAGTAGTTTTTGATGTATCGCTCTGCGAAGAACATCTAAATAGGCAATATGCACAACCAAGGTGCATGAAACCGTTCTATTGAAGGAGACTGCATAACACTTGCCGTAACTGCATGCATGCATCTTGTAATATACTGCTGGTGTTGATTTTCCATTCTGAATCTGATGTGCCATCTGCGATGGCCCTAAGTGGAGGACGGTCTTTCACACACCTAAACTGAAAACTGAAAAATAGAGAGAAACTGGCTTTCATATAACTAAATACCCTAAACACCACTCATGGTGGGTGTGTTTGGGCTGGTTGGGAATACAAAGTGAACTGGGGATAAGACGGACCCAAACTGCATGGGTGTATGCATCTAACAACAGAACAAAGTGACAAGCTGACAGAACAGCTGTATGTCTTCAAGTTCAATATGATTTCATTGTGAATATACACGAACTAAGTACAGGATTCAGGTTTCCAAAATGTTTTAAACTGAGTGAACACTGGGTATTGGGGTTTGGAGTGGGGATGGAAGGTCTCTTCTGTGACAAACCACTTAATACATTTTGCAAACGTTGTATGTCACATGTACAATGATAATGTACATTCTAATCATTTCAGAAAAGTAACACAAATCTCTGTTTTCGAAAGGCAAGCATGAGCTTACTGTAAACTTCATGATCAATTTCCACAATAAGTGAAAGAGAAAGAAGTTTTTCAAGGACTCTCGGATTTGTGTGGCTCATGGTAATTGTTTTGCGTATCCCCAAGAATGGATGGTCCATTTCAAGCCTCACATTGTGTGTCCACAAGAATTAACAGTCAAAGTAACAGCTCTCCAGTTGTGAAACTTGCACAAGTTTTTAAGTGACCACTCGTAAGTGTAAAAGCATAATGTGTGGGCTTTCTTCACCTGATGCTTTATTCACATAGGATCTTCGCATAAACTGGAGCAAATGACATCAGCATAGCCACAACAATGCTCTTGCTGTCTTGAAATGAAGAGAAGGTAAACGGTATCGTCGACCTTCTGTAGGTCTGATCTTCCATGAGATCTTGACATTATCATTTCACAGCATCAGTGTGGTCGTCACAGCATCTGTGGTGTTCAATGAATACAGGCAAACTGACTTCAGCAGTACAGTCAGAACTGCAAACTTGGTCATCAGTCACAGTACCCTCGTTAGCAGGGCTCAATTGGAATCATCAGTGGCAGGATAGTGTGCATGGCGCTCCACCCTGTAACCACGGAGGCCGGATCCTCCATTTCCACTGCCTCCTCCTTCCCTGGATGATGTGGATCGGCGTGACCTTGACCCGCTCCGACTGTGACCTCCACTGCTCTCGCTGGGTTCCTGCAGATAGGGAGGCACCATGGGGAAGAGGCCCAGCTGAGCAGCGATGGAGGAGGAGGGGAGATGGGTGGTGCGTGGACGACGCCTGGGATGGCCTGGGCGAGAGAGAGGCTGACTGACTTCCTGTTCCATCTCCTCTCTGGTGGCTGCCATGGCACGCTGCCGGATACTGAAAACAGAGCAACCGCCATCAACATCTTTTCTTTTATCGAAACTAGTGGTGAACAGGGCAGCAGCTGAGGAGGGGGAACAGGGGAGTGAGAGGGAGAGGGGGAAGGTAACACTGTTATGTCATATGAAATGACAAAGTGTTGGGATCAATAAATAAAGAACTCTCTCTCTCTCTCTCTCTCTCTCTCTCTCTCTCTCTCTCTCTCTCTCTCTCTCTCTCTCACACACACACACACACACACACACACACACACACAAATATACCCAAAGTGGAGTTGGAAAACAAGGTGTGTGTGTGTGTGTGTGTGTGTTAAAGACTGTGTCAAAAGCATGTTTACACATACACAAACATACATAATAGTGATAAGTCTCCCCTTTCTTCCTTCACCATTCCATCCGCCTCCCTCTCCCTCGCTCTTCTCAATTCTTTGCCCCCCCCCCCCCCCCCTCCTCTTTTTCTCTCTTTGCATCCTTCTTCCTCTTTATAAAAGTAATTCAGAACTTTACTAAAAGTTAATACTTCAGAGCCGATCTCACAGGAAAAGTCGGAAAACCAAACCAAGTTCATCATACATGCAACCAAATTGAATTAGAAAGCTTACGCAGCCAGCATCCTTTGCAACCCCAGGTCTTCCTCCCTCTCCTGGTCCTCCCTGTGTCGGGCTGAGGTCACGTCGTCCATGACCTCCATGACGTCCACTGGATCCAGGTCATGGTCTTCCAGGTCTTGCTCTCCTCCGCTCATCTCGTACTGCATCAGACGCTCACGCTCTCGCCGGTCCTCGTTGTCCAGATACAGAAGCTGTGAGCGGGACAAAAAATAAAAATGGATATATCTACATACAGATCTGACGTAATGTGTACTCTGCTTATGCCCTTGTGAGTTAAAGTGAAAGGAGGAACGTCTGTACAACAGGGGGGGGGGGGGGGGGGGGGGGGGGCGGAGAAAAGGAAACAAAAATCCATGGTCAATGGGGGAATCTATCTCCTGTTTTGAAAAGTCTTGATGCTGGATTTGTACCTGAAGAGTTTCTTTAAAGTTGGTCTGACTTTTCCTTTCTTTCTTTCTTTCTTCTTCTTTCAAATATTAATCCTCACTCACTCACTCACTCAGGCCCATAACTACAGAAGTAGTCGTTGGGGAAACCTGAGGACCGCAGATGCAACCTCCCTTCTCCATCTGTCTGCCGCCGGCAGCAGCTCACGTGTATGGAGTCCGGTCCATTCCTTGATGTTCTCATGCCAGTTCTTCCGCTCTCTTCCTCTTCTTCTTCCGCCCTCAATGGTGCCTTGCATGATTGTTTTGGACAGACTGGTGTGTCGAGTGTTGTGCCCAAACCATATCAGATTGCGTCTCTTCACAGTTGAAAGGAGAGGTTCCTGAGGTCCAGCAAGGTTCTCAATTCTGCTCCGTACATATTTATTGGTCCTGTGCTCTATCCAGGAGATTTGAAGGAGCTTCCTCAGGCACTTGCTCTCGAAAGCCTGGATTTTCCTTTCAGTTTCAGCCGTCAGTGTCCATGCCTTGCAACCATACAGGACAATGGAGACCACCAGGGCTTTGTAGAGTTTGAATTTTGTGGAGAATCGGATGTTGCTTTTCCACACTCTGTTCACTTTGGTCATGGCTGCGGTGGCTGTGCCAATACGAATTCTTATTTCTGTTTTGCAGCTTCCATCCTTTGTCAGGGTTGCTCCTAGATATTTGCTCCTAAATATTAATCCAGGTGCTGACTATGATCTTGAAATCGTTTTTAACCCTTCAAAATGAAACTGTAATTGTCCAACTCTGACTGCAATAGGGTAAGTGAGTCACACATCTTGCAGCCCATGCAAATACATGCACTAACAGCCACTTTTTTCCCCACAATCACACTCCCCATCCCCACTCACCTGGTGCGCGGAGACGGGATCTTTGAGGGTGACGTCATCCCTCTCGGACACCTCGCCCAGGGAACTGATGCCTGACAGGAACTCTCCTTCCGATGTGGACTCGAACGTGCAGGACTTGAACAGCTCGTTGTCTTCTGCCGATGCCACGGAGTTGAACTGCTCCTCGTGATCCTGTAATTGTGACACGTTCGCTTTATCAGAAGTTTTATGGGCAATGTTAGCTCGATTGTTTAAGGTTTAACCATAACATCCATCTCAGATGACATAGCCAACGGGGGTAAGTACCCTACAAGAATTGGGGACGGGGACTCATCTTGTAGGCTAGTACAGTGACAGTACCAGTATCCGGGGGGGGGGGGGGGGGGGGGGGGGGGGGGGGGGAGGGAGGAGGGGGGGGAGGGAGGAGGGGGGGGGGGTTCTTATATTGGTGATCGAACTCTCGACATAGTGCATGCGAACTTAGTGCTCTAAGCCGCTGACCTATTCAGACGCTGTCTCCTGGTCATACACTTAGGAAGAAAAAAAAAGCAAGTTTCTAAAGTCTTCATCCGTCTGCTTTCGGCCTTTCATAGGTCTAGGCTGCATGTTAGTGCCTTCCTCATCCTCCTTCCTTTCCTTTGTGCCTGCACGTGTACTTATATCATTACATCTGGGATGCATGGGCAGTCCTGTGTGTGTGTGGTGTGTGTGTGTGTGTGTGTGTGTGTGTGTGTGTGTGTGTGTGTGTGTGCGCACGCGCGCGCGCGCGCGTGTGTGTGTGTCTGTGCACGCGCGCGCGCGTGTGTTCTTCACATATTCACACACCGTCCGTATGGGTACGTGTGTGTGTGTGTGTGTGTGTGGTGTGGGTGGGTGGGGTGGGTGTTTCTCCACACTGTGCAGTTCCTTGTGCGTTAGTGCGCACACTCAAACTGCCGTTTTCCTGATGTTATGTGGGTTCGTGTTACTGCAACCAGATGATTACACACACACACACAGACACACACACACACACACACATGCCGGTATCTTTCCCAGCAAAATTCACTCACTTTACGTGCTATCTATCCAGTTGTCTTCAGGTCAAGATTCTCACCTTCATTTCTTTGTGCAAATTGAAGAGCTGTTCCACATCATTAGAACCCTTGGCTTTTGTGAAGGCGTCGTACAGTTTCTGCAGCTGGGTTCCGTGTTCACACACGTGGACAAACCGTGTGTTGATGAGCGCCTTCTGGTCCCGGATTCTCTGCTGAAGGGCTTGGGTGAGAGCTTCCTGCCGTTTTTCGAGAAGCAGACGATATTCAATGAACGTTTCTTTGATTTCGTTGCGAAGTTGTCGTTCCTGAATGTCCAGCCGTTTGGAGGCGTTGGCGAGGGCGTCAGAGCGACCTTTCATGAGTTCTAGTGTCTGGCGGCACTTCTCCTCCATCTGAACGGGAACAGATTTCGTCAATCAAACAAGTGGCCTGTTCGGCGGGCTACCGCAAAGGTTAGTCAAGAGCCAGGCTCTAAGATTTATTGAGAGAGGGTAATAATAGATTTGGAAAAAAAAATAGAGTCAAGTCAAAATAAATGAGAGCGAGAGATCATGTTAGCCTGCGAATATTTTGCAGGAGATTCATGTAGCTTTTCGACGTGAAATCACTTATCCGTTTTCTTATATTGCAAATACACATGATTTATCCACGGAATTGGAAACGCTTTACTCTGGCTGATATCTGTAACTTCAGAAAACTACAAACTTGAGTTATTGAACAGCAGAGCTGACCACTCAGACTGTTCCATATCTTTTGATCTCCCTTGTATCCTTGAATGGATCCTCAGGCATAGGCTCAAAGATTGTCCCCTACATTTTATACTGTTTCCATAATGCTTTTAGTTTTTCAGCAACTTTTTTGCTCTCCACACTTTCGTTTTATTCCATTTACTATCCTTCGCTGGCTGCTTTGGGGTGCTGTTGGATTCTTTTTTTTTAACCCTTGGTGGTGAGAACACCACAGAATTATGGACTGTGGTGTGTCTCTATTTGACACCAGGAGTGCAGACACAATCAGCCGTGTCTCCCTGATGAGTCCGATCCAGCGGACGAAAGGCCTAGGAGCAGGCAATACAAATAGATCTGCCTTCAGAAGGGATCACGATGGTTCCCTCAGGCAGCTAGTGAAGGGTTTCTCATATTTATAATATATTTCCCCCATTTTCTTCATCTTCATTTTTTTTTTTTTCTTTCTCAAAAAGTTCAAATCTTTGCGAAGTCATTATTATAATGACCGAAGAATTGTTAGCCTGCACTTGTTTTCCCCCACTACTTAATTGTTCAAAACTACAAACTTTACGGCTTTTTTTGTTTGTTTGTTTGTTTTTGCAGCTAGTGAGACCCGATAGACGCTTAAACCGATGTGTACATATGACCTGAATTTTCACGGTTACATAATTTATGGCGTGACTGTGTCCGAGTTAGATAATTTTTCTCTGTTTAGTGCCCCCCCCCCCCCCAAAAAAAAAAAGTAAATGTTCTTGAAACAGATATTTGATCTAAAGTAATCCACGGAATGTCCACCACCCTCCCGCGATTGAAATTATCATTTCTGTTAACACCATTGTCATATCATGCAACCATCAGTGGTCATTGATCGTTGCATCTTTACAGCACCACATCATATTTGTAAATGATCACCATCACCTTCATCCTTGTTATAAACATCATCATCACCATCACCAGCACCACCACATGATATTCATCAATGAGCATTTGCCATCATCTCTATTAACATCAGCAGCAGCAGCACTGCTACCATCATTACCGTCAACAACGTCATCATTTCTTAGATACCGACTGAATTCATCCTTCCTGTGGTTCTGAATACACTCAAATATTACCATGAGCCAGATTACGTTGCATACAATTAAACCAGGACACTACATACAGCCACAGACCTGGTTGAAATCTCCGGAGCGGTCGCTGAGAGCCTGCTTGACGTCCACAATGTTGTGGCCCTGCTGCTCCTTGTGGTCCAGAACCGTGCAGTCCCTGCAGACTGGCAGCAGGCATTTCTTGCAGAAGAAGTTGAGCGGCTGTCGCTCATGCTTGGTGCACACGTTCTGTGTCTTGGACACGGCCTGGAAGTGATCGAGAGTGGAGTGAATGGTCGATTATGTGATAGAAA
>CM065728.1:40656362-40708862 GCA_033310375.1 Conus canariensis | reverse complement strand
ATACATTTCTTTATTCTTGTTTGTTGTTTAAATCGTTTCTTTTTTCCTTTTAAAGTCATCTACGCATTAATGGATGAACTTTTTAATGTTGTGAAGATATGTGTGTTTGTTAAAAGTTTTGTAAGTCTTAGTCGCTAGTCATACTTAGTCCCTTAACGGGGCAAGGGCCGGATGAAAAAAAGCATGTGTTTGCTTATCTGTTACCCTTGGAAATAAAGATTATCATCATCATCATCATCTCTCTCTCTCTGTCACACACACACACACACACACACACACACACACACACACCACACACACACACACACACACACACACAACAGACGAGAAACAACAACAACAACACTGAACTTAAACTTACTTCCACTGAATAAACAGCAAGGTACATCTATTTTTAAAGTCAGTCTTGACATAAACCATGCCATGCCATCGACTGACTGTACCGCAGTTCTGGGTCCCAGAAATCCCTTCTACTATACCCATAGATTTATCAATCAGAACAAAGAAAAAAAAAAAAAGGCTTAGCTCACTCTGGACCTCATGTGTGGAGCTCACTGCCGACTTTTCTCATTAAAAAAAAAAAGAAAAGAAAAAACAGAACATTTCAAGAAACGTCAACATAAATATTTTGTGTTGGAATACTTTGATAAGTTAAAACCAAAATAAAGAAAGAAAGAAATAAACAAACAAACAAATAAATAGATAAACCTCGCACACACGGTGAACTCGGTGTCTTTAGATGCAAATGGAATACACTATACCCATTCCATTCAAGACCCCTAAGCTCCGCTTCCTCCCACCAACACCTTTCTCATCTTCCCAGCCCCACCTCCACCCCGTCTCTCTCTCTCTCTCTCTCTCTCTCTCTCTCTCTCTCTCTCTCTCTCTCTCTCTCTCTGCTTACTTCCTATATACTCTTATCCTTTGCCCACCTCAACACATCATTATCACATTAATACAGATGTCTATCGGAACTACAATTACACTGACAGTGTTCTTATGTCGATTTGTCAGTATGAATGTCATGTCTTGATGTCTGCATGACAAGAGCGGATTGTAAGACTAGGCCTCGGCTTATGATCATAATCCCTGAGTATTAAAGATCATTGTGCGTGTGTGCCTCTGTAGTGTGTGTATGTGTGTGCGTGCGTGCGGGGTGTGTGTGTGTGTGTGTGTGTGTGTGTGTGTGTGTGTGTTTCATACGCGTGCATTCGTGCATGTGTGAACGTGCATACTCATGTGTGCGTGTGTGTGTGTGTGTGTGTGTGTGTGTGTGTGTGTGTGTTCTCGATTGACTGAATGCATGCACATATGTCACACACTGACGTTGGATCTGTATGTGTGTCCTTAGAATTGTTGCATAAATAAACCATTATATGCACTTGGATTGCAGACTGACTTTCTTTCTGAACGTGCTTGCATCGCACACTGAAGCTGCATATGTGCTCGCATTACAGATTGGCTTATAAGAGTGTGGGCACAATACAGTCTACGTGTGCGAAAATGCTGCTCCTGTCAGACTTTGCCTCAGCAGTCTCAGACGGGAGAAATAGTTACAGTGAGGCACGTATAAAAGCCAAAACAAAACACATCAATACCCCTCCATTGACACACACACACACACACACACACACACACACACACAACACACACACACACACACACGCACGCACGCACGCACGCGCGCGCACACACACACACACACACACACACACACACACACACACACACACACCACACACTGAGAGTGAAGTAACTCGTTTACACAACATGACAGGGTTTCAGTACATTTTCTGTAACATGTTAGCTGTTACTACAGTGGGTCTACTCTGTTTGTTTGTTGAACATTTATCGGGTTTAGTTTTCCTTCGACAGAATGTTCATATATGAGATGGCTTCACGCAGTAGTGTCTGGCACTCAAGATCGACAATGATTGATAAGACAGAGTATTTACTGAATTGGATCGACTCAAAGATGTTTGTCAGGTAAACATTGGCCATGTAACTATCATGTCGTTAGCAGAGCAGCTGTCTTCTGCATGATATTTTGATAACGTGCTCATCACATCCTATTTGTACATAGAGACCGGGAGTATGTTATATATATATATATACACACACACACACACACACACACACACACACACACACACACACACACACACAACACATATACATACATACATACATAGATACACAAAACTGGATTATGCTCAGAATCTGTTTGAAAGTCGACCCCCCCCCCCCCTCCGTATCCACCCCTCCCTCTTTTCACATGCTCTGCAAGACGCAAGAAACAACGGATGAAAATAAATGGAGTGTGATTATTTTGTGGAAGCGAGGCGGCTGATAGATTGATAGGCTCGCATGTCATTTCTGAATCCTTGCTGACATCAGAGTCGCATTTCAAACAATACAATCAAGGCTCCACGAATTCTTGCTACATTGGCAAGTGGCAGCGTTTCATGGCATACTCAACCAGCGAGCTGCAAGACAAGATTGTGACATTGGCAAGGAATTGGTGAGGTATCTTGGAGCACTCTCAAATGCGAGAGAATGTGGCCGACAATTCTAATGTCCTCTGATCAACGCTCAAATGGTTAGTAACGCTCTGGCACCGTGACTGGTGCATAAAACGAGAACATTGGCTCTTCAACAAGAAGACGGGTAAAGAACTTCAAGAAGTAGCCATGTGGTACACTGAACTTTTCTCAGTTTCTTCCTGTTTCTTCGCTCCTCTTGTCTGTCACTTTCCTCCTCGAGAGTACAGGCTGGTATATCTCGAATTTTTGCGACTATGAAAGCCGCCTCGGGCTAATCTAGTCATTCGCAAATTTTTGCAATTAATCTTGGTTTGGTTCCGTCGGGGTCACCGGTATCGGCGAGTCCATGGGGGGCTGTCGTTGGACGGACGTTGTGGCACCCTCCGGAGGGAGAGCTCACTCACGCCGGCTCCGCGACTAAGCAATAATATTATTGTCGTCAGTAGGGGGCTTAGTAGATGGTGTCCTGCGTATGTTAGATCAGAACAGGTACCACTGAACACCACCGAAGTGACTCGGCAGCAGTGCAGTGTCTCCTCCGGTGGGTTGCCTCTTGACGGCTTGACATTGACTGCTCCCTGTGGATTGCCGGGTGCCGGGGCTGCGGCGGGGCCGACCGGGCTGTGGCTGCGGACGGGGTGTCGGAATGAGCGGTGTGGGTGCACTGCCTCTGAGGTGGCGCAGACGTTGGGAAAGCAAAAAAAAAAAAAAAAAAAAAAAAAAATTGCAATTAAGAAACCAGCTGGTTACCTCAGGTAGGATTTGGCTCATGTATCGTCTGTGTATAGAAATCCTTACAACAAAGTGAAATGATCGGTGGCAGTTCGTTCTGAAACGATTGGTGGGGAAAGGGCGGACTGATGTTTGCATCCGTCTCGTTTTGTTCCGAGAGAATGCGACGCTCAAAACTCGTCTGTCAAAAATGTTTTAGTGCGCAGTTTCAATCAACAGCAAAGAATAAGTCTCAAAATCGACACGGGTGCCAAGTGCAGCGTACTACCTTTGAATCACTTCAGACAAGTAAAGGCCAAGGAAGTGATCAACAAGACAAAAGCCGTGAACCTGGTGGCGTATGGTGGAGAACGATTCTCAACACTAGGCACAGTGGACCTTCCATGCGAAATCGGCGATGTTTCTGAAGTGGTCAGTTTTCAGGTCATTGACAGGCAAGCTGCACCTGTTCTTGGTCTAAATGATTCTTTGCGGTTAAAACTCATTGAGCTAGACAAGAACGTCCATGAAGTCGAAACAGATGCAGACAGTGATTTCAGAGAAGGGATTCTCCAGGACTTTGCTGACTTATTCGATGGTGTTCCCACCCATGTATGTCATGAGAATCGACCCCAGTAAACCCTCTGTCATCAAGCCTGCTAGAAAAATTCCCCAAGCCATGGAGAAGAAGGTCAAGGAGGAGCTGGTTAGCATGGTGCAGAAAGGTGCGATCATCCCAGAAACTGAGCCAACTGAATGGGTATCCCAGAGGGTTGCAGCCGAAAAGCAAAATGGTGACATCAGAATTTGCCTGGACCCCAGGGACCTGAACAAAGCTTTGCAAAGACTGCACAACCCGATGCTCACAGCTGATGATGCGGCCTCAAGGATTGGACATGAAAAAGTGTTCTCAACACTCGATGCAAAAGCTGGATTCTGGCAGATCAGAATGAACAGGGAGTCGTCCCGCAAAACCACATTCAGCACACCATTTGGCAGGTACAGGTTCTTTCGCATGCCTTTTGGAATAAACACTGCCAGCGAAGTCTTTCAGCAAGCTCTCGAACAACTGTTTCAAGGCTATCCATGCGCCATCATCATTGATGACATCCTGATTTGGGGCTCCACCATCGAGGAGCATGATGCAAACCTCAAGAAAGTCCTCAATGGAGCACAAGAAATAGGCTTGAAGCTGAATCTGAGCAAATGCAAATTCAGAACAAAGAGTATCACATTCGTGGGACACAAGTTCACGGCAGAAGGATTGAAACCCGACCCAGCGAAGACAAAAACAATCAAAGCCATGCCAGCACTAGAAAATCAAGCAGCTCTCCAGAGATTTTTGAGAATGACGAACTACCTGAGCAAGTTCATCAAGGACTACAGTGAGAAAACTGCCATCCTCCGGAAGCTTCTCAGAAAAGACACAATTTGGCACTAGACTGATATGCTTTTCAAAAGCTGAAGGATGATCTCGCAAGCCCACCTATTCTGAGGTATCTTGATCCTGCAAAATCCGTTGTCTTGTCGGTCGACTCATCGAAAAATGGCCTTGGGACAGTTTGCCTACAGGACGATGCTCCGGTTGCATACACCACAAGACCCCTTTCCGATGCTGAAACCCAGTATGCTCAGATTGAGAAGGAGCTACTAGCCGCTGTTTTCGCCGGCAAGAAGTTCTCTGATTTCGTGTATGGACGGAGAGTAATAATTGAGACCGATCACAAACCCTTGATCTCCATTGTGAAGAACCCTCTCTATGCTGCCCCTGCACGACTACAAAGGATGCTGCTCCAGCTTCAGAGATACAACTTTGAGTTTGTTTTTAAGAAGGGGAAAGAACTGTTCCTTGCAGACACACTTTTAAGAGCGTATCCTGATGAATCTCCAGAAGATGTGGATTATGACTACGATGTCATAAGAGTCCGGTCCATTTCCCCTTTCAGAATGACTGAGCTTCAGCAGGAAACACTTGCAGATCCTGACTTGCAAAAACTCGCGAAGGTTATCAAAAATGGATGGCCAGACCATGCACGTGGTGTACGAAAAGCATCAAGCCTTTCTTCCCATTCCGAGATGAGCTGGTGATTGAAAATGAAAGGACAAAGAACAGTAGTCCCCCAAGTCTCTGCAGTCAACCTACATCACCATCCTTCATAAAGGCCACATGGGTCCAGAGCGCACAAAGAAACTGGGCAGTGATGTTGTCTTCTGGCTGAACATGTTCCAGGACATTGAGAATGCAGTCTCTCAGTGTTCTGCGGGTTAAAAAAATCACCAGCAGAAACAGCCACTCATAAATCATCCAGTGCCTGACCTTCCCTGGGCTAGTTTCTCATCAGACATCTTTGAGTGGGACAACCATCAGTACTTGGTAGCAGTGGACTCATTCTCTGGCTGGTTTGAATTTGAGCTGCTCTCCAACATGTCTTCGTGTTCAGTGATCACCAAGATGAAAAAACTGTTCGCCATCCATGGCATTTCAGAAAAACTCACCACTGATAACGGCACACGGTTCCCCAGCTGTGAATTCGGACTGTTTGCCAGACAGTGAAACTTCACTCATGTCACGAGTAGTCCACACTACTCCAAATCCAATGGACTGGCATAAAATGCTGTCAAGCAGGTAAAACAACTGCTGGAAAAAAGCAAGACAGATCACTCTGATGTCATGCTCGGCCTCTTCAACCTAAGAAATACACCCAGGGATGGTATGGGCTCACCAGCTCAGCGCTTACCGTCCAGGAGGACCCCCACAACACTCCCGACCTCTTCAAAGCTGCTCAAACCCAAGGCGCTGAATACAGCAAAGGTGTTCTTGCAGCTGAAGAAAGCTTGTCAGCAACAAAAGTAATCCCCTAATAAGACTGCGAGGGATTTAAGACCGTTGAACCCTGGTGAAGTCGTCAGAATGCAGACGGACAAAGGCTTTCAACGCCTCGCTACAGTCAAAGCTCCTCGCGCTCCCAAATCATACGTGGTTACCGCAAATGAAACGGACTATGTACACAACCGACGTCACTTGATCCTGGTCAATGAGCCCAAGCCATGCAACTCACAGCCAAGCTGTCACCTTTCTACGTATGTGCCAGGCCCGCAGATCTATGGAGAGAAGCAGTCGCCCATCGTGACTCAGCACTATCAGGCAGCAGCAGTCCTGCACCTGTTTATTCCCCTTTCCAAACCCTGTCAGCTGCCTCTTCCCCACACTCGCTCCACCATACCCCAACGTTTGTAAGGAATCAACGCCCCCACATCAGCCCTTTTCCCCAAAAACAGTGCTGAAGCTTCGGACCAGGCAAACTCGTCACCAACATAGACCAAACGGACGGACCAGACCCCAGCCATGCCACAGCCAGTTGTGACCCGCTATAGCAGAGTTGTGAAGCCAAACCCAAAATATGTTGACTAGAAGCTGCTTGTCACACTCCCTCAATCCCCTGCTCTTTGGAAGAGACTTGATCTGTGTCTTATTCCAAGAATAGCAGTTCTACAGGCTAGACTTTTGTTGTTGTTGTTGTTAAAGAAAATCAGAAGTTTTCTCTTATTTTCAGGCTTTATTTCTTTTAAACCTGTGAGATAGTCAACTGGTGAAATCCAGTGTTGAGATAAGCCCAGTGGTCAGTTTTGCTCATTTAGCAAAATCTGTGGCTAAATCCAGATGGACCTTATTTCAGGATGATTTTTTTCTTTATTGACAAGTAACATTTTTCTTTTCTATAAAAAAAAAAAGTAAAAAGGGATGATAATTGTTTCTTAGCTGAACCAAAAGACTGGTGAAATTGTAACCCCCACATAAAATGAGGAATTTCCGTGGTAGATTACAGCCATGTTGGTTCTGCAAAACATTAGTGTAAACAACAACAACAACAACAACAAAAAAGAGTCAAAAATTGCACAGATGCTGAGAGACGCAGAGGCCCAGCTGCAACCAGAACAAGCTGAGAGGGCTTTAGGGCTGCTCCCTGCCACTACCAACAGATGTGGGTGACTGTCTTGTTTTGGAATTGAATTTTATACATTTGTTTATATTGCAGGCTTTCATTATGGTATAGGGAAAAAAAAGGAACTAAGTAACTAAATGATTAGCCTTAAAAGTTTTTCCCAAAGAAGGAAGGAGTTGGAACAGAAATGAAATTTGCACCTGGTGGGCCACAGGGTTGGCCACATGGTTCTAGGTAGACTGAACAAAGACTGGTAGGCCTTTGTGACTAGAATGTAGCAAGCCTTCATGCAACCTACTTTTCACCTGTGGACACTTGTATGAAATAGTTTATAGTAGAATGTAAATGTTTTGGAAAGGATTCTGGTTTGATGTTCTGAATTATGGTTTATTCAGAATGTGAGAATTTTTTTTATTGTGTATTGTATTGGTAAGATCTGTGCTGATTTTGTCCATGTGTATTTGATCAGAATTAGGGCAAGTTGCTCTCAAAGATATGATGGGATTTGTATTCATTGTTTTGTATAATTCTTGTGGAAAAACAATATAAATGTGCTGGTAAATAACAGAGGGGAAAAAATGGAGAAGTGAGATACCGGTTTGGAAATTGATGACCATTGGGAAATTAATATTGGAAGGGCGCAGGAGCGACCAAAATGGGGGTGATATGAGGTGTTGTGGGAAACACACCTCGTATCAGAAATGTTGAGTACACTGTGACGTGGAGATGTGACGGTGTTGATGATAATTATTGAGCAGGAAATACTCAGTAACATTCAGTGTATACTTTGTTTGATTTTCCTCATGGGAAAAATCTTGTACAGGCAAAAGATAACACAGGATGACAAAGCAGTTTATGACCATGCTGTTTGGCAAAATGGCAGGGTTGTGAAACATGTGGTCAGAGACAAAGGGAAATTTTCCATGTGGCATGGGTGACATGCGACTCACTGACTGGTTTCCCTACTGTAAAAGCAGAGGACTAGGGAAAGTTAATTTATTGGCATATTTATTACACATTGTTTTCAGTTTTCTTGTAACATGTATTTGTTGACTTTGCAAGTGTATTTTTAATATGTTTAAGATGTTATGGTTTGTAGTTTAACTTTTCTTTTCAGCCATGGTTGTCTTTTCAGGATTATGTGTAGCCATTGATTTAATGGAAGAAATTAATGTGGAGAGATCAGACAGAAAAATCACTATGTTTGTGTTGTTTTTCAGACGATTTTTCTTTTGGCTTGAGACCCTTGGTTTTGTTTTTGGTTGTCAGTACTGGTTTCTTATTTAACTCCTAATGGCTCTTAAGACTCATAAAGATAAAAAAAAAAACAAAAAAAAAAAACCCCTTCTAAAATCACTTCAAATTCTTTGAAAACTTTGAAACTCTAAATTCTGTACAACTATAAAAAGTTCTCTGGATCTCAGCTGTTTAATATTTCCCTGTGGTTGTGTATGGATAGGCCATACTGTTGGAAAGGAAATATTTTGGGCTGATCTGGGAAGAGTTGCGTTTCTTTTTGTTTTCCTTTATTATTTTGGCTTAGATAGTCCCTATTATTCAAATAAACACTTTGTTTTGTTTTTACTCTATTTGTGGACTCCAGTCTGTTATGCTGGAAATTGTGTTTGAGTAGTTAGAAACAAAGATACTTAACAAGCACACACCTCACCCAAAATTGTAACCCAAGAAAGGGAGGGTTGTTAAGAGTTCAAGTTCGCTGGAACTAAAGAACTTTAAAACCCAAAAGGACACGAGTTACATAATTATAAAATCAAACATTTGGTCATAGGATTTTTTGTTTGTTTGTTTGTTTGCAAACAATTTATGAACTTCAAGTTGGGTTTTGAAGTTTTTATATTATTTTATTTCTTTGTTGTTCAGTCTGTTTCTTTTGAGGGGGAAAATGTAGATAATTATTTTGTATTCGATTCCGGTTGCCAGACGCACTGGCCAGCTTTGCAACAAGCGAGCAGGAATAAACTATCTCCATCAAAGAATGATTAGCCCTCTGCAATTTTATTAGAATGAATGTTCACAGGTGCTTTTTGCATGTCAAGATTGCTTTGGTTCATTTTGTATTTGTGTTCGCCCCACACACCGGAAATGACAGCTCGTGTATGCATTAGGAATGGAAACAAGGGAAGGCAACCGAAAAGAAATTTCTGGGTGCATGATCCTAACCCTGTCTCTCGTCTGATTCTTACGCTGACCAAATCTAGCTCTGGTCCAAACCCTATCCGTAAAAAATGAAAAGTTATGAAAGCCCCTCGGAAGACTGTGCTAGCTGTATGGATCGGGGAGGGGGTAGAGTTGTCTTCTCTTTTCTCAGTCAATAAGGAAAGAACTTCCACCAATGGTCACACCTTTTCGACTGACCACAACCGGTGCTTTGTTTACACGTGATGGTGTGAGCACTGCACAGTACACGCGTGTGTGTTTGTTTTAAACCATTTGCTGGTAAGCATCAGTTCTGGAAACATATTCGTTGACAGGTAAGTGCACAATATTTTGTCAACTGCTCTTCAATAATGCAACGTAACACTAACACTAATACGGATGTTTAACACTCGGTCTGATGACGCTTGTCTGTTTACCTGTGTAGAGACTTAAACAGGACACGCTGCTGTGTCATTGTTCAAACCTTGAACTATACGATGTTTGAGGTCGTAAGTGAAGTCCTGTTCATCGATCCGTGTGGGTTATACGGCTAGTATACTAAAGAAAAACTTTGCATGCGTGGCTTATTGGCAAGACTCATCGACTCCGGCAGCACCGTCGTCTGCTGAGCAAAGTCGAAGCCCATGGAATAAAAGGTCCAATACTCAACTGGATAACAGCCTTCCTTGGTGATCGAAAGCAACGAGTCAGAATCAATGGAACTTTCTCTGAAGAGGCTGCAGTCACAAGCGGTATCCCTCAAGGTAGCGTATTAGGACCAATCCTGTTTGTCATCTACATCAATGATCAGCCGAAACATGTACAAAACACTGTCAAATTATTTGCAGATGACACAAAGGTATATGCTGCAAGCAGTGACCAAGAATCAACCGCATCACTCCAGCAGGACCTAGATAGCCTTCAGAAATGGTTGGACGATTGGCTTCTGAGATTCCACCCACAGAAATGCAAAGTGATGAAAATTGGCACACGGAAATCAGAAGCAACATACCATATGAAGTACACAGATGCTGAAACCGGAACCAGCAGAGAAATACCCCTGGCAGAAAGTGAGGTGGAAGTGGATCTCGGTGTTCATGTGGATAACGACCACAAATTTTTAAAAGCAACACATTGCCAACGTCACATCAAGAGCAAACAGTGTAATTGGCGTCATCCGCAGAACCTTCGAGTTCTTGGACTGCAAGCTCTTCATCCAGCTATACAAGACATTAGCAAGGCCTATCCTCGAGTATGAACAAACTGTGTGGCACCCCCGACATAAAACACTCTGCAAAGAACTAGAGGATGTGCAGCGCTGAGCCACAAAGTTGATCTCCTCAATCAGAGAACTGCCATATTCAGCAAGACTAGAGCGACTTGGCCTGCCCAGCCTGGAGCACCGATGTCTCAGAGGGGATATGATTGACACCTTTAAGTACGTCCATAGAATCTACAAGACTGAAAAACCTAAGCTTGAAACTCCCGAGGATGTGTACAAGAGGAAGCTGTCCATGCCCCTCACCCACTGCAATACCAGGAAACATTTCTTCAGTGAAAGAATCATCAAAACATGGAACAGTCTCCCAGATGAAGTGGTCCTGGCACCTTCTGAAGAAGCTTTCAAGAGTAGGCTGGATGCTTGCTGGAGGAAGAAACCCGACCAGTACAATCTGTCTTGCCAGTAAGCCACGCATGCAAAGTTGTTAGTATACTAGCCGTATAACCCACACGGATCGATGAACAGGACTTCATAGAAGACCTCACACATCGTACAGTTCAAGTTCAAGACGGATTGTACTGGTCGGGTTTCTTCTTCCAGCAAGCATCCAGTCTACTCTTGAAAGTTAGTTCTATAGAAGGTGCCAGGACCACTTCGTCTGGGAGACTGTTCCACGTTTTGGTGGTTCTTTCACTGAAGAATCACCAAAACTTCGGACAGTATGACCACAATTTAGCTCCTCATCCCATCCACTCCGACTCACCATCCCCTCCCAACCCTAGGACATAATAGTCATAGGCATCTTCAGTAGATTCCTACATAAAGCTGTCTTGTGTGAATGGATGAGTGGAAGGATGTTGCGGGCCTGAGTTGCCTAAGTACTGCAACCTTAGGCCAGCTAGACCATAGTAATGGATGAAAAGCGACCGTGGTAGCCTGCTGGCAGCTCCGCACTTAGCTTTTACCTTTATGTGTGTGTGTGTAGGCTAGTGAGTAGGCAAGATAAGGGTGGGGAGTGTCACTTTGTGGTATGAATGTGAGTAATTTCATGTTAATGAAATAGGAATTAGAATAGGTTGTTTTTTTTCTATTTTAATTTTAAAGCAGATCCCCCATTTCACAGTCTTAAAATAATCAGCCAGTTGATTGTGAAGACTCAACGGAAGAAGAAAATGAGCCCAAGATGATACTGATGATGGTGCCTCCTTCCCATTTAATCCCTTCACACTATCACCTTCTCGCTAGCGATAAAGTGTTCCCCCCATCCCATAGATTGAACATGCCCCCACCCCCTCCCTCCTTCTCTCACCCTCCCACCCATCCTAAATATGAAGCAATCTTTAACATTGAAAAAGAAATTACAAAGATCCCCCCCCCCCCCCCCCCCCAACCTGGGAGAAAAAAAAAAAAAAAAAAAAAAGAAAAGCGACAAAATGGTGCAAAAAGTAGAATCTCAGTCGGACATCTGAGAGGAATGTTACGATATTTTAAGCGATCAAAGTTTGCCTTCTGCAATGCAGTTAAATCTGTGAGTGTGAAACGAGGTTAGGTGACAGGAACTGATAAAGTTCTCAGTAAGGTAGGTAATAACAGATTCGCACCCCGCTTACCAGCCATGTCAGCACTTCAAACTTTCGATTTCCAGATTACTAGTTAGGTATGGGTGAATTAATTAATTCACATGAAGCCCTGCAGACACTCACAATTTTAAGTGAAAAGTCTAGGACTGTTTAGAATTGCCAGGACACAATGCCATGTAGAGCATCTTTGCACTTTGTCATGCTGCCACATGTGGTTTGGGAATCATGAATAATTCATGAAGAATGACACACACGACACAGATATTGCCCAGAGTGCACACTGACAAAGCCTATCACACGCTGCAAAGTGGCAGCAATTGTGAAATTTTTCATCCAGGCAATATGTCTGAGATGTCTTCCAGGCTGGATTGCCACCTGACATATCAAGTACATTGCAACTGATATTCTGTTGGTAATGTTAAAAATGAAGAATGATTGTAATAGAAGGCGCAATGGAAGGTGATAGTGGATCTTTAAAAAACTCAGTCAAATGCTCACATTGAGAAGTTTGACATCTCAGTTTATTGATTTAAATCGTATCATATCTGTCAAGTTGTATATCTTGGCATACGTTTGTGACACAGCCTTTTGCCAGTGCACTACTTGAAACAAATCGGGTGCTCAGGAAATCTCATCGGCCGATTGCACTTCCTGGTCTAACAACCTCCCAAAAAGCCACTTTGCCTGCACATTTTATTTGTTTGTTGTTGGTGATACTGCGATCAGTCACTTCTGTTAAAGCTATGACCAACTTCAGCTCTAACAAGACATCAAAGATCTAGGTGAATGAGAGGACAACAGGGGCGTAGCTCTCCATCCAAGAAAATGCATAATCCTTCATGTCATGAAGAAGAAAAGCCTCACAGCTGCACCTTGGCCTCTGTCACCTCCGCTAAGTATAGTATCACCGTCACCTAAGATCATGATGTAGATCTCAACTGGGACAGTTAACAACTTAAGTTGAAATCTTAGGACCTCAGCTTGGACAGTTCACAACTTAAAGCTGAAATCATAGGTAAACTAGACCCTAGGCTTTTTGTGGTGCGACTTCAAGATCAGCAGAAGTTACATAGATCATGAAACTCTTTTCAAACCTGATCTTATACATGAAAACGCCAGAACAGTACAAAAACCTCATATCCAGCATAACGCTGACAAATTTTAGGCTTTGCAATGAAGAGCAGCAAGATTTGTGACTGGTTGTAACAATAGCATCTCCCAGTTTCAGCCGTAATGGAAAATTCCAGTGGCCTTCCCTGTAATACTGAATCAGGGTAGCAAGCCTTGCTAGTGTAAGTTAGTGTTCACAAGTAAAACTAACATCAGCCATGCTCCACCTCTGCAAGGAAATCATCCCCTCAGCTTTGTCAGATCTGGGGCTCGGGTAATTATCGACAAGACCCTTTTTTTTCCCCAAACATCATCAGGGACTGGAATAAGCTGCTTGACACAGCTGTGACAGATGATGCCTGCAACTTTTTTCAGTCAAGGGTGTCCCCTATTTGAAACTCCAACACCACAGAGAGGTAGAGTAGGTAGATGTAGACTTGTATGCCCCACACACCCCTGTGTCTTTAGAAAGTTTTGTTAAGTTTATTGTGGGCAGGATTCTGTACTAAGACATGCTGGGATCGGCATACCCCTCAGGGTGAAAAGTGAAAGTTAGTAGTCTTCAGATAAAACACACACAGACATCTTTATTCTGAGTGTCTAATGCTTCTAAGGTCTTTTCATTTCTTGTTGAGGGTGTTCCAGCAGGCAACCAACAAAGTCGCACAATAATCAGCAAGTTGAATAATTGTAGTCATAAAGTCAGTGAAGATGAATATATATATATATATTATATACAAACAATTTTTTTTTTTTTTTGGTTCCAGAACGGTTGTTGAGGGTGCATTGCATAAAAATAAAAATGCTCTTTGACTAATGTTCAACTCTGAAATTAGTCTGGCACTAAGCAAAATTCTTCCCAGTGTTTGTCTGATTATTAGAAGTGTCAAGTTTTCCAACATTTCCATAGAAATTGGTAAATAATTCCATTAGTTGTGTAATAATTAACAAGTTACAAGTGTTTTTAATTTTTTTTAAAAGTTGGCAAGTTTAGGTTTCTATTTAACTAAAGCTTTACTGTTTTCATAGGAAGAAGTTTTTTTGTTGATGAATTTTATTCAAAGTCATCATGAATGTGAGTGATTTTGGCATCACAATACCTATGCAGAATTTTGAAACACAATGAAAGTCTCCAACAGCCTTGATATAAAGCTGTGCATAGTGCTAGTTTCAGTGATTTTAACGCACAGTCACACATGCTCACAAGACATTTATACATGCACACACACACACACACACGCACACACACACACACACACACACACACACACACACACACACACACACACACACACTCTCTCTCTCTCTCTCAAATTCATGAAATGCACACGCACATACGCACCAACACATGCACACACATGCGCGCACACACACAGAGTGACACACACATTGAGACACACACGCGCACAGACAGAGAGAGAGACATACACACGCACGCGCGCTTACACACACACACACACACACACACACACACACACACACACACACACACACACACACACACACACACACTCACACACATGCACATACACATGATAGAGCCGCAAAAAAAAAAAAAAAGGTGCAAGGCAAGACAGGGAATCTATAGAAATAGAAATAAACATCCCTTTATCCATTACCGAAGGGTATTACTGGAGCAAGCATCATGGAACAAAGTTTAAAAATCTCTCCATAGGAAGGAGAGATTCTCCAGTATCTTTATGAATTCCAAAGGTTTGGCAAACAAAATAGCTGTGAATCATAGTAACATTTTACAGTTCAAACACATTACTTGCTGTCTAATAGGATAAAGCTTAATACCTTTCTTTTTTTATTTTCTATTTTTGTATTGTATTGTAAAGATTGTTATGTAAAGATGGTTTTTTTTTGTTTTTTTGTTTTTTGTATAAGATTGCAAGATAACCCACCCACCCACCTCCTCCTCAGGCTTCCCCTCTCCACACCCATTCTCTTCGTCTAATATCACTTGATGTGAAAAGCCGTTAAATTGAAAACAACTGCAACAACAACAACAACAACAACACACACACAGACACACACACACAGACACACACACAGACACACACACACGCTCACACACACACACACACACACACACGCACATGCACATGCACGCATGCACTCATTTATGATATATATCATTGTTTCTTTTGTTCACAGATTTGGAGAAGATTTGAAGATGTTCTACTCAGTGTTTGTGGGTCACATACCCATGAAAGCTACCAAGGTCAGTTATTTGTGTGTGTGTGTGTGTTTCACTTGGAAGATGGAGTCAGTCTGAAAGGATAGCATTTTTTTTTTGTTTATTAATTGCCATCATTCATTTCTTTTTTCCCTGGAATTGATCTGTTTATTTTTCATTTATGATTTTGTCCTTGCGTTGATATTAATGTGTAAATGTAAATGTATTTCTTTATTTATTGCCATCATGACTGTTCTCATCATGTAATTGTATCATTAATCATCATCGGTATAGATTTGTCATAGTTTTATTTTTATGAACTCTAGTGGTTTTGATTTTTAGTGTATCTGTGGTGATTATCCTGATTCTCTTTTAACACCTTGACAGTATATAAAACATTTTGAAATGCTATGTAAAACACCCTGACACTATCTAATACATCCAAAAACTATTAAAGAGCCTTGTGCAAAGCCAAAAAAACTGCAAAGCGAATAAAACTGAAAGTCGAACTTCTATGTTTTCAGGTTTTGTTAATGATAGTAATGCATTTCCACCATTTTGTTTTGTTTTGTTTTTTAACTAAATGAACTGGGTCTTAGTTGAATCACTAAGTAATTGCAATGTTCAAGTTGATTTATGTTTGAGGGGGAGAGGGGTGGTTGGGATAGGAAAGAAAGTCCATCAATTTTAGTGAAAATATATGGTGGCTTAGAGAAGATTAGTCATGTCATTATGTATTCCAGCAAAGCACCATCGGTAAAGGTGACCAACACCACATTGATATCAAAATGCAGCACATCTGCAAAGCTGCTTTTTTAGAGTTTCACTGCATCTTAAGTTTTTGGTGGGTTTGCTGAAGAGTCAGACATACCTGTAGTCTTGTACAGCTGTTGTTCATGGCCATGATTGCTGACTGTTGCAGGAAGAACTGCTGAACTTGTTCTCTGCTCACAAGCCAGAAGAAGTAGTGATCTTGAAGAAAGAGGATTCTGCTGTCTACTCCTATGGGTAAGACAGGCACTTCCTGTTCATGGAAGCTGAAGTCATACTGCTGTCTGGTACAAGAAAACGCAATGTACATGTTTGATGATTCAGTTTGCTGACTATGGAAGATCTGTGCATAGCCTGTTTAGATACCCCACTTCAAGGGTTTTTTCTTTCTTTCTTTCTTTTCTTTTCGAATGGTACATGGGTTGAGCGATGTAAATCAGTGAGAGGCATGTGTATTGAGAAGGAAGTCTGAGTCTTCTATAATCAGTTATTTTGAAAACAGGTGTTTATACACTTACATTTATGCAAGCCAGAGCTAGAAAAAAAAAAAATTTTTAGATGTCGATTTGTCATGTCCAGCATTACAAACCATTGAACAGCAATAGCATGTACGCTGGATTTAATTTTCAGGTATGAACATGTAGAAAAAAATAGCCTTTAATGTTTTGACTAAAAGGAACAAAAACCCACTCCAATTCTATATAAACTCACAGATTTAACATAACTTAGAGTGTATTTATAGTAGGTACTCAGATTACTTGTGTCTCAACTTTTTTTTTCAGATTAAAGACAATTAGTTAAATTTGTTTGAAGACTGTAACAATTTAAGTATTTGTGAATCATTTCTGACACTTCCAAGAGATTGAATGACTGACAGGTTCAGATCACTTTCAAGTGATGGGGAGACAATAATTTGCAGCATGAAAAACATTTTGCGCAGATACAAGGACCATGATACGTAATCACCTGTACATAACCACAGATGATGATTCTTTTTTTTGTATTTGAAGATCTGTACATAACGGGAGATGATGTTTCCTTGCTGTTTCTGCACACTGCTTTACACATGTCAGGAACCACATACTCTAGCTGATGTTTGTAATACTGCAGTATGAGGACCATATGTTTTTTTTCAAAATTTGATATGCACTGTTCATTGTATTCTGCCTTAATAAAGTCCTGAGGCCTATAGTGGCCCAGCAGGCCCACCTGCAAGTAAAGTATATTAGTTCACTGCTACTGACCCCTTTTTTCTTTTCAGTCATTCATTTGTGTTGTCCATCAGTTTTTTTGATTGTCCTGTTCCAAAGCCATCTTGGAAAAGCGGCTGTTTAAGTTTTGTTTCCTATGACGTCATTTGATAAGAGTTTTCTGAAGTTAGGGAGGGTGTATTATGCAGCTTGTCTGGTCCATGTTCCTATAATACTGAATTCTGGAATAACTTGGAAGACAAGACTACGGCACAAACATGACACTGATTTTGAGTTCTGTATATCTAAACAAAAAAATAAACAAAATAGATAAATGTGGAATGAGGATGATCAGAATTTTAAAAAGTAATCATTTTATCCAAAAAAAAAAAAAGTATTTATCTTTAGCATGTTGTGAACTGAGGAATGAAGATAATATTGGAAAAAAAAAGTGAAATTCAGGGTAAGGAAAATGGGTGGCTAATCTCCAGTATTGGCCAGATCTGCACATTTTCTTTTTGAGTGTGCCTTCAACCAGTTCTTGCAAAGGGTGTGAAAGTGTTTTCAACTCAAAATTTCTGTACCCACTATCTCCTGAATTTGGACTCCAGGACGTTTGTAGCTTTATCATAAGTTTAAATTTTTGTTTTTGCGCCTTGTCTCTTCACTAGCAGTCTATACAGATGGTTTTATGTGCAACAGGTTTGTTCGCTTTGACAATCCCAAGGCTGCTGTTGACATGATTAAAGAGGGAGACTGGAAGCTGCGGGGTTGTACTCTAACGTTGGAGTTCTCAACCGAGACCAGGGAAGCCTTGCGTCAGATTATGACCAGTGAGTGATGCCTGGTGTTCAAAGTAAAATGTCACCAGCTGCTTTGTTTTCATACCCGTCTGTGATTACGAGGTTGCAGGACTTTTTATGATTGTGAGTGGAGGAAGAAGAGGAGGTAGGAGGAGGAGAGGCATGTCATGCAGAAGTCTTTGTTTTCTTCTACCTAATGTAATATTTACCCCTAGAATGTTCACTAGGGATTTAATGATATGCACAGTGAAAACTCCCCAAAAAGAGGGTGTTAATAGGCAGTCATACACTGCACAGCATGCTGCATTGGTATACTACAGTGACTGAAGGGTGCATAATGATCGTTTTGTCAGTCTTAGGCAGATTTATACTATCTAGGTATATTTACACTTCTCTTTGTGAAGCTGTTAATAATATCCTTTGCAAACCTTGAGGGATGTCATACATATCTGTTATTATGTGATATCAAAGAAATGTAAGATCCTTGTAAAACATTCTTAATGGAAATATTGCCAACTTTTACACTCACCTTGCATACACATTCTCTCTCTCCCTCTGTCTCTCTCTCTCTCTTTGAATTTAACTGTAAACTTTGATAAAACTAAAATGATTGTTTTTAGAAAGGGTTATTTATGTAAAGCTGAACAGTGGTATTACAAAGGGAGAGAAGTGGAAGTCGTTAACAGCTATAAATATCTTGGTTTCACACTCGGTACTACTATTAGGATGGCTTTTGACGCCACATTAGATGAATATGTTAGATGAGCAAAATCACATTTTTAAAATGATGTGGGTTATAGGTAACATGGATATGTCAATATTCTTTAAACTGTTTGTCAAGTAAAGCCCATGTTATGCTGCTGAGCTTTTGGGCTTAACGAAATGTAAGTCTATAGAAGCAGTTCATTTGTTCGCTTGTAAACGATTACTGGGTGTGAGTCCCAAAAGCCTGAATACCATGATATATGGTGAAACCTGTCGATATCCTTCGTGTATTGACAGTACTTTGAAATACATTAAATACTGGTTCAAACTGCAAAATATGGCAATTGACGATTTCCAAAGCAAGCCCACTTGATGATTCTGAATAAGTTTCCCAAGTTTACCTGTGGTCATTTCAATCATCAGAACTGGTAATCATACGAAAAGATGTTTTGATATTATTTTTGGTTTTTCAGAGATTTGGATAAATGGAGGGGTTGGAAATGAAGTGATGTTCTTGAAGGAACTTAAACAATGAATGTTGGATTGCTATATGCAGGATTGGAATGCAGAAGTTTCTCAGAGTGACCATTTTTCAACATACAGATCATTCAAATCTACATTCCACACAGAAAAATATTTGTCAGTTATCACAAGAAGTAAATTTCGGTATGCTCTTTCAAGATTTCGTTTGGGATTATGCGATGTAAAAATAATAACAGATATGACGAACAACCAAAAAACTGTCCATTTTGTAATAAAATTGAAAACGAATTTCATTTCTGGTTTGAATGTCTAAAGTACTCATATTTGCAAGGAAAATATTTATCAAGATTCTATTCCAGTCCAAATGGCAATTGTTTAGCTTATTTGATGCAATCTGAAAACATGATGATCCTTAGAAATTTGGCAATGTATATATTTTATGCACTGAAAACTAGACATGAACTTATGAACGGAAACTAGATATATGAATATGTGTTGTGGTTGGTTTCAAACGCAAGTGAAAAGATTTTTATCTTGGTTTGCTTCCTTGAATTATTTCCCCTTTTAATTGTTTGCTTATGTGTTTCTGGAAAGAAATTACTTCCTTTTGCTGATGACCCGTACCCATTTTAATTTCATTCTCAGCAAACGTGTACCCATTGTATACATGTCGGTGGCCTTACAATTAAAAATTTCAGAGTTTTCTTTCTCTCTCTCCCCCTCCCTCTCTCTCTCCCTCCCTCTCTCTCTTTCTCCCCCTTCCTCTCTCTCTCTCTCTCTCTCTCTTCTCTCTCTCTCAAAGAGAAACACACACACACACACACACACACACACACACACACACATATACACACACAAACAAACAAACATGCATATGCTTGTGTATACTTTATGTCCCACTCGTAATTGTCATCAAGGGTAGTGAGATTCCACACACATTATGTTCACATGCACACACCAAAGTGTCGCTGTGGAAGATGTCCTGTATTATGTTATTCACAGCTAGTTCCCGCAAGTCCACAGCAGTGGAAAGGGACAACATGGTGCGGTCCAAGTTGAAGGAAGCTTGCAAGCTAATCAACAAGGAAGTGGACATCATTAATGGTCAGTCACAAATGCACACTGTCAATTTCCTGTTCAGTAGAACCTTGAAAATATGTCAAATTTTTTTTTAGCAGAAATGTTATGGAAAGATGAAGTGATTGTCAAAAACACAAGCTTGAGAGCAAACTGGCATGCACATACAAGTCACAGTAAAATCTGTCCTTTGACTTGAATAGACTGTCTGTGTGTTGCGCACATGTTTCAGTTGCTGTTTTTTTTTAATGTTCACTGTTTGTTACTCGGTACAGAATTTTATTATCTTAAGACACTCGCCCCTATGGCCCCATTGATTGTTGATTGCCATGATCGTAACTGTATGCTTTTTGAAAAAGCTCATATGCTCAGTCACAAACCCCATCGTGGATTTCACTTCAACATTTACAGACCCTGTCATAATGTGATTCTCATGTTGATGCTCCGTTGAATGAAAAATTCAGCATTACATTTGCAAAAATGAGATGAATACGGTGTACGTAAAAGAAAAGAAAACAACAACAGATCTAGACAAAAAGTTATTGACTGGTGATGACATCGGTACAGTGTAACTGCAGCTTTGTCCAGGTGTGCATGGTCAGTGAGCAATGCCAGTTGTTAACCTTCGTCTGTGAAATACGGTTTTATTCAGTCTGCCTCTTCAGCAACAAGAAATAATGCCAGCCTGCATATTCTGAGGAATGTGTGAAACTGGGGGGGGGGGGGGGATGGAGTGGTGACAATACATGCATTGCAAAGAAATATCATCAGCTACTCCAAGTTATTTTCTGACTTTGTTATGAATTTCGTATGGTCTGTGGTTATCAAATGTACAGCATGGTGACAGAGCTCTTACTTTTGTTTGTCAAACAGAAGCAAATGTCACACAGCCTGGAAATGATTGGCTAGTAGTTGCCAAGAAACACTCCAAGGATGACTGACAGAACTTGTGACAAGAACTTGTGACACTGACAGCTGTCAAAAGAGGGAGGGGTCACAAAGGTACAGATATCCTAACAGAATCTGATTGATGACTCATCCAGAAAAGGCTATCTACACTTAATGACTTACACGCTCCTGACTGCTTGGGAAGAGGGAGGGAAAACTTGAAAGGCAGAGTTTAGACAGATTGGCAATGAAGACGGAGGCAGGAATCGCAGATGGGCCAGTTGCTTAATTTTATCCAACCAACAAATCACCAAGAACAGGCTGTGTACACCAAGTGGCAGCTGGATTCCTTTCTGCTGAGGGAGAGGATGGGGTTGAGGGAGGAAGAGGCTGGCCAGGAAATGAGGGAGTAGAGTTTAATGAACAGATTAGTAGTGTAGTAGCCAAGAAAACATCCAAACACATGAGTCAGTCTGTAGATTGGTTGGAAAATTAGGGGCAGATTGAAATTTATGCATGAACCTCAACATTTTGATATACGCAGAACAGGTTGAGCAGAACTGCGGAATAAAGGACTGGGCTCTTGACTTTGTTTGCTTGAGTGTGCAGTGCTGGCAAGACAGATCGATCAAGCTAAAATGGTATTGTAAATGACACTCAGTTTGTATTCCATTCAAGCATTAAATTATCAATTTTGTGAACAGTAGTCAAATTTGAAATATCATACAATCGATTCTCAGTTTGCCTGAATAACCCCAGGTTAGAGGACAACTCTATGGGCTGCTAAAAACAGAATTGGGAAAAATGAAAAATATAAACCTCTGCTGGTGTTGTAGCAGAGGGTATGAGTCACAGGGGAAAAAAAAGTTGTCAGCTTACAGCCTCAACATCACAAGGCAAAACACATCTAAGGGAAGGCAGTGTTGTAGGTGTTCACTTTACTATGATTATAGGTTTAGTTTCTTAATATGTAAAAAAAAATTTCACAGCATTTTAAAATTTTGTCACAGAAGGAGCACTCGATTCTCAAGCTGGATCAATGGGATAGAGAGCCAGCCCACCAAAAACGCCCCCAAGATGCCTGGCTCTCCACATCCATCGTGCTTCTTGTCACAGAAAGACCTGCTTTTCCAGCTAGAGCAAGGGTCAGGACATGGGTGTATCACTGTCTGCCTATAAGGAGACCAGTGTGTTTATGTGTTGTGTGAATGCTTTGATTTATTTGTATGCAGTGTGTGCTTGTGCAGCCTCTGTGTATGTGTGTTTACTATCTTTGTGTTCAGTGTGTGGGTTTGCACATATCTATGTCTACATGAGAGCACATAATACAGTCAGGTCAGTTCCGGAAGAAAAAAATTGCCTGGTAATCACATCAGTATGGGTGCCATTTTCAAGGCTCAGGCTGGTAGTTTGTTCTATAAAAAAAAAAAAAAAAAATCTAAATGCCTTGCAGCTCCAGAAGAGAAAAACTTTGTGCCAGTTCAGTTCATGACCTGATAAAACTTTTTCCAGCTTTTTCATTTCTGCATTTCATGCTTAAAGCCAGAAATAAGGCTTTCAAAAAAAAAAAAAAATTGAAAATGGTCATGGAGTTGACAAGCAAAAAAGAACGGGAGGATTGAAGATGAAGAAAATGGGAACATGAAATTAAGAAAATGTATTTTATATTATATGAAAACCCTTCACTAGCTGCACGAGGGAACCATCATAATCCCTCATGAAGGCAGATTTGTTTATATTGCCTGTTCCTACTAGGCCTTTCATCCACTGGATCAGACTCATCAGGGAGACTTGGGTGATTATGTCTGTGCTCTTGCAGAGTTCATACACTCCTTGAAACTCCTTGAATTCTGACAGCAAATTTCAAGACCTTGAAAACCGTTGAAAATCAATAAAATGTGGTTCTGTTGACCAAACCTCCTTGAAAACCTTTGAAAATCAAGCCATCAGCTCCAAAAATTTTTCATGTGGCAAAAAGAATTGGCAGTTTGATTTTTCTGCGTTGAGGCTAATGAAAAATTATTTAAAAACAAATTTTTACATTGTTGCGATCCTGGATTGCCGTCTGCTATTACCAAGGGAGGTAATTTGTAACTTCATCAGTTTTGATGAAATTACAAATTATCTCCCTTGGTATTAACGCACGCGACGATGTTTGTAAATTTTTTCTTTTTAAACTAGTTTATTTTTTTCTTTTTCGTCTCCTACCAGTCTCTTGCCCACCATGCATAGTCTGTATGTTCTTTTACAAATGGACATATTTTTGCTGATTTTAATGTTTTGGCATTTAATACAAAGACTGGGTTTGTTAATGTTCTAATGTGTGGTGTACTGGCACACTCACTCTGATAAAAACTGAAAAAAAGAAATGGCAGTTTGATTTTTCTGTGTTCAGGTTGATGAAAAAAAATTACTTAAAAACAAATTTTTGTTGTTGTATTCTTTGTACAAAAAAAATTTGTACTTAAAAACAAATTTTTGTTGTTGTTTTCTTTGTACAAAAAAAATTTGTTTTTAAATAATTTTTTTCATCAACCTTAACCCGTTCGCTGCTTGAAGCTGCTTGAAAATGTTACAAACAAAGGCTTTCCCAGTGCCAGGGAAATCTAATGATTTGGGGGTAATAATTAACAAAAAATTCTAGCTCAGAAACTACAAAAGATATAACAATGAAATATATATGATTTTTGAAGGAAATTGAATGAAGATTTTGAATCTGGGCTTCTTTTGTTTTAATTTTGATAATAAAAAAGTATTTAGACAATTAGATTTGGATAGATTTTTTTGCACGATCAAAAGCATATGTATTTACCACTACATCTTCACATCCAAACAAGAACACAAAGCAAAAAAGTTGAAAATAAAGTTTGTATTGTCACACTACACCTGTAAATGAAAGTAAAACAGTTTAGAAGTCTATCAAGACGCTCACACTCTATGCAGACAGGTCAGTCCACGACCACGCCCCCCTCTCCCCACCACGCCCCCTTGCTGGACTTCAACCCTCTCTTTCACTGCTCCTCTTCCCCTACCTTTCCCTCTGCCGCGCTGCGAGCAGGCCGCGCTCCCCTCTCACGCTGACTACCACGTCACTGACCACTGGCACGCAGTGCAGAGTACACACTAGGCGAGCTCGTTCGACGCTGGCAAACCAGTCAGCTGAACACACATTGAGGTCACACAGCCCGACACAATAACTGACGAATACGGTTGGCAGTTCCATCAATATCATCATCTCACCTTCATGCTCGAGTGAGTCGTTGAATAAAAGATTGTCTTTGTCAAAAATCATTAGCAGAGCCTGCTCAGCTGTGTAAATACGTTGATTTGGTCGCTGCGCTTGTCGAAGGTTGCGCCGCCATCTTTGCAAGCGAGACGAAGTGCTGGCTGGTCATCCAGTCAGTGATGAGAATAAATGGGCTTTCCCCTCACGTGTGGTCATTTACATATCATTTTAATACTACAGACATATAAGGCTTACTACGCACACTCTATTTAAGTCCGTTGATAGAAATAGTAACGAATGAAAATTCAAGAAAAATGCATGACGTCAGTGGACGGCCCATAGGCACTGGGAAAGCATTTTTAATGCGGCGTCAGCTGACGGCTTAAAGGCACTCTACGGATTAACACAGAAAAACCTAACTGCCATTTCTTTTTTCAATTTTTATGCAAGTATTGTAGCCTTGAAATAGAAAAAAACACTCCTTGAAAACTCCTTGACAACCCCTTGAATTTTGTTCTTGAGAGTCTGTGGGAACCCTGTCTTGGTGTTAAATAGAGACACACCACAGTCAGTAATTCTGTGGTGTTCTCACCACCAAGAGTTCAAAAAAGAATCCAGCAGCACCTCCAAAGCAGCCAGCAAAGGGTAGTAAATGAAACAAAACAAAAGTGTGGAGAGGAAAAAAGTTGCTGAAAAACTAAAAACATGCAAACAGTATAAAATGTAGGGGACAATCTTTGAGCCTATGCTTGAGGATCCATTCCAGGATGCAAGGGAGATCAAAAGATATGGAACAGTCTGGGTAGTTGGCTCTGCTATTCAATAACCCAAGCATTGACAGCGGCTAAGAATTGTGCAGAATAACCTTTACTTGGATCTCCTAAAAGATGCAATCTCCCACTGATTGACCAAACAATATAATGCTGAACAATTAAGTAGTGTGTTCCTTTATGTACATTTATCTGGAAGCTGTAATCCTTCCTTTATCGTATTTAGTGAATTTTCGAAAATATGAAACGTTTGTTGCGGTGGTGATATGATCAAGCAGATTATTCCACAATTCTGATAGTTAAAAAGAAATAAAGATGGTGATGGAAGAGGGACTGTAAGGGAGAGTTTTGTGTGTGTGGAAAAGGGTGGAGGCCAGGGGAGGAGTGGGCAGTATCAGTGTGCACACATGTGAGGTAAATTACCACCCTGGTTTATAGTTCTTGGGGAAAATGCTAGTGATTGTTGATGATTGCGTGTTTGACTGTCATCCCGTGGTGATGTTCCTGCCGCACATCACTAGGAACTCTCCATGCATTTTTTATGTCTGGAAAAATGTTTGTCTATTAATGTCTCATGACAGTAGACCCAAGGGTACTGTGGCAGATGCTACAGCAGTTCTGGAGAAATGTTTGTCTATTAATGTCTCATGACAGTAGACCCAAGGGTACTGTGGCAGATGCTACAGCAGTTCTGGAGAAATGTTTGTCTATTAATGTCTCATGACAGTAGACCCAAAGGTTCTATGGCAGATACTACGGCAGTTCTGGACAAATGTTTGTCTGTTAATGTCTCATGACAGTAGACCCAACGGTTCTATGGCAGATACTATGGCAGTTCTGGAGAAATGTTTGTCTATTAATGTCTCATGACAGTAGACCCAACGGTTCTATGGCAGATACTATGGCAGTTCTGGAGAAATGTTTGTCTGTTAATGTCTCATGACAGTAGACCCAAGGATACTATGGCAGATACTACAGCAGTTCTGGAGAAATGTTTGTCTATTAATGTCTCATGACAGTAGACCCAAGGATACTATGGCAGATACTACGGCAGTTCTGGAGAAAATGTTTGTCTATTGATGTCTCATGACAGTAGACCCAAAGGTTCTATGGCAGATACTATGGCAGTTCTGGACAAATGTTTGTCTATTACTGTCATGAGACAGATACTACGGCAGTTCTGGAGAAATGTTTGTCTATTAATGTCTCATGACAGTAGACCCAAAGGTTCTATGGCAGATACTACGGCCGTTCTGGAGAAATGTTTGTCTATTAATGTCTCATGACAGTAGACCCAAAAGTTCTATGGCAGATACTACGGCCGTTCTGGAGAAATGTTTGTCTATTAATGTCTCATGACAGTAGACCTAAGGATACTAATGCGGACACTACGAAAGTTGGGGATTTTTAGGGCCCTTTGGTCAGTCATGGACAATATAGTCGGGGTATTGTCATCAGCTCACATGGAGTGCATAATTACCAAATAAAGTGTCTTTCACAGGTAAGTCATGCACAGACATATGCACATCTTACAGTAAAATAACCTTCACTATCGTTTGTGGGCATCAAATAACCGACAGTCATGATTTGCACTTAATAACCAAGTCAGATTTCAATCTGTCGACACAAAAATTTTATGACTGTGTCAGTAAAGCATGGCTCCGCATCTGTTTTTGTCAACAAAGGAGTAAACGGAAAACACAGTCATGGCACAGCTTTATTCAGTCAGTAAATGTATGGGTTTCTTGAGACCTGCAATATACAGCAAGGTTTCAGTGCTGAGAAACCATGGGTCCCTTGAGACCCACACCATGTACAGCAAGACTTCATTCCTTTACAGAATGCACAGGTCCTTAGAGACCTACAACATATGGCATGCAACATTGTAGGCAAAGTTTGTCAGATGGGGCAGGGATCAGATGTAAAAGCAAGTTTGGGCTGTGTATGGTAAGCCACAATGAACCACATTGGGGTAATACCTCTGTAGGGACATGGAAGATAAATTGTGAAAAAAAATGATGATAATGATCAGGCTGTAAGGGTTAAAAGGGTTCATTTGAGATAATCATTTGGGGGGGGGGGGGGGGGGGGGGGGGCCAGTTACAGAAACTGATATCTGAAAAACCAATCTTTTCTTCTTTTTGTACTCCCAGTTCTTATAGACCAGGGAATACTTTACAATGGGAATGAAGAAATGCTGTCTGTCTGTCTGTCCTATGTGGTCAAAATGTGTTCCACTCACTCCAGACAAAACTACTGGGCCGATCTTTCTGAAAATTTGTAGGTATGTTTATTATGGGTCACGGATGATGCCCGATGTTTTTATTTTACCGTTATATCTGTTACTAACAGCTATAACAGCCCATACGGTTTTTCTTCTTTATGGAATATCTCAGAAAGTACTTGGCCAATCATTCTGAAAATTTGTAGGTATGTTCATTATGGGTCACGGATGATGCCCGATGTTTTAGTTTACTGGTTTTTTTTTTGTTTGTTTTTTGTTTTTTTTTAGTTTACTGTTATATCCGCTACTAACAGCTATAACAGCCCATAACTGTTTTTCTTCTTTATGGAATATCTCAGAAAGTACTTGGCCGATCTTCCTAAAAAATTGTAGGTATGTTCATTATGGGTCACAGATGATGGCCGATGTTTACCAGAATAGCCGTTACTTATGGCTACAACGGCCCAAAACGGTTTTTCCTCTTTATGAAATATCTCGCGCCTATTCAAGATAAACTGGGAGTACTTTAATATGCTTTGCATCTTGTTTTATTTTCGAAACTCTGTTGCACACTGGAAAAGATTAACCTAGATTTCAGTACGTTTTACAAAGTTTTGATATAAGTATTTTTGCTACCCGCTAAATTGAAGAAGCTGTCAATCAGCTGACCTATTGATCAGTCAATCTGTTGTAGATGCTTATCTTTTTTTTTTTGGTCAGTGAAGGTAACATATGAATAAAACATGGTGTAGGGAGGCACTGTCTGTAAAAGAAAGAGGCCTGTAGATTTGATTCTGTTGCTGAATCGTGGGTTGCAGGTCTTTCTTGGTGGGTCACCCAGAGTCGGGTCTGAAAAAGAAGACAATGGTTATGGACCGAGTAAGGGCATTGTTGTCAGGTGTGAAGGAGGAGCTTGAGGAGGACTTTGCCAGAGAGAATGAAACACATGTCCATGAGAAAGAGGGAGAATGGCCCAGAAGACTGGAGATCCCCAAAAACGTTTTGGACATGATGAAAACCATGGGAATGATGGATGTTGACAAGAAGGGTTGTAATAAACGGGGCGCTGAACCACATGTTCATCTGGAGGGTGTGAGTGATGTGACCAACACACATGTCAGAGACTTGAGGGGTTCCGGAATATCTGTGGTCAACTCACGTGACAAAACGGGTACAGAAAGCACAAAGAAACAAAGCAAGAGGTTAGAAAATCTTTTGGTTGACTTATCGCCGTCCCCAGATCAGACAGAGAAGGGACCGCTGGCCATATCAGATGGACACTATTCTGTTAAGCCAGAAACATCACGGATGTCGGGACCTGGGGGCCCTTCAAATCATCATTCTTATACCACCAGGAAGTGTCAGCCAGAGAGCTGCCATCCTGATCTGGCATTCCTGGCCAACCTACCTGGGCCTGACCAATCAGCCCAGGACAACCCTCCTGGTGCACCTGTTGGTGCCAGTGGTCATAGGTCACCGCAATCTGTGGATCAGTCTGGCTTGGGCAGAATCAGCAGCAGGCCTTCCTCAAGGCAAGGGTTGCTTGGTACGGCGCCATCATCAGCAAGCAACAGCCCTGCTAAAAACGGTCCTGTGACAGCCTATCAACGTCCTGAGCTTCAACTGTTCCAAGGCTGTAGTGGTGTACGTCTTGCACAAAGTCATGGACATGCTGCTCAGTTTGTATCCCCGTCTGGGACAACCAGTGGTCGTTCAGGTACTCCTCTCATCCAAGGCTCTAGAAGGAATGTTTCCCAGAAACCTGTTTTGCAAAGCCAGTCCCTGTCTTCTTCACCCACGCAAATTCCGTCCAGACCTTTCCGGAACGGACCCCAGCACTTGATGGAAGGGAAAGAAGGCGAAAAGAAGTTACTGGAGTTACTGAAACGGAAGTCAGTCAGCAGACTTTCTCCAGTGGCAAAGACTCACAGTTGCTGGAGTTGGTGGAGCAGAAGGAAATCGGCCAACTTTCTTCCAGTGGCAAAGACTCACAATTGCTGGAGTTGGTGGAGCAGAAGGAAATCGGCCAACTTTCTTCCAGTGGCAAAGACTCACAATTGCTGGAGTTGGTGGAGCAGAAGGAAATCGGCAAACTTTCTTCCAGTGGCAAAGACTCACAGTTGCTGGAGTTGGTGGAGCAGAAGGAAATCGGCAAACTTTCTTCCAGTGGCAAAGGAACAGAAGACTTGCCTTCACCCGTATGCCAGAAGACCGATGTCCTCGGCAGCAACAATCAGTCGTCACTGAGTCCACAGGAAGATAAGGAGCTGACCTACACTGAGCCTGAGCGGTGGAAAGCTGCTTTTGAGAAAGAGGTGTGTGTATGTCGTGTGGTTTGTAGTGTTTATGTCCATGAATGTTTCACTTTTTTTTTCATTTGTGTGCGTGTGTGTTGTTTGTGGGTGAGTGAGGGTGCAAGTGCGCATTTGAATCTCTGCTTGTGCCTGAATTGTCATGTCTTGTGTTTGTGTTTAGATGTATGTGTGTTTATGTATTTGTTGGCCCAAAGTGAAATAGAAAGTGTGAGTGTGTGTGTGTGTGTGTGTGTGTGTGTGTGCTTGAGTGCAAACATGCGAAGTGAATTGGAATCTATAATAAAACAAACAGTTTTTGCTCCATTGCTTTCATTTGTATAGAAGTTTGCAAAATTGTTTATATCCTTTTTATTTTTACTTATTCTCAGAATGTTAGTACGTCTAGCAACATTTAGAAGTGTTGATTTTCATAGCCTATCTGCGATCTCCTCTTCCCCACAGCACCTGTCCCCTTTTCCTAATCCTACAAGTTTGTGTCTTGTACAAACTGGTTCTTTTGAGTGTGCTTAACTAAGCCGTAAACCTTGAATTTCTGTTCTGTACAGGTTACTGATGGTCTGCCCAGTGGGGACGATGAGAGCTGGAAGGAATTTGGAAAAGCCAATTGCCAGTTCTTGGATAGGAAGAACGAAGAAGAGGAAGAACCCACTGATGCCAAAAGTTGCCAGACAGCAAGAGCAGTGAATGACCACACATTGAGATGCAGTAGCCACGTTGTTGTAACTTCTCCTAGTTCACGTATGGCTTCAGTAAACGCTGCAATGGAAATGGCATCGAGAAAGACCAGTAAGGAATGTGCTGATGTTGAACTAACGATTCCTGCTACTGTGTCGGATGTAACTGATTCGGCAACAGAGAAACGTTCTCCCAATTTGTCGGTTTTGGGAAAACAGTCACCAGAATCCAAACCTTCCACCCCAAGTGTGCTTTCACCCACCCAGCCATCCAGTTCCTGTGGGGTGGGAAGGGGAAGGGGACGGGGTGCTATCTCTCCAGCCTTGTTGCACAGTCTTCGGATGAGTCCAGCAAACAGCAGAGATGATCGAAAGACGCCCGACAGGGATAGTGTTCTGAGAGGGAGTCCTAATCTTGCGAGAGGAAGAGGGTGTGGACTGGCTGTATTGGAGTTGTTGAGGAAATGACTGTTGAAAATGAAAAAGAAGAGCACTTTGAAAAATTTCATGTGAAATGTAGCATTGTCCCTCCCAGTGGCTGAGGCTCCTTTCTGTCTCCTCATTCATTCTTTTTTTTTTCCCTCCTGTAAAGGAGCTCAAAAAAAAAAAGAAAAGTTTCATAACTCTGGCATCTGCATTTATTTCATAGTGTCTCGTTTGCTGATCCCAGCAAAGGTACATTTTTACATTTTTAGGTCAAAGTGATCATGTCACTTTTTAGTGTGAGGAAGATTACGAAATGTGGCAGCTGAAGTATTTGTATGGTTTGATACTCTTAGCTGCCATTTGTGATAACAACATGCTTTAAAGGGTTTCTAGCAGACACACTGATGCAGATGAAACTTTCTTTAATGTCTTTGAATAAGAGATAGATTGATAAATAGATTGATTATAAAAGATGTATTAATGCACTGAAACTTTCTGTAATGACCGTGAAAATGTTATGTAAAACAGTTCTTTACAAAAAAAAAACAACAGTTTCACACAAATGTGCACGTAAAGATTAATGAAGTAATGGACTTTAATCTATAGCAGTCTCAAAGATAAGCAAAAATACAGATAAACACGCAAAACAAGATGCTAAGTGGTGCAGTCGAGTAAACTTTTGACAGATATGTCTTTTCCAGATGTCATAGATAACAGAAATGCACAAAACGGTACTTACATGTTCATCGATCAGCATGAAGAAAAAGTGTCAAATTCTGTGGCCCTTCATATCCTGCCCTCATGGTGACCTCTGTTTCTATTCTTTCATCACTTCACTTCCTGTGGAGTTAGTGTCGAAGCCACTAGTGTTGGCAAGTCTATGGAGACTATCGCTGGAGAATGCAATGGCTTCCTCTGGAAGAGACTCTCTCTCACTGGTTTTGCAATTAAGCAGTTATTGTATTTAGTAGGGGCTGAATAGGTTGTATCCTGTGTATGTTGGATCAGAACAGGCAGCACTAAACATCAGTAAAGTGACTCAGCAGCAGTGCAGTGTTTCCTACGGTTGGTTGCCTCATGATGACTTACTATTGACTGCTCCCTGTGGATTGCCAGTGCCAGGATTGAGCAGGACAGGCCAGGATGTGGCTGTGGAAGGGAGTCAGAATGAGCAGCACGTGGGTTAAGCCACTGAACCAGTGAATGGTCACAGACGACGAGATGGCAAAATACAACAACAGCAACAACAAAACACACAAAAGAAACATTATTTCTGCTCTTAGTTAAGAGGGGTTTAGTGGGAAAAGCAAGTTACTGAATCATCACTGGTTTTTCTGCCTCTGGGTTTAGGAGAAAAAGAAAGTTATTGAATCGTCACTGGTTTTAATACTGATGCTGACAATAAAAGTATGTGACACATGCTTCTCACTTGAACAAAATCAGCCAGGCAGCTGGTGAATTTACAGACTTAAGTCTGCAAACTGTATGATCTAAAGAAAGTAAAATGACTAGGTCACTGGCTTGTCAAACGAATATTTAAAGTGGAGACAATGTTAATCTTATCATTCGATTTTAGGATGGAGTCATAGCAAACCCCATGTTAATCCATCACCCACTGATGTGATGATAGGTACAGATTTTGTAAGGGTTTCAGAACTACTCTGCCTGAACAGCATGTGCTGCCAGAGAGTGGATTTTGTTTTGTTTTATTTTGTTTTTGTGGCCAACTGCAGTTAACTTGCTCAGGGTTCAAACAAATCACAGTCTTCTCACCATTGAATACAGGTTGCATGTCAGCTGGTTACACTTCGACTCAAATGCCATGGCCATAACAGAAAGCCAAAGTCTCCCAGACAAGCTGTAAACTCTGTGCGCACAATATGGTTGGTGTTGCATTATGTTAGCCTCCAGAAACCAAATAACAGAGCCATCAAACATGGATTTAAAAAAATAACGAAAAATTAGCCCTCAAACTTGAAAATTGGATGTAAAACCACAAATGAAACAGCAATGTTGAAGAAATGGGATGGATGAACAAACATGTAACGGTTGTGGACTTTATGACTAAAAATTCAAAGTGAGAAAATATTACTCAGGCGAGAATATTATCAGACATCAGTGATTTTCAGATATAGTCAAGCGATTTACAGTCAGAAGTTCATTAGAACTTTGCAAGTGAAAGCCATGCCAGTGCTTTGAGCTGGCAGCTATTTGAGTGTCGAAGGATTTTAGAAAGATGAGCATAGGACTGATGATTGTTAGATTTGAAATACCTACAGTTACTACAATATTTAGGAATAGTGCTATGATATTTGCATAGGACACAGGTAAATGAAGTTTTTACTTGCCCACAGGCAAAATCGCCTGCCCAACAATGGATGAAAACTTTAAATTCTACAGATTACCAAAGGAAGAAGAAATTGAAAAACAACTTTTCTTCATCTGCCTTTTTGTCAGCTAGTTGCCAAAACTAGACAACTGGTGTGCTCAGATATAATTTGCAAATGATGTTGATGTCATAAACAGTTACTTAAAATGGTAGCATAGGGGAGTGAAAATCTCTGGCTGTTGCAATGATCATCAGATACCTGTAAAATGACATTGGACCTTAATTACTCTGTGTTAAAATGACATAAGACTTTTAATTATTCCACAGGAGGGGGGGGGTGCTCTTGTGCAGTTAACAGGTGGCAGACTTCATCCTCTGTCCAACGCAGGTGATGGTTTGCTGTGGGCAGGCAGGCGACTGTTAATGTTCAACTATGGACACGTACATGCTTTTTTATGATGACTTGCAAGATCTGATTTGTCTGGCAAAAATTAATGCTCTGTATAATTTGATGGGTGTGTGTGTGTGTGTGCGCGCGCTCGCGCATGCACATGCGCGTACGTGCACATCTGTGTGTGTGTGTGTGTGTGTGTGTGTGTGTGTGTGTGTGTGTGTGCACGCATGTGCAGGCACATGCATAATGTCAGTGAGGATTCTGTTATTGGATATAATCATGTGATTGATCAGTTAGCATTTTAGTGTTTAGTGTTGCACTGTTTGTACCGGGGAAAAAATCATCTGGCAAAGATTTTGAGTACCATACACACCTGAGTCCATCAGTGGTGCACTACCTACTGATGAACATACAATCAGACTGTAGATTTTTTGAGGGCAGGCTTCATGACAGTAAGTTTTTTGGTAATAAATGGCCAGGTTAAAGATAGATTTTAAAGAATTTTTTTGATCATTTTTTAGTAAAAAGTCATAGATCTTCAGGGGCATGGTTGCTGTTGGGAACAGAGAGGAGCCAAAAAAAAAAAGTATTATTGTGTGTTAGAAATTTTTAGTCATTACATGGAGGGAGCCATTATTCAAAGGGGTGATTAGGAGGATTTGTATTGTGTGTATGTGAATGTGTGTGTGTTTTTTTTTATTGACAGTAACGTGTTTGGTATTATTGTTCTCAGTTTTACTTAAAACTGCCCGAAAATAATGAGTTTTGAATGTTTGTTCTCATTTTTAATTTCACTGACAATCTTTTCAATTCTTAGTCACATGCTCAAATTTTCTAGGAGCTTGTCTGAATGTGTGTAATTTTTTTTCCCCGAAGACAGGTTTTTTTTTTCAACATTAATCAAATGATTAATTAATTCTGTCTTTTTCTTTTCACAAAAATGCCTGTTTGTTGTTTTGTTTTATTACTTCTCTCATCACTTTTGTGATCTTGGGCTTGTATTTTTAGAACTCTGTGTTTAGTCCTTTTTCATTGCAGTGACATTTTATATCAGACATGTGTTTTATGTAGTTTTATCAAAATATTTTCCTGTGATGCCCCCCCCCCCCCCCCCCCCCCATCTCACTTCCCCTCCTCTTCCACACGCCATCCCCCTTCCAAATGCTTGATGACATTTTTTTAAGATCGGTTGTGCCATGTGAAACTGAAAGAGAGTACCAAAAATTTAGTAGATGAATCGCAATATGTAAATGTTTGAATTCGAGTCTGATAGACAACTTTATGGTGTCATCCTTTTAGTGCCTGTCATAATTTGTCTGTCATGTTTTTGATAAATAATCCTACAGGGTTCGTACGCTCCTTGAAACTCCTTGAATTCTGACAGCGAATTTCAAGACCTTGAAAACCTTTGAAAATCAGTAAACAAGTTGGGTATTTTTTGCTCCCATAAGAAAACATAACACAGAGTAACTTTTATTCATGACTGGCACAGCCTTTTAAACTTGAATAAAGTCAGACAAATACATAGACGAACAATCTAATAGTGGGGGAAAAACAAGCGCAGGCCAACAACTGAACTATCTTCATGACTTGGCAAAGATTTGGACTTAAGGAGGGGGGGGGGGGGGGGTGGAGTGGGGGTGGGTGGGGGGGGGGGGGATTTGAAGATGGAGAGACTGGGAACATGAAATTAAGAAAATATGTTACAGATATGAAAACTCTTCACTAGCTGCATAAGGGAACCATCACAATCCCTTTTGAAGGCAGATATATTTGTATTGCCTGCTTTGAAAATCAATAAAATGTGGTTCTGTTGACCAAACCTCCTTGAAAACCTTTGAAAATCAAGCCATCAGCTCCAAAAATTTTTAATGTGGCAAAAAGAAATGGCAGTTTGATTTTTCTGCGTTGAGGCTAATTAAAAATTATTTAAAAACAAATTTCTACATTGTTGCGATCCTGGAACCGTCTGCTATTACCAAGGGAGGTAATTTGTAACTTCATCAATTTTGATGAAGTTACAAATTATCTCCCTTGGTATTAACGCACGCGACGTGTAATTTTTTTTTTTTTTTTTCTTTTTTTCCTCCAACCAGTCTCTTACACACTATGCATAGTCTGCATGTTCTCTTACAAATGGACACATTTTTGCTGATTTTAGTGTTTTGGCATTTAATACAAAGAGTCTGGGTTTGTTAATGTTCTAATGTGTGGTATACTGGCACACTCACTCTGATAAAAACTGAAAAAAGAAATAGCAGTTTGCTTTTTCTGTGTTCAGGTTGATGAAAAAAAAAATTTAAAAAAAATTTTTGTTGTTGTTTTCTTTGTACAAAAAAATTTGTTTTTAAATATTTTTTTTTTCATCAACCTTAACACAGAAAAATCAAATTGCCATTTCTTTCTTCAATTTTTACGCAAGTATTGTAGCCTTGAAATAGAAAAAGAAAAAAAAACTCCTTGAAAACCTCTTGAAAACCCCTTGAATTTTGTTCTTGGGAGTATGTAGGAACCCTGTCCCATTTCTATAAATAAATTTTGCAGTTTTGATAATATACTGTGCAACTAGGAAACCATAATCAGTTTCCGTTTTGTTTGTTTTTGTTTGCTTTAGTTGCCTGTAGCATATGATATGACTTGTCAGTAAACACAGGATGATGACATTTTTGTAGCTTCTTACATTTGAAAACAAAATCCAGCATTTGAAAACAAAATCCAGCAGAGTTGTTGGCTTTCATTCACACAATGAAAGATGAAATTGTTTTATTGTGCAGAAAAAAGTAGTTCTTTCCTTTTTATAAGGGGATGCTCAACACCTTAGAAAACATTTTTTCTATCATTTATCTTTACACATTATGATCAGTTCTTGCCTCGCATGTGTAACGTGTATTTTCTCAACAAGTACAAGCATTTGCGTAATCAAACTTAGCAGAATTACAAACATTAACACCTTGCAAGATTTCCCCCTGTGTGATGTCACTGAATCGTAAAGGCCATCCATCTGCCATTAACATTTTTCAGCAACAAAATCAATGTTGCAGAAATTTCATTTCCTTTATGACTATGATGGTGTATAACTTTTGCTTTATACACTTAGAAAAAGCTTGTTAAATGACATGATATGCAAACTTGTAAGAAATTTCAAATGACATTTTGTCAAGATCAAACAATTTAATGCTGTTCCTGTCAAGCAGAGGTTGAGATGTGACGTAGTGTATAACTAAGCACAGAATTAAGCTAGACCATATAATTACAGTAAAGTGTCATGCATGTTTTGTCAGTAGATTTTGTCACACTGATGTGCATTTTCAATACATAAGTGACCTGTTGTTTTGGAAAAAGCAAAAGAAACAAGATGCGAAGCATATAAATGTACTCCCAATTTTCCAAACCACTTATAATTCGGCCAAGTGCTTTGTGAGATAAGAAATAAAGGCAAAATAACGGTTTTAATGGTTATTTAACCGATGTACACTTTTGAAACTGGTATTTTAGTCCTCACTGGGCTAAAGCCTGTGTGCATACCAAATTTCATCCAAATCGGACAATATGTCGAGAATAACGGTTTTTAACGGTCAGATTTTGAAACACTACATGGAAGTGCCATTTGTGTGTGATAACCTCTCTATATATGCAAAATTTCATTAAAACCCACCAATATATAAAAAAAATAACGGCAAAATAACGGTTATATAACCGATATACACTTTTGAAACCGGTAGTTTAGTCCTCACTGGGCTAAAGCCTGTGTACATATCAAATTTCATCTGAATCGGACAATATGTCAAGAATGACGGTTTTTAACGGTCAAATTTTGAAACACTATATAGAAGTGCCATTTGTGTGTGATAACCATTCTATATACCAAATTTCATTAAAATCCACCTATATATAAGAAATAACGGCAGAATAAAGGTTTTTAACGGTTGTTTAATGCATTTTCAGCATTACATCACTTACATATGGACAGAGGCTCCGATTTGTCACAAGATCATCCAAACCGCTTATAAATTGGCCAAGTACTTTCTGAGATATTCCATAAAGAAGAAAACCCGTTACAGCCGTTAGTAACGGCTATAGCGGTAAACTAAAACATCGGGCATCATCCGTGGCCCATAATGAACATAGCTACAAATTTTCAGAAAGATCGGCCCAGTAGTTTTGTCTGGAGCGAGTGGAACACATTTTGACCACGGACACACACAGACACACAGACAGCATTTCTTCGTTCCCATTCTAAAGTAATCCCTGTTCTATAAGAACTGGGAGTACAAAAAAAAAAAGAAAGAAAAAGATCTGTGACCACACTTCCTCTGGGAACTTTCACCTTGAGAGGGGCACGTGAGGTCATTGCATAATCAGGAGTGGTTGTAATCAAGGTCAGGAGCATTTCAGAATACTGTCCTCCACTTTCTCCCCCTCAAAAATACATGATACACTCTGGATAGCACTGTGATTTTTTTTTTTTTTGGATACATAATCTTTCAGAACAAAGCAGAAATTGCATCAAAGATTTTGATGCCATCAACATCTCAAAATCATGGAAAACGATCACTTTGTGTTGTGGTGGTGTGGAATGCATTCCAAGAGTTTATCATAAGGGGGACAACCTTAAGTGTGTGAATATACATAAGGCTTTAAGAAGAGTGCGCTCCCTTGTTTTGTTTTTTTTTGTAAAGAACTGTTCTTCTATAACTATCATGGATTGCTGTAAAGCATTTTATGTTCTTTGCATTGTTGGCAGTGTTCATGTTCAGTTGAAGATTGAAAAGCGAGGGAATGGTAGAATCAGGCAGCATTATGTCAGAGATGCATATAATAATCATTATTTTATTTGTTGGTTTTCTTTCAAATGCAATTCAATCTGTTTCACCTGGAATATACTCACTGGGATGGATTGTACAGCAGTGTTGGTGCAGGGAGAATCAGGATGTATTGATATGATGTGCCTTAAACACTGATTTGTATGTGTTGAAGAAGTGGTATTGCTTGTATATATGTATTTTTGAACACATGAAAAGAAAAAAATGGTATCTTCCACATTGATTTGTTCATTCTGATTGTTAACTTGCCATGTTTTGTTCAAATCGTCAAGTTACAGTGTCACAATGGCTGGTCTGCTTATGTTGGTTTATATTGTTACATTAACAGGCCTCATTATATAATTATGCTGTTACATTAACTGGACCCATTGTGTTTATTTGTAATGTCACATAAACTGGCCCCCTTTTCATTGATGATCATACACCTCAGAATCTTCATATAATTCATTACCTTCAAAAGAGTTCAGGCAAGAGAATTTCCCAACTGTAGTTGAAAATCCAACCAAAATTAGGCACCAGAGGCCATTGTTGTGAAACACATGAATAAGCAACCCCTGGATTCCCCCCCCCCCCCCCCCCCCCCATCCTAATTTTCAGATTTTGTTTGACAAATTTTTGTTCCCTTACCTGGAAGTTACACATTTGAAACAGACCAAAATACAGACAAACACGCAAAAGGAGTTTTGCTAAGTAATGCTGATTTTATGCATAACATGAAACAGTCAAATGAATTTTTGACAAATTCATTGTCTTTGGACCTCACAAATAACAGACATGAAAAATTCACCGAACAATACTGCCCATTTGGCTGTCATCAAGAGAAGCAGTCTCCCTACATATGTAACGGTATTATAGATAATTTTATGTGTATTACATTTCCTTCCTCATCTCAACAAAGGCAGCGACGATGAGATTATATTGTGGGTAGGCTGGATGATTATGATGATGGTGTGTGTGTGTGTGTGTGTGTGCGTGTGTGCAGGCATGAAATCTGCCAAAGAAACTTGAATTCCATAAAAGCTGAAAAATGGCAAAGTGTTTTGATTGAAACGTTGATAAGAATGCTGAGAAATATATATGATCGTAAAACACCTTCCTTCTTCCACCCTTCTGTCCCTTAACCCCTACCCCTTCTTCACTTCATCAAAGAAGCTGGCTGGATTTTATGAGAGAAACTTTGATTTTTTTTTGTTGTTGTTGATGCAATTGTATGGGTAATTATTGGTGTTCTCGCAGCTTACAATCTCAATGTGAGCCATATATGTTTTTTTTCTTTGGATGTGTTTTTTCAAGCTGTCATTAGATTTTTTTTATAACCAATGTGCAGATTCACTCTTTCTTTCTTTTTGTTCTTTTCTGTGGATTGATGGTATGTTTAGATAGGGATGGGAACTTGAAATAGAGACAAACTGTAAATTTGTGTTTGTACACATACATGTTAACTCAATCAAGTCTTGTTGGAAACGGGTTTCCAACACTGTTCACATCGCTTGAAGGCGTGTCAGACGCATGCTTCCGACAGAGTTTGACGATTTTAAAATCATACCGCCTTTAATCAAAGGGTCATAAATCTCGTTTCAGGGACAGTGTAGGGTCTTGTTTTTGCAGTTGCTTCCCCTCGACCGTGCCCTACTCACAGTTCCCGCGATCACACGATTTTGAACACGTTCGGAACATGAGAGGGGATCAAGCATGTTTTGGTCATATTCTTGTGTTTTGTGCAGTTGTCGTAAATATGCTATTCTCTGTAGGTAATAACAAGTGCTCAGAAGTGTAACTGAACTTGTGTGGGAGGACAGAGAGCATAAAGAAGTGCATTACAGTGTGCACAAAAAGTTTTTGTTTTTCTGCAAACATGTTTTATTTTGGATTACATACATTATGTGAACTGTGTAGATGCCACTCTCAAGGTAAGCAATTTTGATAAATGTATTGTTTCTTCTATCCATGGTATATGTTTCATGCTCCTTGGTGAAGTGGTTGATTTTTTATGATTTTGGGAAAATTGCCGAAAATTGTGTAATCTGAGGGACAAACCGGTGCATTTTGGCTGTGACTTGATTGAGTTAATGAAATCTATGTCATGGTGCTGTTGATTTGCGTTCATGCATGCACATGCACAGTTGTGTTCTTGCTGCAATATTCAGTGTGATGTGTGTCTGTGTCCATGTGTGTCTGTCTGTATGTGTCTATGTGAACAGTGTGTGTGTGTGTGTGTGTGTGTGTGTGTGTGTGTATGAGTGCGCGTGCGTGCGTGTGTGTGTGTGTGCCTGTGTGTGTGTGTCTGGTGTCTGTGTGTGAATGGTACATGTGTGAGTGTGTGGGGGAGGAGAACGGAGAACTCTGGTTTTGTGAGTATGAAGGGGCAAGACTGTTCTCATAGTGTGTGTAAGACTGGATTTGGGGTAGAGATGCATGCATTTTTGTTATCTGCGCTTGAGGGTTTGAATTTTGACTCTTTGAAAATTTTATTATTAATTTTTTTTTCTTTAGCTTTTTGGTGACTTTAGTGTGTGGTGGGACAAGAGAATGTATGTGAATAACGATCAGTATGCCCAGCTGTTGGACAAACGCCGTCTGTCTCTCTCTCTCATTGTCAGTGAGATAACTTCATAGCATAGTTGATGTTGTTTCTTTCTTCTTGTTTTTCTTTTCTTGGGTTCAAATCATTGTTAAGTGTATGGCAGCATTTACTTGTGATAGAAAGACGTTGGTATTGAAGGAAAAAGGCATAAATAGTGTTTTTAAATCATGTTTTCCTCTGTGGCTGTTCGCTCTTGAAGATTTTTTAGCACATTAATGTTCTTTTACTTGTTTCTTTCTTTTTGTTTTTACAGCGTTTTTCTTTTTCTTTTTTTTTTTTAAAATTAGAACAGCGTTTTTATCATGTTTCTTCTAATGGTAGCAATGGCACCTTTTCAGTTAATCGAACAGGTATCATATGTTCTGAAGTGTTCCATGTTGTACGTGCTATGAAAAAGTGATTGGAAACAAGCTTTGTCATGACTGTTCCTTTTTGTACTCGTCTTTTCTCTGCCTGTATCTTTTTCTTTGCCAAATATACCAAGAATGAATGATGTCAAGAAGAAGTTAGCAGTCCTGGAGGATGCGTTTGATTGTCTGTGTCGATTGTTAACGATACCAGAACTTTACCAAAGATTACCCACGATGATATGTCTGAGTGGTGTGTACACTGCATTCTGTGTAGTTTTTCTCCATGTCTTATATCAGATTTACAGTCCTGCGAAAACCAGATCAGGGTTTGGAAATGTTCTGGAAGGGTCTTTGAAATTTTGATGGAGAATTTTGTATGAACTCTGTCGAAGAATGTTGAGTTGTAATGAATAATTGTGTAAAACTGTGTGAACCGTTTTCAGTTCTAATGAAATTGGCATTGATGAAATATATGTCCAATTCATTGTTTATATCTTTATTTTGCATTTCAGATTTAAGTGTGGAAAAGTTGTCTTCCATTGAAGCAGATGAAAGCATAGCAATGCCATTGCAGGTCAAGTCATGTAGTTTACTGCATTCCAGCATTTTGAACCTGTGGCAGTGCAGAGTGGGGAAGGGAAAGGGAGGGAGGTGGCGGAAGGGAAGGAAGACTCAGTGCAAAGAGACTGTATGTGTGTCTGTGCATAATTACTGTGTCAGTTATGCAATTTGCTCATAAATGATTCATTTTCCTCTCAGAGTGAACCCAGAAACTTCAGAAGACATTCCATATTGAATGTAGCCCAACCAAATGTGCCAAAGTATCAGGTCTACGAGAAGAAGTGTTTAAGAATTAAAACACACACAAAAAAAAGAAATGAGTAAAACTGTACTAAAATTGTCGCACAGAAAACCAAACTTTTAGCGTTTATGGATGTTCAGGCTGACACCAAAAAGTCTGCATTCTGTGACTGCGCTGTCGATTCGTTTATTGATTCAGATCTCTGTGGCCTTCCATAGATGGCAGAAATTACAGGTCGCCTTGTTGCAACCAGGTTTGTCCAGACACGGCCCGTAAGGAACCAATGTGTCATCATTATCAAGTGTATTTTGTACTCACAAGAAAATGGCCAGGATAAAGTGGCGATCCAGAAAGATGCAATACAGTTATCAGTGTCAGTGGGATACGAATAATCATATACACTGTTACTGGCTTGCTGATGACTATTTCAGTGGCTGCGTTTTTAATCAGTCCCTATGTTTTCCAATGCTAATATCAGCTTTCCATTCTTTAGAAAGCAAAATGAGAACAATAAAAAGGTCTAGAAAGGCAGCTAAAATTTTGGTTGAAAGCATTGTATGCAGTCTTCAGCCAAAGGCGGAAAAGTGGGTCTCTGATAGCGCTTCTGGGATGTTGATCAGCATGATATTGAATATGTATAACGTTTCTGAATTAGATAAATCAGGACTGCATCAGCATCCATACTAACAAATGTCATACCAAGCGTTTTTGGACATGTGTAGCGGGTGTTGCAGACCTGGTCTGTCCATTGGAACAAACTGAGTCTTGAGACAATTCAGACTGCAGTAAGTCCGGACATCACAGTACATACAGCAGTTTTAAAGAAAGGAGCTCTCAAAATGTGGCAAGGAATAGTAAGCAGTAAATAGCAAACAAGTGGGGTGGCTCTTGCTCCTGTGATGAAATAATTGCATGCCTGTAGCTCCAAACGCTGCATACGACATCAAATCTCCTAACAGAAATGTCAACACAGACCACACAGAACAAACAGGGAGACACCCGTATGGGGACGTCTCCTTGTTTGTTCTGTATGTTCTGAGGAATGTCTCCATGTTTGTTCTGTGTGCCCTGTGTTTGCGTTTTTTGCCGGGAGATTTGGTGTATAAGCAGCTTTCGTTTGGAGTTATGGGCGTGTAATTATTTCAAGAGCAAGAGTTACACCAAAGTTGGATAAAACCATACTTTATTTGTTTGTTTCTTGTTGTCATCCTTGTCAGTGTTACTTTTCCAGTGAAAGAGGAAGGGGTTGGGGAGGGGGGGGGGGGGGGGTTTAAGTATGTAAGGAAAGGGGCAGACTCATAAAGTGCCATAAAGTGCCATAAAGTGCCATAAAGTGCCATAAAATCATACTTTGTGTATTGTTGTCATCCGTGTTGTTATTCTTCCAGTGCAAAAGGATAAGGTGGGTTTGTGAGTTTAGGGGTGCAGAGGCGAGGCGTCTGTGGAGTGATAACTGTACTTCTTCAGCCTCCAGCATTTTTCTCTTTGAAATAAGAAATGAGAATTATGGGGACAGCTGAATATATGTATGTCCATCATTTCTTTGACTTGATAAAAAGCTATGTTAATTTATCAATTATTGTCTTCAGGTCTGATTTTAGGGGGGAAATGATTAATCACTGACTTTGACAGTCTCATGGAGTTGAACAAAATAGAATAATTACAAATGACTTTGTGCTAAATATGAAATGCTAAATATGCTAAGGTTGACCAAAAAATGTGGATAGTGTTGCACCTGTGAAAGAGAAACCGAAAGCTGCAACTTTGCGATGGAACTGGATTTCAGAATAAAGAGGGCTGTTTCGATTTCAAAGAAAAGGAAATTTTGGCTATTTGTGTGCTTGTGCTTACCTTGTTCAAGTTAATTATTATTTTTCATATTGCCCACCCACTCCCTCCCTGCCACCCCCTCCCCCTCTCCTCGTACATAAACACACTCTCTTTCTGTCTGTGTCTGCTGTCTGTCTCTGTCTCTCTCTCTCTGTCTGTCTGTCTCTCTCTCTCTCTCTCTCTCTCTCTCTCTCACACACACACACACACACACACACACACAGACATATGCACACAAAACACACACTCAAAACACATACACACGCGCGTGCGCTCGTACACACACACACTCACACACGCCACACACACACACACACACACACACACACACACACGCACACTACGCTACGCTACACTACACTACACTACACTACGCTACACTACACTACACTACACTACACTACACTACACTACACTACACTACACTACACTACACCATACCACAGATTTAACACACATGTAGAGAGACGGACTGGGGAGAGAAAGGGAGTAGGGGTGAAGGAGGGAGGGGGGGGGGGGGGGGGGGGCTAAAAGCAAGGAAAAGACAAAGCGAGAAATGGACAGGGAGAAATAAAAGGAACGACTATGAGAGAGAGAGAGAGGAGAGAGAGAGCTTAATGCCAGCCGTACCAAAAGACGGTTATCTACACGCCGTGTGGGGTAGGTAGTATCAAATAATCAGTGGCCGCGGGACGATCGTCTCCCACTTACACACTTCGATCCTCTGTTATCCTACTGTGGCCCGACCAATCGGGTCGATAACTGCAGCCTGCAATCCACGCTGATATATCGTGATGGCTTTATGAACGAGAAGTTTTTTTTTAATTATTATTATCATTTATCTGCGCGGGAGTGTGCATGTGTGCGTACAACACGGAAGATTTGGATCAACTTTTTTAAAAAGTTTATTTCAGCCCTGTGAACTATTTGTCCGTTTAAGGCCGCAGACGTAATAGGAGAGCTGATTCAATTATCTACCAATTTTCCGAGTGTTCGGTTTGAGGTTTGGAGGTGAGTCAAGTTCTTTGTGTTCGGGGGCTTGAAGTGTTTTCTGTTGTCGTTGGTGGTAGTGGTGGTGATGGTGTTTGATGTTACTGTTGTGTTAGAGATTGTGTGTTGTGTGTGTGTGTGTGTGTTGTGTGTGTGTGTGTGTGTGTGTGTGTGTGTTGGTTGTCTAACTCGGCTTACGAGAAAGATGAGATGATGATTTATTCTACTTCTCGTCCTCCCCCCTCCCCCTCTTCCCTCCTCGTCTTCCCCTTCTTATTTTGCTCTCTCTCTCTGTCTCTGTCTGTCTGTCTGTCTGTCTGTCTCTCTCTCTCTCTCTCTCTCCATTTTGTAACTCTCTCTCCACTTTTGTGACTTTTTCATCATGAATATAAGCAACAGAAAACGTACGAACATTACGGCCATTAGGCTTACTCCTTGCCGTTAATAAGCAACATGACTATCATCACATTCCAATGCTCTGTCTCTCCCCTCTCCCGCCGGCAGCACCCCCCCCCCCCCCCCCCCACACACACACACACACACGCACCTTCGAATCTTCCTCCTCTCTCTCTCTCTCTCTCTCTCTCTCTCTCTCTCTCTGCATTTAATGACAATTTGACAGTAAACATAAACAACAGAATATGTACTACCATTACCGCTTATCATCAGCCTAAACATCATGACTTGATATCACATCCGGGTGTATTGTCTGCCTATCTGTCTGCCAAGTTTATCTTGCCTGTCTGTCTTGTCCGTCTGCTTCTGTGTATGTGTCTGTTTATCTATTTGTCTGTCTGCCCCCTCCCCCCTTCTCTCTCTGTCTGTCTGTCTGTGTCTCTCTTTCTCTGTCTCTCTGTCCGTTTGTTTGTCCATCTGTCTGTTTGTCAGTCTATCTGTCTCTCTCTCTCTCTGTTTCTGTCTGTCTTCCACCCTCCCACCCTCTCTCCCTCTTTCTCTCTGTCTCTGTCTGTCTGTCTGTCTCTCTCTCTCTCTTTGTCTCTGTCTGTCTGTCTGTCTCTCTGATTATGATTAACACGATTTTTAGATATTAGGTTATAACAATGCTATTTGATTGATTTATTTGACCCTCATGGTTTCATGATGATCACTATTATTGTTTGTCCTTGTTTGGGGCGGACTCCCTAAGAATTATTCTGAACATTTGTTTCAATCTCCGCCTGCAGTCACCTCACTTTGGAACTAACTTTGTGCATGCAAGTCTGCCAGTTAAATATTGTGTGGCGTGAGGCAGCCTCCTCCCCCCCCCCCCCTCTCTTCTTTCCCCCCCCCCCCCCCCCCCCCCCCCCCCCCCCCCTCTCTCTGTCTGTCTGTCTCTGTCTCTGTCTGTTTCTGTATGGGGAGGGGGTTTGTGTGTGTCCGCAGTAAACGAGCAACAAGACCTCAACAGTCTGAACTGCTCTCTACACATCTATTACATTGTTGTGGTCAGTCAGCAGACCACGACGAGGCATGATCTAAAACGATTGACCATTTTTCTGCCATGCGCTGCCGAACCTTTGACCTCTGTCTGTCTCTGTCTCTGTCTGTCTGTCTGTCTGTCTGTCTCTCTCTCTCTCTCTCTCTCTCTCTCTCTCTCTCTCTCTCTCTCTCTCTCTCTCTTCTGTGACTCTATATAATATACAGCACGACTTGCTGTCGTATCTGGGTGCACTGATTGTCTATCCATCTCTCTCTCTCTCTCTCTCTCTCTCTCTCTCTCTCTGTCACTGTCTCTCTCTTTCCTGTCTGTCTGTCTGTCTGTCTGTCTGTCTCTCTGCTCTCTCTCTCTCTCTCTCTCTCTCTCTCTCTCTCTCCGTGATTATGATTATCATTATTTTTAGATATTAGGTTATGGCAATGTTATTTGATTGATTTATTTCATTATGATTTCATTATGATTACTATTACTGTTTTATATTAAGTACAACGCTATTCAGTAGATTTATTCGATTTGAAGTCTACACGTTGGACTATTTTGCTTTAGTAAGTCACATGCACATACTTCTTCAGGTAGGAGCTTGGGCCTTTATCTGACTAAAAGTCTTGACATTCTCTCTCTCTCTCTCTCTCTCTCTCTCTCTCTCTCTCTCTCTCTCTCTCTCTCTCTCGTGACGGTCCTAATTGAACACAGACACGCACAAGGCTTACTTTGAGCCTTTGAAATATAAGACACACGCGCCCCTTGCTTTCACTGAGTCTTTACCCCCACTCCACCCACCCACCCCATCCCACCCGAACCCACCCCCACCCCATCCCGTTCAACACATTATCGTATTGACTTAATTGCCAGTTGGGACGATTGGCACTGTTTGTACGCTGCTTGAACCAAACACAGGGTCTGTCTCCACCTGTGTCTGTTTGCCTACCTCTCGGACTCTTTTAGCAAACTCCGTACATGTAAGTCTGCCAATTCAACAATGAGTCGCGTGAGGCGCCCTCCTTCCCTCTGTCTCTGCCTGTCTCTTTCTGTGACAGTGTCTGTCTGTCTGAGTGTCTGTTTGTCTGTCTGTCTCTCTCTCTTTCTCTCTCTCTCTCTCTGTGGTGTGTGTGTGTGTGTGTGTTTGCTCGCGCGCGCGCGCATGCGCGCACGTGTGTGTGTCTTAATCTGTCTATATGTTTATCTGTCTGTCTGCATGTCTGTCTGTCTATCTGTCTGTCCCCTCCCCCCCCCTCTCTCTCTCTCTCTCTCTTCTCTCTCCTCTCTCTCTCTTTCTCTATTTCTCTCACCCACCTCCACCCCCGCGCTCGTCTCACATCCCTCTCCCCCCATCCCCAACCCCTACCCCTCTCCCCACCTACCCTTCAGGTATCACTCATGACTGTCTTCAAGTTTCCACCTGTTGTGGACGGTATCACCCTGAAATCCAACACGCACCCTTTTCATGGTGGCATGAGAAGGTAGGCCGTGGCATTATCTACCTAGAGGCTGTAGAAGAGTGCGATCGACCGCTTTGTCAGTGGTCAGTTCTACCTCCTGCCCCCCCCCCCCCCCGGCTTCTCCCCCCCCCTCCCCCGCTCACTCCTCCCCGCGCCCCCACACTACTTCCATAGATCAGATTACTGATTGTAGTGTACACTGCCATGACTATGGGGATCGGTCATTGTGTTAGGTATCCCCTCTAAGACAGGGACCGGGAGACGAAAAGAAAAGGAAGGAGCTCGTAAAGAAAGAGAGAACTAAAGGAATGATTGAAGAAACACGCGCACGCGCGCGCGCGCGCGCCACACACACACACACACACACACACACACACACACACACACACACACACACACACACACACACACAACTAAACAAAGCCTAAAAAAAAGCATAAACAAACAAGCAAAACCGAACAACAGAACCGGTTCGAACCGAAAGGTGTTCTTTGTTGTTGTTGTTGTTTGTTTGTTTGTTTGTTTTTTCCAAGAAATATAGTAGTAGAAGAAGAAAGAGATAGAGACAGAAGGGGGGTGGGTGGGAGGTGGGTGACGGGTAATGTGTGAGAGATGGATTGGGGTTGATAGCACACACGCACACACGCGCGCGCGTGTACACACACACACCACATACACACACACACACACACACACACACACACACACACACACACACACACACACACACACTCACACACACACACACACACACACACACACACACACACACACATCCACGCACGCACGCGCACATATTCACCCACACTCACACACTGTGAGGGCAGGATGAAAAAAAGCTGTAAAGCTTATTCTTTTAATCCTCAATAAAGATAATTTTGACTTGACTTGACACACACATACGCGTACGCACGCACGCGAGTACACACACACACACACACACACACACACACACACACACACACACACACACACACACACACACACACAGGTGGCTTTGTAGAGGTGAGTCTTTCGCCGAGGATAGGGGGAGGTGAGGGGTTTGTGTATGTCTTTACAACAAACGAGCAACAAGACCACAACAGTCCGAACGGCTCTTTATACAGCCATTACATTATTGTGGTCAGTCAGCAGACCACGACCAGGTATGGTCTGAAAGACTGACCATTCATCTGCCATGCTCTGCCGAACTTTTGACACCTCTCTCTCTCTCTCTCTCTCTCTCTCTCTCTCTCTCTCTCTCTCTCTCTCTCTCTCTCTCTCTCTCTTCCGGGTCTGTCTTCACCAACTACGTGTCCCAACCGCTACACAAATTGTGGTAGCTTCCCTGCCCACCCCCCACCCCCTCTCAATCCCCTCCCTCCCTCCACCCCCCCCCCCCCAAACACACACACACACGCACACACACATGCACTCACGCACACACACGCACGCACACATACACACACATACGCACAAACAAACTCACACACACACACACACACACACACACACACACACACACACACACACACACACACACAAAACGCCTCACATCTTATCTCATTCGCGCACTCTCCTTGCTCGCCTCGCTCCTGGATCCCATACGGTCATGTCTACCTGTTTTCGTATCTGTACGGCTGAAACCCGAGGCGGCCTATTCAGCAGCTGATTAGGGCGGAAGATCTTCGATCTGTTTGTGCCGTCAACTCTACAATGGAGATACTGGGTGGAAGAGCTGAGGCCCGCTCAGCCAGCAGTTCTTCGGACTGCTTTTTAACATGGAAATTACAGCTACTTTTTCCTTCTCTCTCTCTCTCTCTCTCTCTCTCTCTCTCTCTCTCTCTCTCTCTCTCTCTCTCTCTCTCTCTCTCTCTCTCTGTATTTTAAACTACATGTGTCTATCAGCTAACTTTTTTTTTCTTTTTTTTTTTTTAACATGTGTCGTTCATATACAAGTATACTTTTTATTACATGTTCCGTTCATATAATACTTTTTGCTACATGTGTCGTTCATATACTGTACTTTTTGCTATATGTGTCGTTCATACACTATACTTTTTGCTAATGTGCCGTTCATATTCTATACTTTTTGCTACATGTGTCGCTCATATACTCTACTTTTTAGTACATGTGTCGTTCGACCTGCCTTCCGTTTAATCACATGTTGTTCAGACAGCTCTACTTTTCACTACATGTGTCGTTCAGACAGCAATACATTTTACTACAGTGTCGTTCAGTCAGCACTACTTTTCACTACATGTGTCGTTCAGTCAGCACTACTTTTCACTACATGTGTCGTTCGGTCAGCACTACTTTTCACTACATGTGTCGTTCAGTCAGTACTACTTTTCACTACATGTGTCGTTCAGACAGCACAGCATTTTACTGAATGTGTCGTTCAGTCAGCACTACTTTTCGCTACATGTGTCGTTCAAGTAGTTCTACATTTTACTGTGTGCGTCGTTCATCCTGCATCATTGTTTCTGAATTTGTTTTTCACCCTGAATAAATTTTTAACTATATATTTGTTCACCCAACATTACTTTTCACATCACATGTCATTCGACTGGCATTACTGTTTACTACGTGGGTCATTTCAGTATGTGAAGGGAAAGCGGGTAAACGGGACATGGTTATTAAGTGTGGAAAGGGTGTTTCTTTTTCTTCTGTGGAAAGGGTGTTTCTTTTTCTTCTGTGGAAAGGGTGTTTCTTTTTCTTCTGTGGAAAGGGTGTTTCTTTTTCTTCTGTGGAAAGGGTGTTTCTTTTTCTTCTGTGGAAAGGGTGTTTCTTTTTCTTCTGTGGAAAGGGTGTTTCTTTTTCTTCTGTGGAAAGGGTGTTTCTTTTTCTTCTGTGGAAAGGGTGCAAACACGCCACAAAAGGCAGCAAAAAACTGCGAGGTAGGAACAGATTGGAAAGGCAAGGAAACGATCGGAAAAGTTTAAAAAAAAAAAAAAAAAAAGGAAAAAAAAGTAGGGAAAATATAGGAACACTTAGGGTGTCTGTATGTAGGGGAGGAGTGTGGGGGGGGGGGGGGGGGGGGGGCGTGGACATTGAAATTTAGAAAAGCGAGTGGAAATGTTGGAGCTAGTAGGTGAATGTAGAAAAAAATAAACAAAGAAAGAAATAGGGAAAAGCTGGAGAGATATGAAAGTAGAGTAAGAGAGGAAGGGACTGGTAAAAAGACAGTTTAAAAATGGAAAGGAAACCCAAACAGTAGGACAGGGAGGAAAAAGTGGGGAGAAAATAGGGAAAAATATGAAACCCAGAAAAAGGTTAGGAATTCATAGAAAAAGACAGCGAACTGTTGGAGAAAGATGGAAAAGACAGGGAAAAGGTAGGAACACATGGGGAAATGTACGAGAAGGTCGTAGAAAAGGAAACGATAACAGAGAGGAAAAAAAAAAGAAAACGCGGAAAAATACAGGGAAAAAATGAAGAAAACAGTAGGGAAAGATAAAGGAAAGTAGAAAATGGATAAAAGGGAGTGGGGGGGGGGGGGGGGGGAACTTAGACATGGGTGGGGAAAAAGAGAAAATGGGGGAAGAAAAGTAGAACAGAGGAAAGAAAATCAGGCGGTGAGTAGAACAGGTAAGACATGGGTGAAGCAAAGAAGGAACTAGGACACAAAAAATAAGAAATGGGAAGAGAACAGTAATGAAAATGAAAACAAAAAAGAATAAGCGAAGAAAAAGAAGAAGAAAAGGCAATGCGGGGGTAGGAAATAGGTAGGGAATTGTAGGAAATGGGTAGAGAGTTGGGTAAGGAAAGGAAAGAAACAGGGAAGCAGAGTAAGGCGTACGTCGCGAAGTGTAGGAAATGGAAAAGAGAAGAATGAAATAGTAAATAAGGGCATACGTCGGGAAATGTAGGAAACGGAAAAGAGAAAAATGAAATGGTAAATAAGGGCATACGTCGGGAAATGTGTGAAATTGGAATGGAGAAGAAAAAAACAATGGCAAAACAGGGCATACTCCTGGAATGTTGAAAATCGGAAAGGATAAGAAGGCAATGGTATATCTATCTATCTGTATGTCTGTCTGTCTGTACGTATGTGTGTGTGTGTGTGTGTGTGTGTGTGTGTGTGTGTGTGTGTGTGTGTGTGTGTGTACATATGTACACACACATATATGTATATATATAGATATAGATGTGTGTGTTGTGTGTGTGTGTGTGTGTGTGTGTGTGTGTGTGTGTAGGAAAAAAGGGAATGGGAAATAGATTAGGAAAAGAAGAAACGAGGCAAAGTATGAAAAGGGAGAGAAAAATAGGATATGGGTAAAGAAAAGCAGGAAAATGGTAAAGAAACGAGAGAGACAGACAGACAGACAGACAGACAGAGTTTGCCCTGTACAGCTGTCCTAATCCACACTCACCAGTGGAATGGTATGGCATCGTGTCAATTTCTTTTTTACGAGCAGTCAGGGGAAAGCCACAAGGCACACACACAATGCCACCACCTACCATCTGCCATGAGGCACACACACAATGCCACCACCTACCATCTAAAGTATCGGACCACGTGTACCCGCTTCGCTCTC
>CM065728.1:40641362-40648862 GCA_033310375.1 Conus canariensis | reverse complement strand
TGTCACGAGAATCCAAATCGAACAACGTACAATATGCTTTTCGTGATAATCTTGTCTCATCCATTCTTGTCAATTTTAGCCAGTACCGTACACACCTGACTGCAGAATTTATGTAAATGGGGTATCTATTTGTTTCTCCATATATCAAATCATTTGGTGTTTGCATTTGAACACCTAGGAACTTTTTAAGAGCAAACAAGTGTACCTTTTCACAGTGTCGAGCTGCACTACTTAATCCCCACAATTCAGCCCCATATTGAACAATTGGTTGTATTTGTGTGTCAAATAATTTAAGATATACAACAAGGGAACTACAGTTTAGTTTAAATATTTTTTGCAATATACTTAGCATCGCATGTTTAGCTCTGCTGGCAAGATTTTGACACGACACAGTAAAACTCAATCTTGTTGAAAAATGAATACCTAAATACTTATAAACATTAACAACGGGTATAGGGATTCCATTGTAAGACCAATGTTCTCTCGCTGCTAGGTATCCACCTTTCCTGAAAACGACTATATTGCTTTTATTCATATTCAGCTTTAGATGGAGTCCTGATGCTGCTCTATATAGGCTGTTTAATTGTGTCTGTAACCCAACTATTGTTTCAGACAAGAGAGCCACATCATCTGCCAAAAGTAATATAAATAATTCAAAGTAATCACACGTAAATGTAGCACCATGTTTCCCATTTCTGATCACTTCCAACGCTAATTCATTTATAAATAAAGTGAACAACACTGGACTAGTAACATCGCCTTGTTTTACCCCTCGGGTACAATTTATAAAGTCTGTCAGTTTTGAGCCGGAACGAATTCTAGTTCTGACTGTAACATACATGCTGTGGATACATCGGAAAAGTTTTCCTTTGATTCCATTTTTCAAAAGAATAGGCCATAATAAGTTTCTTTCGATAGAGTCAAATGCTTTTTCAAAATCAATAAAAGCAACATAGAGTTTGCGGTTAAGACAAAACTGCTTTTGTACTAAAGCTAATAATGTGTACATATGATCAGTAGTAGAGTAACCTCTTTTAAATCCCGCTTGTTGTTCCCCAGTAATATTATGCAACTCAATCCATTCCTGAATCCTGTTGTTTACAATAGAACTATAGAGTTTACTGCTTGTATCTGATAGCGATATTCCTCTGTAATTATTAGGATCATCTTTATCACCTTTTTTGAATAAAGGTAGTACAATACTTTCCGTCCACGTATCTGGGAAGATTCCCTTATCAAACAAAGTATTAAAAAGTTTAACAAAGAAGTCAACAACGCGATTCCCAGAGTGCTTTAACATCTCCCCAATAATTCCGTCTGGACCAGCCGATTTACCATTCTTTAACTTCCTTATCGCTAATGACACTTCTTCTCTAGATATTGGGCGGTTCATGGAACCGCCATCGTCATTCTCGTCATTATTATCATTAGCGTCACTAGTATCACTGGTGTCATCATCGCAGTTATCAATTATACAAGAATCTTCTGTTTGTAAATTTGTTTCCAGTAATTTTTTAAAGTGATTATACCAGTCAACCATTGTTATATTGTTATATGGCTGCTTTCTTTTAAAGGAGACTCTATGCACATTTTCCCAAAACTGTTTTTGATCATTAACTGATGCAATTAGCGATCCTAACAATGAATCATTATGTTGTTTTTCTTTAAATTTTAGAAGATTTTTATACTCCCTCCTGGCTATACAGTAGGCAACGCGATCAGTAGCATCCTTCGTCCGCAGAAATGTACTCAGCAATCCTTTAGCTTTTGATTTACTTATTTTACAGTCATCATCGTACCAATCACTTTTTTCACTCATTTTGTTCAAACAAATTCGCTTCTTCAGACAACCAGCGTGAGTTTTAAGACATGCAACAAACATATTCAAGGCTTCATTACAATCACGATCAATCATATTTATAGCATCATCGAGTAATGATAATACTTCAACCGACTGCATTGTATGGACGTACGTTGGTTCAAAAGAAGGGTTCCACACAAACTTTTCAATCACCTCACAGTCATTTTCAACACTTAAAGACACAGCGTTAAGTTTATGCATTCCAAAATGAAATTCGACAGGTAAATGGTCAGATTCTAATCTCTCTGAAACAACTAAATTACAAGAAGGCAAAACAACTGAAAGTAGATTTCGAGAAATCAGAAAATAGTCGTTTACACTACACCCAGAGTCTGAAATATACGTATAGTGCCCATCAAGATCACCATTACATACTCCATTTAGTATATACAATCCCAGCGAGGTACACATATTTAACAAACATTTTCCATAATTATTAAGTACATTGTCTGAAGATTTCCTTTCTAAATAATCTGAGCAACTATCAAATTCAAAATTGTAAGTATCATACATGTCATAAATATCTTGAGAAACATTAGCTGTTCTGCTGTTCAGATCACCAGACAAGATTATATGCACATCATTCAAATCAAGCATACAATCAGTAAGACATTCTTCAAGAGAAAGAATACCATTATCAACGTCAAAATAAGCATAATATGGTGAACCATCAGGTGGCACATATGAACAAACATATAACACATCCTCTGTTAAACCAAACAAATTCTTGTCAATCAAAACAAAAAGAGCATTAGAACAATTCATTTGGAGCTCTCTAACATAAGGCACAAAATCATTCTTAATCAGACATAACAAGCCCCCTGAACGTCTGCCTTGACTTGAAAACTTGATAGCAGGCTTATGAAACACAGTATAGCCTGTAAACACGCTGAATTCAAGATTTTCCACAAACGTCTCAACGAGACAGATGAAGTCAAAGTGAAACAAATATGAGAGAAACCTTTTATTGTGAATTTTAGAAAGAATCCCATTTATATTCCAGTGCAAAAATGTAAAAGATTTTGAATATCTATTATTTCCATGAATTTCATCAACATGCATTTCATCAACATGAATTTCATCAACATACAGAGCAGGTGTACTTTCATTACAATTTTCATCACCACTTTCGTGTACATAGACTGACGGATTTCTCACATGCAAATTAACATTATCAAAAACACAGTCATCTTCGTTACAATTGTTCTTTTGAGACAGCCCCCTATCTTTATCCTCGTCAGTGCCACGTGCTTCTGTTGATAACTGCCTCTGTTCTAAATATAAAGTGTCCCTGTTTTCCGATGGAGGAGTGACATAATCAACACACAATGGTATACATGTTAATTGTTCGATATCATTAACACAAATCACGTCATGATCAAAAGAGTTATTATCTGAAATCTGATTAATGCGATTATTCTCTTCTGTTATAATACGAACACAGTCATCTCCCCGAGCCACCGCGGAACCAATGTTTACAATGTCACAACCAAAGAGATCGCTCACCGGGGTCGGGTCACTGTCAGTGTCGCACACAACCTGCTCCGCACGGGAAGTTTGCCTGCACCCGTGAAACGCAACCGGTGTCACTGCAGGGCGGCCTCCCCCCTATACAATTTCCCTGAGGCTGGATCCGTCCCCACCGTCAAGACCGTACTTCTTGCCGTCAATACGCAGGTGATCAAAGACCATGGTTGCACGCTTTCCTTCACTTCTGGCTTTTTTCAAATGAGGCGTTAATTTCCTCCTCACCTCTCTCACTCTGAAAGGAAAGTCCTCACCTAAAAACACCTGTGACCCTTTCAGTTTGTATCTTGCTTTCAGAATCCTTTCTTTGTCCTTGAAGAACGTGCAACAACCTATCACTGGAGAGTCGGGTCTCGAATTCAGGCGGTGCACACGATCGAAAGAGAAATCACCAGCAAGCTCCAGAGTGTCTGTAATGAAGTCATGGACCACGGCTTCACACTCCTGCTGAGTTTCGTTGGGTTTTCGAGCAAGTCCGTGAAAAATCAAGTTGTTCCGTTTCGATCGGCCTTCTAAGTCGTCCGTCTTCCGTTCCAAAGAATCCATTCTTTTCTTCAGGGCGTCATTGCTGTTTCGGAGGTCTTCGTTTTCCCGTCGCAGCTCCGTCACCTCCCGTCCCAGGGATTTCAATTCCTCATGCAGTGCAGCGTATCCATCCCGCAAATCCTTCATGTCGCCTTTCATCTCGTCAAACTTCGTATTCAAAGTCTGAAGCATGGACATTAAATCAAGATTTGAGGGATGCTGGGTCGTTGATGTAGCTCCCGGTGTGCTGGAAGAAGTACGGGGCTTGTCCACGCTATCCCTGCGGTCACCACTCGACAGATTGGTCTGTCGCAGGGAACTCTTCGGTGGTCCAGGGTTCTGCTCCACATCGCCACACTGCAATAAAAAATTGCCCCAGAACAAGAGCGACAGGAGGGAACCAAAAATGACACCGTCCACAACAGTCTTGAGTCTCACTGTTTTTACTCTCATGGCGGCTCGATTTCTGGCCCTTTTCAACATAAAAGCCACAAATACCGGCACAAAGGAGCCACAACGTGGCCGGAAATCGAGATGTCCAGAAGGCATGGCACTACACAGACTTCTCTACAAAATCTGAAGTCAATACTCGGCCACAACAAGTAATAATTAAGCAATTTGTTGGAGCTTAACCAAAACACAGCCGTACCGAATGAATACAGTTCAACGCCCCCTGGTAAAGAGAGAGAGAGAGAGAGAGAGAGAGAGAGAGAGAGAGAGAGAGAGAGAGAGAGAGAGACGATGCGTATGTCGGTGAATATGCGTGTGAGCACATGTGAGTGGGTGTATGTGAACAATTGAGCGAGTGAGTGAGTGAGTGAGTGAGTGTGTGTGTGTGTGTGTGTGTGTGTGTGTGTGTGTGTGTGTGTGTGTGTGTGTATGTGTGTGTGTGTGTGTGTGTGTGTGTGTGTGTGTGTGCTTGCGCGCGCGCGTGTGTGTGTGTGTATGTGTGTGTGTGCGTGTGTGTGTGCGTGCGTGCGTGTGTGCGTGTGTGTGTGTGTATGTGTGTGTGCATGTGTGTGTGTATGTGTGTGTGCGTGTGTGTGCGTGTGTGTGTGTGTGTGTGTGTGTGTGTGTGTGTGTGTGTGTGTGTGTGCTGAAGAGGAGGAGGAAGAAGCCGGGTACAAAGCACCGAACAGGTATCTATGCAGGTACTTTCACAGTAACCATTGTACTTGTAGTTAGAACGATGATTCAAGGGTTCAGAGATGTAGAAACGACAAAATGTACTGGCACATCATCCTCTTATATCAAGCAAGCACACACACACACACACACACACACACACACACACACACACACACACACACATGCGTGCGCGCGCGCGTGTGCACATGCACAATTTACTCTGATGTTGCTTAAAGCGGAGAGACATTAAATGTAAGAACTACGTGTACACTGAAAGTATACACACATAATATACACCGCAACAAATGACTGAAGACACGATACGACACAACACAGCATAATTCAAGGCTCACGAGAAAAAAGACAAACAAACAACAACAACAAAGAAAAAAAAAAACTGTCGCCTGTTGTACTGAAACACTTCGTTTCTCTAATAAGTGGAAATGTGCACGTGGCAGGCATGGAAGACACATCATACAGCAGGCATGGAAGACACATCATACAGCAGGCATGGAAGGAACATCATACAGCAGGCATGGAAGACACATCATACAGCAGGCATGGAAGGAACATCATACAGCAGGCATGGAAGACACATCATACAGCAGGCATGGAAGGAACTTCATACAGCAGGCATGGAAGACACATCATACAGCAGGCATGGAAGAAACATCATACAGCAGGCATGGAAGGAACATCATACAGGCATGGAAGGAACATCATACAGCAGGCATGGAAGAAACATCATACAGCAGGCATGGAAGAAACATCATACAGGCATGGAAGGAACATCATACAGCAGGCATGGAAGACACATCATACAGCAGGCATGGAAGGAACATCATACAGCAGGCATGGAAGGAACATCATACGGCAGGCATGGAAGGAACGTCATACAGCAGGCATGGAAGAAGCATCATACAGCAGGCATGGAAGGAACATCATACAGGCATGGAAGAAACATCATACAGCAGGCATGGAAGGAACATCATACAGCAGGCATGGAAGAAACATCATACAGCAGGCATGGAAGGAACATCATACAACAGGCATGGAAGGAACATCATACAGGCATGGAAGGAACATCATACAGCAGGCATGGAAGACACATCATACAGCAGGCATGGAAGGAACATCATACAGCAGGCATGGAAGGAACATCATACAGCAGGCATGGAAGGAGCATCATACAGCAGGCATGGAAGGAACATCATACAGGCATGGAAGGAACATCATACAGCAGGCATGGAAGGAACATCATACAGCAGGCATGGAAGGAACATCATACGGCAGGCATGGAAGAAACATCATACAGGCATGGAAGGAGCATCATACAGCAGGCATGGAAGACACATCATACAGCAGGCATGGAAGGAACATCATACAGGCATGGAAGACACATCATACAGCAGGCATGGAAGGAACATCATACAGCAGGCATGGAAGGAACATCATACGGCAGGCATGGAAGAAACATCATACAGGCATGGAAGGAGCATCATACAGCAGGCATGGAAGACACATCATACAGCAGGCATGGAAGAAACATCATACAGGCATGGAAGGAACATCATACAGCAGGCATGGAAGGAACATCACACAGCAGGCATGGAAGACACACCATACAGCAGGCATGGAAGACACATCATACAGCAGGCATGGAAGGAACATCATACAGCAGGCATGGAAGGAACATCATACAGCAGGCATGGAAGGAACGTCATACAGCAGGCATGGAAGGAACGTCATACAGCAGGCATGGAAGGAACGTCATACAGGCATGGAAGGAACATCATACAGCAGGCATGGAAGGAACGTCATACAGCAGGCATGGAAGGAACATCAAACAGCAGGCATGGAAGACACATCATACAGCAGGCATGGAAGGAACATCATACAGCAGGCATGGAAGACACATCATACAGCAGGCATGGAAGACACATCATACAGCAGGCATGGAAGACACATCATACAGCAGGCATGGAAGACACATCATACAGGCATGGAAGGAACATCATACAGCAGGCATGGAAGGAACATCATACAGCAGGCATGGGAGGAACATCATACAGCAGGCATGGGAGGAACATCATACAGCAGGCATGGGAGGAACATCATACAGCAGGCATGGAAGGAACATCATACAGGCATGGAAGACACATCATACAGCAGGCATGGAAGGAACATCATACAGCAGGCATGGAAGGAACATCATACAGCAGGCATGGAAGGAACATCATACAGGCATGGAAGAAACATCATACAGCAGGCATGGGAGGAACATCATACAGGCATGGAAGAAACATCATACAGCAGGCATGGGAGGAACATCATACAGGCATGGAAGAAACATCATACAGCAGGCATGGAAGGAACATCATACCAGGCATGGAAGAAACATCATACAGCAGGCATGGGAGGAACATCATACAGGCGTGGAAGAAACATCATACAGCAGG
>CM065728.1:40631362-40636362 GCA_033310375.1 Conus canariensis | reverse complement strand
GATATTTGTCTGTGACCCAGCTCGATGATTTTTTTTTTTTTTTTTTTTTTTTTGTAGATTAAAAAGAAAAGCTTGTTATTCAGGTATTGATTAAAAAAAAACAAAAAACGCAATACTAGGCTAAGACATGTACATGACACATATAACCAAAGGGAAGAGGGGGGACGGAGGGGGAAGGGGGGGGGGTCAGGACGTTATTCTTGGGTGGTGCTTGAAGTGACGCAGAGATCAATAATAAGTTCATGATTGGTGTAATTCACTTTTTGACGTCTTTCTTGACACCTGTGCACCTTGCACTCAGCTGGGGGGGGGGGGGGGGGGGGGGGGGGACGAATCAAAACAACACGATACACGTGATGATCCCGGATGTCAAAGCCCAACCCCCATGACCAAGAGAAGTTGTTGTTGTTGTTGCTGTGAAGGTTTTTGATTCACCTGGCAAGTATGTCGACATAAAGCGGGCTAAAGGGGGGTGGGGTTGGGGGTGCGAATGACAGCCATTGCATTCATTCGATCTTCTTTTGCATACGTTATTGAATACAGGTCTACAGATACCGTGCCAACACATTGTGAGAATCCCATGAATTCAGCTGTTGGCCGTAGACATTTCCCATCACTATGGATATAAACTGACAGCGGCAGATCAGTTCGATCAGAAAGGGGCGGGGAGGCTTTGGGGAGGGGATTGGGTTGGGATGGGGATGGTTCTTATCTTGTTTACCCAAACCCAGAATATTTGCGAAACATTGTGCTCGGGAAGTATGGGAAAAACGCTGGGGAAGAGAGAAGATCGGGGAGGGGAGGGGAGAGGGTAACGTGTGAAGGGCAAGGGGAGAGCAGTATTCCTTATTTGTTCCTTTCACATGTCTACCATGTTTACTGACGACGTTTTTTTCTGTTGATTTTTGTTTTTTGCAAATATACATAATATTCTCTTCATTCAATTCAATCAATTCAATTCAATCAACTTTATTGTCCATCGGAAATTTTTCTTCTGCTCTACATCATTTCACGAGTGTATAAGACATTACAAAAAGACATTATAAATCGTTACATACAAGCCTGTGTTAGTATATATATTTGTATATGCATCAACACTCACACACCCCTCCCCACCCCACCCCCACCCCCCACCCCACCCCCCCACACACACACGTACCCCCCCCCCCCCACACACACACACGTATGCATACACACATGAAATAAACATTAAATCCATAAGACATAGAACATTACATAGATTATAAAAACAATACATAAAATCACAAACTCACGTCCCGCACCAATGTCCAAACACTAAAAACACACCACACACACACACACACACACAACACGCGCGCGCGGCAGAGTCATAGTCACAGTGCTTTTAGATGTGAGCTACCTGTCATTGTCTTAAATGATATTGTAGTTTTAAATGGAATATAAAAAAAGAAGAAAATGTCTTGGTGCAATTTAGGGAAAAAATATCCTGTATTGCATTCTTGAATATGCTGTTGCACCTTTAAGGAATGCAATATAGATTTTTTTTTTAGTACAAGAGATTTTTTTTTAGTACAAGAGATCGGATTTTTTTAGCACATGCTCAATGACGCACATATCAACGTAATTTGAAAACAGTTCTTTCTTATTCTTGGTGATGTCATAACTTTAGGGGTTCCAGGTTTTGAAAATGACATGGTTTTTTTTCCGTCATCAGAGGTAATGTTGAGTAGAAGCGGTAACTATATCGATTTCAAACGCTCGCCGACAAGGAAAACGACATAAAGGCTGGTCCATCCATCTTGTTTCGTTGGCCGTATTCTTCTAGTTCGACACGTGAAAGCAACGACCTTCAGGGCACACTCATACGCACACTCACTCGCAATCCACCCCTCCCCTCGCTCATTCCTCCCCGTAACACACACACACACACACACACACACACACACACACACACACACACACACACACACACACACGGGGACATACACACACACATACACAAACCCGTGCACGTACATAGTTACATCATCGTCCTCGTTTGTCGTCGACATCATCAATACCATCTTATTCCTTTTTCAGGTCTGTCGTTGTCTGCAACCTCGTCATCATCGACGTCGTCGTCGTCGTCATCAACATCATTATGTCATCATCATCATCATCATCATCACCATGTCTCGGTTTCAGTTTCCTCTTCCCTTCTGAACACATTCTTTCAGAGTCATCCATAATTTACGTCAATATTTCTTCTCGTCATAATCTTCAACGTCATCATCGTCGTCACTCTCCTCAACGTCCTCCTCCTTCTCCTCCTCCTCCTCCTCCTCCTCCTCCTCCCTCTTTCCCTGATTAGCATATCATCATCATCATCATCATCATAGTTGTTGTTATTACTATTACTATAATTATTATTATTGTTGTTGTTGCTGCTGCTGCTGCTGTTATTATCATTATTACCATTACAATTATAATCATTATTATGATTATTGTTGTTGCTGTTACCTGTTATGACCAATGTTATTATTTTCACCAGCCACCGTTGCGCAATGGTTAGCGACGTGGATTTCGGCTGGGAGATCGTGGGTTCGTTCCTGTCACAGCCATTTATGCTTATATGATTTTCAGCCCAGGACTGGCTTCTATTCAGAGTTGAGTTTGCTATGGGGTCAGTTTGGAAGACTGGAACCACACAACCGATGGAGAAGACCCTGAGAGTGTTGCTCAGTTTTCTTGACCATTTACAACACCGCAGGTGTCTGTGTCTCTCGGGCCTGATCGACACAAGGACAATTATGTTCTGAAAACAAGCTTTGAGTATAGCCCCTGTCATGATTCGCAACATCGTCTTGATCATCCTCATCCTCGTCCATAAGCAAAGAAAAAACAACAACTCTCAAACACTGTGTTCCTCCTTGCCCGCACGTTCATGGTGACCTCAGCTTTGATTTATGCCCTTCCTTGGATTGGGTCGAGATCCGCGGTTTCGGCGAGTTCCTGAGGACTGTCACTGGATGGATGTGGTGGTATCGCCTACGGAGGGGGACACGCTCCGTTACGCTGACTCGGAGAAAAAAATGATTATCGTCATCAGAAAGGGGCCTGGTAGGGGACGTCCCGCGTATGTTGGCTTTGAATAGTCATTACGGGATGCCACCGAATGAGTCGGCTGCAGTGCGGAGTCTCCTCTGCTGGGTTGCCTCAGGACGACTTGACACTGATTCTCCCTGTGGATGGCCTGGCCGAGGCTTCGACAGGTCAAGCATGTTAGGGTGGACTGGGAGCCAGCATGAGCGGCGTGAAGAGAGGGGTGGGGGTAGGGGTGGGGGGAGTCGGGGGTTAATGCCGCTGGAGTGGCACAAAAGATGACGGGGGGGGGGGGGGGGGGGGGGGACCATTATTATTCACTGTCTTTCGATAAATGAATGATGTGATAAAATCGGAAGAAAAAAAACCCTACACCTTCTCCACCAGGAAGTTTTAATAGTCCCGTTTAGAATGGGGCTTGACGAACTCTTTGCATTGTCGGCTGATTCTTGTTATTGTTCAGGACAAATGACCATTCTGTTCACACTCACCAACACCCACATGCACATCCACACCCAACCGCACACATGATGTTAAGAAGGTTATGGTCATGTTTAACTGGATCTCTCTCTCTCTCTCTCTCTCTCTCTCTCTCTCTCTCTCTCTCTCTCTCTCTCTCTCTCTCTCTCTCTCTCTCTTACGCCTCAATTACGCCTCAACAGTGTGGGACGGCAGTAGTGACGTCCACCAAAAAAGGCTGAATTCTCTCCATAGACGTGCAGCAAAGCTACTCCATCCAGCTGTATCTCTAACAACAGACGAAAAACTAAAAGCGCTGAACATACTTCCTCTGAATAGGCAATTGGAATTCAACAAGGCATCATTTATGTTTACAGTCTTGACAGATACTATGCCATGTTATGTCAATGCCCTTTTTACAAGATCGAACAGCTTTTCTGGCTCGACGAAATTCCTTCTTCCCTACCCACGCATTGATCTATACAAAACAAGCCTAGCTTACTCTGGACCATATGTCTGGAACTCACTTCCACCGAATCTACAAAACATGAATACTTTAAAACTTTTCAAGGAACATTTGCATAAACATTTTATGTCTCAGTAATTAAATTATTCGATTACAATGATTAGCGCCCATTCGCACAGTCTTCTGTGAACCATACTTTGAATAAATCGTCTAAACATAAAACCTACTCCGTTAAAATCGCTCATCCCCACTCCCACTCTGTCTACCATCCCTTTTCTCCTCCCCCTACCTACCATTCTCTCTTCCCCACCCTCCTCTGACCTCTCTCTCTGTAGTTTTGTTTGTTTGTTTGTAAGTTTCCTTCTGTTTTACCATCCCCCATCTCATTAGTGCTTTTATGAATAGCTTGCTTATCATTGTAGAATTAGATTACCATGTTGTTATGTTGAATTGTCAGTATGAATGATATGTGCTGAAATAATGTATGCATGACAAGGACAGATTGTAAGACTAGGCTTTGGCCTAAAATCTCCATCCTTGTGTATTAAAGATCAACCAATCAATCGATCAGTCAATCAATCGATCAATCAATCATTCTCTCTCTGCTTATTTGTCTGTCTATCCGTCCGTCCGTCTGTCCATCTGCCCGCCCAGATTCTGTCTGTCTGTCTGTCTGTCTGTCTCTCATAGTACTTAATGATTGTTCAGTTCCTCTCACATGGACCACGCTCATCCGGTTCTTCCGGGGTGTCCATGAGGTTAGTGCGTTCCGGTGCCTTGGGTGTTGGAAATATTGACAAAATGTTTACGCAGCGATAAAGGGTACCATTACTGTTTGGATTATTTCTTACACACAGTGTTACGGGTTCTTGTTATTGCAGATCCTTTCCACAGTGTTGAAAAAAAAGCCCCCATATCGTTTGTGTGTGTGTGTGTGTGTGTGTGTGTGTGTGTGTGTGTGTGTGTGTGTGTGTGTGTGTGTCTCTCTCTCTCTCTCTCTCTCTCTCTCTCA
>CM065728.1:40618862-40623862 GCA_033310375.1 Conus canariensis | reverse complement strand
GAGAGGGGACGGTGCAATTCACACCCACACAAGGCAGCTTCCGTTAAAGAGAGATGTTCTTTTTTGCGTCAAATTTTAGGCTGAAATAGAAGAGATGTGCCAACTTCTCTTGCTCATTTGGCATTTGTAGAACATTTAGGGCGCTTTCAAGTTTCGTTTGTTTTTATCTTTCGCGCGAATTACTTGTAAGAGAGAAAGAATTCTGAAAACAAACAATGTCAAAAACAGGGGGCCACTAAACTCGACTCACTTTTAGAGGTGGCCTTGTGGACAGGCAGCGAGATAATCCAGGATTCATGGTTCGAGTCTCGCTCAGGTCGGTGTTTTTGTTTGCTTTGTTTTGTTTTCCAATCCCACTGGAGCTTAGATCCACAGCTGGGGTATATAAGCAAGCAGCCAGCAACAATGGCCCTGTGGCACCGAAGGTCGACAGAGACGAAGAAGATCTCCAGTGTCTCCGGCGCTGGGTGGAACCTCTGAGACTCACACTTCTCTCCTCTGGCTATCCACAGCTGGGGGGTGAAGACAGGGAGGGCTGCCACTTAGGATGTTCCACCCAAGCTTTCCAAAATTCGATCCTGTAGATCCATACAGGTAACCCTGAAAGGGGCTTCGCAGGGACTGGGAAGTGAGAACAGAAGAACCTATCAACAGCCATCGACACAGTCAACGCGACTGAAGACCAACAGAACCAACTTCGACTCACCAGTGCCGGGAACGACAACGTACACCTTTCCCCTCCTCCCTCTACACCAACGACACAGACCACGGCCTAGGAGATGTCATGGAGGGCCACTGGCAGACAGAACCTCAAACTCACCCTTCCACTACAAAGATTCTCCTTTCAGATCATACTAAGCGATCGCCTGTTTAGAGGAAAGGGTACACTGCAAGGATAGTGCACTACTAAGAAAAAGAGAAGAGCCGCAAAGGGGCCATTTTTCCACAGGCCATGCACAAGAAGGGGCATGAGTTTCCAATCTGCACAAAAAGGAGTCAATGTTATCAAGTGACTCCTCAGAAGGAGGTAGTTTGGAAATATGTTGGGCTTTGGGACTGGAGGAAACATCATGCTGATTATCATCACCAGCATCAACATCAGCATCTTGGACCATATTCAGGTTCAAGTTTTTTCAAGTACATGTTGCCCCACTCCTTCTTTCTCTCTGTCTGTCTGTCTGTCTGTCTGTCTGTCTGTCTGTCTCTCTCTCTCTCTCTCTCTCTTCTCTCTCTCTCTCTCTCTCTCTCTTCTCTCTCTCTCTCCCCTTGTAGCTTTGTTCTTTCTGTTACTCTAATCGCTCTCTCTTCACACTGGGTAATTTATTCATTTAGTTTACCTCCAGTGTAGCTCAATTTCTCACCACAGATCGCTCAAAATCTTCCATAACCGAAAAAAGAAACAAATAAAGGAAAACAATGACCAAACTCACAAACAGCAGCAATTCACCCGTTGAGTCACAGAAAAAGTTAAAGCAGGGCATGAAAAATCTTACATCAACATCAAGAAAATTTCAATTGTAGCAACAACAGTTTTCAATAATTATGAAAGGGGTGGGGGGTGGGGCGCAAATTCATGTAAATATGTAAACATTCATGAAAATGTTATCGTGTAAACTAAAAGAACTGGGGGGGGGGGGGGGGGGACAAAAAGGAACCCTTCACTTGAACATTATAATCATGTATATAAAGAAGGGAGGCGCAAAAGGAGAAAAAAGAAATCCTCAGATTGACCTATAAACACATGAAAGAAAAAGAAAAGATAGTACCAATTCATTCAACCAACGAGAATGTGTGACATATAAACATGTGAAAGAAAAAGAAAAGATAACGTTAATTCACTCAACCAATACTAATGTCCTATCTCTCCCGTACAATACATTTTCAAATTCTAAAGGACCGAAAGTAACTATGGAAATTCTTAAATTCTCAAAAACGTCGCAGAGATTTACAGCTGAAAGGGAGGGACAGTTTGGAAATGTTGACTCATGTTTAGGTACCTTACCGAAATTTGAGCGAGTATTCGAAGCTGTTAACATTTAGAATTGCTTGTATACTTCGGAGTCTTAGTAGACAAGCTAGGAAATACGATAAAGGTATTTAAAAGACGAAAAATTCAGGAAATAATCCGGGATCACATTCAATGGAGGAAACTCAACACGAAAACCTAACGAGAAAGCCTGCGTAAAATAGCTTAAAATGTACGCAATAGACAGTTAACTATTGTTGAGCGGAGGGAGTGTTGAAAAGAGGGAAGTAACCAACGAGAAGAAAAGGAGGGAAGCAAAAGGAAATCCTCAGGCAGAATCTTAACGATATCAACCACCCGTAAATGGGAGACGGGGACGAACAACAAACGATGGGACAACTTCCACACACACCATCGCTTAGTTTAATGTCACAGTTTCAGTTTCAGTTTCATCAAGGAGGCGTCACTGCGTGCGGACTAGTCCATATACGCTACACCACATCCGCTAAGTTTTGAGACCACGCTACGCATGATTTGAAGCTGATGGATAAATGAATTAACAACAAAGATGAGACAATTGAAGAAGAGGGTCTCGTGGCTACGACTCAGCGGATGTCTGACGTACGCATTAGCCCAACGCGCTGGTCAGACCTTGAATACCTACCTACCATTTTTTTTTTTTTTTGGTGTGTAGTGGATGTACACGTGTGTGTATGATGTGTGGGCATGGGCCCATGTGTGTGCGTGGGCGCATGTGGTGTGTGTGTGTGTGTGTGTGTGTGTGCGCGCGCGCGCGCGCGTGCGTGCAGGCATGTGTGCGCGTTTGTGTGTGTGTGTGTGTGTGTGTGTGTGTGCGCGCGCGCGCGCGCAGATACACATATATAACTATAGATGTAAATTAATACCTATAGGCTGTCAAAAAAAGGAATTAAAGATTACAAATTACATAATCATGGGAATGGGAGGGGGAAACAAACAAAATCATACAACATTTTTTCTCGTTTTTTTTTTCCCCCCCTCTTTGAGGACAAATCCTAAAATCAATTAGATGGTCGTAATGTCGTCAGTCGGTATTTCGGGGTCACTACTGTCAAACTCATGCAATGTCAGCGTACATCCAGTGTGACAAGACTTTTAATCAATAATTCAACTTTTGCATTATTTACATAAAATTCTGACTTCTTTGGTTTCACATAATTATGAATATTGTCAGACTCTTGTGGAAAATTCACTCGTGTGTTTTGCATTATATTGAATTACATTACTTCACACTCCGTTTGGTGTGTTTGTTTCAAAGTTGTTGTTTTTTTTTTTTGAGCAGCAACATTTTCTGTGTGGCATAAATCATAGGACAGTGGTTTCCATGGACCTTGTGCACAATAAGAAAAAGAGTGGGAACCAAAACTTTAGTTAGTGGACGAAGTATAGACAGAATACCTGTGTCTACAGATAATCGGAGTTGCCAGTAAGACACGACAGACACAGATTAAAAATAAGACACAGGAAATCAGAGAAAAAGGTTGTGGCATGAAACGATGATTTTTTTTATGGATCCATGGAATTCTTTCGTAAGTGGGAACTAAGTGAAAGGGTGTGTGACGTGGGCACAGGAGTGATTTCCATAGACTTTGTGCACGATAAGAAAAAGAGTGGGAACCAAAGGTTTTACGTTGTGTGTGCTTAAGCAGTAGTCGGTGTGTTTAAACAGTAAATAGAAATGGCCTCCAATCTCCGACTTACTTCATCACTCGTACATGAAGATCCCACAAATACCCTCGTGAGGTCAGATGACGACTGAGCCCAGATTTCGGTAATGTGGCAGATAGACGGACAGATACACTGACAGGACAGAAAAGATCCTGCTAGCATTTGTCACATGTGCATAGGCACGTTTGAAGCTGTTGCTTGAAGTCGATTTGTGTCTCTTTTGAAGGAGTGGTCTGCGTGATGTTTGTTCCTGTTTTGAAGTTCTGGACTACATAAGCCTCGTGCACTGATTGAAGCTGTGGAGTGCGTTAGGCTTGCGTACATTTTAAGTTAGCTTGTCTGTTTAATTGAATCAGGAAAAATAGGGAACAGTGTAGGGGGCTGGAAGGGGGGGGGGGGGGGGGGCTGGGGGGGGGGGAAGGAAAAAGGAAGTAGGGTAAAAAGATGATGGCCTAGTAAGAAAAAAAAGCAGGGTTTGTGCTTGTTTTGAAGATGGAGATTACAGAACACACGTACATATTTTGAAACTGTGGACTACATTGTGTATTTTTTGAAGTGTGGACTACAGGAGGACTGTGCATCTTTTGTAACTGCGGGCTACTTTAGGTTTGTGCATATTTTGAAACTGTGGACATCATTTGATGTTGGCATGTTAGGTTTGATAATTTTTTTCAATGAGCACTACAGTTTGTGAATGCCTTATTTCAGTGCTGGACTGCATTAGGGTTGTGCATTTTCTTCTAAGCTGTGGACCACTGTAGGCATGTGTTTGTTTTACAAGTGTGGGCTGTGTTACATTTGAGCATCTTTTGAAGTTGTGGACTACATCGAGTTTGTACATCCTTTGAAAATGTGGACTACGTTAGATTTTTTAGAAATGTGGATTGTACTTAGGGTGGTCATCATTTCTTAAGGTAAACAACATTAGGTTTTCGCTTCTTTCAAAGTCGTGAACTACATTATGCACGCGCGTTATTCCAAAATAGCTCGTGTAATGGAACCTCCATAACCGCAGTAGTACCTCTTGCTCGAATTGAAGTAATGTCATACTTATTGATATACATATTTTACAGAGTTCTTTGATCTGAATATCATTTAGAGAGGTGGTGCACTTCCCCCTTCAGAAGTTGGTCCTTTGATCTAAGTGGCTCGCGCGACTGAAAGTTTCCCGCCTCACCGCCCCCGCCCCCTCCCTCCCCCAACTCCACCAGGTCCTTACCGCTGTTTTCACCCACTGACCTGTCCTTAAAGAAAATAGTGCGTACTGAGAGAAAACGTTTACATCGCCAGTGTTAATGGGGCACTTTGAATTCAATGTTCCGGCTTT
>CM065728.1:40611362-40616362 GCA_033310375.1 Conus canariensis | reverse complement strand
CAACACACATTAAGTTGATTTGAAGCGTATGTTTCTTTGGCACATTGTAAGTATATTTGAAGCATATGTCATGTTTCTTTTATCAGGGATACAAATGTATTGCAGACACAAAAGTGGTGCAAACATGAAGACAATCCGCTCTATCAATATGCCTTTAAATCACCGATTTGTGTTCAAGGGCAGGGTTGGGAGATACAATCCTTCACCAGTCAGTGCTCCCTAAGACGATGTTTCCTCCAAAGGAGATCGGCGAACCAGCATACATCAGTTGTTTCGCTCCGGATGGAGAGCTCATCAGATTCTATTTGGGCGTCTGGTTAGCTGCCACTTCCACACTAGCAAAAAGATTCTGAGTAGACAGATATGTCTTTGAAAGACAGACGTGAGCACTCCCAAAGGGGAAGAGCGTGCATTTGGAATAAAATGATTATACACTGAAATCACTCTTAAAATCAGTACAGTAGAAATTTAAACGATCAATGAATAAATAAATAAATGAATGAATAAATAAATAAATATGGGAGGAAGAGCGGAGAGGTACTATCAATTATAGATAAAAATCCTAGACAATGAAAAGATTACTGCATCAGATTCTACAGATTCAAGAGGGTTTAAAAAAAAAAAAAAAAAGAAAAGAAAAAATAACAGACACCACGCCATAAACAAGAGATGCAGGATATAAAAAATAGAAATCATAATCAATCCGAGCCCCTAAGCCTTCAGCTTTATGATAAAACTTCCTCGAGAATAGAAAGTCTCCTAAACTGTCTTTATTAATGTAGACATGCGTCATGAACATTCCTGTCTGTGACCCAAGATGACGGACGTTTGGCAAGCCAGGGACCCCTTTCGTGGTCTTACGCAACAAATGTAGATTCAGATGATTTGTTCAGTAAGGCAAAAGCCCTATATGAAACAAAGGGCCGGTAACAGTATTCTGCGGGCGTCACAGTAAAGATTGCGACAAATACCACAATCCATTATAATCGTTGCCTGCCACCGAAATTACAATACAGGCGTTTGTCTTCATTGAAAAGCTTTACGAAGATACAATTCTAAATTTCCTGAAGTTCCTGCATCATTCGATGCCACCAGTAAACAAAAACAAAATAAACATGAACTTATATGGTATTTCTATAGAATGCATCTCACGCGAAGACCATTCAGAAGAGTATGTATCAAGACCCACTCATGCAGTCTCCGCTTGACAAAGGTTCCGAATGATTGCATTACTACTGATATTTGACATTGAAGTGCGTCTGTAGTTATTTGTATTATTTACATTGACTTTCTTGTGGAGTGGAAGGGTCACGGAAAAAAAAAAAACTCATATCATTACTGTGTTGACCACTGTATAAAACTTGGCACCTTTTTCACATGAACTTTTCAGAAGCTCACCGATAATCCTATCATGCAGGATTTCGGGTTTGCCTGATCTGAGCGCTGTCTGAACTTCACGTGAAATCGGGCTATTCATGATTTCATAATCAGTTTCTGGCACGTCGTCATCGCTACTATGTGGTGGATGTTTTTCCAACAGAGCTGTAAAATGTTGAAACCAGTTACCTCAAGGTATATCATTCTTTGGTTGCTTTTTTTCTTTTTTCTTTTTTTTAAAGAAGAAACATCAGATAGACATGTCCAAATCTATGTATGGTCGTTTATGGAAGCCAGTAACGTGTCTAATATATTCTTGATAATTTTTTAAAATTTTCTGACAAAGTTTTAAAATTATCTTCCAGCTTTCATGTAACTATCTTTGTCGTCGTTAATCTTGATGCCTGTATTATAATTATAGTTAGTTAAATTTATTACATTGCTTTGATGATCTACGAAATGCTCACAGTGATCTGCGAAGTTGTGTACTATTGTTTAGCATTCCTCATCAAACCAAGCCTGTCTTTGGCAGCTGGCTATGATCTACCTGGATCCTCATCTTCTTGAGTGCTGCACACTCTTGAAGACGGTCATTAAATAGCTGCACTGCCTCATTAACGATCGCATCAATCGGTTGGAGGACATTTGCTAATTCGCCTTGACTTTCGATCTCAAATAGACTCCTGTAAAATGTATTGCTATATTCCTCACTGCACCGAAATTTTCCTGTGACCGCTACAACGTCTATATCTCCGGTTTTACGTTAAAAAAAAATAAAATAAAAAAAGAGAGAATCAACAGGAAAATGATCATTTTCGAATCGGTCAGTTGGTAAGTATACAGTTCATGCATATCGGCAGAAAAGGTTAATATTGTTCGACACAATTAAAAAAAAAAGTCATTCAAATGACTCATACGTAACACAGTAGAGAAGTGCTTCACGTTGTTGCCCATCGAAAACTTCTTTGGTCCAGCTCTGCGACGTCTTGTCCTGTCATGCGCAGACGACTGTGTATACTGTCGGTCTGTACCTGAACAGACATTGTCTTGAAGGTTGTTACTGCTGTAACAAGCACTGGTTGTCGTTCGCAATTAGATGAGCCGAATTCCAAAGCCGATGGCGCCAAAGAAATTTGTATTTTCCCTGTAGTTAGAACTGGTACCTTGTTTCGCTTTCAGTTTGTTTTTTTTTTCCCGGTTTCTGTTGTAATTACAACCGAGCTGACCATCAAACAGAGCCCTAATGTATTGTTCTGGTGGGTCAGCGTAGTGAAGGATGAGCGTTACCGCATAAAATGTCACCACTGCACAAAATGTCACAATTGTGACATTTTGTACAGTGAAGGACTGCACAAAATTTCACAATTCGCAGTTGTGACAATTTGTGCACCTATGCGCCATTTTCGAATTCACTCTTGCACAAATGTCACAATCTCTGTCAGTCTTGTTAGTCGGCCATTTTCAAGAAAGCGAGCAGACTATTAAGTTCGTTCGTGTCTGGTTTTGGCGTTTTTGTTTGTTTGTTTTGTGTGTGTGTGTGTGTGTGTGTGTGTGTGTGTGTGTGTGTGTGTGTGTGTGTGTGTGTCCCAGGTCGGCCAAAACGGACATTTTTGGCAATGTCTCTTCAACCACTTAAAACAGCCTTCTCAAATTTGTTTGTTGATTAGGTAAGGTATGCTGATACTGCTCGCAAAAAATCAAGGTCAAAGGTCGAGGTCAAGGTCACGCTGATCGTTGAACACTCATTTCCATTTTTCTACAATATTTTCCATACCTTTCAAGCTAGATTTTCCAAACTTGCTACACAAGTGCATAGCCTTGGGGACAGTAACTGACAACAACCCGTGTGCGCTGCGCACCCGTTGGGAGCAGCGCACCCCCCCCCCCCCCCCAAAGTGCCTACTTTCCGTTTTTATGACCTTGGCAATATCTCTTGAACCACTCAGTACAACCTTTTCAAATTTTGTTTGTTGACTAGGTAAGGTAAGTTAATACTGCTCGCAAAACATCTACGATCTATGTGACCTTGACCTTGACCTTGGACCTTGAGCACCTATTTCCTTTCCCCTGCGATATTTTCCACATCTTTGAAGTTAGAGTCTCCAAACTTGCTTCTCTGATGCACTAGCCTTGCGGACAACAACTGACAATAAGCCATGTACTGTCCCTAACACCCAGTGCCCCTAATGCCAGTACCCCTAACGCCTTGCGCAGAGATGTATTTGAGAACAATTGCTCAAGAATAACAAAGTGCAAAAGAGATGAGCGTGCGAATCAAGACAAATCGTGTTGTTTCTATTAGCCTCATCAACCAACATGGGCCATCTCATCTGGGCTGTCACCTCGTAAACATGTGCAGTGAATACAGACTAAAAGTATATCTTGTATATAAAATTGAAAATTATAAATTGCAAGCCAGATTGAAAAACGCAAAAAACAACAACAACAACAACAAAAAACGTGGACATCATAGAGTATATCCACCCATCCATCCACCCACCCACACACCCACACCCACCCACACCCACACAGATAAGACAGAGAGAGAGAGAGATGTGACAATTTGTGCAGCAGTGATTTCAAAAAAGGCATACAGGTGCACAAATTGTCACAGTTGTGACATTTTGTGCAAATTTGTGCAGGTTGTGACAATTTGTGAAGTGAATAACTGCACAAAATGTCATTGTGACAAAATGTCACAACTGTGACAATTTGTGCAAATTTGTGCAGATTGTGACAATTTGTGCAGTGAATAACTGCACAAAATGCCATTGTGACATTTTGTGCAGTGGTGACATTTTGTGCGGTAACAAGCCCTTTCACCTTACCTCCACCAAGCTCCTACCCCATCCCCTTCTGTTTGGATGTCTGTCCACGTCTGCCGTATCTGTGTGTGTGTGTGTGTGTGTGTGTGTGTGTGTGTGTGTGTGTGTGTGTGTGTGTGTGTGACGGGGGGTGGGGTGGAGGGGAGGGGGTGGGCGTTACACGTTAACGTGACCAAGCAACTCCTGTTGTCTTGCTCTTCGAAGACCTATGTCACGTTCTGGGCGATCGTCTTGGAGAGATTGGCTGAATGAGCGCGCGCGGGCGTAAACACGCGCGTGCTTGTGCATACACAGATGTATGCATGCTCGCATGCCTTCCCACCTCTGCACTTGAGAGAGAGAGAGAGAGAGAGAGAGAGAGAGAGAGAGAGAGAGAGAATGCGCATTATAGCGAAAAGAAACATACCTGACTCCTTAACCGTACTTCAATCGGCCCATAAGAGGGGGGGGGGGGGGGGGGGGGGGGGGGAAGGGTTGAAGGTAAAGGGGGGGGGGGGTTCATTTAATTTTGTTAATTTTTCTGCTTGTTTATTGAATTTTGTGTTGTGCTTTGTTCCCGTATGGTTTAAAGAATCGCTTCTCTTCTCTCTCTCTCTCTCTCTCTCTCTCTCTCTCTCTCTCTCTCTCTCTCTCTCTCTCTCACCCCCACCCCTACCCCCAGAATAAAGCATGTTCTTTCTTTTCCGACTAAGCCTCTTTCCGACATACCGGCTCGAATTGTGACCCAGCCACTTTTATTGTTCGTTCCCTCCAAATAAAAGAACAGAAAACGGAACCACCCCCAACAAATCCATGCTC
>CM065728.1:40601362-40606362 GCA_033310375.1 Conus canariensis | reverse complement strand
AGATTAGACAAGAGATACCAAACATTGGGTTGCGCTAGACAGACGACAGCTGAGTGTTCATGACATGGACTTCATGTGGCAGCTCACGAAATCTGTACTCACCGTCATCCAGCCTTCTTCCCTCTTCTTCTTCCTCTGTCTTTAGTGACTTCCTTCATCTAAACACAATACCTACCAACATCCCTAGCCCTTGGTCTCACTTCGCCCTTAAACTCCTTTACCCGGTCTCTACATCTTTTTAGGATGTTTTTGCGCGCGTGCGCATGCATGCGCGCGCGCGCGCGCGCGCGCGTGTGTGTGTGTGTGTGGGGGGGGGGGGGGGGGGCGGGCGGGCGGGCGTGACGACAACGTGTTGATTGACCCCCATTTCCCTCCCCAGCCTACCCAATCCCTCCCTGTGTGCTCCGCTTCAACCAGCCACCCCACTTTAGTATAGTCGCCCACAAAATCGTGATTTGGTCTGTCACTCACCATAGCTGAGGGGGTTTGTTTGTTTGTTTGTTTGTTTAAAAAAACACACCTCCTGTTTCAGCCCAGAGACCCACCTTTATATCAACTCAACGCCTCCATACCTTCCCCCCCCCCTCTCTCTCTCTCTCTCTCTCTCTCTGTGTGCCTGCGCGCGCACGTGTGTGTGTGTGTGTGTGTGTGTGTGTGTGTGTGTGTTGTGTGTAGGTGCGCGCACGCACGCGCGTGTGTGTGTGTATGTGTGTGCGCGAACCTGGCTACACCCTCTTTACAAGAGTGTGAAATTTATCACGTGAAGTGAGGCCCTGAAAAAAAAAAAAAAGCTATTGGAGCGCACGCACGCGCGAATTTTATCATGTTGTAGATAGTTCGTTATCAAAAAAAAAAAAAAAAAAAAGGGGGGGGGGGGGGGATGAAAGAAAGGAAAAGAAAAAAAAAAAAGAAAGAAGGAAATAAGGAGAGAATTTCTCCAGAAAAGAGGAAAGGGACTAACACAGAGCGAAAGAAAGTAAATAAAGTAACATTTGAACAAGGATGTGATCAAGTATCTTTCAGGTTCTCTTTCTTTTCTTTCAAGAAACGATCGTTTCTAAACTGTTCGATGATTTTTTGAATGATTTCATTTTGCATTGCGGGTGAGGTGGGGAAAGACAGTCATCCCGCTGTTTGATTTTACTTTGGATTCTGTTATTGTGTAGGTTGCGGAAACAATCTTTTTAATGGAAAAAAAGCACTCTCGTGCATACGACAGAGTTGATAAGCCCACAGACAAAATTAAACAGGGTTTCACTAACTTTCGACTTCACCCCCACTTCGTCTCCCCCCCCCCCCCCCACCCTTTCACCCCGTACTTCCCATCTGCCCGGTCCTTCCAACCCTCCAAACCCTCCCCGCCCTCAACCCTTCCCCAACTCCCCCTCCCCCTCCCACACACACACAAAAGGAAAGAAGAAGAAGAAAAGGGGGGGGGGGGGGGGGGGGGGGGGGGGGGGGGGGAATCGAGCGCCGCTGACTTTTTGTCTCGGTCTTGATATTCGGGGTCCCATATTGTGAGCCAGATGGCGCTGTCAAATACAGGGAAGGGCGACAACCTCTCGAGCGACATGCTTTCTGTCAACATGGGCCTGGCTGACCGACCCAAGCGACGCCGCCCGTGTTGTGGAATTCCTCCGCCCTTGTATTCATTCCTGCCGTCTTCCTTCCTTCCCCACCCTCCCACGCAATTGTCAACAGTCCTTTCTTCATTGATGAGACTTCCCTTCTTCAAAAATGAATGTTCTTTTTTTTTTAATTGGTTCAAAAATGAATTTCTTATTTTTGAAACTAACAAATCAGAGTTCATACAAGCTGCCGTCAAAACACTACACGTTCACACGCGCATGCGCGCACGCCCACACGCACGCACACACACGCGCACACCCACACACACACATTCACACATGCATACATGCACACTCGCACACACACAGACAGACAGGCAGACACGCACACGCGCGCACGCTAGCACGCATGCACGCACACACACACACACACACACACACACACACACACACACACACACACACACACACACAGTGAGAGAGAGAGAGAGAGAGGGAGAGAGAGTCATGCAAGTCTTTATGAATTTCATAGCAGTGAAAATCGTTATCATCGTCTTTTAATCTCTCTCTCTCTCTCTGTCTCTGTCTCTGTCTCTCTCTCTCTCTCTCTCTCTCTCTCTCTCCCTCTCTCTCTCTCTCTCTCTCCATACAACACACACACACACACACACACCACACACACACACACACACACACACACACACACACACACCATGTGCACAACCCTCCAACAGGATACTGATCATTCGAAGGCAGTTTTAAGAGCGTTATAATTTACGGAAAGAATGGTTGAGAACGTTCTTTTTTTTTATCGTGAAATGTTCTACGACCATTTGATAAAACAACCTCTTGACATTTCAAAAATCGATCTAAAAAAAAATTACCTGTGAAATTTTGAGTTTTACAAATCAGTTGTTTGTTAGGTATATATTATCTTTTAAATGTTTTCGCCGGTAAAAGCACGCCGGGGTGTATGTAAAAAGAAATCGGGCTTATCAAAATAATGGGTTTAGGAAAACAGACCAACCACTTCACCTTGTAGTTGACTGGTTGGTAAACCCCCTTTATAGATTGGAAAAGTACACACACACACACCACCACAACACACACACACACACACACACACACACACACACACACACACACACACACACACACACACACACAGGTGCTTGCGTGCTCTCACACACTATGACGCACACAGGTGCTTATGCACACGTGCACACAACTTCAAGACAGGCGCACATACAGTAAAAAATAACTGGCTGCATGTCCACCCTTCTCTCCAGAAAGATCATGCCTTTGATCAACTCAGCTCGCCCACTAAAAGACTTTATTGATAACTGCAGGATAGAAAACGAAAACCTGAGAGCTGTGTTGTGGAACACTTCAATTTTAAGTTGCACGGTCTCGACAGATATTGAAGAAAATGAAAAAGTCCTGTGCAGAAATCGCACGGTCTCGGCAGACATCGAAGAAAGTGAACTGGACTTAAATAAAACGCGCACGCTCTTCGGAAACGACGATTTGCAGCATTACCACATCAGTGAACGTGGACATCACAAAGGGTCATATGCCAGATGATTTCATATTGTGTCGTTTCAATCAGTTTTGTATTCTACTCGCATCGCACATAGACTATTCACGGTTTTCGGTTCTTTCGTTGAGTTTCTTCACGTTTCACCTCTTTCTTCTTACGCGTGTTTATTAGACAGCTAAAAAGTCGAACTCATTCCCTGGGAACGTGATATGCTTTCCACATGAGTTATGGTGGGTATATTGTTACAAACTTTCTAGTTCAAACACCTTAGGGACCAAAAAGAAAAAAAAAAATGGTGGCGTTTCACTGGGGCGAGGGCTTTGCTGGCTGAAGTGCCGAAGTGGTTCGCCGTTCGCTCCTTGCCACTAAGTTGTGGTCTGCTCCTTCACGACTGGTGCAAGGTCAAAATAATCACCCCCCAACATGTTGTACCCTATTCCAACAACTCCCCCCTGTAAAACAAGGAGACAGACAGAGACAGACAGACAGACAGACAGAGAGAGAGAGAGAGAGAGAGAGAGAGAGAATCAGAAATTGTTTTTTTTTTTGTTAAATAAAAAAAAAGAAAGAAAGAAAAGAAAGACCAAAGATGAGTGACGAAACATCTGTGCTAGATGCAGCTTTATTTTGAGAAACTCACAAAAAAAGAAACAAAATTGTGAAAAGCGCGTGTTCCAGTAGCATTGTTTGTCCTACTTTAGTTTCAGCCTTGGATCTTGTGTAGTCAGCACTACTTTCCTGTTCATTTCTCTGGCATTGGATGCACTGTTTTTCTTGTTTGGTTTTTTTTTTTTTTTTTGACCGGTGTTAAATGGTACTTTTTACGTCATGCATTGTTCTGCCAGTACGACTTTCTGTTGATGATTTCAGAATTTTTCCCCCTTTACCCACATAGATCAATAATTTCAACAACAACAACAAAGATAACATCAATAACAACAAAACACAAACAAATCTACAGCATTCTATGAAATGATGAGTGAGCAGACATAGAACCCCCCCCCCCCCCCCCCCCCCCCCCCTACTCTTCCAAATTCAAAACGTAAGGCAAACAGAAAACATGAAAAAGAAAGTATAAAAGCTCAGATTCGTGGTTAAAACAACAGAAAATCGCCATTTGTCTTGACATACTTTTAGTACATTATTGGCGAGACGAAGGGGAAGGTGTTGAAGGGGGCCGATTTAACGAGGGTACTACTTTAACCTCGTCACCGTGGCTAGTCTAACTTGCCAACAAGCAAAGCCTGTCGACCTGCGGCGAACACAGGGAGAGGAGGGAGGGGAGAAAGAGACTTACAGTCTGCTGGTGTTGCGAGGTGGAGATGGCGATCCTGTGACTCGCTTTGCCTGATGTTGCCGTGTGAACGTGTGTGACCATGTAGTGTTCACAGGGCAGAAAACATGTCCCTGTCTTCCAGCGTCGGTGACTGTTGTGATTTGTGTGTTGTGATTCTGGGAAGAGTGGGTGAGACAGAATTTGTCGCCAAATGGGATTCTTCAGATTTTGTTGTTGTTTTTTTCCTAAATTCCTCCGATCAGTCGGATTGGAGATTTTTTTTTTCAAAGAAAATGTTGAATTGACTACGTCGATGTTGATCAGAGTTCATGATTTTCTCTGGCAACATTCTTTTTTGACCGAATAAACAGATTTAAAAAGAAATGATATGTATTGAAGCGTATTATTCACACAGGGGCCTGGGAACTAACTAAAATCACGATTAGATAAAACAGTAACTAAGAATTATACATAATTGAAGTTTTTTCAACAGTGACTAAAGATCACGATAGATAACAGTAATACACTTGATCCTTACATGATTTTTCCCTGTATACATGCTGCCACTTTCAGTTTCAAAGTGAAGCGACTACAGGCGGAAAGTGAAACAAACGAA
>CM065728.1:40591362-40598862 GCA_033310375.1 Conus canariensis | reverse complement strand
TGTCTGTCTGTCTGTCTCTCTCTCTGTCTCTCTCTTTCCCCCCTCTGTCTGTCTGTCTCTCTCTCTGTCTCTCTCTTTCCCCCCTCTGTCTGTCTGTCTGTCTCTCTCTCTGTCTCTCTCTTTCCCCCCTCTGTCTGTCTGTCTGTCTCTCTCTCTGTCTCTCTCTTTCCCCCCTCTGTCTGTCTGTCTGTCTCCTCTCCGCTCCTCTTCTCTTCCTTCTCTCTCTCTCTCACTCTCTCTCTCTCCCTCTGCATGCGTGCGTGCGTGCATGCGCGCGCGCGCGCGTGTGTGTGTATGTGTGTGTGTGTGTGTGTGTGTGTGTGTGTGTGTGAGAGAGAGAGAGAGAGAGAGAGAGAGAGGGGGGGGAAAGAGAGGGGGGAATAAAATCCTCACGAGCAGGCGGCTTCACTTCTCTGCGACTGACATCATTTGTTCCGAGAATGAAAGATTGATAAGATGAAGAATAGACATAAAACCAGGGAGTCAAGTGCCCGTTGTAGAGTCTCCTTCATTCTTTCTTTTTTTTTCCCCCTCAGTATGTTGCCCAGTGGACATGGACAGTCTCTTACGTGTTCGAAACATGTTTTAATCAATATCAGTCATAGTACGTCCGGCTTCTTGTGTGTAAGGCGAATATGCCTCTGCGTTTAGTGAGTGAGTTTCAAGATCACAAATGCGGTGGGGTGCGCGCACACAAATGCACACGCACGCGCGCACGCGCATGCACACACACAGATGCACAGACACACAGAGTGCGCGTGCGCATACACACACACACACACACGCACGCACGCACGCGCGCGCGCGCGCGCGCGCATACACACACACACACACACACACCACACACACACACACACACACACACACACACACACACACACGCATTGTCACGGCGACTGAATGCGGTTTTATCGACTACTGCTGCTGTCGGTGCAGTCTCCTATTTATTTATGTTTTTTTTTTTTTTTTTCACACACCGAATGACGGCAGTTCTATACAAAATGTCCGGGGGCGCTCTGTGCATGGGTTTTGTCTGGAGAGGGTGAATGCCCGGGGCACCTCGCAAAACGTGCTGGGGGGAAACTTGTTGCTCTTTCATAGACTCTCTAACTGCTTTCGGACGTGACTGCCACAAAGGACCTTCTATTTCTACTCTCTGTCACTGTGTCCCGTTTGGAGGGAGATGGTTAGGAGGGTAGACTGGGTGAATGGATGGGAGGTGAGTGAGAGGGGGTATATGAGTCATGAGAGAGCCAGATTGTTACACAATTTGACTTTACCGCTGTTTCTGCCTCTGTCTGTCTGGCTGCCCGTCTCTGTCTCTGTCTGTCTGTCTGTCTGTCTGTCGTCGTCTGTCTCTCTCTCTCTCTCTCTCTCTCTCTCTTCTCTCTCACCATCAGAGTTGGTCTGCATGTCCATCAGTTGTCTTTCTAATATTACACACATTTACACATGCTGTCGCTCGCGCACACGCACATACGCGCGCGTGCGCGCGCACGCGCGCACACACACACACACACACACACACACACATACACACACACACACACGAATATGATCGAGGAGAGAGAGAGAAGAGAGGAGAGAGAGAGAAGAGAGAGAGAGAGAGAGATGTCATTATCTTTGGTTTTGGAGGAGAACTGGAAACACAAATATACACAAACCACACGGATCAATCTTTGTTGGTTACTTCCTCACGTCTCACCCTCCATTAATATATCTATCTTTATCTATATCTGTCTATCTATCAGTACCTATATTCTCTCTCTCTCTCTCTCTCTCTCTCTCTCTCCTCTCTCTTATATATATATATATATATATTCAGCCTTGAAGCTGTCAAAGAACAAAAGTCGTAGCCCATGGCCGTGGCACTCACTGCAGGTCATCTGGTGGTCAGTGCCGGGGGTCCGAGGTCAGCTGTCCAGACGTTCACACTTTTAGACTGGACACCCGATCCCTGGCTCTTGGAAACGGCCGGGCGTCAAGTGGTCAGTCTGTTTAGTCTAAGAGGCTCTCCTTTTTTCCCCCGCCCTCCATCCTCCCCCCTCCTCCCTCCCCCCCCCCCCCCCCCCCCCCCGGGGGGACCCTTTCCGTTCCGCCCCCTCCACCCTTACCCCACCCCTGTCTTTCCATGGCTTTCTTAAAGAGTGTCGAGAAGCCGCTGAAGCCCCCAGATCTGAACCGCGTATAGTCCACCTCCTCACCCTCCCCCCCCCCCTCCCCCCTCTCCCTCCTCTCCCGCCCACGTTCACCCCATTAGGTTCAAGTTGCGTCGACCAAATATGTTCATGCATAGATTATCGACAACATGTCATGGTGTCGTTGGTGAGCGTTGGGACAACAGGGAGAAGGAGAGAGAAAGAGAGAGGGGGGAGGGAGTTATGGGAGGGGGGGGGGGGCAGGGGTGCGAGCACACAGGAGAGAGAAAGAGAAGGAGAGAGAGAGAGAGAGAGAGGGTGGGGTGCGAGTACACAAAGACAGGAGAAATCCAAAGGAGAGAGAGACAAAGAGAAAATAAGAGAGAGAGAGAGAATGGGAGGTGTGGTGGTGGTTGAGAGAGGAGTTGGGAGATCAGAAGTCAGTAGTAATTACAGACCATATGGGTCAACAACATTTTTTCCCCTGACAGACCTACAAAAAACCAGTTTGACATTCAAGAGTCAGTCTTATAGGTCAGTCCACCTCTATACCTTTACTCTTACCCTTTAACCCCCAACTCTTCACTGGTCAGCCTCGAAACAGCCTTGAAAATGACCACATTGTCGCCCATGGCCATGACATTCAGCGCAGGTCTCCTGCTGGTCAGTTCTGTAGATCCGAGGTCAGCTCTTTGGTCATCCATACTTACAACTCTTCAGCCGTCCACTTTTCGGCTCTTCAGCCATTGACGCTTTCAACCATCCTTGATACTTTTAGTTATACAGCCATTGACATTTTCAGCCATCCTTGATACTTTTAGTTATACAGCCATTGACACTTTCAACCATCCTTGATGCTTTTAGTTATACAGCCATTGACACTTTCAACCATCCTTGATACTTTTAGTTATACAGCCATTGACACTTTCAACCATCTTTGATGCTTTTAGTTATACAGTCATTGACACTTTCAACCATCTTTGATACTTTTAGTTATACAGCCATTGACACTTTCAGCCATCCTTGATACTTTTAGTTATACAGCCATTGACACTTTCAGCCATCCTTTACACTTAGTTATACAGCCATTGACACTTTCAGCTATCCTTGATACTTTGAGTTATACAGCCATTGACACTTTCAGCCATCCTTTACACTTAGTTATACAGCCATTGACACTTTCAGCTATCCTTGACACTTTTAGCTATACAGCCGTTGACACTTTCATCCATCCCGCCATTGACACTTTCAGCTATTCTTGATACTGTTAGTTATACAGCCATTCACTTTTTCAGCTGTCCCGCCATTGGCTGTTTCAGCTATCCATCCATTGACTCTTTCAGCTATCCATCCATTGACACAGCTATCCATCCATTGACTCTTTCAGCTATCCAGCCATTGACTCTTTCAGCTATCCATCCGTTGACTCAGCTATCCATCCATTGACTGTTTCAGTTATCCCACCATTGACTCTTTCAGCTATCCCGTCATTGACTCTTTCAGCTATCCGCCATTGACTCTTTCAGCTATCCAGCCATTGACTCTTTCAGCTATCCCACCATTGACTCTTTCAGCTATCCTACCATTGACTCTTTCAGCTATCCGCCATTGACTCTTTCAGCTATCCAGCCATTGACTCTTTCAGCTATCCGCCATTGACTCTTTCAGCTATCCAGCCATTGACTCTTTCAGCTATCCGCCATTGACTCTTTCAGCTATCCGCCATTAACTCTGTCATGAGTCGGCCGAATGTTCTCGAGCATTTACGCAAATTAAGGGTAGTTTTGCTGTTGTTGAGAGCCAGTTCCTTGAGTTCTTCAAGTGTGCGAACTCAGGCATCACCAGTAGGGAATACCCCAAGTCGTATACTGAAGGAGGGACAATTACTGGGAAGTGTTTCGCATGTCCGAGGCATAGTGACAAGTAGTTGCCAACCTGCCGGTCCGTGATGAAGGAGAATGTCCACCACTGGCTGGCTATTCAGTGGGTTCTCCAGTGGGGCTGAAAGGAAGGCGATCGTGTCAGGTGACCGTCACGGGTAGGCGACCGTCAGCCTGCAGGCAGAGTACAGCAACCATTCAGTCGTCCTTTGTTCTGAGGAATGAATGGAAGGCTTCGGCCTATTGAGTGGTTTGCACCTTGTTGTCTATAGAGGTAGTAACTACTTGAAGCATCAGTCCTGGCTGGTAGAGAAGTCCAGGCTGTTAATACAATGGGTAGCTTCGGGGAATCGAACATGAGTTGAATAGGAGGTCAGGCATTAAGCACTTGGTACCCAAGTCTTTGTTGGCGCTAGCAGCTGTTGTGTGTATGTGTAGGTGACTAGTGATTCCATTGGCGGAATAAAAATAACTTCGGGATTTATTGGTACAAATCGTGTGATGTGTGTGTGTGCCAGTGATCCCATTGGTTGAACCAGCTAAACTCGGGTTCTCTCTTTCTTTGAGAACGAATATAAGGTGCTTGGAAAACCAGGAAGTGTGTGACTCACTTAAGGGAAAGTGAACTCGCCCGTCTTGCTGAGGGCTCAAGAAAATACAGCGAGAAGCAGAGGCTTGCTGTCGCCTCATTGTCTCCTGGGTGGGGACGTAAAGACAGTGGAGGTTGCTGTAGCCTCGGAGCCGACGACGAGAAGAATTGTCTCCCGTGTGGGGACGGTCGACAGCAAGACGTGTCAGCCTGTTGGAGCCTAGACAGGGAGCTGCCAGACAACGGTGGGGTGTTTGCAGCCAGAGAAGACCTGTGGGAGAGGCCGACAGGAGCCCTTTCTGTGGAGAGGGTGACGTGCAGTGGAGTCCGGGAGACTCGGTCGGAGGGTGCAACGCGAGTTATGTTGCCAGTGTCCCCCAACTGGGATTTGGCCAATCGGGAGGACACAACAGTGTGGCAGCTTCAGCTCGTAGTCGCACAGTGGGATGAGAGAAACTGACGTTCAACCAAGGAATGCTGGCAAGTTATGGACGTTTCATTTGTTCTTAAGTTTATAAGTGTGCAACCAGAATAGTGGAATGATGTCTTCCCTGGTTAAGTAAGTAAATAACTGAAGAACAGTGGATGCAATTTATGAAATTGTCTGTATGATGTTTACATTGTTGTATGATACAGATAAGTGTGGTGTAGTGACGGGTGGGGGCTCGGAGTCAAGTTAAATAAAAGTTGATTATTTTCTGTGAAATGTTATTGGTTTCCCGTCACTGTTGTGCGGGCCCGATGTGAGTGACAGAGTGCGTGTGCCTATGCGAGAGCGCATTTTGGTTGTGAAAGCGTAAATACTTTTGTCTATGACCCCCTGCATCCCTGTATATGAAAATCATATTTTGATAACGAGGGGGAGCGTCGGAGACCCGTCACAGACTCTTTCAGCTATCCCGCCATTGACTCTTTCAGCTATCCCACCATTGACTCTTTCAGCTATCCCGCCATTGACTCTTTCAGCTATCCCGCCATTGACTCTTTCAGCTATCCATCCATTGACTCTTTCAGCTGTCCATCCATTGATACTTTCAGCTATCCAGCCATTGACTCTTTCAGCTATCCGCCATTGACTCTTTCAGCTATCCGCCATTGACTCTTTCAGCTATCCCACCATTGACTCTTTCAGCTGTCAATCCATTGACTCTTTCAGCTATCCCGCCATTGACTCTTCCAGCTATCATTGACACTTTCAGCTATCCATCAATTGACTCCTTCAGCTATTTCGCCATTGACGCTTTCAGCTGTCCATCCATTCATACTTTCAGCTATCCATCCATTGACACTTTCAGCTATCCATCCATTGACTCTTTCAGCTCTCCATCCATTGACTCTTTCAGCTATCCATCCATTGACACTTTCAGCTATCAATCCATTGACTCTTTCAGCTATCCCGCCATTGACTCTTTCAGCTATCCATCCATTGACACTTTCAGCTATCATTGACACTTTCAGCTATCCATCCATTGACGCTTTCAGCTATCAATCCATTGACACTTTCAGCTATCCATCCATTGACACTTTCAGCTATCCATCCATTGACTTTCAGCTATCCATCCATTGACTTTCAGCTATCAATCCATTGACTCTTTCAGCTATCCCGCCATTGACTCTTTCAGCTATCCATCCATTGACACTTTCAGCTATCCATCCATTGACTCTTTCAGCTATCAATCCATTGCCTCTTTCAGCTATCCAGCCATTGACTCTTTCAGCTATCCATCCATTGACACTTTCAGCTATCAATCCGTTGACTCTTTCAGCTATCCCGCCATCGACTCTTTCAGCTATCCCGCCATTGACTCAGCTATCCAGCCATTGACTCTTTCGGCTATCATTGACACGTTTAGTTATATAGCCATTGACTCTTTCAGCTATCCATCCATTGATACTTTCAGCTATCCAGCCATTGACTCTTTCGGCTATCATTGACACTTTTAGTTATATAGCCATTGACTCTTTCAGCTATCCATCCATTGACTCTTCCAACTATTTCGCCATTGACACTTTCAGCTATCGATCCGTTGACACTTTCAGCTATCGATCCATTGACACTTTCAGCTATCGATCCATTGACACTTTCAGCTATCCCGCCATTGTCTCTTTCAGCTATCCATCAATTCACTTTCAGCTATCCCGCCATTGGCACTTTCAGCTGTCCAGCCGTTGACACTTTCAGCTATCCTTCAATTCACTTTCAGCATTTAAAACTTCAGTTCACAATTCAGCCTCCCCCCCCCCCCCTCCCCTCCCTCACCCCTCGCATTTTCTTTAAACATCCGTTATCTGATCCCTCCACATCTGCAGCCTAAACCAAGTGAGCGATTGACTTACATTCAGGCGTAACGTCCACATTCACCAAATAAATATAACGTGGCAGACAGGGATGACCACCCCAGAAGATTGAGAGGAGAGGGATCTATCACACACCACACATGAACTACCAGAACGACAACACGTTAAGAGGGGCAGCGAAAATGACAGTTTTGACAAGTCGGGATTCGAGCTCGCAACGATGTGGCTGTCAACTCGGTGCATCTGTCTGAGCCAATCAGCAACATGGGTGTCGGTGACGATAACAGGTGCTTTCAACGCGGTGTGGCCGTTGGCAAAGGTGTCGGTGACAGGATAGCCGGTTTATGTTTGTGATCGGCAGCTCTAGGCCTTGCTGTGTCATGTGATCTGGACGGCATGTGAGTGTTGGGGATATCACGGAAGGTATGGTGGCCGTGTAATATCGATCGGCGTGGAAGGGGGTCGGAATAGCTCAGTTGGTAGAACGCCGGACTCGTGATCCTGGGGTTGCGGGTTCGAATTTCGGTACAGGGGGATTTTTCCCTCGGAGTTAACATTGATTCTGACTCCATTCCCCATACACTCCTTCGAATGA
>CM065728.1:40563862-40583862 GCA_033310375.1 Conus canariensis | reverse complement strand
CGCTTGGCGACCGATGAAAACGCATTCTGACGGCGGAACATATTGCTGTGGGTGGATTAATGCCAGATCTTTCTGTACGCTGGAAAACTGAATATACCCACAACGGTTTGGAGGCGGGGAAGGGGAGGGGGAGGCGGGTGGAGGCAGAGAGAGAAGGGGAATCAGGTCCACACTCAGTGCATTGATCCGATAATGCTTACGATAGATTGGGGCCTAATCTCAATGGACCGCATTTTGCCTCGGGCGACATTGGAGTGTGTGTCGGGTCGGGAGTGTTAGGTCGGGACCCCCCTCCCCACCTGCCCCCATCCCCGCCTCTCTCACCACCCCCCGAAAGTTGTTGATTCAGGTTTTGTTCTACCTGTGTGCCATGACCAGGGAGCAGAGGCGTTTTTGAAGAAGCTTTCTTTCACCTTTTCTTTTCCTTAATGGCTTGACACCCCCCCCCTTCCTTTCCTTCCCCCTCCCTCTCTTAAATCCTCGCCCCCACTTACCCCCCCCTCCCGTCTCCTTCATCTCGCGAGAGATATCGGGGGGGGGGGGGGGGGGGGGTGTTGTCTCTCGGCATAAAGTGTATTAGTAATTTCCACTGTTTGTTTAATTCTCGCTCCCGCCCCCCCCCCCCCCTCTCTCTCTGTCTCTCTCTCTCTCTCTCTGTTTCCTGTCTTTCGCCGGTTTTTTTTCCCTTTGTAACTCCTTTCACTTTTTTTTCATTTTTTTTTTTCAAGCATATCTCTGTAATTTTTGTCCTCGCTTTTAACGATTAGTTGCTAAATGAGGCGACAGCAGGCGAAAATCGGAACAAATCTTTCAAATAATTCAAGTACTGTATCCACCTTGATTCGTTTGTTCAAGTTTTTTTTTTAAAGATTCGCTTTTAACAATATTTGTAATAAGCCAGCTTTTCTGTCGTGATCTGGGCTTTAGGCCGTAAGACTGCGCACCGTGTCCAGAGCAGATACTGACCGTCCATTCTGTACTGGCTACTCGCCCCATAAGACCTTTGTTACGGATTTTTGTCGCACCCTTTAATAAAAAGAAAAATAGGATAATAAATCAAGCGGTGGCTTATCCTTCAGAACGGGATAGTTTTAGCTGACGTGAGCACGTCAGTGTTTTAACCATGATGCTATGTAGGTGTAGATAACTGTGTATATGTCAAATAAATCAAGCGGTGGCTTATCCTTCAGAACGGGATAGTTTTAGCTGACGTGAGCACGTCAGTGTTTTAACCATGATGCTATGTAGGTGTAGATAACTGTGTATATGTCAAGTATTTGTTGTTGTTGTTGCTGTGTGTTTGTTGCTGTTGTTGTTGCTGTTGTGTTGTTGCTGTTGTTGTTGTTGTTGTTGCTGTTGCTGTTGTTGTTGCTGTTGCTGTTGTTTTACGATAGGATATTTTTGTTTCCTTCGTGGGCGATGTGGTCGGCTGTGCTGTAGTAGCACTGAGACAGACATGACGGCACAGGGAGGTGACAGCACTCAGGACGTCCTGATGTGAGCAGTCATCAGTGGACCTGTGAATCGTTGGTGTTTTACCATTGTAGTCAGGAACAGTATTATTGCTACCTTTAAGTGCTGATTTTCTTTTTTTTTTTTTTTTTAAGGGTATCTTTTCTCTTCCTTGGATATTGGTTGTGGTGTGTGTGTATTTATGTGTGTGTGTGTGTGTGTGTGTGGTGTGTGTGTGTGTGTGTGTGTGTGTGAGTGTGTGTGTGTGTGTGTGTGTGTGTGTGTGTGTGTGTGTGTGTGTGTGTGTGTGCGTATTTGTGTGTGTTTGTGTGTATGTGCGTGTTGTGTGTGTGTGTGTGTGTGTGTGTGTGTGTGTGTGTGCTTGTGTGTGCGTGTTTGTGTGCGAGTTTGTGCGTGCGTGCGTGTTTGTGCGTGTGTGTATGTATGTGTGTGTGTGTGTGTGTGTTTGAGACAGACAGAGAGACAGAAAGAGACAGAGATGAGGGGAGGGAGGGGCACGTGTGTGTGTGTGTGTGTGTGTGTGTGTGTGTGTGTGTGTGTGTGTGCTCTCTTTTTTTTCCCCATCCATCTTCAGATTTTTACCGACTCATCATCAATACAAAAGAACAGAAGCGTCAGCTGTATCCGGTGCCTGACTGACTAAAGTGACTGAAGAGACCCTCTGCACAGTTCGCGGAAAGAGAGAGAGAGCTCGGATCAATCAGTGATCGATTCTGACCAATCAAATGCTGAATCGAACAAACACCACGCGGAAATTGCGCTCGGGGAGGCTCTGAATCGGAAGCGACAGGGGAGAGAATTCTATCCTGTAGTGCCGGGGCCAGGGGGAGATCATTGCTCGGCTGCCTTCGCACCCAAGACGGTCATTGAGCTCCCAGCGGTCATCAATAAAACACGGTTCCGCACTAATACCGGCTTCCCGTCTCCATCAAAGACTTCCTCCGTTGCCAGCTCTTTGCTGCCACTTTCCCTCCCCTGTCCCTCTCCCCAGATTCCCAGCCCCTTCTCTTTCCCCCCCCCCCCCCCCCCACCGCCCTCCCCCCTCCTTCAGCCTTACGATTGGTCCACTCTGTCAGCTGGAAGCGGTTTGTTTGTTTGGGAGTTCTGTCTTGTGTCATTCCAGTGGCGTGACTTCCTCGCCTCTCCTTCCAGCTCCCCGTCCAACGTCACACCCTGGCTTGTGTCGCCGCAGCCCGATCATCGGCACACCGCAGGGACAAACAACAGTCAAGTCGTCATGAGACGACTCACCGGAGGAGACATGCGCTGCTGCTGAGTGACCTCATGATGGTGGTCGGCTGTGTGGTCTGTTCTGATCCACAACATACGCAGGGTACCAGCCTATGAAGGCCCACACTGCTGACAGTGATAGCTGAGTGATCGTGGAGCCAGCCTGAGTGAGTGTCCACCTTGGAGGGCGCACCAGCGACAGTCCCCATGGACTCGACCATACCGGCCACCTCGGCACGAGCTCGGCAAGTGCGTAGACGTGAAGAGGAAATCGAACTGTGATCTCCATGGGAGCAGGCCGTAAAGGGCCACAGAATTTGAGGCTTTAAAAAAAAAAAGGAGATACTGGTCGATGAAAATGAGAATAATGAAGACGATGTGATGAAGTTCTGAGACTGGTCCGAGACTGTTTGACAGGGCTGTACTCTACGCTTACTTTCATAACATATCTGGAGTCAGCCAGACCCTGAGAGATACAGACACCTTCAGAACTGGCCAGGAAATTTGAGCATCACTCTCAAGAGTCGCATCCATTAAGTGGATGAAACTCGACTGTGTAGCCAAGCGAGCTCAGAGCAAACTCTGCTCTGGGTAGGAGCCAGTCATGGGGGAAAAAACTGTCTCCTGGGAGTTCTGTCCCACTGTGAGGTGAAACCACAGACATCTTTCATGGGCTAAATCCGCATTTACCCCCATAAGAAAAGAAATCTATCGGCGGAAAGGGACTTTCTGAATTAATTCGTTGAGCTTCTTTCTACCAGCAAATGATCTTTTCTTGAGGGGGTAAGTGCGGACATCGCTGTTAACTGTCTGTGGGAAGAACGATTTGGCTCTGTAGAAACGTGGCTCAGTGGATAACGCTGTCACCAGTGAAGCGAGAGAACCCAGACTCCGTGGTTCGAAATTCGGACGGGGTCCGGATTTACTCCCCTCCCCCTTTCCAGTCGGATTTCAATTACGCCTCAGAAAAAAGCGGCTACTGTCACAGGGGTACATCATATAGTCTGGTCTACTGGAGGCACAAATTCACGGTCAGTGGAGAGGAAATCGTAACTGAAGAGGGAGACGCAAAAGAGCTAATAAGAGAGAAAAGGAAGAAAACTTGTGCTTCCAGACTGAGAAGGTAAAGACACACAACTCCAACCACCAGCTGCTTGCGGTGCCCATTTACCTGGCACATATGCAGACAAGAGGCACATAGAATAGAGGAAACTCCCCCGCCCCCCTCAGTCTTCTTCACTCCCTCTCCCTCTCTCTCCTCTTCCCCCTCACCTTGCCACCCAGGCCACAGTCCCCGCTGCCCCCCCCCCCCCCCCCCCGCCCCTCCCCGAATTTCCGACATTGCCCGCGACCAGACACATGTACAGTACATTCTCCTGCTCACATCCGTTAGGGGGAGCGTTTCTTTGTGTCTTTCTCTTTTCTTTTTTTTTTCCTTTTCTTCACTTTTTTTTTTTTTTTTTTGGTGACGCTTGCCGAAGACATATTTCTCGACAAATTAAAACATGTCTTTTCCCTTAGAGTGTGTATGGAATAAGCGCATTGCCTTTAGTGTGTTTATTTGTATAATTCAGCAAAGCTGCGGTCTGTTTCAGTCTGGTTAGTTGGTCTTGCCCTAAAACAATTACGGTTCTGCGTGTTGCCAGTTGCTCTTTCCTTTATTTGGTCCATGAATTTCTTAGTAGCGCCCCTCCCACCCCCCCCCCCCCCCCCAGCACGATCGCTCACATACACATGCCCCCTCTCTCCCACCTACTTGCCTCGCCACCTCTCTCTCTCTCTCTCTCTCTCTCTCTGTCCTTTCATCCTCTCCCCTCCCTTCTCTCTCTCTCTCTCTCTCTCTCTCTCTCTCTCTGTCTCTCTCTCTCTGTCCTTTCATCCTCTCCCCTCCCTTCTCTCTCTCTCTCTCTCTCCTCTCTCTGTCTGTCTGTCTGTCTGTCTGTCTGTCTGTCTGTCTCTGTCTGTTCGTGCATGCGTGCAACGTTTTGTAGTTTCACGATACAATCTCAGTGGAGCATGGATGACAGATTTTCTGCTGGCCATTTTCTCTGCCGGATGACACATAAAGCCAATGCAGGTGCTGCGTGCAGCGCGCACCTCACCACACCAAACAATGAAAGAAAGAATATCCCACGGCAAGACGGGTTGTGATTGGCAAAATAAAACATCTCGTAGGACAGTCCACTTTGGTAAGTAAAGAAAAACAAACGCAGACAGCACACACATACACACACACACAGGCACGCACGCACGCACACACACACACACACACACACACACACACACACACACACACACACACTGTACAAAATCGAACGCTTGCATCACCTTGATGAAGGTTCCATATTGTTATATTACGTGCCTTTGCGGGTTTTGCTGCTCATTCCTGCTAACACTAATAAATCAACTTCGCTGTGGTTATGACACCTCCTTAATCTGCGGGTGCTTTCTTAGTCTCTTTAGGTTGTTGTTGTTGTTGTTGTATGTGTGTGTTGTTTTTGTTGTTGTTTTTTTCTTTTTATGATATTTTAGAATTCCTGTAACCCCCATTCCTCCTACTCTCCCCTTCATCCCCCTTTTCCCTGGACGTGCGCGAATGCTGGCAATGGCCTGTTAGGAATGACCCAGTGCCAGGTTGAACGTGCACGCCTGTTCATAGTAAGCTTTGCTGCGCATAGATTAGTCCAACCTCATCGCGTGCCATACCATTTATTGTTTGTTTGTTTGTTTTCCCTGTCAGTTTTCCGGTTAGATTTAACATCCGCACTCACTAAAGGCGGCATGGCAGATGGGGATGAGCATCACACAAGAGTGAAGGGAGCGATATAGGGAGGGGGCGGAGTCGCGGGTGGGGGGGGGGGGGTATCTAATACTACACCGATTCCACCAGAACGACATCGAGCACCGAAAATGTCTGTGTGTGTGTGTTGGGCGCTCTTAGATTCGAAGTCGCTGCGAGCGACTGCGAACTCGATGGAATATACCACTGAGCCACCAGGCAACCACAAGGTTTCTTCTGCGCCGTGGTGATAGTGGTGGGGATCGTATAGGAACATGTCACGTGTCTGAAGACCACGATACCTGTCCTCATGATCGTATAGGAACATGTCACGTGTCTGAAGACCACGATACCTGTCCTCATGATCGTATAGGAACATGTCACGTGTCTGAAGACCACGATACCTGTCCTCCTCATGATCGTATAGGAACATGTCACGTGTCTGAAGACCACGATACCTGTCCTCATGATCGTATAGGAACATGTCACGTGTCTGAATACCACGATACCTGTCCTCATGATCGTATAGGAACATGTCACGTGTCTGAAGACCACGATACCTGTCCTCATGATCGATAGGAACATGCTACGTGTCTGAAGACCACGATACCTGTCCTCATGATCGTATAGGAACATGCTACGTGTCTGAAGACCACGAACTGTCCTCATGATCGTTAGGAACATGCTACGTGTCGAAGACCACGTAATGTCCATGAACGTATAGAACATGTCACGTGTCTGAAGACCACGATACCTGTCCTCATGATCGTATAGGAACAGTGCACGTGTCTGAAGACCACGATACCTGTCCTCATGATCGTATAGGAACATGTCACGTGTCTGAAGACCACGATACCTGTCCTCATGATCGTATAGGAACATGCTACGTGTTGAAGACCCGATACCTGTCCTCATGATCGTTTAGGACATGTCTACGTGTCTGAAACCACGATTACCTTCCTCATGACATATCGGAACAGCACGTTCTGACAGACCCTGATACCTGTCCCATGATCGTATAGGAACATGCTCAGTGTCTGAAGACCACGATACCTGTCCTCATGATCGTATAGAACATGTCCACGTGCTGAAGCCACGATACCTGTCCTCATGATCGATAATAGGAACATGTCACGTGTCTGAAGACCACGATACCTGTCCTCTATGATCGTATAGGAACATGTACGTGTCTGAAGACCACGATACCTGTCTCATGATCGTAAGGAACATGTCACGTGTCTGAAGACCACGAATGTCTGTGAGTGTTGGCGTCTAGTGTCTGAAGACCACGATACCTGAACTCATGATCCGATAGGAACATGCACGGTTGAAGACCCAGATCTCTGTCCTATGATCGTGATCGATAGGAAATGTCACTGTCTGACAGACCGTCCTGCTATGTGTATAGGAACATGTCACTGTCTGAAGACCACGATACCTGTCCTCATGATCGTATAGGACATGTCACGTGTCTGAAGACCACGATACCTGTCCTCATGATCGATAGGAACATGCACGTGTCTGAAGACCACGATACCTGTCCTCATGATCGTATAGGAACATGTCACGTGTCTGAAGACCCATACCTGTTATGATGTTGGACAGTCGTTCTGAAACCACGATCCTGCTCATGATCGATGAAATCACGGTGAAGACACGATATGCATGGATCGTTATATAATAAAATCACTAAGAACGACTTCCCAGATCGAAGAATGTCGTGTCTGGCCCGATCTGTCCTCAGATCGATAGGACTCACTGTCTGAAGACCCGATCCTTCCCATATGATAGGAACATGTCGTGTTGAAACCACGAACCTGTCCTCATGATAAGAACATGAGTGTTGAAACCAGTACTGTCTCTGTCGTTGGACATGTACGTGTGAAGACACGATACCTGTCCTCATGTCGTAGGAACATGTACGTGTCTGAAGACACGATCTGCCTCAGACGTTAGGAACATGTACGTGTCTGAAGACACGATACTGTCCTCAGATCGTATAGGAACATGTACGTGTCTGAAGACACGATACTGTCCTCATGATCGTAAGGACATGACGTGTCTGAAGACCACGTACCTGTCCTCATGATCGTATAGGACATGTACGTGTCTGAAGACCACGATACCTGTCCTCATGATCGTATAGGAACATGTACGTGTCTGAAGACCACGATACCTGTCCTCATGATCGTATAGGAACATGCACGTGTCTGAAGACCACGATACCTGTCCTCATGATCGTATAGGAAATGTACGTGTCTGAAGACCACGATACCTGTCCTCATGATCGTATAGGAACATGTCACGTGTCTGAAGACCACGATACCTGTCCTCTCATAGAATCGTTTAGGAACATGGTAACACGTGTCTGAAGCCACGATACCTGTCCTCATGATCGATAGGAACATGTCACGTGTCTGAAGACCACGATACCTGTCCTCATGATCGATAGGAACATGCTACGTGTCTGAAGACCACGATACCTGTCCTCATGATCGTATAGGAACATGCTACGTGTCTGAAGACCACGATACCTGTCTCATGTCGTAAGGAACATGTCACGTGTCTGAAGACCACGATACCTGTCCTCATGATCGTATAGGAACATGTCACGTGTCTGAAGACCACGATACCTGTCCTCATGATCGTATAGGAACATGCACGTGTCTGAAGACCACGATACCTGTCCTCATGATCGTATAGGAACATGCACGTGTCTGAAGACCACGATACCTGTCCTCATGATCGTATAGGAACATCGTACGTGTCTGAAGACCACGATACCTGTCCTCATGATCGTATAGGAACATGCTACGTGTCTGAAGACCACGATACCTGTCCTCATGATCGTATAGGAACATGTCACGTGTCTGAAGACCACGATACCTGTCCTCATGATCGTCTAGGAACATCACGTGTCTGAAGACAGAACCTGTCCTCATGATCGTAAGGAACATGTCACGTGTCCTGAAGGACCACGATACCTGTCCTCATGATCGTATAGGAACATGCACGTGTCTGAAGACCACGATACCTGTCCTCATGATCGTATAGGAACATGTCACGTGTCTGAAGACCACGATACCTGTCCTCATGATCGATAGGAACATGCTACGTGTCTGAAGACCACGATACCTGTCCTCATGATCGTATAGGAACATGTCACGTGTCTGAAGACCACGATACCTGTCCTCATGATCGTATAGGAACATGTCACGTGTCTGAAGACCACGATACCTGTCCTCATGATCGTATAGGAACATGTCACGTGTCTGAAGACCACGATACCTGTCCTCATGATCGTATAGGAACATGCTACGTGTCTGAAGACCACGATACCTGTCCTCATGATCGTATAGGAACATGCTACGTGTCTGAAGACCACGATACCTGTCCTCATGATCGTATAGGAACATGCTACGTGTCTGAAGACCACGATACCTGTCCTCATGATCGTATAGGAACATGCACGTGTCTGAAGACCACGATACCTGTCCTCATGATCGTATAGGAACATGCTACGTGTCTGAAGACCACGATACCTGTCCTCATGATCGTATAGGAACATGTCACGTGTCTGAAGACCACGATACCTGTCCTCATGATCGTATAGGAACATGTCACGTGTCTGAAGACCACGATACCTGTCCTCATGATCGTATAGGAACATGTCACGTGTCTGAAGACCACGATACCTGTCCTCATGATCGTATAGGAACATGTCACGTGTCTGAAGACCACGATACCTGTCCTCATGATCGTATAGGAACATGTCACGTGTCTGAAGACCACGATACCTGTCCTCATGATCGTATAGGAACATGTCACGTGTCTGAAGACCACGATACCTGTCCTCATGATCGTATAGGAACATGTCACGTGTCTGAAGACCACGATACCTGTCCTCATGATCGTATAGGAACATGTCACGTGTCTGAAGACCACGATACCTGTCCTCATGATCGATAGGAACATGTCACGTGTCTGAAGACCACGATACCTGTCCTCATGATCGTATAGGAACATGTCACGTGTCTGAAGACCACGATACCTGTCCTCATGATCGTATAGGAACATCGTACGTGTCTGAAGACCACGATACCTGTCCTCATGATCGTATAGGAACATGCACGTGTCTGAAGACCACGATACCTGTCCTCATGATCGTATAGGAACATGTCACGTGTCTGAAGACCACGATACCTGTCCTCATGATCGTATAGGAACATGCTACGTGTCTGAAGACCACGATACCTGTCCTCATGATCGTATAGGAACATGCACGTGTCTGAAGACCACGATACCTGTCCTCATGATCGTATAGGAACATGCTACGTGTCTGAAGACCACGATACCTGTCCTCATGATCGTATAGGAACATGCTACGTGTCTGAAGACCACGATACCTGTCCTCATGATCGTATAGGAACATGCTACGTGTCTGAAGACCACGATACCTGTCCTCATGATCGTATAGGAACATGCTACGTGTCTGAAGACCACGATACCTGTCCTCATGATCGTATAGGAACATGCTACGTGTCTGAAGACCACGATACCTGTCCTCATGATCGTATAGGAACATGCTACGTGTCTGAAGACCACAATACCTGTCCTCCTCATGATCGTATAGGAACATGCTACACGTCTGAAGACCACGATACCTGTTCTCATCATGCTTTTATCCTGCAGGAAAACTAGAGAACAGAGGGGAAACGATCATGATCCTGAAGATCACAACTATTTTCCTCAGGGTCACAACTATTTTCCTCAGGGTCACAGCTATTTTCCTCAGGATCACAACTATTTTCCTCAGGGTCACAACTATTTTCCTCAGGGTCACAACTATTTTCCTCAGGGTCACAACCATTTTCCTCAGGATTATAACCATTTTCCTCAGGGTCAGAAATATTTTCATCAGGATCACAATTATTTTTCTCGTGATCGTTACGTGTTTTCCCCTTATTTCCTGAGTAAATAACGGTTTTCCCCTTTTTTCCCTCCCGAGGATCAAAATTGCTTCCCCAGTTTCCCTTGGGATAGCAGCAGTTATCCTTGTTTTCCTGAGGAAAACCGATATCATTTGGAGGGAAACGTCGTTAACAAGGAAAACAGCGGAGGCTACTGTTTGCCATGACAAGCGTGTGGAAAGCAGTCATCATCCTGAGGACCACATCTGTTTTCCATGATCGTTGTTTACCTTAAGGTTAAAAGCTATTTTCCCCGCGAAAAAAAGGAAAACAGTTGTGACTGAAGGATAAAAAAATGTTTTCCTAGAAACACACCTATTACCACCGGCTTATGAAGCTAGTATGCCGCCCTATGTGACCCTTAGAGATGATGCCAGTGATAACGGTTTTAGTCGTGAAAGCGGAAAACACTCGTGATGCAAAAGGAAAGCAGGGAAAACAGTTGTTATCCTAAGGAACACAGGTGTGATCCTTGAGGATAACCGCCGGACGAAATTTACCTGAAGGATGAGTCCTGTTTTCCTGGGGGAGGGGGGGGGGGAGAGGGGGGAGGAGAAAACAACTGTTTTCGGCCTGTGAAGCCAGTGTGCTTCCACAGGACTTTGGCTGAGAGTTTCGTTGTTTCCCCCCACAAGGCAGAGGAAGTGAACGGGTCTTTCCTGCCGGGGGAGGGGTGGCAGCACGATCGATCGTGGACCCGCTAATAGCCTGACTGGCTGACTGTCTGCCTGTCTGCCTGCCTCTTTGCCTGTAATGTGGTGATTGTCGATGGGCATTAGCGACCTTGCGGCGTCTGGGGAGCGGTGGTGGTTGTCAGAGTCCTCGTCCCACCTCCTGTCCCCTCACAACCTCTCCGGGCTCTTCCTTTCCTCCTGCTGTCTGCAGAAGGGATTGAGTCTTTTCCTCCTGCTGTCTGCAGAAGGGATTCAGTCTGGGGTTGAACTGTCCTGGGAGCTTGGGATTCCCGGCGGAGAGTAATCACGCCGACTGTGGCATCGTATTGAAATTAGATATGAACGGAAAGGATTACTGTTTTTTTTTTTAAGCTTTGGATTTTGTGTGAGAATTTTGTTTTAGGTGCCTACTGTATGATTATCCTTTTCTTGGTGTTCTTTTCTTTTCAGTCTCAGCACGTTAGTCCCCCTCTCCCTCCCGTTACTCTCCCGTCCTCTTCGGTCTCGTTTCAGGCGTGTTTACCTCTGGTCTTTTTTTGACATGTGTCTTATGTCATATAAGACGTGATAGTGTATTTCAGTTTTGATGAAATGCGAGTCAGCACCGTCCAGTGTTGTCATAGTGAGAAATTGTGTGACCGATTCTTGTTAGCCGCCTTGACAGTCATAGACTGACTGACTTAGGAGAGGTTATCTCGGCATTCTGTTGAGGAATATAGGGCGACATATCACAGGATATCGGTATTTCCATCAAAAAACCGTATCTATTGGCTAACTACCGTAGTGTGCTTCCTCTCTGACGACTTCATCTTATCTACTCTTTATAATCTCAGTCCATCCAGTGTGTGTGTGTGTGTGTGTGTGTGTGTGCGTGTGCGCGCGCGCGCGAGGGGTCAGACGAGAAATCAGCGTTTTCAGCGTACCGATTTTTTTTTTCATCGGGGAGTTAGTGTGATAAAACATATTATTAACACTTCATTTTTTTCCAAAATGTGTACAGCATAATTTCAATATACTGGTTTTGTTTTCTTGTGAAAAGTGTCAGCCGACTTTTTGTTCTGCAGTTTGTGGTACTGATAATCCATGCGTAGTACAGTGATACCTCTCAGTAACGACCTCCAAACGTGATATTACATTTCTATTTGAAAGGAAGGAATCTTAACTGGGAAGTAAACCCGTATAAATATAGAACACACAAAATCCGAAAAAAAAACATTTGTTGAGGGAGAATGAGTTTGTACTGGGAGGTAAACCAAGTATAGGTAAAGAGGATAATGTTTCATTAAAAAAAAGTCTTTAAAAGGAGGGAGTTTGTTTTGAGACATAAACCAAATACAGATAAAAAGCAAAACGTCGAGTCTGTTTTGAGACATAAACCAAACACAGATAAAAAGCAAAACGTTCCAGGAAAAACATATTTTACCAGAAGGAGGTAAACCGGTTTAGATAAGGTGGAACATGTCACAGATAAAGACAGAAGACTTTCAAAGTAGGGGTCCTGTTTTGGGAGGTCAGTGCAGTGCAAACAAAGCACAATCAAACGCCCTGGAAGAAACCAAGTCTTCCGCGGAAGAGCGCCTTTATCGGGAAATAAATCTTAATATACCCAACGCCCTCAGAAGTTAAAAATCCAGGTAAAAGCAAGTCTTTGAATGGATGGAGGCTTTCAGCAGTGGTGTCGTAGTTCAGAGGGTCTTTCATTGTGTTTCTTACGGTGTTGAAAATAAACATGTCGACGTCCAGAGCTTGAAACGAAACAACGTTTTATCAGCGCATTGCCTTTGCAGTTTTGTAACCGTCAGCACGACCTGAGCCAGCCTGGATCCTACATCTCAGTGCATTGATGTTGACATGATGGAATAGGCCAAAGATCCTGGTCGTCAGACCTTTACCAGTTTATGATTGTATGGGACCATTGTGTCACCACACTTTTGATGGACTATAAACAGTGTACTTTTTGTTCAGAGTGCATGCAGCTATATATCGGCTCAGCAATAAGTCAGCTTTATGTAGATCAACGGACTGAGCCGTGTCACGGCGCGATAATACGTTCAGCTCAACAGGCCTTATCTAGTTATTGTAGACAAACAACCCTATCTCTCGGGCTGTATAGTCCGGCGCTCTCATTCTCCTTATGAACTCATCAAGTCAGACACGCCCTATCTCAGCAGTGTAGCCAAAAGGTCACCTCACCTACCGCTCACCTCACACGGATCAGACGGCGGTGTTTTCATCAGCCAGCCTGTAGTAGCAGTAGTGTGGCCACACGGTTGTGTCTCTCATCGCCATTCAGACTGTTCTTGTCCACAAACCTTTACCTGGACGACCCCAGCGGTGTGATCCAGCCCCCATGGCCCTGGCCATCCCTGAACGCCTGGCGGAGTCCCGGCCCCGCTCCATGTCCAAGCTGGCGGAGTCCCGGGCCCCAGGCCCGTTTCGGCGGCCGGATGATGACGCCCACCAAGCCGCTGTCCGCCGACCTCACCGCCTCCACCACCGCCGCCTCCTCGTCCAAGCCCCCGGCCCGCCGCCCCGCCTCCAAGGGCAAGAAGAAAGAGGCTTTCGTGGACCCCAACGTGGCCATCGCGCTGACCGCGGCCCTCAAGGCCGAGATGGCTCTGGCCGAGTTCGATGCCCCGCCGGAGATCCTTCAAGAACAGCTCCTGTCGGCGCCGTCCTCTGGGTACCTCCCCCATCACAGCGTGCCCCCGTCTTCCGACCCTCACCACCCCGCTCCCCCTTCTCGTCAGCAACATCATCATCTCCCCGCTCCTCCTCCTCCCCATCTGACTCAACCTCTGACCCCTGAAGACTTTCGGGCGCGGGCGGAGAAGGCGGCCGAGTTTGAGGTGGAGCACAACTGGCTGCTGAAGGAGGAGACGGAGATGAAGGTGAAGAAGTTCGATCAGACCAAGCGTAAGCTGGCCATTTTCCTTCCAGATGACGACCCCCTGGAGGGCATCAGCAACCGCCTGGAGGAGGTGCAGGCCATGGTCAAGCCCAAGTCGGAGTTCTCCACCTTCCTGGAGGACCTCACGACGGACCAGCGGGACAAGATTCTGGTGAGTTTGTCAAGTGTTGTCGTTGAGTTCGTGGTGGTTATGCTTTGTTTTAGCGGTGTTGTTTGTGCGTGGATGTATTCTTATAAGTTTAGTATGTCTGTCTATCGATCTATCTGTCTGTCTGTCTGTCCATCTACCTACCTATCCACGTGCCTACCTACCTTTATAATTGCTATGATTTACGTGTTCACACAACCTGCATTAAGGGTTATGACCTGTCATGGATATTTTCTTTTAGATTCTCTCTCTCTCTCTCTCTCTCTCTCTCTCTCTCTCTCTCTCTCTCTCTCTCTCTCCTCGCTCGCTCGCTCGCTCGCTCGCTCGCTCGGTAGCTTCCCTTGTCTGGCTTCCGACAAGACGCGGTTTTCTGCAGTGAGTGAAAATATTACCGTTATTTCTAAAAAGTCTGTTAACTATGCCCGTGGAAGGCCTCCCGTCAACTGCAGAAAACATGCTGAATGCGGCACTGCAAGACATGAAGCTCTCTTCCGACAAAATTGAAGGCAGAGGAAATCACACTGTCGTCGTCCTCAGGCTGACAGCGAATACCGCCCGTTCCCCTGCCACGCCACCTCAACGTCCTTTTGCTGCGCATTGCCGAAAGTGTCCCTTCAGATGAACAGAGATAATCGTAGGGCAGATGAATACAGAAGAAACACAGAACAGGCAAGTCTGAGTCATTCTTCTCCGTCTGGTTTATTTCTACCAACTCCGCCCAGTTTGTTTTATGATGCAGGTGTTGACAGTGAGAGCATTGATTACGCTGATGATCATATGGGAGATAATCAAAATGAGCAACATTTGCCTGCCTCTGTTTCCGTGCCTCTGTGCGGGACCCCAAACACCACACAGCAAACTGACATGGCACCGTGTGACGCCAATGGCTGTTGGTGACTGTGATCGATGAAGAAAGCTGTGTGGCAGAGACAAGGTTTAATTCCCTGCAGAGACAAGGTTTAATTCCCTGCAGAGACAAGGTTTAATTCCCTGCAGAGACAAGGTTTAATTCCCAGTGTGGGTGTAGATAATTCCGATGGAGGCGAAACCGAACGTGAAAGTGACACTACGGCACTGGTTTCAAAGCCGATGCTGACTGACACAGAGCACGACAACAGAGTGAAAGTAAGAAATTCCAACACCTGTGTCACCAACAGCGCCCGGCATGCTGCAGAGACTGACGATGTACAGGAAAACAGAGAATCCTGTCAGCAAAACAACTTTTACTCACACATTTTGGAAAGCCCGCAGGAAAGAGGGAAGACCATGGAGTCTCCTCCGTGCCTGCAATGAAGTGCAACAGATCACCTCCAGCTGGAGAAAAGATGTTGACAATGGAAATCCAAGCCACCCATCTTGACTGTTGTGATGTGAGTGTTTCGATCACGTGTGGATTATATCTTCCTATGACTGCACGAGGTGGACAGTCCCGATGTGGTTTTGTAGATTAATACCGCGATATCGGACACACCCTCAGGAAGCCAGAGTCCAGCACACATGCCAAGCCCTGGCATGGAACCCGCAGGGAAAGAGGAAGAGAGGCCGACCTCGCAACAACTGGAGGCGAGACACTGAGGCAGAGCTGAAGCAACTAGGCACCATCTGAACCAACTGGACTGGACTGGAATGACCAGAACAGCCCAGAACAGAGTGCGATGGCGAAGGGTCGTCGATGGTCTATGCTCCACCAGGAGCGATGGGTATAATGAAATGAATGATGGAATCCATGTCTCGATGAACTTTGTAAAGACCAGTTGTTCTGCTTTATTTCCGACATACGTTTATGGTACGCGCCTCCCTCCTCTCCCCTCTCCCCTCCCTCCACCCCGTCGCCTATTTCCATACTCCCTCCCCTTTTCCCCACCCCTTCCTTACCAATCCTTATGTGAATGGGCCTGGAATGCCTAAAACGCATTCAGCTATTCGTACTCGTATTCTGTCTTTCTCTCTGTCACGCGCATTGTTTGCTAGTCCATCAATATCCATAGTTGTGGTTAATATACCAATATTGAAACAAAGATTTCAAAAACGAATTATTATGGCATCTGTCCGCCTGTCTATCTGTCTGTCAGTTTGTCTGTCTGTCTCCTCCTCTCTCTCTCTCTCTCTCTCTCTCTCTCTCTCTCTCTCTCTCTCTCTCTCTCTCTCTCTCTGTCACCGTGAAGACTGTCAGTTGACGGTTAAACAGCAAAAACAATGACAAATAGATATGGAACGCATTATAGAATGGAAGCCAGGCCCTTCATGTATTGGATTACTGACATTTCCAAAAAGTCAAAAGAAAGAAAAGAAAAATGAAGAAAAAAAGGGGAAAAAAGGAAAAGAAAAGGAAGAAAAAGAATAGTTGTGAAGGAAACAAACGAAACAAAACAAACCAAAAATAAAAGAAGAAGAAAAAAACACACACGCAGAGAGACGTGGTGCAGGCGACCTTTTCACCAGTAAGGGTGGCGAGTGCTTCTGGCACGGCACCATAGTTTCCGTTATTAATCAAGACACCGTGATGAAGGCGAATGGTCGGGCGACTTTTACTATTACACTTGATCGATATGAAAATAGTTTGGGGGTTCTCAGTGGATATCCATGGATACCCACTGAAGAGACTTGTCGTTTAATTAAACAGCTTATCTGCTGTTCTCAAATAAGAAACGCATTATGTGTTTTTTCATACAGCATGGTCTTGTATAGATGTCTCAATCAAAAGATATCAAAACCAGCATCGTCGATGCATCGAAGTGAGAGTGAATAAACCGTAAGCTACGACTTGAAGCGATGACTTCAGGGTCGGTTTTTCATTTGATGGGATTCTCAAAGTGTGGACGTGATTGTGAACTAACTCTTTATCACTCTGTCTGTCTGTCTGTCTGTCTGTCTGTCTGTCTGCTGTCTTCTCTTCTCTCTCTCTCTCTCTCTCTCGTTCTCTCTCTCTTTTCGTCTCCTGCCTGCTGTCTATTTTGTGTCTCTGACTCTGTGTGTTGTGTGTGTGTGTGTGTGTGTGTGTGTGTGTTGTGTGTGTGTGTGTGCTGCTGCAAGCTGCCTTTGTCTGTCTCTGACTCTCCTAGTTTGTGTCTGTCTTGTCTCTCTTCTTACTTCTCTGCTCTCTCTCTTTTCCTCCTCTCTGTCCCTGCTGCTGCTGCCATTCTGTCGTCTGTGTCTGTCTGTCTGTCTACTCTCTCTCTCTCTCTCTCTCATCTCTCTGCTGCCTCTGTCTGTCTGTCTCTCTGTCGTCTGTCTCTGTCTGCTGTCTGTCTGTCTGTCTGTCTGTCTCGTCTGTCTCTCTCCCTCTCTCTCTCTCTCTCTCTCTCTCTCCTTCCTCTCTCTTGCTTCGTTGCCACCCTTCCTCCCCACTCTTCTCATTCTTCCGCTCCACTTGCAGACATTAGAATCTATTCTTAATTGCTGGGGTTCGCTCTCCTCTCATTCAAACGTGCCACCTTCCCACCTCCACGCCCTTCTCCCTCCCCTCCCCTCCTCTCCTCTGTCCCCCCTCCCCCTTCCTCTCCCCCCCGCATCCCAGTGTCTCTTATGCCACCCTGGGGAGTTCCCCCTTCACTGTGTCAAGGGAACTTTCCCTCCCTCGCCACCCCCGGCCCGATGCGGAATCCTCACTGTGAAGGTGAATTTTCCGCAACCGGATGCCCTGTGGAAATATTAGTCATGTTAGGTCCACAACACTTGTCTGCTTTTTTTCCGGATACTCGAAGACAGACCCACGGGAGCGGAAAGAACAGTGGGGGGGGGGGGGGGGGGGAGGGTTGAGAGGGGGTGGAAGATAGAAATCGATACAGCGGGAGCCAAATGAAACGGTCATCAAGTTCTGTGTTGTTTGAGAGAGCAAAAAAAGGGAGGGGGGAGGGGGCAGGGCAGGGGGGAAGAGGAGGAAGGAGGAGGGTGGGGGTTGGGGGGGTGGGGGGGTTGAGAAGAGGCTGGAGCGCATACATGCGCGTTCGAAAAGAAACAGGAAAGACAAGGAAACATGTACACACACGGCGCTGAGTTTTAGTTTTATCAAAGGGGAGGGGGGGGGGGGGGTAATATGAAGGGAGTGGTCCATAAATGCTACAACACATCTGCTAAGCCATTCAAACCACGATCAGTAAGGAGTTTTAGATGCCTGACGAGCACTTACCCAAGATGCTGTTGGAGAGTGATTGGAACTAGTTCGTGACTTTTTCCTTAACCGTTTTGTCTCCTGTATTTGGTCTTCTGTATTCCAGCTTCAACATTTTTTTCTGTCATTTTTTGTTCTTTTCCTTATTTTGTCATCTCTAATCCCTTTTCCAATTTCGTCTTCTGTGTTCCGTTTTCGGTGTTCCGTTTTCCATTTCTTTTGTATTCTGTATTCTGCGGTTTTTGCCTTCTCTAATACGTCTTCTGTTGTTTGTCTTTAGTATTTGGTCTTCCGTAATCGTCTTTTGTTATTCGTCCTCTACGTTTCGCTTTCTGTTGTTTGTCTTTAGTATTTTGTCTTCCGTAATCATCTTTTGTAATTCGTCCTTTGTGTTTCGTTTTCTGTATTTCGTCCTCTCTACGCATCTTTCGCATATCGTCTTCTGAGTTCCATCTTCGGTGTCTCGTCTCCAGTGTTTTGTATTCTGCAGTTCGTCATCTGTAGTTTATCTTCTGATTTTCATCTTTTGTATTTCGTACTGTATACTTCGCTTTCTGTGCCTCGTCATCGAGCATTCCTGTCGTCTTGTGTCTTTCGTCTTTGGTACTCCGTCTTCCGTACCTTGCCTGTTGACTTTGCCTTTGGTATCCCGTCATCTGTGGGCCAATCCCTTCTTCTGTGCACTTTGCCCTCGGTGTTCATTCATCTGTGGGCCAATCCCTTCTGTGCACTTTGCCCTTGGTGTTCCGTCATCTGTGGGCCAATTCCTTCTTCTGTGCACTTTGTCTTCAGCATTCTGTCATCTGTGGGCCAACCCCTTCTTCTGTGCACTTTGCCCTCGGTGTTCCGTCATCTGTGGGCCCATCCCTTCTTCTGTGCATTTTGTCAACTCTGTAGTTCGTCTTCTGTTATTGCCTTCAGCATTTCCACTTTCGTAGTTTTACACTTACACACCCCAAACTGTTGCTAAGTTATCTTCAGTGTGAGAATGATGCAAACAATGTAGTCCAGAGGGAGAATCTTACAATTCATGGCGCTCTGGAGTCTCTGTCTCTGTCTCTGTCTCTGTCTCTCTCTCTCTCTCTCTCTCTCTCTCTCTCTGTCTCCCTCTCACACACACACATACCCCCCCACCACCCCACCCCCCCCCCCACACACACACGCACCCACGCACGCGAGCAAGCACGCACGCACGCACGCACATACACACGAGCAGAAGGCCTATATAAACATCAGTGATATCTTTTCTGACCTGTAGCCCTTATTGACAACATTTGCCTTGTTTGAGTCACAACACACACACACACACACACACACACACAGACACACACACAACACACACCACACACACACACACACACACACACACACACACACACACACACACACCACACACACGCACACGCACGCACACTAACACACACGCACACGCACGCACACTAACACACACGCACACGCACGCACACTACACACACACACACACACACACACACACAACACACACACACACACACACGCACACTAACACACACGCACACTAACACACACATACACACACACACACACGCGCGCGCGCGCGCGCTCACACACACACTCGCACACACACGAGTAGAAGGCCTGCATAGATACGCGTGGTACCCTTTCTGACCTGCCGGTCTTAATGACAACATTTATCTTGTTTACACTGAAGAGTTAAACAGACAG
>CM065728.1:40546362-40548862 GCA_033310375.1 Conus canariensis | reverse complement strand
TTGTTAATGCGGTTTGTATTTCAAAGAAAGTACATTTTAGTTTGTCGTGATGCGACGCTTACGGGTATTGAGCGGGGTGGATGAGGTGTGGATGGGGGTTCCAGGGTCTGCGGATAACTTCTTCACCCTCTACCATACCCTCGTCTACCCTACCCTCACCCACCCCTGGTCCCATTCGGGAAAACAACAGAAGGTCTGAAAACGCCTGACTGAAAGCATGAAATCGTCAGAAAAACACGTCATCAGTATATATAAACAACGTGCGGATTAGGCGCTATACCAGTCGCCCCCCCCCCCCCTTCCCCCATCCCTCCCCTCCCCTTACCCACTGTCTCCGCCGCTCACTCTACGACATTTCGGCAAGAATACTTTATTTACTGAATGAGAATTTGTTGTGTCCCCATCCCCTACCACCACTCCCTCCCATTTCCTACCTCCCTTGCTCAACGTTTAGGCCACTGAGGACCTCTAAAGAGAAACTGGACCCCCTCCCCTCACACACATACATCCCCTGCCCTTAAACTCTTTAAGTATGAGTGAATTAGTCATCTTTTCTTCTTTCTTAAGATTCTATTAATTATTTTTTTCTCATTTATCTGTTGCCTTTAAACTATCATTCATGTGCGTGACTTTTTTTTTTTAACGTCTTTTTCAAGTCAGTCTTCTGATGAGTAACTTGCCGTGTTTGTTGTTGATTGACCTTGCCATTTGTGTCTCACCTTACCTTAATCCTGTTCATAGCTGACCTTGACCTTGACTGTCATCCGTTGACCTTGACCTTGTGCAGCCGGAAGAGCTGGAGCAGGGCTGGTTCCGGGAATGTCACATGGTATCCAAAGGTCCCGTGGAGGTGCTGATACTACACAAAGATGTGGGTGGCTTGCTGTGTGTGTGTGTGTGTGTGTGTGTGTGTGTGTGTGTGTGTGTGTGTGTGTGTCTGTCTGTCTGTCTGTCTGTCTGTGTATGTGTGTAGATGGGGTGGGGGGAGGAGCAGAGGTGTGGGGGGAGGAGTGTAGATGAAGCGATGAAAGGGAGTTGGAAGTGAGTATTTGTTTGCATGGTGTTTGTGTTTGTGAGTGTGTAAGAATGTTGTTTGCGTGCATGTATGTTATGTGTTGGGGTTGTGGGGGGTGGGTGGGATGCGTGTGTATGTGCGCTCATGTTGTGCATTTATGAAAACGTTTGTTTGTTAGCCTATATGATGAAAGCTGCATCCATTGAATTTGAACAATGGAAAAGCAATGTTTGCTTTTTAACTTTTGGAACGTGTTCTTGTTTGTTTTATGCAGAAATATCATAAACGTCGATTACTTGATAGTGGTCTTCCTGCCACAATTGTTTACAGGAAAATATTTTGTGTAACTACAGTTTTCTTTTACCTACGTACCATTCAAAGCAGGTGCATGGGAATTTGATTGAACATTACAATTTGATGGTATCTTTATTGTGCATTACAATTTGATGGCATCTTATTGTGCATTACAATTTGATGGCATCTTTATTGTGCATTACAATTTGATGGCATCTTTATTGTGCATTACAATTTGATGGCATCTTCATTGTGCATTACAATTTGATGGCGTCTTTATTGTGCATTACAATTTGATGGCATCTTTATTCCAGGACTTCATTCGGCTGCAACATACGGTGCAAGGACCTCCTGTTGACTTCTTGTGGTGAGAGAGAGAGAAAGAGAGACAGAGACAGAAAGAGAGAGAGAGAGAGAGAGAGAGAGAGATTTTGAAAAAAAAATAATCAGCTGTCGTGGCGAAGTGGTCAGCGTCGCGGACTCCCGGCTGGAAGGTCGTGTGTTCGATCTCCTTCAGAGCCATTTATTTGTGGGATGTTTCTGCCCCGACCGGTTGCAACGCAGAGCTGAGTTTACTATTGGCTCAAGTAGGATGGCTGGGACGTCACAGCTGAGTTTCATCCACCAAATGGATGCGTCTCAGAGAGTGTTGCTCAAATCTTCCGACCAACGCTGCAGGTGTCTGTATTTTTCGGGCCTGTTCGACGCCGTGATACATAATGAAAGTAAGCGTAGAGTACAGCCCTACCACGCAGTCTTAGACCAGGATGGAAATCCGTAGCATCGTTTTCATTATCCTCATCCGTATCGATCATCACATGTATAAAAGTCTCACGTTCAGTGGCCCATCATGTCCTGCTCTCGTGGTGACCTAAATTTTCATTTCCATTCTGTGTCTGTACCCTTGACTTTGTTTCTGTCGGGGTCACCGGTATCGGCAAATTCATGAGGATTGTCGCTGGACGGACGTGGTGGCGCCCTCCGGAAAAAGAGCTCACTCACGCCGGCAGCAAGTGTTGTCGTCTGTAGGGGGATTAGTAGGTGGTGTCCTGCGTATGTTGGATCAGAACAGGCGCCACTGAACATCACCGAAGAGACTCGGCGGCAGTGCTGTGTCTCCTTTAAAGGGTTGCCTCATGACGACTTCACATTGACTGCTCCCTGTGGATTGCCGGTGCTGTGGCGGGACAA
>CM065728.1:40498862-40541362 GCA_033310375.1 Conus canariensis | reverse complement strand
CTAGCTGGCCAGTGGTAGAGTAACTTGTTGGCAGTCAGACGTCGCGATTCCGAATCTCTCTGGACCCGACACAGAAGTGGCATTTTCGCTGGTAATCTTAACAGTCGTTGTGAATGGAGTGTAGTTAAGATGGGTTCGCCTTCTCCCACTCTCCATGGATGCGCATCATCATGTACCATATCAGATGTCAATCTGGAACTGATTATTGTATATTGTAAGGTGGCCCCTCTCCCCCTCCCCCCGTCCCTCCCCCTTCTTCTTGGATGTGTATTCCGTGTACTACATCACCTCCAGTGGATGTAGACGTAAAACCCGAATGGTGACTAACCAAACCTGAAATTGAATTTCTGCAGATCATTATTGGCAGGTTGCACTGTAGACTTGTGTCCCATTCATTCTCCCTCAGCTCTTCACCTGAACAGTGCTATCGATCGCTCTTCGATTTTTAGCGATCGTTCGATACGGCCAGAGTTGTTAGTTGGACTGTGAGCAAAACGATTCAAACAGAACTCTTCTGCGTGGAAAAGTCCGAGATGGTTAATGATAATTGTAGACGTTTGCCAGAGATACACATCGTTTCAGCCACTGTCGGTGTGTGTTCCTGGGTCTAATTCAGATGAATTTTAATGATGAAATCATTTCAGTCAACGTTAGCGCTCTCTGTTCGTAACAGTTGCAGATGAATGTCACCGATGACATTTCAGCCTTTGTTAACGGCTGGCAAATAAATGTTAATGATAATGATAATAGTAATAATAATAATGATAATAATACTGATAACAATAATAATGGATATTTATGGCGCTAAATCTGTAAAGTGCCCTAAGCGCTTACAAAGTTCCTACCACACGATGTGGCTCACGCGCGCGTGCACACACACACACACACACACACACACACACACACACACACACACACACACACACACACACACCGCATGCACACATGCACACACACGCACACACGCTTGCGCACACGCGCGCGTACACACACACACACACACACACACACACACACACACATAGGCATTCACACACGCATGCACACACATAAGCGCGCACACACCCACACACGCGCGCGCGCACATACACACACATGCGCACAAACACTCAGGGATAAATTTAAGCCTTTATCAGCGTTAAGTCTGCTATTAATTATCAATAAATGTCAGCGATGACATCTTTTAGTTATTATCAGTGTTTAGTCTTGGTAATAATTGTGAATGAATGTCAACATTAGGTGTCGTTGAAGTCATTATTAACATTTAGTTTGTTTGTTTTTTTATGTAAATTACAAATTTTAGGCAAATGTAAGTGATAAGATGATTTCAGTCGTAAGCACATTGTATGATAATTATAGTTAAATGTCATTGTTGGACTTTCGTTCAATCATTGTCCGTACTTACTCCTAATGATAAAAGCACATTGATGTCAACGCTGGGCCTCTATTTTCCAGCCATGCTTGGCCTTCTGGCCAAACAACGAAAGATGAAAATGGCCATGTCCGAGCTCAGCTTGCCTGAGGTGAGAAGAAAGAATTAATTTTGCCAGAGAGAGAGAGAGACAGACAGACAGACAGACAGACAGAGGAGAGACAGACAGACAGAGAGAGAGACAGACAGAGAGAGACAGAGAGAGGTTGTGCAGGTTAAGGGGAGGAGCGAGAACGGGGGTAGAATATATTGTGTCTGTGTGATCACTATCAATCCTTCGAGTGCTGAATGTCAATGAAATTAGAACAGTGTGTGTGAATTTTGAAAGACGATGACTGTAGTGTGTGTGTGTGTGTGTGTGTGTGTGTGTGTGTGTGTGTGTGTGTGTGTGTGTACAAGAAAAGTAAAACCTGATTAGCTCTGTTGAATAGAGGTAATTACGTAGTTCCAGACAAAAAGAAAAGGCACGACAAATGGATTGGCTGATAATTTGACCAGCCTGCTCCAACCTCTCGCTAACGATTATACTCATTAGTTGCAGTCAAAGAATAATTATGTTACTATCTACCCTTCGTGTTTATTACGACCTGAGTGCTGAAAAATAGGCGCAAAATTTATACTAAAACCCCAGACACAAAATGCACCCTGAACTCTCCCGAGAGCGCTTCCGTAATGCAAGACCTCCGTTAGCGGTACACTGGCATCACATAGCAGGGACGCTCACGTTAGGTGAAGCAACATGTGTAAAAGTGTTCCCGCGATTTGCAAATCTAGTTTGATGAAATGCAGTTCTTGGTCGATCATGATCCAACGAACTACACTTCATGTAGACACGCAGCGATGCCTGTCTTGAAAATCAAACGGCAGACGTGAGATAACTGGGCAGGTCCGTTTCAAACTCCGCTAAACTGGCTGGGAACTTCGTTGTGAATCGATTCATTCCAAAATCATTTTTTCACCTAGGAGACGGAGGGTGGAGGAAGGAGGGGGTGAGATAATCCAGTGGGCTGCCAGGAACGGTGACCCCAAAGCAAACAGTCAGAAGCCGGGAGCCGGAATAGCTCAGTTGGTAGAGCGCCTGACTCGTAATCTTGGTGATCCTGGGGTTGCGGGTTCGAATCTCCGCCGGGGCGTTTCGGTAGAGAGGGATTTTTCCCTCGGAGTTAACATTAGTTCTGACTCCATTTCCCACACAGTCCTTCGAATGAGACTATAAACCGAGGTTCCGTGTGTGAACGCACGCATAATATCTTGCACACACGTAAAATCCCATCACCAACTTTCGGAAGAGAAGGCCAGTTTGGCCGTTGGTATGGATGACACGTTACACACAGCATGCACCCTGCGTAAGAAATGGAAAGAATGAAGGAAGTAAAGAAACTGAGTGAACGATATTGAACGATATTGACTGGATGACACGGGAAACGACTGAATGAAGCGCCAGCTGGCAGCTCTTCAGTCGGCACTACCCAGGTAGGCAGCCCGTTGTGTAAGCGAATGTTGATTGTAAAGCGCTTAGAGCTTGGTCTCTAGCCGAGAATAGGCGCTATATAAGTATTCATTATTATTATTATTATTAAGTAGCTGACGACTTTGGGGCACCAGTCCCGCGATTCAGTGCGTTGCAACTGCTGGAAATGGCGGCATGTTGCTGAAACACCAGCTTCGAGATACTCCTGGTTGTGAATTATCTGTGCCTTCTTGGAATGTATGGTGCACGTGGACGCCTTGTTTCGTGATTTAGGCCCAAACGACAGCGTCTAGTTCAGCTGTGTAAAGGGAGAAACAAATGCGGATCTGCACCAAGGGCCTGAACCATGGTGAGAATGACAACGAGGTTAAAGGGGTGTGGGTGGCACTGTAAAGAACGGGGCTGTACTGAGAACGGGCAGGTCAACCCCCTTCCACCGAAACGAGCTGAAGGAACTTCCTTGACGTGTGAAAGACAGAAACTGACAGTGAAGAGGTTACTAAAAACTGCACATATACACACGCGCGCGTGCGCACACACACACACACACGCACGCACGCACGCACGCACGCACGCACGCACGCACGCACGCACGCACGCACGCACGCACACACACACACGTGTACACACACACGCACACACACACTCTCCCCCCCCACCCACCCCCCACCCCCCGCCCTCTCTCTCTCTCTCATTCTGCAGGAGGAAAAGAGAGGGAGAGGCAAGGTGGGGAGAGATGATAAGACTTTCGTTTCAGTCAAGGACTTAGAATATTCCAGTTCGCTCTCTTTAAAAAATGTCATTATTTAAAATCACATACTACAAATAAATCTCAACCATCAAACAGATATCATCTCTATCATTCAGTCAGTGCACATGTGTGTGTGTGTGGTTCCAGCTGTATCATTCAGTCAGTGCACATGTGTGTGTGTGTGTGGTTCCAGCTGTATCGTTCAGTCAGTGCACATGTGTGTGTGTGGTTCAGCTGTATCATTCAGTCAGTGCACATGTGTGTGTGTGGTTCTAGCTGTATCATTCAGTCAGTGCACATGTGTGTGTGTGGTTCCAGCTGTATCATTCAGTCAGTACACATGTGTGTGTGTGTGGTTCCAGCTGCTATCATTCAGTCAGTACACATGTGTGTGTGTGTGGTTCCAGCTGTATCATTCAGTCAGTGCACATGTGTTGTGTGTGTGTGATTTGTGTGTGTGTGTGTGGTTCCAGCTGTATCGTTCAGTCAGTGCACATGTGTGTGTGTGGTTCCAGCTGTATCATTCAGTCAGTGCACTGTGTGTGTGGTTCCAGCTGTATCATTCAGTCAGTACACATGTGTGTGTGTGGTTCCAGCTGTATCATTCAGTCAGTACACATATGTGTGTGGTTCCAGCTGTATCGTTCAATCAGTGCACATGTGTGTGTGTGGTTCCAGCTGTATCATTCAGTCAGTGCACATGTGTGTGTGTGGTTCCAGCTGTATCATTCAGTCGGTGCACATGTGTGTGTGTGGTTCCAGCTGTATCATTCAGTCAGTGCACATGTGTGTGTATGGTTCCAGCTGTATCATTCAGTCAGTACATGAGTGTGTGTGTGGTTCCAGCTGTATCATTCAGTCAGTGCACATGTGTGTGTGTGTGTGGTTCCAGCTGTATCATTCAGTCAGTACACATGTGTGTGTGTGTGGTTCCAGCTGTATCATTCAGTCAGTGCACATGTGTGTGTGTGGTTCCAGCTGTATCATTCAGACAGTGCATATGTGTGTGTGTGGTTCCAGCTGTATCATTCAGACAGTGCATATGTGTGTGTGTGTGTGGTTCCAGCTGTTTCATCGACGGTCTCAGGTCAGCATCGATGACGGCAGAAAAGGAAAGAGACGAAAATCACACATCCTCCAGCAGACCCCCAAGAAATGTTGGTGTCCAGTGTGTGTGTGTGTGTGTGTGTGTGTGTGTGTGTGTGTGTGTGTGTGTGTGTAGTAGTAGTAGTAGTAGTAGTAGTAGTGTGCGTGTGTGGCACGCGCACGAACTCGTATATGTGTGTGTGCGCATGTGCGTGCGTTTATGTAAATGTTTGCGTGCGCGCGTGCTTGTGTGTGTATGTATGTGTGTGTGAGTGAGAGAGAGAGAAGGGGGGGGGGGAGAGAAAGAGGGGGCAAGCATATTTGCATACGCGTATGGCCATGTGATATGCCTACGTGTTCATGTGTATGTTGTTTGTTGGAGATGGTGCGAGGGTGCTGATGGTTCCCGGGGAGAGGGGGGGGGGGGGGGGCTGAGTGGTTTTTTTTTTAATTCTTGAAGCTGTTGAAATGAACGATTGATGTCTTAATAATGATTTGATGCACAAACATGAGGCGAAAGGTAGAGTGGAGGAGAGTCAGAGAGAGGAGGAGTCAGAGTGTAAGAGGAGGGAGAGGGTCAGGTATGAGATATTGACATAAGGGATGAAAAAAAAAGAAAGAAAATGCGAAGAACTGGGGGGGGGGGGGGGGGGGAGTCAGCACAAAGCAGGCGATTAAGGGAAGAGAATGAAACAATAGGTGAAAATTAAAGTGAAATAAAAGGAAAAAAAGGTAAAAAAAAAAAAAAAAGGGTGGTGATGGGGGTGGGGAATGAAGACATAACGCAAGGGACTTAACTTTAGCTCCCATGATAAAACATCTCTGGAAGAAACGTTACCTCCCTTGTTATTTAAAAATTACGTCTTTACTCTTATCACTTCACATTTTCTTGATAAAGAAGAAAGATGGCTAATGATATGAACCAGAGAAAAAGGAACAAATGTATCAACCAACCGTTGCTAACAGTAGCCGAAACTAGCCCAGAATTCCAGAGAGCACAGAACAAAGGACAGAACATCGGTGGCCATGCATCACGTCATCAGTGTGACGTCACCTGTCAGGGGGGCTTGCCATTTGTTTCAGGTCTCACCGGCAATGGGGAGGTGCCAGTGATCACGGTGGAGGAGACGCAGGGACAGGGAGGGACCCAGATCATCCGTACACCTGTTCACAGCGCTGTGAGTGTGTGCGTGTGTGTGCGCGCGCGCGCGCGTATGTATGTGTGTTCGCACGTGTGTACGTGAATGTTTTCATGAGAGAGAGCTTATGAGGGGAGAGAGCGTGAGTGTGTGTGTGTGTGTGTAGGGGGGGGGGGGGGTTATTTCGTAGTCCCGCGTGCCTCTCAATGTCATCACTTCAACACCGTATATTCTTGTTTCCCCAAACAACCAACCACATCCTTTCACGTCCTGTCGCACCGCTGCCGTACAGTAGTCCACAGGGATCTATTGATATCAGACTGTCATGTGACAAGCCACCAGAGAAGGCACTGCACTGTGTGTGTGTGTGTGTGTGTGTGTGTGTGTGTGTGTGTGTGTGTGTGTGTGTTAAACAGCCCCCGCCTCACCTAATAACCTCCATTCTCCTAACGCTGTGTGCAGAAGCAGAAGTCGGACATCGTGCTTCCCCCGATCGGCAAGAGCAGCCAGGAGCCCTCCGTCAGCAAAAGCAGCTCCGCCAGAGTCCGCAGCCCACCGCCATCAAGGGACACCGCCGCCTCTTCAGCCAAGGAACGCTTCTCCCAAACCAGCGAGGACCCAGCAGCCACCGCCGCGCCCAACGTCAGCGTCTCCTCCGCCGGAAGTAAACGCGGCGGAAGTGCGGCCATGCAGCGCATGACGGAAGCGCCGCTGTTAGTAGCTCACGGGACTTTCCTCACGCGAGAGAGGACGGAGGCGGATCCGCAACACCATCTTCCGTACCCGCCGGAGCTGATGAGGGTGAAGAAGGAGAAGAAGGATCCGCTGCTGCGTAGGGCGTACCTGCAGCTGGACCTCCTGAAGCCTGGCGACGTCTTTGTAAGTCTCTTTGGTTGTGCGATGAATGTTTTTCTTTGTTTGGATTTCGTTTTAACGTTTTGGTTTCACTTCGTTCGTTTGTTGTTTAATGCTACGCTGTTAAAGCTTTAAAGAATGTCTTGACGTGCTGTGAGATTGTTATTCATTAATGGGGGAAAAAAGTGGTCAGGTACACAACAGTTTTCTGGTATCAGTTTAAATTAGTTTTTTGATAGATTATTTTTTAAAGATATTTATTCCATTTGTAATCCGTAATATAAAGTTAGGAATTATAGTCATGGCTGTTCGTTCACACCTTACGTCCCCTCCCTCCCCTTCGCTCCCTCATTTTCTATCACAGTGGTCGGAAAACCCTTGGTTATATCGGAAATGTAAGAACAAGTGTGAGAGGCAGGAAGGTTCACAGTGGAGAAGAAAATACTGATCAGGACTATGGTCAGCCAGCACACGTTTTCCCCACTTAACACACTGTTTTACACACGTCTCGTTCTGTCAGTTTGCAGCGGATAAAGCATTCGAGAGTAAATGCTTCAGATGATCCTTTGCTTCTTATACGCACAACATAAGACACATGATGAATCTTATACGCACAACATAAGACACATGATGATGTTAGACAGCAAGTCAGCGCATACTTAGAGAGAGCTTCAACTGGCGGCAGTCAAACGCCACAAGCTTGCCTGCTTTGGGCATGCACACTCCCTGTCCAAGACCACTCTACAGTGAAGGAATACCATAAAGGACATGTCTGAGGACAGAGATCCCCGAATCCATGGCTACCCAAAGTCCCGTCTCGGCAACCCAATCAGCAGCTGTAGGGTTACATCTTGCGACAATGATAACAGTGATTATGATGGTAGTGCAGTTTGCAGTAAAAAAAAAAAAAAAAAAAAAAAAAAAAAAAATTCACACACTATTTTGCTGTACAGTGGTGACGCAACGAATCTAGTGCAAACTGCGAACGGAGTACTCGCAAGTGGATTGTTTCCATCGGATAAACCGTGTTTGAGTCCCAATACCAATCGCAAAGAAACTTGACCCAAACACGGGGAATCGCGGTGAACCGACACACACTGATAGAAACTACAAACTAGAAAAGCGCTTGGACCAGCCGCCGTGGCGAAGTGGTTAGCGTCGCGAACTCCCGGCTAGGTTTGATTCCCATCAGAGTCATGTGGGATTTTTCTGCCCCGACCGGCTGTTACTCAGAGTTGAGTTTGCTACAAGCTCAATTGGGAAGAGTGGGATCATACAGCTGAGTTTCATTCACTTAATGGATGCGTCTCTGAGAGTGTTGCTCAAACTTCCTGACCAACACTGCAGGTGTCTGTATCATTCGGGCCTGGTTGACGCCGGGATATATTATGAAAGGAAGCGTAGAGTACAGCCCTGTCGTGCAATCTCAGACCGGAATGGAAATCAGCAGCATTATCTTCATCATCCTCATTCTCATCGATCAGCATAAAAAAGTCTCATATTCTGCGGCCCTTCATGCCCTGCTCTCATGGTGACCACAGTTCCGATTCCTCTCCACGTTTGTAGCCTCGGTTTGATTCTGTCGGGGTCACAGGTATCGGCGAGTTCATGGAGGTTGTCGTTGGACGGACGTGGTGGCGCCCTCCGGAGGGAGAGCTCACTCACGCCGGCTCCGCGACTAAACAATTATTATCGTCAGTAGGGGGCTTAGTAAGTAGTGTCCTGCGTATGTTAGATCAGAACAGGCGCCACTGAACACCACCGAAGTGACTCGGCAGCAGTGCAGTGTCTCCTCCGGTGGGTTGCCTCTTGACGACTTGACATTGACTGCTCCCTGTGGATTGCCGGTGCCGTGGCTGCGGCGGGCCGTGCCGAACTGCGTCTGTGGACGGGGTGTCGGAATGAGCGGCGTGGATGCATTGCCACTGGGGTGGCACAGAAGATGGGAGAGCGCAGATCTCCGTCAATGTCGAGCAGATCCTGGACCCGCCCTTTGATTCGGATCCGCACCAAGATTCAGTGGCTTCGTCAGTGGATCACACTCCATCTTTCCACCAAGTTTTTCTTTCATTGGTTGACTAGGATCGGTTTTTTTTTTTGTTTTTTTTTTGGGGGGGTTTTTTTTTTTTTTTTTTGGAGGGGTGGGTGGGTCGGACTTGTGTGTGTGTGTGTGTGTGTGTGTGTGTGTGTGTGTGTGTGTGTGTGTGTGCGCGCGCGCGCGTCGTTTAGCTGACAGACAAACCAACCAACCAAAAGACGCGGGTAAAAACATAACGTCTTCGACGGAGATAGTAACATGAACAGAGGTGGAAAAGAAGAGAAAACACAACCTGTTTACTGATTCAGCTCCGTTCTCATTACCGTCCACGTCATCCTCGTCACAAACAAGATCAATGTTGCTGCTAAGGTCTGAATGTCAGACAGGAAATCTTTTCTGATAACGTGCCACAATTCTTTTGTTTCTCCGGCGCACCATAAATAACAGGCCTGACGCTCTGTGATTGGCAGGGATTTTCAGTCCCATTGATAGTTGGTTTCCGCATGCACAGTGAGTGGGCGACCGTGGGAGATGCTTTTCAATCGTTCACCGAAGAAAATGTTGTTTTGAATAGAATGGTAGACTGTGCAGGAAAGAGTATGGAGCTGTGGGAAAACGTGTTGTGTTGGCTGATCGTTCTCTGCATCTTCCCGACTCAGCGTCTGGTCTGTTTGACTGTCTGCATGGCTGAATGAGAGAAGAAAAGGATGGATGAAAAGATGAATGAATAAATGAGTAGATGAATGAATGAATAAATGAATGAATAGATGAATGAAAAAATGATTATTTAGTTTACACAGTTTAGGTATCAAACCAAGAATAACAACAAGAAAAACCTGTAATGATCGTAATAGTTTTATATCCATGCATATCAGGTCTAGATGTGTACAACAATACGATAGGATTCTGTTGTATTTTCCGCCAAAACAATATTGAGCGAAAAATAATACAGAAAACGTTTCGATTGACTAGCAAAGCTTGATCAGTCATCGGCCTGAGTGCGTTTGTACTACTTAGGCGAGTATCTAAAGTGTTTTCTATTCATAAACTTTGGTAACTTGGGGGCTTTTCAAACTTTTGATGAAGTGAAATTTACTACTAAGTTCAATGTGATTGACGATTGCAAGGGATAGTTTTGGACTGCTTATATGATAATTTTGCTACTTCGTTTGTGTATTTGGTTGACTGCAAAGCTTCACAATACTGAATTGAATAGATCTGTATACTTTGTATTTCATTTGAATTTTCATCAACTTTACCATTAGATTTCATTTACAGACGCAAGCTGTTGTTATGAGTTAACACCTAAACATATTTTTGAAGAATTGATGAAGTTGCACAGAATCGTGTCTAACTGAACTAAGAAATCACTGCTTGGTGTTTTGTCACCAGTTTTGGCACTCTTATTGCAATGAGTTGATGATTCACAATGACAACATATTTGATTGCTTGGATTTTAATTGCCTTGACTTCGGTGTTGTCTGCTTTGTCGTTTTTTTTTTAATTTTCAAACTTTTCCTCATATTATGCTTGATGTATTAAGAGAGCGTGATTTCTCGTGCATTTGATTTCAGTTCATTTTGAGTTTATTGTCTGTAATAATCCTTCACGTTTTTGTTCGACTTGAGTTGCAACTGCGTGGCATGTTCAATGTGATGTCCTATCTATTCAGGGGTTGAATGAGTTAGCGCAGAAGTTCCGTCTTGGCAGAAGCAAGGTGGAAGAGGTATGTTGTATCGTTCTGGTCATTTTCACCCCTCCTGTTCTTCTCCCACCTGTTTCCTTCTGGTCAGAGACTGCTGCCATATATTTACTATGGGGAACGGTCAAACAAACGTGTGAAAATATGCAGGCATGACCTCTATTTGCTGTCGTGTAGCTTGATACAGTATGTGTGGTTACGTTTGATACAGTATGTGTGGTTACGTTTGATACAGTATGTGTGGTTAACTTGAGCATCATACTGAATATAAATTTTTACACTTAACTTTCTGATTTGATGAGGAAGGGAAAGCGGGATGGAGTATAAGAGGATTTGTATAGAGGTTGTGTGATTGGGGGAAAGGGGAGCACGGGGGGCTTCTTCTACAAACTGTCTGCATTGGTAAACCTTAATTGTCGTGGTCGAGTCGTCTGATATTGCTTAACGTTTGCTGAATTATAGAAACGTAGAAGTTTTATTGAAGTATGGGTCATAAAATAACATCAGATATGTCGGTGAAATATTCCAATCTTTAACACCCAAACCTTTCATGATGCGACTCCCATTTCAACACTTTGTTCTGATAACTTCACAGAGGGCTGAACGCTAACACTTTGTTCTGATAACGTCACAGAGGGCTGAACGCTGATGTTAGTGGTTAATGAAATTCATTTCAACACTTTGTTCTGATAACTTCACAGAGGGCTGAACGCTGATGTTAGTGGTTAATGAAATTCATTTCAACACTTTGTTCTGATAACTTCACAGAGGGTTGAACGCTGATGTTAGTGGTTAATGAAATTCATTTCAACACTTTGTTCTGATAACTTCACAGAGGGTTGAACGCTGATGTTAGTGGTTAATGAAATTCATTTCAACACTTTGTTCTGATAACTTCACAGAGGGTTGAACGCTATGTTAGTGGTTAATGAAATTCATTTCAACACTTTGTTCTGATAACTTCACAGAGGGCTGAACGCTGATGTTAGTGGTTAATGACATTCATTTCAACACTTTGTTCTGATAACTTCACAGAGGGCTGAACGCTGATGTTAGTGGTTAATGAAAATTCATTTCAACACTTTGTTCTGATAACTTCACAGAGGGCTGAACGCTGATGTTAGTGGTTAATGAAATTCATTTCAACACTTTGTTCTGATAACTTCACAGAGGGCTGAACGCTGATGTTAGTGGTTAATGAAATTCATTTCAACACTTTGTTCTGATAACTTCACAGAGGGTTGAACGCTGATGTTAGTGGTTAATGAAATTCATTTCAACACTTTGTTCTGATAACTTCACAGAGGGTTGAACGCTGATGTTAGTGGTTAATGAAATTCATTTCAACACTTTGTTCTGATAACTTCACAGAGGGCTGAACGCTGATGTTAGTGGTTAATGAAATTCATTTCAACACTTTGTTCTGATAACTTCACAGAGGGTTGAACGCTGATGTTAATGGTTAATGAAATTCATTTCAACACTTTGTTCTGATAACTTCACAGAGGGTTGAACGCTGATGTTAGTGGTTAATGAAATTCATTTCAACACTTTGTTCTGATAACTTCACAGAGGGTTGAACGCTGATGTTAGTGGTTAATGAAATTCATTTCAACACTTTGTTCTGATAACTTCACAGAGGGTTGAACGCTGATGTTAATGGTTAATGAAATTCATTTCAACACTTTGTTCTGATAACTTCACAGAGGGTTGAACGCTGATGTTAATGGTTAATGAAATTCATTTCAACACTTTGTTCTGATAACTTCACAGAGGGTTGAACGCTGATGTTAATGGTTAATGAAATTCATTTCAACACTTTGTTCTGATAACTTCACAGAGGGTTGAACGCTATGTTAGTGGTTAATGAAATTCATTTCAACACTTTGTTCTGATAACTTCACAGAGGGTTGAACGCTATGTTAGTGGTTAATGAATTCATTTCAACACTTTGTTCTGATAACTTCACAGAGGGTTGAACGCTATGTTAGTGGTTAATGACATTCATTTCAACACTTTGTTCTGATAACTTCACAGAGGGCTGAACGCTGATGTTAATGGTTAATGAAATTCATTTCAACACTTTGTTCTGATAACTTCACAGAGGGCTGAACGCTGATGTTAGTGGTTAATGAAATTCATTTCAACACTTTGTTCTGATAACTTCACAGAGGGCTGAACGCTGATGTTATGGTTAATGAAATTCATTTCAACACTTTGTTCTGATAACTTCACAGAGGGCTGAACGCTGATGTTAGTGGTTAATGAAATTCATTTCAACACTTTGTTCTGATAACTTCACAGAGGGCTGAACGCTGATGTTAGTGGTTAATGAAATTCATTTCAACACTTTGTTCTGATAACTTCACAGAGGGTTGAACGCTGATGTTAGTGGTTAATGAAATTCATTTCAACACTTTGTTCTGATAACTTCACAGAGGGTTGAACGCTGATGTTAGTGGTTAATGAAATTCATTTCAACACTTTGTTCTGATAACTTCACAGAGGGTTGAACGCTGATGTTAGTGGTTAATGAAATTCATTTCAACACTTTGTTCTGATAACTTCATAGAGGGCTGAACGCTGATGTCAGTGGTTAATGAAATTCATTTCAACACTTTGTCCTGATAACTTCACAGAGGGTTGAACGCTGATGTCAGTGGTTAATGAAATTCATTTCAACACTTTGTTCTGATAACTTCACAGAGGGTTGAACGCTGATGTTAATGGTTAATGAAATTCATTTCAACACTTTGTTCTGATAACTTCACAGAGGGTTGAACGCTGATGTTAGTGGTTAATGAAATTCATTTCAACACTTTGTTCTGATAACTTCACAGAGGGCTGAACGCTGATGTTAGTGGTTAATGAAATTCATTTCAACACTTTGTTCTGATAACTTCACAGAGGGTTGAACGCTATGTTAGTGGTTAATGAAATTCATTTCAACACTTTGTTCTGATAACTTCACAGAGGGTTGAACGCTATGTTAGTGGTTAATGAAATTCATTTCAACACTTTGTTCTGATAACGTCACAGAGGGCTGAACGCTGATGTTAGTGGTTAATGAAATTCATTTCAACACTTTGTTCTGATAACTTCACAGAGGGCTGAACGCTATGTTAGTGGTTAATGAAATTCATTTCAACACTTTGTTCTGATAACTTCACAGAGGGTTGAACGCTGGTGTTAGTGGTTAATGAAATTCATTTCAACACTTTGTTCTGATAACTTCACAGAGGGTTGAACGCTGATGTTAGTGGTTAATGAAATTCATTTCAACACTTTGTTCTGATAACTTCACAGAGGGCTGAACGCTGATGTTAGTGGTTAATGAAATTCATTTCAACACTTTGTTCTGATAACTTCACAGAGGGTTGAACGCTGATGTTAATGGTTAATGAAATTCAGAACATGGAGCATATTTGCACCGGCTTTTCAATAGTGAGATAAAGTTGAATTTGCAATTTGGAACTGATTTTGGTTTCTATAATGACATCTGGACCTCTCTATCTGTTTTCCATCTTCCAGTCAATGTTTCCGTACGTCGTTCTGCTACCTATTCGTCTGCCTATCGATTTATGTATTTGTCCATCCTTTTAACATGCACACACACACATTCACACACAAAACACACACACACACACACACACACACACACACACACACACACACACAATATATATATAATGTTTATACTCTCTCTCTCTCTCTCTCTCTCTCTCTCTCTCTCTCTCTCTCTCTCTCTCTCTCTCGTGTGTGGTGTGTGTGTGTGTTTGTGTGTGTTGTGTGTGTGTGTGTGTGTGTGTGTGTGTGTGTGTGTGTGTGTGTGTGTGTGTACATGTCGATGTCAATAGATCTCTCCCCCCCCCTTTCCTTCTTATCCTCTCTCCGTCTCTCCCCATCTCATCGGTCAATCCATCCATTCAATCATATATCGATCTGTCAGTCTATCTGTCTACGTAATTTATCTACTTCTAACTAGACTCACGTTATCGTTGTCTTTATTTATGTAGTTATTTTGTAAGAATGTACTCCTTGTCGATCTGGCAAACGTATTTATAGATGCTACTGTTTATACAGGATGTAGAAGGACTAGGGCTTCGACTTCCGGTGACGTAACTTTCTGCAACATTGAGCGCTTTTCTTTCCGTCTTTTCCCTCCACTGTATCAACACTTTTCCTGCCCCTCCGCCCCTGTTTTGTGGGGGGAATCTGCACCAGCTACGTAGACTGAATGATGTAGACTCTGTAAGGATATGTGATGGTGGATGGATTAAAACCGTAGGAAGTCGCTTTGAATGGGCGTTAAATTTGACGATTGCATGTAATGGGAGATAACGCTTAGCTGTTTTTCTCTCGCATTGCTTGTTGTAGCTGTGGAAGTTAGTGTTCTGTGTGTGTGTGTGTGTGTGTGTGTGTGTGTGTGTGTGTGTGTGTGTGTGAGAGAGAGAGAGAGAGAGTCTTATGTACATTCACGAGAGTTGTTTGCGGGTGTGGGCGTGAACATAGAGAAAGAACGTTAGTCTGTGGGTATTCATGTGTGCAATAATTCGTCGATAAGTGTACACGAGAGAGAGAGAGAGAGAGAGAGAGAGAGAGAGAGAGAGAGAGAGAGAGAGAGAGAGAGTAAGTAAAGGGATGGGAGTTGAGCGTGTTTGTGTGGAATGAGAAAAGAATCACTGAATGTGTGAATGCAGCGCATGTTTTGTATGTTCATCATCAGAGCGTATTCTTACGAACGTTTCGATCCAGCAAAAAGATCGGGCGACAGAACTACTCAAAGCTACAACATAGCATAGGAGACAAACGATACCTTTTTTATGTTAACAGTATATCGCTTGCTTCAGTCTACGGGTTTTCTATCTTTCTTGTCATGGTGATTGGGCACTCTGTTCTTTTACAAGTGTGATTCATTACCTTTTGGAGCTGGCTTTATATATGACTTTTTATTAACTGTTTGCTTATGATGTTCATTTGCTGTGGTAGTAGATTATGTATTGAATCCTTTGATTTCTTTTTTCCTTTGTTCCTCTCTTGTGTAAACATGGCCATCTGTTTTGGGTATTAGTCTTTCTTACGCACGACCCAGCTATTTTCCTGTCGGTGTTTGGGTTCATTCTTGTTCTTTCTGTGGCTTCCGCTTCAATCTTTTACTTGTTCCTAGCTTTTTCACTTTCCCTGGTCTGAAAACTGTATGTACGTATTGTGTGTGTGCGCGCGCGTGCGTGCGTGCGTGCGTGTGTGTGTGTGTGTGTGTGTGTGTGTGTGTGTGTGTGTGTGTGTGTGTGTGTGTGTGTGTTACACGGCAGTGGCGTGTATTTCCTATGTTCATTTTGTGAGAAAGGGGGTTGGGCAAAGGGTCTAGAAGTGAGAAGGGCAGAGTTTGGATTTCCCGAAGACTCAACGATATACACGACCTATTGATCAATCCTTTCTGTCAGTGAGTTCCTATTTCTACCATGTCAGATTGTAGCTGTACAATGTCACATAATGTGCAGCACAGCTGATCTTGCCGATTTCATTTTGAACGAGCTCAGCGGCTGCAGACTCTAAGCAATGTATTAGCCCTCGTGAGCACTGCTTTCGATACATTCAACCTAAGAACGTTCCCTCAGTATTAGCCTGACGACGACTGCGTTCGATACGTTTAACCCATGCGAACCCTGAAACCCCAGTATTTGCCGACATATAGAACGGTAGCGGCGAGGATAAGTATATCGCCTCGCTTTGCCTCTGTTTGATTGCGCAAGGCACTAACCGCTTCCCGCCACCACAGACATCATTCTGGGCTGCCTTTTCAGGTACCAGCGTATGCGAGCTGCTTCACCGCTGTTCAGAAAGGTCGTCCTTTTACATAAGCATGACCTTAGCTCACGCACAAACTAGTGTGTCTGTGCTTCAATCTAAACAGTTCGAAACGGCAAAGATGTACAGGGGAGAGAATCAGTATCTCGCCCTGGTTTCCAACTATTCTCCATTCGCGCAGATAACTAAGCACTCCATAGCCAGAGAATAGTTCAGTTGGCAGCGCCGCCCTCTCATACAACCATGCATGTCAACTTAATATTGTCTACTGTTCAGTGCTGCTGGCCTCCTGCCTTCGCCTGCAATTGTGTCTGCTTCAAACATGGCAGTTTAGCACTATCAGCTGCGAAGTATGGTGAACAACCAACCCATGAATAGAGACGGACACAGAGCCAGTCAGATGAACAGGAGGTGGTGAATGCCCTCAATGTGCGCAGTGGATCGCCAACTGGCGAAAGGCAGAGATACTGAGCCTGTGCCCTCTGCATCTTTGGACACAACCAGCGGCGAAACATGGCAAACGGGTCCGTGAGCAGGATGCAGACAGAGAGCCAGTCATTTCAACAGGAAGTGGTGACTGACTTCGGTATGAGCTTTGGAACTAACTCACAAGTCAAAGGCGAAAATTATTAGCCTGCCCCCTCTAAATCTATGGCACAGACTAGGACAGCTTTGATACGCTGAAACCGAAAACGTTCCCAGTGTATTCCCGTTGGTGACCACTGCTTGTGGTTATGTTTTACCCGAGATCAGTCTTGGTGTAGGCTTCCACAGGACTATGTTTGAAACTTTGATGACGTCATCAAACCGTTCTGTTGGAAACAGGAAGGAGATACAAAAAAAAAAAAATAAATAAAGAAAAATCTTGACAACTTAATTATTTTTTGTTTTCAATTTTAGATTCCTACGTACTTCGCTCTGTTCTGTGGCGTTTACATTGATTTTAGTGTTAAAAAAAAAAACCGACGTGCCCTTCACTTTTTAAATAAATATCTAAAATCCAACGTCTATTAGCGTAGTTAATATGTGTCTATCGGTGATGATGGTGGTTCCGATTAGCGCCTTCCACATTACGTTCAACCAGAGAACGTCACGATCACCTCAGTATTAGCATATTCGACTGCTGCTTTTAACACGGTTAACCCCAGAGAGTTCCTTTCGTGTTCGCCCGTATGACGACTGCTTTTCTTACAGTTACCATGAGAACGTTCTCCTTGGTATTATTGTCTTTCTCGTTGATTGCCTTGATACGTTTAAGATGAGAATGTTCCCCTCGGTATAGGCCGTTACCTTGATCGCTTTTGATACGTTTGAGCTGAGAATGACCCCCCTTCAGAACAAGCCTTCACGAAGATTGTCTTTAATACGTTTAAAGCTGAAAATGTTAAGCTCAGGATTAGCTTGCGCAAATAACCCGTGAACGTTTCCCTCAGTATCAGCGTGCATGGCGACTTTTTTTTGATACAGTCAACCCGAAAAAGCTCCCCCCCCCCCCCCCCACTCTCCCCCAGTATCACCGCCCACCACGACGACTGCTTTATTAAATACTAACCCGATAATATTCCCTTCAGTATTACCGTGCAAGACGATTGCTTCTAGAATGTTCCCACAATATTACCCAGCTTTTGATATTCGACGACTGCCTTTGATAGGTTTAACCTGGGAGTGTTCCCCTCAGTTGAAAAAGGGCAAGGGATTATAACGTGTGTTCATTTACATGCAGATCGGGTTTCTTTTTTTTTTTTTTTTTTTTTTGGGGGGGGGGGGGTGCCCAGAGAATGGGAGCATCATTATTTCATTTAACACATCATTTCGTTTCATTTAACATGTATTATCAATAATCTTTTTTCATAACTATTTGCACGCAGCCGGGAGTTTACCCGAAAGATCTGGTGAGATTTTCAGGTTGAATAGAAATGTCAAAACGCGTTGTTTGATTATATTGGTACAGTCCACCACCCCCCTCTCTCTCTCTCTCTCTCTTTCTCTCTCTTTCTCTAAATTACTAACATGATGTCATGTGGTATACTTCATTTTGTCTGTGGGATGTTTTTTTTTTATTCGTGGAATAGCGGTTGGGGGAGGGATATAAGTGACCTAACATTTTCGCACATTAATCATTCAGCTTAGGTGTGCAATTGCTATAGTTACAACCTATAAAGGAAAGAAATTGAATAGTCATTCATCAGCATCATGAATTGCTTAAAATTGCAGTAACTGTCTAGATGATTCAGAAGATGTGGTAATGCAGACAGGTGTTAAGTTATTTTTCTTATGTTGTTCTCAGGCGATTTCTGAACCTTCTTTCATACAGGTATGCTCTTCTGTGCATTGTGTGTCATGGACATGTGTATTACATGGGCCTCTTCCTCGAAGATAACTTTAATATTGGGGAGAAATTTTATCTTTTCTTTTATTTCAAAGTTTGTATGTGAAACCTGAACTGCAATGAAACATGGTTATTGTACATGTTTTTGATGGGTTTTTTTTCTGTGTGATACATGCACAATGAAGTGTGTAAACGTTGTATATCCGTAAATTTTATCTGATATGCATCGGTTAAAGAACATGAGCTGATTACATTGAAGTAAGTTGAATTTGTTATCATCGTCGTTTCATAAGGGGGTGATTGTGAAAATTTACTCTTTTGTTAATTCAGTGAGGGGAAAAAATCAATACCGTAAAATTGACGACAACCTTTGTGTTGTCAGGATTCTGTTGTGTGTGTGTGTGTGTGTGTGTGTGTGTGTGTGTGTGTGTGTGTGTGTGTGTGCGTGTGTGTGTGTGTGTGTGTGTGTGTGTGAGAGAGAGAGAGAGAGAGAGAGAGAGAGAGAGAGAGAGAGAGAGAGAACGTATGTTGTGTGATGAAAACTATACACGTTAATTTCAAAAAAATTTAATGACATGAGTTTATCATTAATCGTAATCACGTTGTTTTACAAGAAGACCGAAAAAGGCATTCGCACAGAGAGAATTGAAAGGCTAACAACGACAGTCGTTTGTCAATGGTGAAGCATTACTAACTCACAAACAAGGGAAAGCTTGCCTCTAACTGCCATCTTTGTTTTTTCAGGGACTGGAAAACCTGGAACCACCGCCAATTCCAGTACACGAGGGCCCTGCAATCAGCCTGGTAAGGAATTCACTACTCCCTTATTCCCTTCCTCCTCCTCCTCTCTCTCTCTCTCTCTCTCTCTCTCTCTCTCTCTCTCTCTCTCTCTCTCCAAGTTTAACACCTTTCCCGTTAATGATGTATTAAGAAGTGTACCACCTTTTCTTCTCAAAACGGAAATGCGTTTGTGTGTGTGTGTGTGTGTGTGGGGTTGTGTGTGTGTGTGTGTGGTGTGTGTGCGTGCGCGCGCGCGCGCGCGCGCGTGCATGCATGAGAAAGAGAGAAGGGGGTGGTGGAACTAATTCTTGATCGGTTATATGTATACATGTATATTTCAGTTCAGGTGGTAGGTTGGTTGGTTTGGTTTGGTTTTTAAAGTAGTGGGGGGATGGTAGGGTGTTTGGTTGGTTGGTTGAACTTTGTGTGTGTGTGTGTGTGTGTGTGTGTGTGTGTGTGTGTGTGTGTGTGTGTGTGTGTTTTGATGGTGGTGGTGGTTTTTGCTTTGTTTTGTTTTGTTTTGTTTTTTAACCGCAGACATCACCACAGTCTTAGGGATGAACAGGTCGACTCGTTAGTTTGTTCACATGATTGGGTGTTGGGCAGATGATAGCTCGCTTGGTTGACAAGCTGTGTTGTTTGACACCCCAGCCGACTAGCAAGACCATATCAGCAGTGTGATGTTGACTGACTGGATCGGACGTTTGCGTGAAATTGGTTCGTTGACGATGAGCTGGTGATTGGTTGAGCGGCAGTTAGTTGATGATCGGTTGGCTTATGATTAGTTGGTCATTCAGTTGGTTATTGGCTGGTTGGAGATTAGTCGATGAATGGAAGGTTGGCGATTCGTTGGTTGGTAATTGATTGGCTTGCGATTAGTTTATTGTTTGGTGATTAGTTGGTCTATGATTAGGTTTTTGGTGATTGTTATGGGTCGATTTCTGTTTTTTGGCGTTAGTGATTTGATTGTTGGCTAGTAGGCAATTGGTGGTTGGTTTTGTTTGGTGGGTTGTTTGGTGGTTGGTTGGTAATTGTTAATAGCTGGTGATTTATTGATAAAAGGTTGGTGATCAGTTGGTAATCAGTTGATTAATCAGCGGTGGCGGATCGTTTGTTCTGTGATATAGTTGGTAACTGGTCGTTGGTTGATTGGTGATTGGTCCGGCGGTGAATCTTATTGGTTGGTTGGTGAGTATTTGGTGGCTGGTTGGTGGTTGTAATTAGTTGTTGGCTAACAGATTGGTGATAAGTTGGTGACTGTTTGGTTGGTGATTGCTTGGTGTGGTGATTAGGTGGCAGTTGTTTGTGATGGTGATGATTGGTTGGTGATTGGCCATAGATTGCTAGGTTCCTGATTGGTCAGCTGGTGATTGAGTGGTTCGAGTGTGTGTGTACGCGCTGTGATGTTATGCTGTGGCGTCATATGTATGCGTGTGTGCGAGTGTCTTGACGGTCAGTATCGATGTCCATTCGTGCAGGTCAGTGATGGAGCGGAGGTGATCAAGATCAGCAAGCGATTCTTTCTGCAACACGCCCAGAATAACACCATGCTGCGCGTGGAAACCATGGTAACCACTCACATTCTGTCGTGCGTGTGTTTAACTGTGTATGTGTGCGCGCATGTGCGTGCGTGCATGAATGCGTGCGTGCGTGCACGTGTGTGCGTGTACGTGTGCAGAGCTTGACTGATTTTCTATTTGATGAAAATATAGGGTATAGATGCGACTCAATGGACGCATTTTTGCTGAGTGAATGAACAGTAAAGTGATCATCTGCTCGGCGATGATAGAAAGGGATTTAACATCTTGATAACTGTGCGAAATGCCAGTAAGATCACGCCATTTTTCTCCTTTGGTTCTCTCTCTCTCTCTCTCTCTCTCTCTCTCTCTCTCTCTCTCTCTCTCTCTCTCTCTCTTTCTTTCATGTTTCTTTCTTTCTTTCTTTCTTTCTTCGTTTTGTTATGGACCTCTTCCTTTACCGACTTTGTTTTATTTTCACTATTAGCTTCCCACAGTCACCCCTTCGTCCCTCCGGCCAGAAGGCTGCTTTATTACTGCATTTGCCGGTTTGTTTGTTTGTCTGTCTGTCAATAAGGTGACATGAGAAATTCTGAGCGGATATTAATGAAACTTAGGGGAACGATGGGATTTGACCCATCGTTAAAACCTTTCAAATTTGGTGAAGAACTTGTGTGCGTTGCCCGATCAAAGGGTGGAGACAGTACCCGTTCGGGCTTGGCAGAGGCGTGCGGTGCCCTCCACGGCCTGCTTACGCGAGTTCAACTCATCAGTGTATCTCTTTGCACCTGTTGCTCAGGTGCCCAAAAACGTTTATTTTAAGTTTCAAAATGGAGTGACTGACGGCGGCGAACGAAGCAAAATTTAGAAAGAGGGTGTTAGTTACCGCCAATGACATTGACAAACAAAGCACATGACAAGACACGATGCATTTCAACCTCTTGGGTCTTCTTCAGGCGAAAAAATAAATCACATTTAACATTTAAGACGGTACAAACAAAGAACGAAAATGACTCGTCTGTTGTTGTCCATGTGGTGGGGAGAATAGCCGCTAGGATTTTTTTGTTTTGAAGTCATTGTGATCGAGATGATGGCTGGTGAGAGCTGTTCTTTGTTGGATTGCTGACGAACACTCCAGATCAAAACCCAAGTCAATAGTTGTAAAACATAGAAAGGTTTAATGTAAAATACATCCATACTGAATTTGAAGAACACCGTTAGGGAGGAGCAGGGGGTAAGGGGTGGGTGGATGGGTTGGGTAGATGTAGCCGATTGTTTGATAACTAACTGATGAATTCACTGACCGTCCATTTCCAGCAACGGTCCTACCTGTCCACGGACGAAGCCAAGTCGGTGCTGTACGACAAGGAGACATGGGCACAGTACAAGAACGTCCTCATGCAAAGGTTGATAGACCGTCTGCCCAGGTAGATCCCTCAACCGATAGAACGTCTGCCCAGATGGACCTCCTCGACGGACAGATTATCTTCCCAGGTAGATCCCCATAACAGATAGACCGTGTGTCCAAATAAACCCGTCCATCTAGACTGAACTCTCGAATGGATAGACGGTCCGGCCAGACAGAATCCCTTCACAGGTATACGTTAATGCGCCCAGGAATTCCCTCCCTTTCCGTGTGCCCAGAAAGACTCACCCCTCAACGAGACAGACCCGTGTGCCCACCAGACCGTGACCTCTCCACAGACAAGCCAGGCAGATGTGTGGATGACGTTTCCTTGTGCCTTGACAGACCCCAGCAAGGAAAGGGCGTTTCCAACATAAGTGGTCCCCCCCCCCCCCTTTTTTCCCCCTCAGTGCGTGTATACTTTTTTTCTTCATCCCGTAGAAGTGTGTGTGTGCGTGTCGGAGGGGGGAGGGGGGGGACTAAGACTGGAGGATAGGGGAGGAGAGCGGGGAGCATAGGAGTAAGGAGGAGGAGGAGGGGATCACGCGAGATTGTGAAGGTGGTGATGGGTGCTTGTTTGTGCCTTTCTTCACATCTTTCAAACCGACTGATCGATTTTTATTTTGGAGGAATTTTGAGCACACAAAAAATGCCTCCGTGGAGGGAGATTTCCTCCAGACATTCAAGAGTACAGGTCACTGTCTTCTCCAATTAGAGAATGATACTGTTGACAGCATAGGGATCAAAATATTGGCAATCAGATGTTAGAAAGAAACCGACCCCGAGACGTGCGCGGTGTGTGTGTGTGTGTGTGTGTGTGTGTGTGTGTGTGTGTGTGTGTGTGTGTGTGGAGGGGTGGATAGGTATGGGGGGAGGGATTAAGGGGATGAGGGAGGGATTAAGGGGATGAGGGCAGGGGTGGGTGTGTGGGGCGAGGGAGTAATGGGGGGGGGGGCGTGTGTGGGGGAGGGAGTAAGCAAGTTGGGGGGGGGAGGCAGTAAGGGTGGGGGGGGGAGTGCGAGGGGTGGACGTGTGAAGGGAACGGAGTAGGGGGAGGAGTGCCCGGGTGAGGGGAAGGGAGTAAGGGGGGGGGGAGTGCGGAGGTGGGCTTGTGGGGGGAAAGGGAGTAAGAGGGTGGGCACACCCACCCACACAACCCCCCTTACTCCTTCCCCCCCACACGCCCACCCCCGTACTCTCCCCCCCCCTTACTCCCTCCTCACCCGCACTCCTCCCCTACTCCGTTCCCTTCACACGTCCCCCCTCCACCTCCACCCGCCACACGCCTCCCCCCTACTCCCTCCCTCCCCCCCCACTCCCCCCATTACTCCCTTCCCCCCCACACGCCCACCCCCCCGCACTCCCCCCCCATTACTCCCTTCCCCCCCCCACACGCCCACCCCCGCACTCCCCCCCCCCCATTACTCCCTTTCCTCCACATGCCCGTGGGGGGAGGGAGTAAGGGGGGGTGGGCGTGTGGGGGGGGAAGGAGTAAGGGGGGTTGTGTGTGTGTGGGTGGGTGTGCTTGTTGTGTGGGCGTGTTGTGTGGTTTGTGTGCGTGTGCGCGCGCGCGCTGGTGTTATGTGTGTGTGTGCGCGCGCCGTGCGTGTGTGGTGCGCCGGTGCGGTGTGGTGTGCGTGTCTGTGTCGGGGGGGGGGGGGGGGGTCTGTGTATGTGTGTGTCTGGGGGGTGGGGTGGGGTGTTGGGTGTGGTGGGGGTGTGTGTGTTTTGCGTATGTGCGTTTTGTTGCGTGGTGCGTGTCTGTGTATGTGCGTGTTTTGTTGTGTGTTTTGTTGCGTGTGTGGTGTGTTTTGTTGTGGGGCTACACAAGTCGCCGAATTTAGTAACTACCTGGCGATCGGCAAGATCAGGGACAGATAACAATGTCAGCATTTTTACATATTACCGTTTACCTCCACCCCACCCCGCTCTTCCACGGGGTTTGACCAAGTTGACACCGAAGGGCGCGGAATTATATCTGAATGCTGATGTCTACATCAACGGCATATTTGTTCAAATATAAGGTTCACGTTCTTAGCTTCTATATGGATCGTACCAATGTATACGTGTGATTTTTTTTTCCGAAATGGAGAAAATGGTTGTCCACCTTTAAAGTAAAACTTGCAAGGTATGCACCGTATCAGTATTCCAAACATTTCACTTCATGGCATGTTGTTTGAAGACGACACGATTTTGTTTCATCGCTTAGGAATATTGTTGGTGTTATTTCACGCTTTTTTTTTTTGGGGGGGGGGGAGTAGGGGGCAGGATGGTGTGGGGTATGGTGGGGTTACATTTTTCCAGAATGTACAACTGTAAATGTTATTTTTGTACGTTAGGTTATAGATTGTCTTTTTCGGAATTCCGTCCAAAACGCGTCTGTGATCTTGCCCTATAGTATTCCCTCCCTCCCTCCCTCCCTCCCTCCCCCCCCCCACTCCCCAATGTCCTGTTGGCATAATTTTCATTTGTTTGTCTACCCCAGTGAATATGCACATTTATCATATTTTCACCATATTTATCATCACATATTTGCTGTCCTGAACCTTAAAATTCTATGTTATAATTCTTTCCATGTACTGTACGTCTGCGTTACATCCGGAGCAATGTCTGTGTGTTGGATCGTATATATCGGCCCATATCTGTTTGCGAAAAAGAATGTGTAGTACCCGTGTGATCGGACTGAGTTTGCGTGTACATTAAAAAAAAAAAAAAAGTGGAAGCTTTTCCATCATTTTCCTCTTTGCAATCGAGCATCTTGGAATAAAGAATGAATTATATCGAAAGATACGAACAGGAATAAAAGCAAACAATGAGGAACCACGGTCTTCCTCAAGCACTTAACCCATAATTTTGATGAAACGCGAATACTTCTTCCGTAACGGGAGTCTACAACGGTAACATTGAGCAAATCAAAGTAGCGTCGATTCCGAGTGGAATCTTCAATCAAAATAACTTCTCATAACTATCTCGCTCGCGACAGTAAGCGCTTACAAACAGCTACATACACGCGCTACAGTAGCAGGAATCATTCCGTTTTTGTCGTATTGTCCGTCTTACCATTCTGGTCTTAGAAGAACTTAAAAATGCGCGTTTGTTGCAAGTGAGTGCGTATGTTGTGCTCGTAATGTAAGCTATGCATGTATGTGGTCTAGAATACATGTGCTTTTGTCTGTATCTATGCTCGCAAATGTAACGAATGTTTCTGTCAGTACCATGCTAATGCACACAAAAAGGATTATTCTGTAGAAGTTCCAGTGCCGTGATGGGTTTGCAAAAGCGAAACTGCGATTGATCGTAAATGTGCATCATCAAATGCATTTCACTTCGGCCTTATTACACAATATTTCACTAATAAAAGAATTCTATCTACTTCAACGGCAGGCTTGTCTGAATGGGTGAACATGCGCACGCAGGATTATATATACGAGAGACGAAGCACGACAGTTTGCCTCGCGAATTTTACGACAGCTTTACCTCTCTGTCACCTACACGCTTGCGGATCGTCCTATTTCTATCACCAAAGGCCACTCATCGACAGGGAAACCCTTTACACAAGCAGGGGGAAAACAAAATGTCCACGGGAAAACGGAAATTACACTCTGAAACCATACATGAGCCCGGAGGGTGGGGAGGAAGTTTGGAGGGCGGGAAATGGAAACCAGGTAAGAAAACGTATACTACCAAAGCAACAGAACTGATGGATCCCACGTCCTCAAACAGCATTGTTTCCAAGCGGCATCACTCAGGACGCCGGGCAGACTGGCGGAGGCTGGTAGGTTCGACCCATGCGCGTGACCACGTGACGTACGAGCGAGTGCTTGTAGCGGTTCCACTGACGCCGCTGGTGGAGTTGGCCGTGTATGTCCACGGCGTTGGGGTACCAGATGCTCTGGTCACGTGACACCACACACACATCAGGACTTATAGGAGTGTTTAAAGAAACACTCGAATAAGAGGGCAATAACCCATGTGCAAAATCTTTATCAAAATGAACCGAATAAGTTGTCTACTTATACGACAGAAAATGGACAAGAATTTTCAGGCGAAAAAAACCCCTTGTTTAATGTCGCTTTACTGTGGTCATAATCCTCAGTTACTTCCTTCACTCACTCTCGAGAATAACCTACTAAGATATGAGCAAAAAATGAAGTTTTTAATTAAAATTATGTTTAACGCCAAAGCTCAAGTGGAAGGTACACATAGATTTATCTGCTACACAAAGCGAGAAAAAGATTAGATATCCTTAAAATTATCAGCAGTCAACCTTGTTACAAAAACTCTTTTGAACTTATCACTTTCCTTGGTGCGATTAAACTCACTACATGGACAAGAAGTTTATTTTTTGCGCCTAATTCTCTGTTATAGAAGCTACACAGTGTGGTCAGCAAAGCTATCAAATTAGGACTGGGAATTCCTGTACACACCATTACATTGAAATGTTACCAAGAGGTACGCATTGTTCTCTTGATGAACAACGAGAGTTGGATGTGACAAAGTATGAAGTTAGGAGTCTCTCGGTTAAAACATTCGGTTAGAGAAGACATTTTCATTGACTCAGACAAAGATTTTCCTAAAAGAGCATGATCTATTTCGTACCTCCAACCTATCCAAAATTATGACTGCAGTGTTCTGTCAGTCTGTAATATTGATATAACTTCAGTTTCAGAGAATCAGACTGTTCCTCGAATTCCTGCATTGGAACTTTTAAATGGAAATTTTGATCATGAATGTACACTCTTAAATACAAATGACAACTAATATATTAGCTGTTTTAGGCCGAGAACATTTGCATACAACCTATCCTATTAATTTAAAAATCTTTACACATGGGTCAATATTGGAATTTGGGAAATTTGGTTTCGGATTTGTATTACCAGAGTTAAACGTGAGACAATCTTTGTATTCTGTAAAGGGGGTTTTATGCAATACTAATGGCTTTGATATACATTCGTAACACATCAAGGCCATCTTTACTATATTGTTATGCGCAGATTCTAAATCAGTTCTACAATCATTGCAAAAGTAGAACTGCAAAACTAAATATATTTATGTTATGAAATTAAATACGTTGAATATAATCTGGCTAAACAGGGAGCTATGGGAAATGTTCAATTTATTTCTAAATGTCCTTTAAAACCATCGGTAAGTGCAATACTTCATTTGTTGGAAAATAGAATACATAACATATATTTCACTAAAAAGTCGCATGAATTGCCTTCCTGCCCACGATGTATAGCACAGATAATCAATAAACTTAGATTAAACACATGGAACACAACATTCTCTACTGACGTTAGGTCTCTATCTATGTCATTGAAAAACTTCTGTCCATCATATAATACTAGACTGTCCAATTTTAACAGGGCGATACAAATTACAAGGTAAAAATGCTGCATATTTTGAATTTAAACAGGGCGATACAAATTAAAAGGTAAAATTACTGCATATTTTGAAAGCATTAACCTTCTTTGATACGACACATGAATTACGGACGTCGCGAACTCTTGCGCTGTCAGACTGATGCGAATTAAAAAAAAAAAAATTTCAGAAGTATTCTTGGTGGAGTGTCAAGAGATTCTAACATGTGAAGGAGAGAGGTGAGAGAGAAAATGACCAGAGACAATAGGTCTGACATTCTCAGTGATCTCTGTTGCCTTTTATGATCGTCTGATATCATCGATGATGAACAGACGTTGAACCACTGAACTGAACTGAACCGAGGACTGTATACATACATACATACATCCTGTCAGCTGTCCTTGCTTTATTTTAATCATTATTATCACTATATAAACATTGGCTTACACACATACATACACGGACGCGCGAGCATACTCGCACGCACGTACATTAATGCACACGCATAGAGCATAAATGTCCTCATTCAATTGAATGTCGACGTCTTCTGCAAATCTGATTACCACCTCTTCCATCCTTTTCAACTAAAATGGTTTGGGGATTAGGTTAGCATTGTGGAAATGTGACACGGAGATGGTTCAAATAAGTGTATGTTCCCAGACGGGTCACGCCTACATTAACTGAACACGATGCGTAGCATATTGTAACATGACCTTTACTCACCATGTCGCTGACGATGCGCAGGACCCGGATGTTGGCGTGCTGCAGGAAGAGTTTCTTGGAGATGAACAGGAGTTCTGCCCCCTGGCTCACCACACTCACCCGCGAGGCCTGGCGTCTGACTAGGGTTTCCAGGCCCTAGTAACACACACACACGTATCAAACACGTATACGCCCATATCACACCACAACACACATACAACGCACGCACGCACGCACCCACCCACACACACACACACAAGCACGCACGCACACCACCACCTACATCAAAATATTGCATACCATCTGCGATAAGCCGTATCTCCAAAAAAAACAAACGGACAAAAACGTAAGTTTAGGCATTGAGTTTCTCTCTTTCTTACACGCAGATACACTCGTACACAAGCAAACGCGCGCGCGCACACGCACACACACACGCGCGCGCGCACACACACATACACACAGTTACTGAGTTTAGGCTAACTCTAATTGTTGACCGATCTGTTGAGTATGGGCTAACTCTAATCATTAACTACTATTACTATAACTACACTATTTTCCCAATACTTACCTGTCCAAACGAATGAGTGGGACACGCTACATTAAAAATACATTTTTTTTAATAGAAAAAAATAATGGTTTTGAAAAATCTAAACGGACCACGTGGAGCTACTTTAAACCACCAGGAAGACAGGAGTAGCGGACACGTATTACCCCCCCCCCCCCCCTCCGCCATAATTCAGTTTCCTCCTCTTCCTCGGCGAGGAAACACGCTCTCTCTGTCCCTCGAATCGAGCACTGTACCTTGGATTCTCAGAAGCGATCCTTTGACTCAGCATTCCCTTCTCTAGATGAGAATCCTCCTTCTCAAGCGGAAATTCACATAAATTTTTGTGGCTACCCTCTGCTCTGCTTTCACCGTCATTGAAGGGAGCCTTGGCGCACACCAGTTTGGCCGACATTTCTTCTGCTCCTCAGTTTCCAGAACTTGCAACTCCCGTGGAAGACCAGTTTCAACCCTCGACAAACATGTGTCCTGCTAGGATTGTTCCACTTTCACCCTCTACGGCCAGTGCTTGGCCCTCGGTCCGACAGTGTTGGCTGGAGTCTCGACCGGACACTCGCTGCTTCACCGCTTCATCGTCGGCCCGGGGTTCAGTCGAGACTAGGTAGCGTCTTCTTCCCCACCCCCACCCCACCCCCCTTCCTCCCAAACACGCTCCACCCCTACCCCCGGGCAATTATTTTGGAAGAGCGGCTTGTTTCCCATGACAACCAAGCGGGCCTCGGAGGAGTTTGCCACCTCGGAACCGCACCGGCTTGAAGAGTTGCCCACAGGGCGCGGCTTCAAGAGGGGGTGGGGAGATTGAGTGCACCCGGGCTTTGTAAGCAGGGAGGACTGTTGCGTTCTGACCCCTCGAACTGAGGCATGATGAGCGTGGATGTGAGCGAACGGGAGTCTGGCGAGAGAGAAGAGATTGACGATGTTCTTGACTTTTACGAGGTATAATATGATGTGATGTTCTTTCCTCTCGTTCGGAATTCTCTTTAGTTAGGTCGGCAGTCAGCAACGCCTGGTCGGTCATTACGAACTCGTTTTCCGACACTCATTCTGTTCCCTGTGCTCCAGATTCTGATTCATTACCCCTCTCTTTCAAGGAGGTTGCTCAGTTTCTAAACGCCTTCAATGAAATTCTCCTCGATTCCCGTTTTGCTCGCCTCGGATTTCCCCTGGTTAAGACCATCCACCTTGAACACATTCCGATATCGTGAGTACACATTTGGCTTTGCAGACAATTTATGGTCTGTTTTGAATAGTACTCTTCGCCTAAAAGCCACATTAATTTGGGTGTTTGTGGCTCACTAATGGACTGACTCCAGCGGGGACCACATTACTCGGCAAGAATGCCAATTGAGAGGGAATTTTGTCAAATGCAGCATCGCCCACAGAAGAGCCTGAATACTTGTTTGAGTTAGTCGCCTCAAGTCTTAAGCGTTTTGTTATACACATCCATTTTAAGCACGGCGCTGCGCATTTTGGAACATTGTTTACACATCTGTCAAGGATTGGTAGTGTGCCCTTGGAGAATGCTGTTATTACAACCATCAAAACATGGCTCTGTGACAATTTGGAGCATCACGGTTGGCACATCCATCGAGGAACGGCTCTGTAGCCTACCTATGTTGGTATAGTATTTGCCCTGTACAGTGGTGTTTGAACACATCTCCTCGATTGCTACTTTTCACTGGGATCATGGTGCCTTTTATCACTGGAATTTTGGTGTCTTTGGCAGACCCTCATTTTACTGCTCATGGACATACCAGAGTTATGCTCCATATGAAATTAAAAATACGAAAGGCCTCTCTCTCTCTCTCTCACACACACACACACACACACACACACACACACACCACACACACACACACACACACAACCAAAGTAATGAAACAACACGCTTTTAAGTACTTTTCCAACATTAAAGAATGTCGAGAAACTTTCCAAGTTATCTTAACTTGGTTGGAATACTTCTTGGGATTCTTCAATGCCCTAAAAATACTTGCTTTGTCGGAATTGTCCAAGAATAAGAGAGAGAGAGACAGACAGACAGACAGACAGACAGACAGACAGACAGACAGACAGACAAACGGAGACAGAGAGATAAAGAACAAAGCCGAGAAGATAACGAAAGGAAAACATCCGAGGAGACGGGGGGGGGGGGGGGGGGGGGGGTCAGGTTTTTTTTTTCGGACAGCTGAAGTGCTGGCGATTTTTGGCCTGGTACTGAAGGTCTCTACTTTAAAGAATGTTTAAAAGAGAAAAAGAAAAAGGATGTACTTACAAAAACATCGCCAGAAGACAGCACAGCGATCTGTGCGTACCCTTCCTTGTCTTGGCGAAGAAACTCCAGACTGTCAGCCTGCCACAGTGGTCAGAGATACATGCGGTGAGCAGGTCAAGGCAATTTGTCTACGCCCCCCCTCCCCCCCCAAACACACACACACACACACACACACACACACACACACACACACACACACACACACACACACAAACAAAAACAGCCTTGCGAGGATTAAATGTGTGAATATCTTCTTTTCCATTTTTTTAGGCGCTGGTGGGATGGTGGTGGGAGTGATTATCCGTACTGGCTTAGACAGCAAGAAAACAAAACTCAAACTCTCTCAACGAAACCCAAAAGAACCAACGGCAATGAATGGAATTAACGAAATGATGGCAAGTCATTGTGTCGTCTGTCAAATTTGAACTGGCTGGTAGTTGAGGGAGAAGAAGAGGCCCTTTTTCTTTTCTTTTTTTAAAAAATGTTTTTAGTGCCCCCACCCCCACCCCCATACCGAACGCAGCGGGTGAATATGACCTAAATATTAATTAACTTTCGGATTCGACAAAGAGAAACTGTGGTTCATCTCACTGTCTCTTCATATCGGCGTAAATCAGTCATGTTGCACCCGTTTTTAAATTTCTACCCCCGCATGCCGTTAATGATCAGTTTCCATCCCTCGTCAGCATTTATTGGTAGAGTTCACACAAAAGTGTGCAAAGACTATCGTTTCTTGAACCGAGTGCGGGGCTACGCTTCAATGTCCCCGTCTTTTTATACTATCTTTACACATTAGTTTTCAAGAACCGTTCGCACGACAATCACTGGACACCCATCTCTCTCTCTCTCTCTCTCTCTCTCTCTCTCTCTCTCTGTGTGTGTGTGTGTGTGTGTGTGTGTGTGTGTGTGTGTGTGAGTGTGTGTGTGAGCGCGCGCGCGCGCGTGTTTGTGTGCGTGCGTGTGTGTGTGTGTGTGTGCGTGCACGTTTGTCACTTACATTTTGTCCAGATACTGCCATTGGACATCGATCTGAGTAACACACACACAAAGAACTACGTTGTATGGAAAACGTATAAAATTGTGATGTGTGTTTTGGGTCCAATGAATGTGTCATCTGCCCATCAGGTTGCCTATTCTACATTCCTGTCATCTACCATAACTCTCTTCTCTCCCTCCTCTCCCCCTCCCTGCCCCCACCCTCGACCCTATTCTCCTCGGGAAAAAAAATTACCAAATAACTCTATTATTCAATACACAATAGTACAGATCAGGATGAAATGAATTTCAGTGAACATTTTAAATGTCAGTCAGGTATTGATAAAACGCGTATATAAACGTACACGCTCGACTCACATACGCACAACCACGTATCTTCTTCTTCCGCACAAACCAACCACTATGATCATTAAACCACGCTCATACCACACAATCGGTTAATCAATCGTTCATTCAAACCATCATCCAATCGATCGATCAATCAACCAATCATTCCATCATTCATCGAATGGTCAGTGGTCCAGGACCTGGCTTCCCTTTGTGGTGACGTTTCCTAAGGACCGGACCCTGCAGTCGGCACGCCCAGAAACTGTCCTGAACCTCCCGGCCAGGATCACGTGACTGGACCTGGAAACAGTAATACGGTAAACACATTCAAACATAGCTTGCACTCGCAATGAACACAGGACCACAACAAGCTCTCGCCCTGCCCTCCCGTCCCTCCCTCTCTCTCTCTCTCTCTCTCTCTCTCTCTCTCTCTCTCACACACACACACACACACACACACACACACACACACACACACACACACACACACACAAGCGCGCGCGCACGAAGCACACACGTACGCACGCGCACGTTCGCATGCCCACCTACACATGCACGCTCGCTCGCGCGCGCGCGCACACACACACACATACGCACACGCACACATACACAGAGTGCGTGCAAATGCACAAGCAGATGGTGGAAAACATTCGCTCCAGGAACCAAACTTTAGTTTTATCCTGTTTCATTCTCCACACCGATTTTACATCATTGTTGACATCTTTTTTAAGCTAAATAGTAAGCCACTCAAAATGGAAACCTTAACAAAAATAATCAGAAACAAAAACATTAGCAAACATGCAGGAAGAAAAACCATTGGCGAAAACACTGAAATAAGAGAAAATCCAAATGGCCCCCACCCACACTCTGCGGATGCACAAGCACGTACTCTAGCTCATTTACACATCCCCGCGCGCGAACGCACATATTGATGTATTTGTTGTCTTGCTTTTGGTCTTTCCTCATGACTTCCTTGTAGACCCCCCTTTTTTCTCTACAGGGATGTCTTTTTAGGGGAAGAGGCTACTCGTGAGACTACTTAAAATTCACTTTTTCCCCCCATTCCGCCCCTCGCCCCCCCCCCCCTCCCCTTCCCCAATCTTCCCCACTCTTTTCTCCCTTTCTCGGTGTGTGCACTCCCTGCAGCGCCCTTGCCTTTTTTCTCGCCTTTCGGTTCAGGGACGACTCTGTGGGGATGTACGGACCCTATTCTGGAAAAGGGGGGGGGGGGGGCGAGATGGTGAAATCTATCCTCATTGGTATCGCCTGCACACACACACACACACACACACACACACACACACACACACACACAAGGGGAGGGGAATAAATAAATAAATAAACAACGGTAACTGGCTTACAATGTCAGCGCAACAATTTGTACAGAGCTGCCTCTTCATTAGAGCTGAAGGTGAATATGAATGCAAGTAATTTCTTGTATTTCGAAAGGGTGATTTTTTTTTTTTTTTTTTTTTTTTGCTGCTATGGAGAGATGGGTGTTTTAGACACTTGTTATGTCTGTGCCGAATGCATATGAATATTTGTTGATTCTGGTGTGTAGGGAAAACATATGCTTAGTTGTGGGTTACAAAAAGATTGTAAGTATTCATGCAATATCAGAGAAAGAGTTGAATTTGTTTTGTTGTTAAATCTGAATTTGCTTTTGATACTCATGTTTTTGTCTACTCCCCCTATTTTGCTGTTTACTTGCTGATTTCGTTGTTGATATGCATGAACATTGTGTACTACTGCTCGGAAAAAAAAAAAATCCAAATGGCTGTCAGCTATAAAACGGCTCTTTGGGAACAAGAGAGAGAGAGAGAGAGAGAGAGAGAGAGAGAGAGAGAGAGAGAGAGAGAGAGAGAGAGAGAGAGAGAGCAGTTCAGCAGCAGAGTGCAGAAGCAAAGAAAGAGAAAGGTAGGAGGGTGGGGGTGACGCGGAAGAAGTAAACTGGACCTCTTCAACCACGAGCTACACACAATTGAGTGTCGGTGTGTGGCAGCAATGTCATTATGATCGATTCAAAAAAGAAAGAAAGAGACAGAAAAGAAGAGGAGAAAAGAAAAAGAAAAGAAAAAGAAAAGAAAAAACACCGAAGAAAAGGAAAGAAAGAGTAGAAAGCAGTTGCATGCTACTCTATCAAACTTACGACAACAACAACAAAGTCCTTACCAGTTTCTGGCGCCGTTCTCTCTGCATGTTGTCGTAGAAGGTGGTGAGGGTCCTGCTCTTCAGGAGCGGTCGGGGAGGAGGAGGGGGGTCGGCATACTCCTTCACTGCCACGCCCAGGTCCCGCCTGGCCTGCACGTGCAAAGCCGTCATCATCACGTGCGGTCCTTGTCGTTACTGTTATCATGTTCATCATCGCCTTGTGCGGTCCTCGTCGTCGTCGTCGACAGCATTGTCGTTACTACCTTCATCATCGTCACATCGTCATGATCATCAACCATCGATATTAACCATGGTGTGCTCCGATTGTTCTGGACCTATCAGTCTCTTCTCTCTCTCTCTCTCACACACACACACACACACACACACACGCACGCGCGCGCGCGTGCACACACACACACACACACACACACACACACACACACACACACACACACACACACACCGGTACAGAGAGAGACAGGGTTGGAAAGGGGGGGAGCGGGCAGACGCGGCGACTCGTTAAACAAATGGCTGTCGACATTTGTACAGGGTGAGCAGAAGAAAAGACGAAGACAAAATTTACGGAGACAGAAAGGGGCGAAACAGGCAAACAGGTAGACAGACGGAAAGACAGACAGACATTCAGTATATTGGGAGAGATACATGATTGATGAAGTGACATAGCGGGAAGGGAAAAAAGAAAGGGGACAAAAGGAAAACGTTCTCCCGTAACCAAACTAAAATCGACGCTAACACGCTACACTGCCGCAACACGTATTTATACGGAGGCCTACATGCTAGCAAACAAAACATCGAGACGAACACATTCATCCGCTCGTTCAGTGAGAGTATAGACAGAAAAAAATAAACACAAATTTCAGGACAGGGGAAGAATGGACAAAGAAGTCAAAGCGCGAGAGAGAAATAGAGAGAGGGGGGGGGGGGGGGGCGAAGAAGGAGGGAAGTGATGGGAGAGGGGGCGGAGGATGAGGACCAGTAGGCAGAACAGGGCAGGAACAGCAACAACAGGAACCACAATGCGCACGCACGCACGCACGCACGCACGCACACACAGGTCAGACCATGACAGCCGTCTTGGCATGACGATCCCCTAGCACCATGGTCAGGAGGTCCACTTCCATGCTGTCCTGCATGCTGCAGGTCTCCGGGTGTGTGCCTGGTAGAACCATACATACACATCAGAATGAAGGCTAGTGGTATGAAGATGAAACGCTAACGTGGCAACACAGAAGCCATGAGTTGTGCGTACGTACACCAGAGAGAGAGAGAGAGAGAGAGAGAGAGGAGAGAGAGAGAGAGAGAGAGAGACAGACAGACACAGACAGAGTGTATGTGTGTGTATGTACGTACGTGCGTGCGTGCGTATGTGTGTGTGTGTGGGGGGGGGGGGTGGTCCCCCTTTCTCCGTTCTTTTTTCATGCACCTGATGGAGCGCATGTTGTAACATGGTATGGTGTGCGTGTGTAGGTATGTGCATGTAAGAACCCCCACCCCACCCCACCCAACCCTTTTTCATGCACCTAATAGAGCGCCCCTTTTTTCATTGTCAGGTGTAACACTTATCTCTCAGCGATGGCTTTTCCCCTTTAGTCTCCTCTACCTATTTTCTATGTACACAACAGCTTGCCTTATACATGTTCTATCACAGCATATCTCATACACTACCAATTTCTTTATAAATCACAGTATGTCATACATCACATCACACAGATAATGAGTTTCTAGGGTTTGGGTGTCTATGGAGTTAATACTTGTCGGTGCTTACAGGTGTCTTAATTTTCGTTTGTTCTGTTGGTTGTGAAAGGTTATTGTATTCATCTTTTTTTCGTGTCCTAGGGAATATGGGTCGTTAGTTGTTGGATGCACTTGTCTGGTTCTGTCTTTGCTCAGGACATGTTGGCACTTATCCATGTTGCTAGAAAGAAAAAAATGCCAAGGTAGCTGTCATGCGTTTGGGACGAAATTTAAGTCATGTTGCTTTTCATGTTGTGTTTAGTCCAGCCGACAAGGTGGGACCATATCAGGGCCGACCAGAGAAAAAAAGGTAATGTCTGTGGTGCTGATGCTGAAGAGAGAGGTAGTTCTGAATTTAAGCAGGAAGGGAAAAAAATGAATACATACGCGCTCGCGCGCGCGCGCGCACGCACACAAACACAAACGCGCGCACAGAGACAGAGAGAGAGAGAGAGAGAAGGGAGAGGGAGGGTGAGAGAGACAGAGAGGCACAGAGGGAGAGAGAGAGAGAGAGGGAGACACACACACACACACACACACACACACACACACACACACACACACACACACAGATTTTTTACTTTACCAACCCGGTCTTTTCCTGTCGGTGGCAGCCATTTTGAGGACCTCCGTGTAGAGCGGAAACGCCTTTTGAACTTCGCGTGAGGCCGATTCCAATCTCTTCCGGGTCAGTTCCCTGCTGCTGTAGCTTCCTATCAGGTGGCATTTGCCCTGAACATGCCAATCAGTCAATGGCGTTTACTGCTCTGCCAACCGCTAAGGGCATCTAATGCAATGGAATCACGTGAAAAAGCAACAAATTTCAGGTCGTGAAAAACATCCATGGGAACGCTTTGTTCAAAGTTTATTAGAACCTACGAGTTGTCCCTCCACCCTCTCCCACCTACTCCCACCCCAAAAGAAGTACACTTTTAAAAAATCATAATTCAACGATTGAGTATAACTGATAGCTGTCATGCAGTCTGAGCAAAGACAGTTTTTTTTCTCATCTGAACCGAAATCATTTATAATTAATAGCATGACTTATGAATGGAGTGATCTGTTTAAAGTCCCAAGCGAAGCAGATCTCGCGAACAACGTCCCAAGATCTTTATCAAAAAAGGCGGTCTCCTATCTCCCATTCTTTCAACATAAAACGATAATGATAATAAGTATGATAATACAGGACTGCAGTCTTCATTGGAGGCAGTCCCTTAGCAACGCAATTTTTTTTTCAATGACATCCGATTCTTACGGGAGGCAGCGAAAGAAAACTCCAAGAAATCACCACCAATCAGGAGAGAAAGAATTACGAACCTACAGATTGGAAGACAGATCAGAATTAGGCCCCCCAGAGAGAGAGAGAGAGAGAGAGAGAGAGAGAGAGAGAGAGGAGAGAGAGAGAGAGAGAGAGAGAGAGAGGTGCCCGCGCGCGCACGCACACACACACACACACACACACACACACACACACACACACACACACACACACGGGGTGAGATGTGATCGTGGTTGTTTCAGCAGCAGCAGCTGATTCGGAAAGATTCATAGATGGCTATGCGTACTTACCGATTTGACGAAGACAATGTAGGCACACTCCTGTCCGTTCTTCACCACTGTCATCCCTGCCCTGCACACACACACACACACACACACACACACACACACACACACACACACACACACACACACTTTTTATGGTTGTCTTTATTACTAAAAACAGTCCTATATATAATTCTACATGCAGGGGCACGGAGTGAAATATTTCAAGTGTCTGGTTGCGGCGATGAAAGTCGAGAGTTTGAACCATGGAGTCGGATTTCTACAGCTTGAAAACACATTTTTGTCCATCCAACACTTAGATGGTACCTGATTCAGTTCAGGGAAGGTTAAAGCGACTGAAGGTGAGAACTGGGCTCTGCCTCCTTTACTGGCATGCCCGTGACATGACAAAGCTCTCCCGGTTCACTGCCCCTTCGGCTGAAGGCCATGGGACTTCAAACCTTTCTTTTATCCTCTAATTACCTCTTGTATTATCAGAACCGTTGTTGTTCTTGTTGTTTCATTGCTCGCATACACACGCGCTCGCTACGCACACATCTACTCTCAGCTTCTATTCAAAACCTACTTCATACTTCCCTTTAAAAGGCACACATTTTTATTACCGAATACCGAATTATTCAAAATGATAGCAATCTTGTGCGTTTATTTGGTATTCACAGAACATCTAGGGTGGTTTCTCAACAAAAAAGCCGTTGAATTTTTGACAGGGACAAAATGTCTTGACAGTAAAAAGACGTCTGAAGACTATCAATTATTTTTTGTTTTTTTGAATAGGGGGTCTCCTAAACTTCCGGTGTGCCCGACATTATCTTCTAGAATTGTTTGTATTAAGGTCACTGCTATACTTCCGGCGACCGATGAAGTAGGAGTCAGTCTGGGCGACCTCGTGACGTGACATTTGGGCTGACGTCGCACATATTTTGTAGTTACTGATTGGACTGTATCAAAGAACGACAGAAAAACGCCCGCCATCTTGAACACTTGACAATTTCGGGTAGCCGGAAAAATAACCAGGCAATTCCCAGCACCCCTTCCCGACGTGACTGAACAAAGGACACTTTGTTATGTGAAAAGGGGGAGGGGAAAGAAAGGAAGAAAGCGTATCTATGGTACAAAGTCAATCGCAAGGGCAATCAAAATGGAAGATAAATCCAAGTAAACACTTGTCATATTAGAATCATTCCGCACTTTTTTTTTTAAAGTGTGTGATGTGAGAGGGGAAGAGAGAGAGAGAGAGAGAGGAGAGAGAGAAGAGAGAGAGAGAGAGAGAGGAGAGAGAGAGAGAGAGAATGTCATACACACACAAAAAATTAATACTGAGAGAGAGAGGAGGGGGGAGGGGTAATATTCGGAAGTCATACTCTCAACATTTCCGTTAAAGATAGATATAATACAGTCCAAACATATTCTGCATGGACTCTGAAAATAACACACGATCTGTCTTCTAAGAGCTGACTCACAGACATGGCATGATTATAGATGAACTAAGGAGAAATACTCCTAGCTCCCCCTCCCTGCGTCCCCCCCCCCCCCCCCCCCCACCACACACACACACAAGCACACTATGTTAACTATCCAATCACCCTCAACCCCGACGTTCTATCCTAAGAACCATCCGTGCGCACGACACACGCCCTCCTCCCTTCCCTACCTCCTCTCTCCTCTTCCCCATACACTATATTTCGATTTCGGCCACCGGCCAACGACTATCCTAGTAAGAATGTTCAAAACAGGCTTGACCGAACTAATTCAATTTATTATTTTAATCAGTATTTCGCGCTTTTTAATGGCATAATGAACAAACTAAGCAATGTTTCGCGCGTATATGACATCAGTACATTTCATTAAATCACAAGATAAGTCATTATGAATTTGGTTTGTGCCAAGGTATTTAAGTCGTAGTTCTTCGTAGCATGGACATTTACAAACGAAATAAACATTTTTTTTTATATCAGTAAAAACAAACTACACTATAAATCTGTGGTATTATATTGGAAAACATTTGCATGCAACGGGAGGACAACTATTCTCGATTTATCGATGATCTCTCTAATATGTTTAATTCGCATAATTATTATCAACGCATGCTTACTCAGGAAATTTGACTCAAGAGAACAGTCTCTCACTGCAGTTAATTGTAGCTGATCAGTCTTCAATTAAGTTTACAATGAGACGCCCTATTAAGAATGACAGAAAGGATCGTTCATTTCCAACAACTTTGTTTTTCAAAGCGGACCCAAATCCGCAGTTTTGGTGCAGATCTCTTAGCATGGATGCCCAACATGATTTTCCATTTTCTTCCAAACTGAGTTGCGTTAAACAGGCTTGCCTGGGCAGTACTTTAGTATCCATACGCAGCAGTTTCAAGTAATACTTGACTGTTCTCAAGCATGAACTGACGTGTATAGGTTATCTGTCTAGCTCCCCATACAGATATTTGTTTGTTTGTTTTTTGGGAGGCGCTGAAAATCGCTCACAGGCCAAGGTACGCACTTTGTCGATAGCTTCTGCGGGACCCCAGATTTCTTACCCATACAACAACATTGGTTGTACCTGAGTGTCAAAGATTTTAAAATATATCTGTCTTGCAATTTCAATTTTCATCGAATTTGAGAAGTACTCGAACACAGTCATGGACAGCTTTGTTTCCCTTAGTTACTATATGGCTGAGCCCTTGCAGAAAACATAACCTAGTCGTAAATGTAAAACCTAAATATGTATAACTGTTTACAAATCCCACCTGTTCTCCATCCAGAAACCATTTTTATTTCTACCCATATATTGACACAACTTACAACAGCTTCATTCCTAATCCATTCTTTAGAATGTTATATGCACTGGACTCATTTGGAGGAATGTAGAGTCCTATGAACATTATGTCTTTGGCTGAGCCAAACAACAATGCCTGCATACACACTAAGTTTCTGCAATCGAATTTGATCACATTTATACATGCGCTTAATATTCTTCTAAAGTCAACAACAAATCTACCGATTTTCTTCCACTATGAGTTAATTTTCTTGAAAAAAAAGATACAAAACAACAGCCAGAAAAGTTAACTGATTGGAAATAAAAATCTACAAAAGTTTCTGTGAGACAAAAACTATCTAACGTTTCAAGAAAGCTAATAAAGTCAACAGAATCTAGACGACTGAGTAGCCCTCCATATTCCATGTTACCACTTTCAGTCTCCTACCTTCATTGACTGTCTGTGGACTCTGGCCACACTCCTGTTTTCTTGAGGTGGTCAGTCGGGAATCTTTCCAACTGTCTCGACGTCTCCCGAAACCAGGAACACCGGAACTTTGCCTGACGTGGAGCGGTGCAGGGGGGCGAGATCGAAGTCCGACTCTGACCCAAGGACCATGAATCTCTCCCCTTTTCAACACTGGTCGTGATGACACCTGGTGGTGTAGTCCACCCCGTCCTCTGTGATTGTCCTCCCTCACCACGGTAGGGTACAGGCTGTCGTCCACTTCTTGTGTAGGGTATGCTGGTCTGTGGCAGTGCTGTCGTCACCGGACATCGTGCTGTCGTGTTCACTGTCGGAGATGGTTGAGCCGCCACCTACCTTCCCCGAAACACCTGCCGCTGCTGTCGCTCTGTTACGACCTCGGGGGGTGGGCTGGAAATCTTCTGTGAGTGAGCGTGGGGCGTTGCTGTCAAGCTTCACGATCTCCGCTTTCTTCAGGTCAAAGTAAACATCCCTCCTCCTGTTCGGAGCTTGCCGTGCCTTACCACAGCCTTGTTGTTGTCCCGCGTTTCGTGTCCGATACTTATAGACCTCTCTGTTCATTCCGGACTTTTCCCGACACGCCTTCTCTCACATACACCGGAAGTGGGGGGTGGGCATTTCCTTTCAAGTGACATCACCAGACCCCTATCACCAGACCCCTATCACCAGACCCCTATCACCAGACCCCTATCACCAGACCCCTATCACCAGACCCCTATCACCAGACCCCTATCACCAGACCCCTATCACCAGACCCCTATCACCAGACCCCTATCACCAGACCCCTATCACCAGACCCCTATCACCAGACCCCTATCTCTGAAGGTCAGAAAATGTACCATCATCCCTGCTTTCCGCAAGGGATGTGCTCGTTTCTTCCCTACATCTTTTACCGATTTTCATGTCGTTCATGACAGAGCGCACTTTAGTTTCACGCTGTTCCCAGGATTAATTTCCACCCGTTAGAATTCCACAAAAAATCAGGTTGTTTGAGCTGGAACGATTTTCTAGATCATCAAATCTGACCAAGTTTTCTACAAGTATTTGGTATGAATCTAGGTTTTCTTCAAGTCTTTCATAATGTTCAAACATTGAATCAATGTCATCGGTAATTATTCTCTGTTGTCCACGCAGTTCATCTAAGTGATTACCAAGTTTAGTCTCCACTTCTATTTTTATTTTCAATAAAATGGCCTGGTTTGTTTCCAGTCGGTATTCAATTCAAGTCAAAGACACTGTCAGTGTTTCCTCTGACCTGAC
>CM065728.1:40348862-40478862 GCA_033310375.1 Conus canariensis | reverse complement strand
TCTGGCCCGGATTTCCGCCGCTTCACGTGCAGAGAGCATGAGCTCCACTGTGCTGGGTTCCGCGGTAGCTTCGTGGTCGGTGCCGGGGGTGGGAACGTGAATTTGCAAGGTCGGCATGATCGGTTTGTCCAAGGTGGGAGTGGACACTGGTGGTGTTGTCTGCGTCAGATGTGCAGGGTTTTTGTCCCTTTTTGTCAAAGGCGTTACTGTCAGTGATGCCGGTGATTCTTGTGGCCATACGTTCGTCTCTGCTGACATCGTCGGATTCGGTTCTTGTTGAGTCACCGACGATGTTCCTGTCAATTCTCTTTGTGGTTTCTGCGTTGTGGGTTCTACTGCTACAGTTGTTCCTTGGGTAGAGTGTACAAGTGAATCATTTGGTACGGTTTTTTTTTTCTGTTTTCGTTGCTGCTGACGCTAATGCTGCTGATGTGTGTCTTTAGGTGTTTTTTTTACATGGCTGAAACGGTTAGCGACAGACTTGTCGGTGGTGTCGCTGTTATTTACTGCATTGGCGTCGTTTCTTCCTCTTCATTGGATCGATCAACAGACTTGGTAGTTGACATGAGCGGGGATTTCAATCCAGTGAGCTAAAGGCCTTCGATGGTAAGGAAAAATACATCAGCGTACACCACAGTTACTGTTCAAGTTTTCTGCTCAGACTTGATACCCAGTATTTGACAATGGTACGTGTTCATTACACTTTCGAATTATCAATACGTTTTATCAATACAGACCAGAACATGTGGTTAAAGTGACGATCCACCGATTACATTCACGATGCATGTTTCACATGGAAAACTGTCATTACACTTCATTGAACCCAATCATAGTTTCTATTCAGGCTGTTTTGAAGGCTTCCCAAAGCAACATCTGCTCATAAATTCAGCGACATTTGTTTTTGTATTCAAAAGGAAACCATCCACTGGAATCACAGTTGTTTGTATTCTGGTTTTGAACGCAGACAGGACACCCAGGACAGGAGAGTGCTGCCTTCGAATCCAAGCAGCAGGGATAGTGTCTGGTACAGACATTTACAGGAATAAGAATAACTTAGAAGGTGTTTCTTTTCTTATTCCGATCGCGTTTCATTTTAATACCATCCGGGTGTCATTTCAAATTGTAATACTTGAGGTATGACACAAGACAAGAACAAGGTCATGACAATCGGTTTCCTCTAAAGACCGCATGCGTACAGACAAACTCCAGAATTATCCATCAGCGGGGGAAAAAAACCCGCTGACGTACCACTCCAATCCTGTCAGAAGTTGAAAAACGAACACTTCAAATTGTCACGTCACAAACTTCGGTAGCGCTATGAACAGCAGACTGTAAGCACGGAGAGAAGGGGTGTCCGTTGTGTACACCTTGTAACGGGTACCTAGCCTAAGAACTGTCTTATCAGGGTAGGGCAGGCCCCGAACTTCATGTTCTTATCGCCAGCCTGTGCACCCAGTCAGCGGGCAGTGCTTAGTGGCAGTGAACACCAAGGGTATCATTATGGTCAGGGCTTAAGCTGTCATTCTCTGACCACCAGCCGCGTCCCGCCACTTTCCGCTATGCAGGGGACCGACTGTAGTTCAGTCACGTCTGCAAGGGAAGGCACAGCCCCCCCCCCCTCCCCCCTACTTCCACACACACACACACTCTCTCTCTCTCTCTCTCTCTTTGATCTTTCTTGCATTCTTTACGGTATAAAGTAGTCAGTCTATACGTGGAGATATGATTGTCACCTCTCTCTCTCTCTCTTTGATCTTTCTTGCATTCTTTATGGTATATAGGAATCAGTCTATAGGTGGAGATATGATTGTCACACACCCCTCTCTCTCTATCTGTGTGTGTGTGTGTGTGTGTGTGTGTGTGTGTGTGTGTGTGTGTGTGTGTGTGTGTGTGTGTAGGCCTATGTGTGTGCTTGTGTGTGTCTGCGTTTCTGAGAGAGAGAGAAAAGAGAGAGGAGAGAGAGAGAGAGAGAGAGAGAGAGAGTGTGTGTGTGTGTGTGTGTGTGTGTGTGTGTGTGTGTGTGTGTGTGTGTGAGGTTACGAATTGAGCAGATGATCTGTCTCTCGCTCTTTTCGCAGTGTTTCTGGTGGATGTAAATGTAGGGATCTGGGTGACGAGCGAGACACCAGAGAGAGGGTAAGGGGTAGAGAAACAGATAAGGAGAGAGAGAGAGAGAGAGAGAGAGGGGGGGGGTTATACCCGTATTTCTTGGCCCTTAGAAGGGGGTAAACATGAAACTCAAAAGGTTCTATAATCATACACAAAATACTACGTTACACACGTACTTCGCCTTTCAAACGCTCTAATAGGATATGCGGTAAATTGTTCTATTTTCATTATAGATGCCATTAACAACGTATGAGAGAGAGAGAGAGAGAGAGAGAGAGAGAGAGAGAGACACACACACACACACACACACACACACACACACTGAAAGAGACAGAGACAGTGACAGAGACAAAGACAGAGAGACAGAGAGAATACGAATTAGAATAGTTTAATGTGTTTTAGCCTATTAAGGCCCATTCACAAAAAGGGACTATAGAAGAACAAGGTGGGGGACCGGGGTAGGGGCGGGGGCTGGGGAGAAAAGGAAGGGGAAGGAGGCTCATACACGACGAAAATTTTGTCCAACAAAGTAGTACAATTGGCCTTATAAACGTTCATCGTGACATGGATCCCACATCGCGGTATTAAATTCATTTGTAAATGATACTGGGACTGTCAGTCATATTTGGTATTAATCCACTTCACAACTGTACTACACAACAGTCATGATGGGTCCTGGTGAGGATTTCCTTTCACAACACCAATGCCCCAGGTGGAAGTGATTTGTTGAACTTCGTCGCAAACACGGAGCAGATTGCCCAAGCTCTTCCCTCTTTCCTCAACAGTTGCCACTATTTGGTGTAAATGTTTTGTTGACAATATTCCGTGTGCTTCCGCACATTGTTAGCTTATGCAGTGAGGTGGGCGCTGTCTGTGCCACATGTGTTTGATGGTCCCACACTCACATTAGTTCTGTGCTCTGTGTCGGGTAAATGCATCGATTTTGAACCACATTCGGTTGTATCATATTCATGTTCATAGCCTTCGATATTTTCTGCACTAGCACTCATGTGAAAGTCTATTTTTGCTACGCAGTTTTCCTCAGAGTCATCGAGCACTGTCGCTAATTGCGTATCTCTGCCATACGGTTTCCTGTCGATTTGCCGTTCGTTGTTTTGACTGAGGAACAAAGGAAGCCAAACGATGATAATTGTCTGATACATGTGCATAAACATTTTTTTTTTCACTATCAGTATCATAGAACAAACCGGGCGGAGTTGGCAAACATGAACCAGATGGAGAGGAAAAACGCTGACTTGCCTGTCCTTGGCTTCTTCGGTGTTCCTCAGCCCTTCGCTTATCCCTGTTTACCTAGGAAGGACACTTTTTGCGATACACAGTACAGGGACGCTGAGGCAGTAACGTGGCAGGGGAATGATCGGTAATCGTAGTCAACCTGAGGACGACGACAGTGTGGTTTCCTTTGCCTCAATTTTGAACGTGGATAGTGTCATGTCCTGCAGTGCCAAGTTCAGTATACTTTCTAGAGTTGACGGGAGACACTCAACAGGCATAGTAGGCTATGAAGAGGTCAGTTCTTGGTAGTGGGATGAATATGACATCATTTAATCACTGTGAATTGTCGCTAAGATAAGAAGGTACGCGATTTTTATTTCATGCGTAAAAACAGCTTTATTGAGGCAATATTTCATATTGAAGGGAATGATGTTAAAGTTGTTGTAATCATTAGCTTGAAGAGATTTCGAAAGCTCCAGAGAATGCCTGTGTATGCTTCCTGTAGGTTTTATGCCGTTTTGCTGGCCCATTTCCAGCATGCTGAATCACAATCGATATCCTGGATCTGGATCTGGATCGGTACGTCGCTGACATCCATTTACTGGCATAGGCGCGACGGTGGGGGGTGCGCAGCGTGATATTATCGGCTTCTGGCTTTTGCCAGAGCCGACTTGAAGCTGTCGACTGACTTTTGGTGGACGATGTTATCGTCGAGGTGGTTCCACTCAGTTATTGTCTTTGGGAAGTATGAGTTACGGTACTGATCGGTGTGTGTTTCAGGAATGCAGTAGCACCTATCATTGTTTCGTATGTAGTTCTCCACTGGGTTTTGTGTCAGGTACGTTCTGTTGTCTCTGGTGGAGCGGATGCGTCGTCCTGGTTTCTGAGGTGTGATGAAGTCACTCGGGGTGATAGCTGGCACCAGACCCTCAACCACCCTGTAAAAGAATCCCAGCCGTAGTTGAAGCCGCCGTTCTTGGAGTGTAGTGAGCCATGTTTTCTTAGCAGACCCGTTATGAAGCCTGGCGTGGTGGGGCGGTAGTCATTTGCTATGAAGCGCACTGCATTTCTTTGTACGCGCTCCAGCATGTTGATCTCTTGCTGCATGTGCGGGTCCCAAATGATTGCTGCATACTCCAGGACAGGGCGTACAAGTGCAAGGTAGGCATTCCTTCGGCAGGAGGTAGGGCTGTGCCTGAGGTTTCGCCGGAGAAATCCTAGTGTGCTATTTGCCTTCTTTGTGATGGAGGCGATGTTTTGAGACCACTTGAGGTTGTCCGGTTGTATACGCATGGAAAAATAATGTTCAAGTTTATTGATCAAGAAGGTCCTCATTCTGTTCGACTGAAAAATTCTTTTGGATTACCTCTTGCACAAAATACAAATACGATCTGACCGTCATTAAGAAAGCTTATTGCCAACTTTTGTCTAGCCGAGTAATTCATGTGATTCACTTTCAGAGAGAGAGAGAGAGAGAGAGAGAGAGAGGGAGGAGGGAGGGAGAGTGTGAGAGCAAAGACAACGAGCGAGGGAAATTGCTAGTAAACTAACTGTACCTGTACGCTACAACAAAGAATTAAGCTTTATCTTATCACTCGCTTTCCCAGTTCTTGGCGCGAATAACAGACCGGTCACAAAACGCCAGGGGATCAGGTACACCCACTGGTTACTGACACCGGAGGCCACAGAAAGCCAAGGTTCCAGCTTCCTTATCTGAAAACAAGATTACGCAGGACTTCTGCCGCGTGGCAGTGATTAGAGTTTGAAGGGTGCTAACCAGTTCATGTTTGTTAGAGCCCAGCTGACAGCAAGGGGAAATCTCTGGACTGGGCACATCGTTAAAGTCGGTTCAATGCACGTGTAAAAAACAAACAAGCAAACAGACAGAGAAAAAGAGACTAGTTTTCTTCGATCTCTCTCTCTCCCCGAATATAGGCCATTCACAATGCGTGTAATCAGGGGTCTATTTAGCAAAACAAACTTAAATCAAATGACAAATATTCATCTTTTTAAAAACTCCACCATTCATTGTGGTTGGGTAGAAAAGATTTCTGACCCACCTGAAAGAACGCCTTATCAGCTCGTCTCTCGATTTTCCTTTATACTTACACACGTGCACGCCCATTGTCACACACATAATTTTTTAACAACACGCAAGTTGTTTGTCTCTAAAACTCTCCGTGCCACGTGCACAAACACACGCAAAGAAACACAGGGGGGTGTGTGTGTGTGTGTGTGTGTGTGTGTGTGCAAACTGATCTAACGTGCAAAGTGAGTTTATCAACCGGTAAAAAAAATGTGTTGTTGATCTTGTTGTCATTGGTGGTGGTGGTGGTGATGGTGTGTGTGTGATTCCACTTTTTTTCGGAACCCATTTTGAAAATGCGTTAAATCCATTTTGTGCGTTGGGTTCAGTATGTGTGCGTACTTGTGAGATTAGTACAGAGCAACGGTTCAAGATAAGCCCAACAGTTGCGGTAAAAAGCAGCAGCCGAACTACATATGCCACACTGAAAAACGAACAAGCCAAGACAACCTTCACGGTGTGCACGACTATACGATGCGGGTTCAACCGGTCCTGATTTCCTTCTAAATTCTGGCAGGCACAAGGGCATCTAGGAGACATGACCTAGTAGTGTGGCCCAGCCCACTTAGAGTGTAAGGAGTTCACGGCCTCAACTCTTGTTTCATGCGCAGTTTCTTCTCTGGAGAGATTCTTACTGGCAAGCTTTTCCTTAATTTAAGTTTCTTCCTCTCTCCTCGTGCCAGTGCGCATTAGCTTTAGTCACGGTGCTTACAGCTCAGCCGACTACAAGCGCCACGTTAGTACTGCAAGCAAGCTGAAACAGAACTAAATGTTCCAATTACAATACCTAGATTAAAATTGAAAACAAAGCTCTGAAATTAATGACTGATCTAAAACAGGTCAGTTATCATCTCGATATATTAACTCAACTTCAACGAAATTCAGGGAGAAATCATCCCCAGTAGGCTATCACAGACTTCTTGAGTGACAGGAAGAAAGCAGGTGTGGGAGGTAAATTGAACATGCTCAAATTTCGTTGACACCACACAAAATCCTGTCCTGGGGCCATGGTTATTCTTGATGTACATCACTGACAGGCCGACTTGTCTGTCATGGTAGTCACGTTTGGTTGCTGACAATACATCCATCTGCAGAGTGATTGCCTTTCCTCTAGACCAAACCCACCTACATGAAGACCTCGATCAGCTTGCTGTGCCGGGGAACATGCGGCAGATGTCTTTTTCACTCTGGAAGATGCACTACTCTGTCAGTGACGTGCAACAGATGAGTCTTTCACCATGGCTTTCAACTGCATGGGCATACTGCAGTGACTGTCAACAGTGCAAAGTGCGTTGGAATCATACTTTAGAAAACTTCAGTTGGGATGTGCATATTCATAACTTGCCACAAAGACCATCAAAACCAACCTAAGACTGGCTTAAAACCAAACAAAAACAAAAATCAATGAGACAGCAAGTAATCATATGTGTGGCCTGCTCTCGAGAACGGAAACTCTTTAGATAAAATAGAAGCTATTCAATGTCGACCATGCCCGACAGAAACTGACGACCGTCCGAAATGGAAAGAAAGCGGCCTGGTCTCCACAATTGTCAGCAAGCTGCATTGCACAGGATCAACTACTACCCGGTCTGTACAGCTCGCATCAAAAATAAACTTCAACCAGCACCTGCTCATCTGTGACGTGGACATGGTCATTGTGTTCACAGTACACATACGTTTTCCTTTCTTCTCAGGAATGGAAATAATTATTCTAGGACATCATGCAGGCCAAGTCTATCGACACCTTTGTTACCAATTGCCTCTCACACACAATCGGTGCGACTCTCTCTTTGTGTGTGTGTGTGTGTGTGTGTGTGTGTTTTCGCACGAATGTGTGACGGGGGACATTTGGGGGAGAGGAAGGTTTCCCTTTAGCGCGACGATAATCAAATCATTGACTGCAGTCACGCAAAAGAGAAGAATAAACTGGAACACAAACTATTTGTGTACACAAGCAACCAGAAGCCAAACCTGCATTGCTTTTAAAGTATACTGTATAGCAGACATCTTTTGGTCAACAAAAACGTTTTTGAGCCCCTCTCTCTCTCTCAAACACACACACACACACACACACACACACACACACACACACACACACACAGGGGTTCTCACCAACTGTCACTTGTGTACAGAAAAATGCAATATTGTTTAACTCCTATAAGTTCTTATCTCTCATCTTTGTGAGTACATGACCAACACATGCATGTCTTACAATCATAGAGGAAATTTACATTATCACACATTAAAAACAGTTAACTCTTAAGAAACAAACATAGTTAATAAATAACCAACACACATAACAGAATTCATAAAAGGTCCTTTCTCACTAAAAATCAAAAGACAATAAATAATCCTGCTAAGTGACTCCTTTATTTCTCCGATACCTTCCACATGTGTCACAATTATGCAAATCAAGCGAAATGCATCACATCATTATGTGCTTGACAAAAGAAACGCATCCTTTTCCAATACATATTAAATGTACAGCAACATCAGATTGTGACTGGAACATATCAAAATCCACACATATGCGCTGCAGTTGTGGGTCTATTATGAATGAACAGAAGACACATCCCAGTCAAAACAGCGGCAGACACTATACATGAAATAGGCAGCAGGTATGCAAATCTGTTGTAAGTAACCACCACTAAAAAAAAAAACAAAAAAAAACAAACAACCTTTACTCCCCTCCCCTCCAAAAAAAAAAAAAAAAAAAAAAAATTCCAATATACGAAACTGACCGTGGACAGGAGTGGGCTTAGGAATGGTGTCGACATATTTTGCTGACCATGTAAACCTTCACTTGTATTTTGAAGAAACCATTGTGTTAAGAGTAATCATCCTGCACTCTCCCATCCCACTTTTCTCATTCCCCTTAACAGGGTCAGAACTCGTATACCTTCAACACTGAAGGTGGATGATTAAGAGCAGAATAATCATATACATGCACAGGAACAATTAAGCTTGCTCAAATTCAAGTCTTATGAACCTTTCCACCCACCTCACCCTATTTTTCTGCCCCATTCTTATTCACCCTCAGTTCACAGCCCAGGTGAATGCAGGGAGTAGAGTGGGGGCCAAGGGGTGGGGTCAGGCATATCAGGGCTGTCACCTTGTCAAAATCTGCTCCATATTTCCTAGTCTGAATACCAAGATAAAAAAAAATAAAAATAAAAAAAAAGAGAAGTATGATCAAGGATTTGTCTTCTGTGTGCATTATAAACCCCAAGCAAACTGCCTCTTTCCGTTATCAATTCTTTGTATTTGCCTTTCCTTATGGGACGATGGTGCTGTGTTTCATATATTATCTGAAATGTGATACAGTGCCCTACATGGGGGGTAGGCAGGTGGAGTTTGGGAGGGCAAAGGTGTGCAAGTGAAGATAAGTGCCAGTAAGATTTCCTGTTTGCTATTGTCACTGCTTTATTTAGCGTCTTTATATTTTTACTTTTCTTTGCTACTGTCATTGCTTTACATGTTCATGTTCCCCTCCCACTATTCATCAATGCAATCTAGACCACATGAAAATGCACTGCAGTTTCAGATCAAAACTGCTGTTTTCTGCCAGAATGTTAACCCATATGGGGAAAGAAAAAAAAATGATTGTAGAGAGTAAGACATTACCTGTCAGTTTCTAAAATACTCCAAACTGCATCCATTAGTTCATGAAATATAGTGAAGCAATGAGCAAGCCACAGTGAGACAGCAGATTCATAAAATGTTAGCCCAAATGCGCGCGCACACACACACACACACACACACACACACACATACACACACACACACATTTAACGCAGCAAAATGAAACAGTTCACAACTTATGTATGATGCTTTCTGCCAATTTGATGACCATAACCAATGCTTAAGCTCAGCAACTGATAGCACCTGTCATAATTTCACTGTAGCAAATGATATATTTAGTGACTTCGCCCTATGGCTGATGCCAATACATCAGTGATGTTCTCTTGAAACATTGCACCTCAAGTTGAACATAAGCATGTGTAAGAGTACTGATCAAATCACTCAAAACAAAACAAAAAAACCCTCAAAGAATCACATGAAATCAAGCCGAAAAACACAATGCGAACATTCACTTCAGCATTTCCCCATGGTTGAACCAAGAAAACTGTGCAAAAGTTCTGCTTAAACATTTAGTTTTGGAATGAACATAGAACTTCCTCAAGAGTCACAAGCAGGCATTCATCAGCAAATAAACCAGCTTGTAAACACACAGACTTTACATTCATTCAACATTTGTATGCAAGCACACATCCACGCTCTTGTACACATGCACAAAGAACCTCTAACATAGCTCTCACAGGCCAGACTGTGCACGTACACAGTCCCAAATCAACCAGTTCTTCTTCAATATTTGTTCTGATAGCAAGCCATTTTCTTCACATTGCAATTTGTAAACAAAATATATACCTTTCCTTGAAATTAACAAGAAAAATGAAGATGAATGAAAAGTTTTTTCAGTCCTATATTCACACAAGTGCCTGTACAAATTTCACACTTTCTCAAGCGCTAATTTTCTGGAAATGTTTCAGTCCTGGTTAAACATGTTCAAAGAACAACATTATTCACCACTTTTTCCTTCCTTTGTTTCTTTTCTCTCTTTTGTTGTTGCCATTTATCAAGTTTAAACTGAGAAACACTGAAAGAGGAGTCATGAGCAAAGTGAAGTAGATACTTGACACAAAAAGAATTGAAGGGAAACAAAATGGGAAAAAATCTCCAGAAAGATAATAAATGAAAAACAAAAGTCAGAATGCAAAGAAAAGTACACAGACATGTGCACACCCACTCACATACTACCCACCCACCCTTGCGTACATACAAACACATTACACACACACTCTTCCTTGTACACAGACAGAGAGACAGGTAAAAGGAAGGGCGTGCTGGTGAAGAGGGTGATGGGGAGTGGAGTAAGAGAGAGACAGAAAGTCAGAGAAAGAAAAGCCCATGTGAATTGTTTACTTTACTGAACGGAGGAGATGGGCCAAACTGTTAGTGGCGTTTCCATCCATGAGGCAAGCAAGTAAAGGTTAAGAAAAAAATAGGTGAGAGAGAAAGCAAACTATCAAGCTTGTGCTTCCAACCATTAATTAATGAAGCCGTTATACATAGAACAGCATATATGTGTAATAGTAATCGACTGATTATCTGATAAGACACAAGTCAAACAGATGGCTTATACAATATAAAAAGATGATCACATTCTGTAAACAGCATTCATAAAAGAAAAAGGAAATGAAAGACGGCACAAGGCAGTATGTAAGAAAAAAAAATTGCAATCAAATGAAATTAAAAAAATATAAAAGCCACTTGGAATAAAACTGAAAAAGTAAAAAAAAAAAATGATAAGGAATGGAGGAAAAAACAGAAAAGAAAAGAAAAAAGAAAGGAAAAATGGAAATTAAGGCAAAGAACCAGTAAGAGCAGGAAATCAGATCGTCTTCATGTACATAACACAATATACAAAATCTAGTGAATAACATCACATAAATTCATCAATATCAAAGATAGCTCTGGCAACACAACTATGTTCAGCTGCCATAAACAATGCGACCACTATACTGAAGGCTTCAAAGGGCAGGGAGGGAAAGAGGGTGGGAAAAAAAAATTATTCTTGTAAAACAGAATTCTGTTGTTCAATCGCAACTTATCAGCACATCGTTTTAATGAAGAGCTCTCCTTTTCTCTGATTCATCACATATACACACAAACCACCCCATCCCACCCCCCTTTCCTTCCCTCCACTCACATATGCGCATATGCCTTGTAAAAATTATACAAAGACTGCTTGACAAATCACATACAAACAGAGCAAAACAGAATATATCTGTTCAGAGCAATTGTCTTTGTCAATAATGTGCACTTTGGATCAATAATTGTCAATAAATCATCTCTCATGGAATAGCATTTTTCTTTATAGGATTAGTAACATGTTTTATTTGGACCTCTAAATTTTGTTACTAGAAAAATGTTTCCATGGTTCTAGATACAGCCTCTACGTCTGACCAACATTTTTGTCAGTGTACCTGATTTGGACCACCAAATCCAGCTGAAATGAAGTCTGACTTGGGCCAGTATTTTTTTGTTGTTGTTTTTTTTGCATGAGGTAATTTGAATATCTGATTTGGACCACAAAACCCATCTAAATCAAAGGAGCCACTTATGCAAGTATTTGTGTTCTGCTCGAGGTGATTTGAGTATTAATTTCTGTTAATTCAAAGTCATAAACAGATAAGATAACTTCTACCAATATAACCCGTTTAGGATGATAAAATGTATTAATCATGCCAAGTATGATCTGGACCAATCCTTTGGCCTGTAACATCAAACTGCAATTACATAATCTTAGAATGAAAACACACACACACAAAATCTAATTTTTTTTACAAACATTTCTAATCAATAGAGGTCTGACTTTGGGAGAAGGGAGAAAGGCACACATACACACAAATTCTATCATGTTAAATGGCAAACACCAAACACAAACCATAGAAATAATTACCATAACAGCTTGAATACAACTAACATGTACTAGGTTTTCTTGTGCTGCACATGACATGCACCCGTTACACGATCCTCTTCCGATAATTTCATATCTTGCTTTACATGTATCCGTCCATGATCCTCTTCAGATAATTTCTAAGCTAGATCTACAGTATCATCTCATAAGCTTTCTAATGCTGATTCCACGCAACAAATACATATCAAAGGCAACAGAATGGGTGTGAAAGAAAAAAAAAAGGTTAACATACAGCTCACATTTACACAATGAATCGGCTGTGAGCAAAAGCACAAAAGACAATTTAAAGCTCTAGTAATGATGAATCTCAACACAAATCAAGACAAAAACTCTTCCTTATCAAATCACAACACACACCTGGTGTGGGACTCTCTTCTCTCTCTCAAATTACATGTACACACACATATGCACACACACACACATACAATAATATAATGATCTGTGCGCAGGTAATCATTTGTATAACATGAAGAATTCAATGATCACAGAACAAATTTTTCAGGGATACTAACACTCATATGGTGGAAATAATAAACCCTTGATGAAACAAATTATCAAGACAAAAATTGTTATGACACCAATGTCCACTATTGTTAAACAACACTACTTGATGTTTTCAATTCGTTCATATGTATCATCAACTACAAACCTGTCCTTTTTACAACTTATTTGTTTTCAAACAAAACAACCTTTTATCATTTTAAATATAAGTAATCATTACACTCATAGCACAGTCTGTCATTAAATGTGATGCAGCAGTACAAAAATCAGTATAAATGATATTGGTTGTTGTTACTTCTGTTTTCCAGCAGATGAAATTTAACTAAAAAAAAAGATAGATACAAATACACTCCCATACGCCTAAATGCAGACATATTCACACACATGCGCACTAACAATCTCTAATTTCTCACGCTAAATGTCATTTACAATTACCAATACAGCATACAATGGAAGTCGAATTCTCGTCACCACCAAGAACTTGTCTATGATTAAATTTAATGTATGGTATTCATTTACATATTAATCAGTTTGTGATTTTCTTTTTTCTTTTCTTTGATCATGACTAATCAAAGGGCTTCAATGGATTAAGAGAAAGGGGTGGGGAATGGATGAAGAGGAGAACAGGTGAACAGGATGGTGATGGTAATGGTCATATTCTGTTTCAGTCATTACAGTTGCCATTTCCAGAAGAGAATTTTAAAACAAGCAGGAAAACAGAACAAGAAAGGAGGACAGAACTGGAAATAAAGGGGACAAAAAAAAGGAGAGAGAGAAAAGGGGATGAGAAGAAGAGAGAGAAAAAGACAGAGAGGAAGAGGGCTTGGGGAAGCAAGAGAGAGAGAGAAAGTGAAAAAGGTAGGAGGGGTGAAGGAGAGAGCTGGAAAGAGAGAGAAGAGAGAGTAAATGAAAGAGAGGGGAGAACAGACAGAAAGAGAGAGACAGGAAGAAAAACAGTGAAGAGGAAATGAGAGAGAGGGAGGGAGAGAGAGAAAGAGAAGAGAGAGAGAGAGGGAGAGAGAGAACTGGGAAGACAAGACTGAGACAGGAAAAGAGACAGAGAGGAATAGGCAAGGAAGGGGGCATAGGAGGGGAGGGGGGAGAGACAGATGAGAAGATAAAGGGGAAGAAACAGTGGGGAAAAGAGAATGGGGAGGAAAAACAGATGGGAAGTGAGAGACAAGACAGGCACGGAAAAAGACAGAAAGAGAAGGAAAGAGTGCAAGGAAGATGGAGAAAAAGGGAAAAGAGAGAGAAAGGAAGAGAGAAAAAAGAGATGAAACAAGATGAGAGGGGAGAGGAGAGAGAATGGGGGTAAGACAGGGTAAGAGAGAGTAGGAGAAAGGGAAAGAAAGAGAGGGAAGAGAATGAGTGGAAGAGAGACAGAGGGGAAGAGAGGGAACATGAAGATGAGAGAGAGAGGGGGGAAAGAGAGAGGGGGGAAAGAGACAGAGGGGAGGAGAGGGAGGAAGGGAAAGGTGGAAGAGAGCAGGGAAGAGAGAGGAATACAGTAATAGGAGGGGAAGAGACAGAAGAAGAGAACAGCAGGGCAGGGAGAGAAAGGGAAAGAGGCAGCAGGGAAGAGAGACGGACGTGGGGGAAAGAGAGAGAGACAAAGGAAAAAGGAGAAGAAATGAGAGAGAAAAAAGGACAGACAGAAAGGAGATAAGAACGAGGACTGGGAAGAAAGAGAAGACAGACAGGCAGAGTGAGTAGGGCAGACAGAGGGGGAGGGAGGGGGGAGAGAAACGAAAAGAGGGGAAGAGAGAAACCATGAAAGAATAAGGAATGTGTCAGACCAGGGACGGGGAGCTTGGAGGAAACAGTGGTCATTAAGAAAGCAAAAGGAGCAAACAATGTATATGACATTCGACTTTAGCCAATTCATGTGATCTTTCCTTCCAGCTAACACATTTCAGTCCCATTCATAAAACAGCCCACACCCTCACCTAAACGACCGACACCCCTCCCACAAAAAGAAAACAAACAAACAGCCTACTTTCAAACAAAATTATTGTTCATGTGGATGAGAAGCGGTGGTCTGGTCTTTCAATCACATAATACTGCACAGCAAATCATACTGTTGAACTGATGAAAAAAATGTAGGCCAAGGACACAAGAGTTTGAACTAGAAGTCCAGGACAACAGCTACTGTTTTTCGTCTCTTCTTCAGACTGAACACAGCGATTTTACATGATTCATAACGTGAAACATGATGACAGGAACATGTACATTTTCTGCCAATTTTCTTGTCACAAATCAAAAGCATGAATGTCCTAATCATAAATGCACAACACCCAGGGATACATTCAATGTGAATGGACACCAATGATTAAAAAACAAAAAAATCTATACAGTTTATCCAGCTTACATTGCCGCGACACCGGTGATGTTGAGCATAAGAAGAAACACGATCTGGTCACTGCACAGTTGTAATGCATTAAGTCTTTCGGTGCTTATGCAGGCCTGCAAATACGACAAATATTAAGGAAACGTTTTTGCTCTCTTCATGGTTGTGTATTTTCATATCGTGGGTAGCTGGACAGGTCTGAGTGTCATCCTCCTGTCAGGTTTGGCTCCTTTACCTTACGGGGTTGCCAGGAACACCACAAGGTTAAAATTCAAAGCACACAAACACATGCACGAGGCTATGTTTACGCAAATTCATTCTGTGTACAAATATGAATCGACAGCAAAAACTTAATGTACATGCAAGTGCATGCGCGCATATTCACATGCATGTAAACACACACACACGTGAAAATCAAGCAGGCAGTCTGAGGCAACGAGTTACAGCTCAGAAGCTTCAAATCACGCGCTTCTTAAAATCATGATTAAAATATTTTACCAATCAGCACATCACAACTCAAGGCATAAAATGTATCCAGAGTTAAAAAAAAACAAAAAAAAAAACAACAAAATACCATCAACGAGATGATTCAAAATAGTTTTTTAAAAAAAATTTAAAAAAAAAAACCCCCAGAGCTGCCAAAAACTCCTTGTTTACATTAGATGTGTATTCCAACTCCATTCTCAGCCGTTCAGTACAACACAACAAAAAACATCAGACATGCCCTAACCCAAATCAGTTGTCGGTGTGCCCAATATTGCAAACTGATGTACACAGTCATTCACACACTTATGCGCTGAGTCACTCAATGTAATGGCTAAAAACAAAACCTTTTCCCGTGGCCCTCAGAATATGGACTGTCATTGTTAACAAACTCGTCCACATTATTGATTCGTATCACCAGTCCATGTAGTTTATCACAGGGACATGGCATGTCAGCGGGGGAGGGGGGGGGGGGGGCCTGTTTTCACTGTGCTTTGGAGCAAAAATCTGCTTCTCTTCAGCCTCCTGTACCACTGTCACAGTGACCTGGCATGTCGTCGTATTAGGGATGACTCACATTTTCAACACAGTAACACACAGTCAGTTATCATCGTCACCAACCCACAAATTCCCCAGACGACCTCGGAGCAGGTCAAGTGACGAAACAGCATTGGCGCCACCAATCACAGATGTTGCAGGAGGAAACAGCCAACAGCCACATACACCAGTCACACAGATTCTCTGACCACTCGCCACTCAATGGGGGAGGGACGATGTGGGTATGGGGGGGAAGCGGGGGGCAGGCAAAGAGACATTCCTCAACATCACTCTCTCCACAACACTGCGCCCACTCCTCTGATCATGTAGGGCTTTAAACACATTAAAAAGGAACAGCAGGGTTATGAAAATAGCGTGGCTCATGTAGCTAGGAGTCCAAGAACTCCACGTAGTTTGCAGGAATAAGGCCGACTTTCCCATCAATCTCCCCTTCTAGCCAGCCAGGCTCTTGCGACTGCCGCACTGAAATCATAAGCACAAAGATGTGAAAAACTCTTGGTCACCGAGTCATTATAACACGTCATGCAGTTAAGGTCAGCTGAAAAAGGTGGACTCTACTTGCACTGGTCAAATTTTACAACTCTTATTTAACATATGAATGTGCATACACACACACACACACACACACACACACGCACACACACACACACACACACACACACACACAGCAGAATAAAAGGGGAAAAAAGACAACAGAAAAAAAAAAAAAACAGAAAAAAAGAAAAAGTTAATGGAAAGAAAAGAACAGAAAAGAATCAATCAGTAATTTTGGATAAAAACATCATACGCCCATGCCCATTCTCCCCTTCAATAAAATTCTTTCCTGCTGCAAAAAAACCCTCCCTCCTCTCAACACACTCTCTCTGAGGTCAGCTCACGATTCCCTTCAGCCTTTTCTGTTGTAGAACCTCAAACATAAACTTACCATTGACGATCTTCTGGTTGGCTTCAAACGATAATTCAGTCTTGTGGCCCGCCCTACACGCATATTTCGTGACGACAGTCCTGAAAGCAACAAGTCATACCCTTGAGCTTGTCATCATCAAGCCTGTCGTGTGACATTAGACTACAACAAAGAGCACAACAATGACATGTGAAGTATGTATGAAAGTTTAAAAGCAAGTGTACTATGAAAAGTAGTTTGATGATATACTTACCTGTCGAAACAAATGCCTTATCCTCACTTGACATGGAACTTTGCTATATTATTAGAATCCCCCTCCCCAAAAAACATGAACAATTGGGAGAGTAGGGAGCTAACTTTCCATAAATCCCTAGAGCTAACTTCGCCTTAATCTCTAGATAGGCCAGCAAGAGTGATTACCCTTAGCGAGTTCACAACATTTCGCCATAAGACAGCTCAGTTTTCACACCTTTTCCTGTCTATGCGGACAGGTGGGTGGGCGTTCATGTGTTTGGACAGGTATGGGGAGTTTGTGTTATACTCCCTGTTTGGCTAGTATACTTACCATGTCAGACCATAGCATTCAACGGCAGTTAGCCAGCTCTGTCAGGCCGAATTTTTTCCGTGGCCAATGCAGTCATAAGACAGTCACGTGATGTCACCCCACTTCCGGCCCCGGAAGAAGCCAGTGTCAACTTCCTATAAGTCATTCAGCGAGGCCTGGTGTATGGTGACCCCGAGAACCTTGGCGCCAGAGGGGAAGGTAGGGAGGGAATTAGAGTCTGACATGGTAAGTATACTAGCCAAACAGGGAGTATAACACAAACTCCCCATTTTGGCGTCATATACTTTACCATGTCAGACCATAGCAGAATTTAAAGGAATCGGAGGAGGGCGAGCGCCCTAGTGGTTCTTGGGGTTGACCGATATGGCTGCATTGGCCGCCACAAAGGAAATCCCCTTAGACCCATCAGCTCTGGTCATGCGGATATCCCTCAGGTAAAAATTAATGAAGGGATTTTCCGAACGCCAGTAGGCTGCCTCCAGCAGGTGGCGCACGGGGACAGAGTACTGGAACGCTGTGGAAGTGGCCAGTGCTCTGACCTCGTGGGCCCTGGGTGATAGGACAGGGAGATCCTTGTACGCCTGAGCGTAGGTAGATCTCACCGTCTTGGAGAGCCACCTGGAGATAGTTCCCGCCGAGATATCTCTAGTATTGTTGGGGTTGAGGGAGATAAGGAGTCGTCTCTGGGAGGAGCGCCTGGGGCGTGTGCGTTCCCAGTAGTACCTGAGACACCTGGAGGGGCAAAGGTCCATGTCTCCATCTTTTTCTCCCTTTCCCAAGATGTCAGAACTCCGGAAGGAACTTGAGAGAGACTGAGCCGTCCCTGTGGAAGGCGATATCTGTGGGGTCACCGCTGAGGGCGTGAATCTCACTTCGTCTTCTGGCCGAGGCCAGGGCGAGGAGAAAGGTGGTCTTAAAGGAGAGGAGGTCAAAAGGAATAGAAGCAATGGGTTCAAAAGGGGTTTTTCTGAGGGCATCGAGGACCGTAAAAAGGTCCCAGAGGGGAATGCGCCTAGGGGACTGAGCTTCCCGTAGAGCAACTCCTCTAGACACCTCTCTGAGGAGAAAGTCATTGTAAAAAGAAGGGCCCCCCAGTTGACGAATGGTAGTGCAGATAGCTGATCTGTAGCCCCGAATGGAGCCAGCCGACAGCTTAAGGGAAGAGGATAGGTGGGAGAGGAAATTTCCTATTTGGATGTTGGAGGGGCAGTAATGGGGAACAGAGTTATCTGAGCACCAGGTTATCCATCTCTCCCAACGGTAGTTGTAGAGGGATTCGGTGCTGGCTCTGCGAGATGCCGAGGCGAAGTCCCGTAATCCCTGAGAGGCCCCTGCCCCGGCTAGTGTGTCTAGGACGGACTGGGGTCTCTCCGAGTGGGGGGTAGATGCAGATGTTCGCAGTTGGGCTGGCATAGAAGCCACGCGTGTAGGCGAAGCATCTTGGGATTGGAGTGAGGAAGACCTGACCGGGGTTGTCTCAGCATGTCCCAGCGAGGGCTGAGCCGGAGGGGGGGAACGTGGGTGAGGGACTTGGGGTCCGGGAACCAAGACTGGGTCGGCCACCATGGCGTTACGAGGATCAGCCTGGGTCTTTCCAGCCTTGCCTTCCTGATCACCTTGTGTAGGATGGGGAAGGGGGGAAAGGCATACGCCAGTAGGCCCGTCCCGGGGAGGGATAGTGCGTCGACTGCATCCGCCTGGGGATCTGGAACGGGAGAGACGTACAGGGGCAGGTGATGGTTGAAGCTGGTGGCAAACAGGTCGATCATGGGCACAAACCAATGGTTGCGCGACACCAGCGAAGGAGGGCCTCTGTTCTGAGGGAGAGGCCTATGGAGCGGGCCTCTCCCCCTTTGTTGACATAGCAAGCTACCGACGTATTGTCCGTGAGGAGGAGAACAAGTCGGTGCGCGACCTTGTGCTGGAGTTGGAGAAGGGCTAGCCTGACCGCTTCCAGCTCCCACTCCCCGAGGCGTGACTGTCCTCCACGTGGGCCCCCCAGCCCAAGTTGGAGGCGTCTGTATAAAGTTCCAGTGGTTGGGTTGGGTTGGGAGGGAGATGGGGACCCCGGTGGAGAGAGTGGCTGGAGTGAGCCGCTCCTCCGTCGCCGAAATGAACCAGTGTCCGAGGGGAATGACCTGGTCCCAGCGGTCGGAGGTCTGTGACAAACGTCGGCGGAACTCCCTCTGAAGTTGGCGTTTGGGGACCCGCCGCAGGGGAATGAGGGGAGACAGGGACTCCATCATTCCTAGGAGGGAGGACAGGGTTCTGGCCGAGGTGTGGGGTGCCTGTGACAGGCAGGAGATGAGGTCCACTATGCGTGCAGGCCTCTCCGGGGTCTGCCAGACGAACCGTAGGAATCGTCTGTGGGCCGGGTGAATCAGGATCTGAAAAATAGGCGTCCTTCAGGTCTACGGATGTGGCCCAGTCGCGATGATGGATGGAGTCTCGGATCTGGGTGGGGGTCTCCATCTTGAACTTGGTGGGCCTGAGGAACTTGTTGAGGGGCGAAAGATCTAGAATGGGCCTCCATCCTCCCGAGGCTTTTGGGATCACAAAGAGTAGAAGCCGGGGTTTGGGTGGGAAATCTCCGAGATGGCCCCTCTTTTGAGGAGGTCTTGGACTTCCGTGCGAAGAGCTTCTGCTTTGGCGGGGGAGGGTTCGTTGGGGGAGGGAGGGGGAGATAGCATGAGGGGGGGGACGCTCGTGGGCCCAAGGAAGGCGAAACCCTTCCTGTAGCACCGCCACTATCCAGGGGTGAGGCGTATGCGTCTCCACTGGTGGGCATGCCGGGAGAGGCTGCCCGCCAGGGGGGGCGAGGGTCTGGGCTGGTGGGTGGGGGATAGGGCGAGGGGGGGTGCTACCTGATCTAAGTCCCCCTCGGGCTGTCTCCCTAGTCAGCTCCGGGAGCGTGACTGTTGGCCTAACCGAAAATTTTGCTGATGGGGTTTTGGCTTAGGCCTTGGGAGAAGATTAGGTCGCTTGGCGGGCCGTGCGGTGCGGGAAGGCGATTGTCTGGGATAGGGTCTGTGCCTGGGGAAGGAACGAAGTGGGGGTCTAGCAGGGCGTGGCGGTGGCCTGGGCGCAAAGGACACAGCCTGCTTGCGTTCCTCAACTGCTTGTGCTATGACGTCAGCCGAGTAGTCGCCAAAGAGCGACTGGACCTGGCCCGGGATGCATCGCAGGGCTGCCTTAAGCGTCGGGGAGAGAGAGGTCCGCGCCAGCACGGCCTCTCTCGCGACCAACAAGCAGTTGAAGTGGCTTCTGGCTGCGCTGTCCGCCGCAGCCGAAAGGTGATGCGAAATCCTGTTAACTAGGTGTCGCATGAAAGGATCGCTGAACAAGCGAGGGTCAGGCTCTTGGTGCGCCTCAGAGCCCGGGTCCCCCGGTACTGGGATGGCACCATCGTCCTCCGGCCATAGAGCCTCCGCTCGCTGAAGGGGCATGTCCAAGTAGGTGTGTCCCGCCGTGGTGTGGAGGATGCCCATCCTGGCTACTCGGACCCATTCCTTTAGGTTCTTAAAGGAGATGGCGCCGGAAGTAGGGGGGGGCAGGTGGGGGATCAACCGACGGTCCGACTGGGAAATGCCCATCTCCCTGGTCACGGGATTGTCCGTAAACAAGGAGGCGACTGAGGGGTTCTTGGGTAGATTGGTCTAGATCTCTGGGCCGGGGGAGAGGGAGAGAAATTCGTCAGCGGGTGCGGCCTCCCTCCTAACGAGGTCTGGTCGCCACCGTTCTATCGTGCGGACATCGTACAATGAGGTGGGGGCTAGCTCCTCGTCATCGTCCGCCTCAGGGAGGTACTGGTCCTGAGAGGGTTCATAGCACCCGTCTTCAGGAGGTAAGTCGAGGGGTGCCTGTAGTGTGTCCCCGGTGGCCCTATAATCGGCGGCCGGGACATCGTCCTGCCGATAGGACAGCGCCCGAGGAGGGAGACCAAGGTCGACCCAGGTAAGTGAGGCCGGGTGCCACATTCGACCATGTAGCTGGTCGTGCTGGGTGTTGGCGTTAAGCCACTGGTCTCTCTCGGGGGCATAGAGCCACCGGTCCCCGGGGAGGTAAACGGGCTGTGGCGGCCCTGGGGAAAAACCATGGTAGGTAGGCCGCACTCAAGGTCTGACCAGCGCGTTGGGCGAATGCGTAGGTCAGACGTCCGCCGAGTCGTAGCCACGAGACCCTCTTCTTCTTGTAGGCAGAAAGTCCCCGGGGACCCGGGTAACCTGAATCACTGTTGGGGGGGGGCTTGAGAGGCCGTGGCCTGTCGTCCCCGTCCAGGTCCGTGCACTGCACCATACACGTCCTTGGAATGGGCCTGGGAGGGCCATAATGGTATGGAGGAGGATGCGGAAGTCGAGCCCCCAACCCGCGAAAGTGCGGATTGGTCAGGATGCGGTCCCGTGTTCCTCCCCCTGGAGGAATATGTCAGGTTACCCTTGGTCCCGCTGGTAGATCCTCCCCCGGAGGAGCGGGACCGCGGACGTTGCCCAAATGGGGATCCGAAAGGTCGGTTCCCCAACGTCCAATACCCCTAGGGAAGAAGGTGACGTTCGATCGGGGTAGGTCGACCGTCCTTGTGCATGGGCACGGCCGGGCCCATGGCGCGGCGTGCCCGCACGCCCAGGATTATGGACACCACCGAGGTCGTGCGTCGGGGTGACCATAAGGCTGCTTCCGGAGTCGAAGCGCTCCTCGAGCTCAGGTGTTGGCTGCACCTGTGCCCGGTGGGGCCGAGCGCTATGAGTGCACGTATCAATTTGGGGGGAAAAAGAGATACGTGACTCATCAAGGCGAGTGACGGATGGTGATTCCATCCCAAATCCGTCACCCGTGCTGGTCCGCGGCTCGGCAAGGTGCCCCGGGGGCCGAGATTCGCGTGACTCAGCATGATAGTTAGAAGTCTCTGAGCGAGTCCGTAGGCTAGAGGGCAAGCTGGCCGATGGAGAAGGGGTGGGGGAGGGCGAATTCCGTTGGCTAGTCTTTGCTCGGCCGGGCCCCTTGAGGGGAGCCTTGCCATTAGACTTTCTGGGCAGCACCTTGAGGGGAGCTTTGCCCTTAGACTAGCAGGCAGATCAAATGAAAGGCATTTTGAAATGGTGGCCGCTTGCCTATCAGCCTTGGGACGCCGCGGTCGTGCGTCCGTCGGTTTGGTAGACGAGGAAGATCACGCGTCCCTTCCGCGGAGAAGTCGTCTCTGTCTACCCGAACCGTACGTTCATCAGTGCGAACGGATTGCTCCGAGATGGAATCGACCCGCGGGTTCTCCGGGAAATTGAGCGAACTCCGAGCAGTGGAGTGGCTCGACCCGGCGGTGTCCTTCACCATGTTGGGCACAGGTGGATAGAGCAAACCCGGAACACACGACCGCAAAGAGGAGACAAGGTGGCCGATCGAGAAAATCAATTAATCTCGATCGTCCGTGTGGTGTCGTGCAAAGTGCTCGAGAGATCGACTGAAAACTCGAACTACCCGTACACGCCACCGGTCGTGTGACTGGTATGGCTATTAATAGCAATCTCTACACGTGGAGTATCACTGTGTATAGGTGTGATAGTTCTTGGGCACTAAATCTTAATAAGCAGATCAGTGTCACACACCCTTACTCGAACACGTTCTACCTGTGAAGGGTAAAGAGTACAGGTGTGATAGTTATTGAGCCCTAAACCTTAATAAGCGGAACCAGCACAAAATGCGTGCTGAACCCGAGGCTCGGCAATATGGTGGGGGAACACGACCGGCGAGCGGTGCCGACGATCGCGAGTAACAAAGTCGCGAGAGTGCCGGTAAAAGAGACAAATCTTTAATAAATACGCTCCCGAGAGTGCCGGTAAAAGAGACAAATCTTTTAATAAATACGCTCCCACCAAGAGCCTCACACGGCAAAAATACTCAGGGTCTAGTGCAAGCCGGAACCAGCACAAAATGCGTGCTGAACCCGAGGCTCGGCAATATGGTGGGGGAACACGACCGGCGAGCGGTGCCGACGATCGCGAGTAACAAAGTCGCGGGAGTGCCGGTAAAAGAGACAAATCTTTTAATAAATACGCTCCCGAGAGTGCCGGTAAAAGAGACAAATCTTTTGATAAATACGCTCCCACCAAGAGCCTCACATTTGCAAGCCACAACTGAATCAAGTATAGAACAAAACACAGCAAAGTTAACACAAAGGCAAGTATAGGCGAGACAGAGCACAAGACTTATCTTGCTTTGACGGCAGGCCGAAGATGAATGACTTATAGGAAGTTGACACTGGCTTCTTCCGGGGCCGGAAGTGGGGTGACATCACGTGACTGTCTTATGACTGCATTGGCCACGGAAAAAATTCGGCCTGACAGAGCTGGCTAACTGCCGTTGAATGCTATGGTCTGACATGGTAAAGTATATGACGCCAAAAAGTTTATCGTAAAACTACTGTTTGCAGTAAAATTCCTTTTTCTCAAACTTGCCTAAACAAATGCCTGGAGGCATCCATTGTGACAAGAAGAACAAACATGAGAGGCTGACAAAGCAGGTTTTGGAGATGACTTACCAGAAGCTACGGCAAATGATGAAGAAAATGATTGTTGTAACAAAGCAGCAGTGGACTGTAATTTTCGGGAATTATTGGCTGAAAGTCCTGCTTGAAAAGCCAAAGATAAAGACACTTCACCCTCTGAGGGGAAAAGCAAGCTTGGACAGGTGTTTATGGGAATCCATAACCACCAGAATTGACGTTCGAAAAAACAGAGAGCTCTAAGGGCCTCCACCAAGGAAAGGAGAAACTGAGCTAGTTCTATGTAGGGAACTCAGTGACCGCAATTACTCTTGCTGGTCTACCCAGGCATTGAACTGAAGTTAGCTCCCTACTCTCCCAATTTTGTTTTTCTGGGGATCCTGTTAACATGGCCAGGTTCCATATCAAGTGTGAATAAGGTATTTGTTTAAACAGTTAAGTGTGAAAAAAACAAGTTTACAGGCAATGACAGTGCATGGCTAGCAATTTTTTGACATGATACCTGGGAATAATTCATGAAATCACACAAACCTGTCTTCGGACCAGCAACACTAAGAGTCCAGTTTCTGCACTGCTTTTAGTTCTGAAATTCCCCAAATCTTTGTCACCTCTTTCATGGAGGTTATGTTTTGAACTGTCTGTCTGTTGGTTCATCTATCAATCAACACGATTACACAAAAATCACTTAACTGGTTGTTAATGAAACTTCACGGAACAATGGAATGAGGCCCAAAGACAAACCCGTTCATTTCTGGCGCTGGTCTGTGGAGTGGATCTAGATGAAAGATGAGACACAGGATCTGTGCAGCAAAATTATGCAAAAACTGTTATGATTTTATCGACACTGGAAAGAAAAACGGCATGCGCCCCTGGACTAGTCCACTAAATGACAGTGCAGATCCAAATCAAAGCGATTATCCAGGATCGGCCCAATGTCTACAAGATCACCCCAAACCTACAGAACCGATCCTAACAGAACATGGTGGGGAGACGTATTGTGGCCCATGAACAAACCTGTCAAATGTTGGTGTGAATCACGATCGAACGGCTGATCCTATCAACAAGATGACCCATAATGGAACATGGTGGAAAGTGGTGATGTGAGTCAAAGACAGCCCGTTTAATTCTGGTGCAGATCCCAGTCAAAAAGCACACCCAGAATCCATCTGACCTGCACTCCGTTCAGTGCCCTTCCACTGGACTTGCCTTCATCAGTTTGGCACTCTGGTCTATACCGTCGACGGATTAAAATGTAGGGGAACTGGGATATGAGTAACAGTCGAAATATTTCAATATTTCTGCTGGACAGTCATTCAAATTGCTTCCTTTGCAAACTATTCTAACTGCTTTTTGTGCAAACTCAGTCAACAACCTCCCCCCCTCCCAACCCATCACATTTAAATGTACCACAATATATTTGTAATTACTAATGACCACTGTCACTTCTTACACTAACTGCTAGCCCAGAATCCCTGAAAAGGAGCAAGGAGGCAGCATTAAGAAAAGCACCTTCCAGCCTTGAAAAAAAAAAAAAAAAAAAGGAACTAGGGACAGCACTTAGACATGAAAGGCAGTCCAAAACTACACAACCACACACACACACAAGGTGAAGAAGCATGGATTACTTGCGAAGCGGTTTAGAACCCACGCTGGACAGACTGGCATGGCTGCCAGACAGAGTGCTGGAGTTGGGGACAGACGAGTTCCTGCAGCACAAAAGGCACCTCGGTTTCAAACAAGCACCTGTCCTCACCTGTCACTGAGCATCCGTTTAGCTGTTACACACTCACTGTGCAGCCACTATCTCGGGTCCCTTGATTGTTCCATGTACACCAGAAACCAGAAATAAATCATTGTTGAATATTTCACATTATGTGCTTGCTAAAGATAGTAAATCTTATAACTGAAATGCCTGCTCGCAAACTTACAAAACTTCAAAATTCTTCTTTTTTTTTTTTTAAAGTTGATAGGGTAGAGCAGGCGACATTTATGTATCAAGTGAAGTTTTTGGAATAACAAACTGGACTAAGTCGCTTCTTTGGAAAAAAAAAAAAGCACAGCATACATTCCTTGATTTTTTTTGTTTTTGTTTTTAAAAGAGTTTAGACCTTTAACAGTTACTAAAGAGCATATCAATTCAACATGTCTTGATTTGATTGGATTGGGTGTCTGATAACACTGGGTGTCTGATAACACTGACACTACAGTGTGTTTTGGATGCACTGGTTATCTGTGAACTATTTTAACAAATATGTATATAATACCTGTTATTAGAAATCACAGAGAACACACTCTGACATTTTTCTGCTCCCTAGAATACATCTGCAGTTTTCAGGGTTTTCAACAAACAGTCAAGAATTAATGACTTGATGACTAACCGGGGTCAGCATGTAAAACCTGTCATTCTCTGAACCTCATGACAAACAAGACAAGCACAAAAAAAAAATGAAAAAGGTTACAGTTGCATTTTCAAGGTTCTTATATTATTTCTGGACAAACAATACAGGAAATGTCCCCAATGATTTATATCGAAGATTGTCAACTTTAGAATGGGTGTATGATTAATGTACCCAAGATTGTGGCTGAGCATATTAGTATTGTAACCATTTGGCTGGCACACCAGGCATAACGGAGTTTAAAGTAATAAAAGAAAATTTCATTTAAGGAAGGTTCTTTCCTGACTAGGATATGGCGGTGGCAGTTAGAGGTGGAAATGATGAAAGACAAAAGGGAAGGGAGGATGGAAAGTGAGGGGAAAGGAGGCAGGAAGGTGGGTGAACAGAGGGGCTGAAAAGGGGGCGTACTACAGCCTGTTAAAGAAGGCTGAAGAAGTGAGAGGGGACAGAAGAGGCAAGTCAGGGTAAGGTAGGTGTGTGCATGTTGTGTATGTGCACACACACATGAACATATATATATATATATATATATATATATATATATATATATATATATATATATAATGCAAGTGTCTGAGCACATACTATTTGAAGCATTTCTAATGGAAAAAAAAAAAGCAGCTCACGAAAAAATTTCTAAAATTTGGATAAAAACACACCACTTTCCATCCATCTATCTAATCAAACCAAATGTGAGACATATTCCCATAAAACCAACAAAAGCACACCAAGAAAATGAAAATACCGAACAGAATTATGTAATATTTCAAACCACCTGAGAGCTCCGTCTCAAAGTCTGTTGACATCGCTCTCACCAGCAGTCAGCTCTCTGAGTCTATTGTGATTAATTATTATCACCATCTGTCTACATTATCTCACAATCTGTTATCATTTTCACTTGTCGTCAACTCCATCTCATACCCTATTATCAAGAATGATAACAGGATATGAGATGGAGCTGACGACAAGTGAAAATCCATCTTACAGTCTGTTGTCACAATTCTCACCAGCAGTCAGCTCTTAGAGTCTATTGTGATTAATTATTATCACCATCTGTCTACATTATCTCACAATCTGTTATCATTTTCACTTGTCAACTCCATCTCATATCCTTTTATCAAGAATGATAATACGATACAAGATGGAGTTGACGACAAGTGAAAATCCATCTCACAGTCTGTTGCCACTATTTTCACAAGCTGTCAGCTCCATCTCACAGTCTGTTGTCATAATTCCCACAAGCTGTCAACTCCACCTCACAGTCTGTTGTCTGAATTCCCACCAACTGTAAACTGCTCCTCACACAGTCTAGTGTCATAATTCTCACCAGCTATTTCCCACAATCTCTTCTCATAATTCTTACCATCTGTCTGTATTTCTCACAGTCTGTTGTCATAATTCCCACCAGATATCTGTATTTCTCTGTCTGTTATCATAATTCTTACCATCTGTCTGTATTTCTCAGTCTGTTGTCATAATTCTCACCAAGTCTGTTGTCATAATTCTTACCATCTGTCTGTATTTCTCACAGTCTGTTGTCATAATTCTCACCAGCTGTCTGTATTTCTCACAGTCTGTTGTCATAACTCTCACCAGATGTCTGTATTTCTCACAGTCTGTTGTCATAATTCTCACCAGATGTCTGTATTTCTCACTCTGTTGTCATAATTCTCAACAGATGTTTGTATTTCTTACAGTCTGTTGTCATAAATCTCACCAGATGTCTGTACTTCTCACAGTCTGTTGTTATAATTCTCACCAGCTGTCTTGTATTTCTCACAGTCTGTTGTCATAATTCTCACCAGATGTCTGTATTTCTCAGTCTGTATTTATAATTCTCACCAGCTGTCTGTTGTATTTCTCACAGTCTGTTGTCATAATTCTCACCAGATGTCTGTATTTCTCACAGTCTGTTGTTACAATTCCCACCAGCTGTCTGTTGTATTTCTCACAGTCTGTTGTCATAATTCTCACTAACCATCCAGCCCATCTCAGAATCCTCACAGCCAAATCAAGCCAAACAAAACAGTAATCTGATTTGCATTTTGTTTTTTAACCACAGGGGTTGTATTATAATAGAGAAGTTGTTTATTATCTTGTTTGCAGCACTGGGGTCAAGAACCATGCATAAGTTTGTCTCTCACTGTATGCTCAACAACAAACTGTGGGACGACTATACAGAGAAATGTTAATTTGAATGCAAAACAGACAAGACAGCATTCTGGTAATTCGTTAGTCTCGACTGACCATACTCCAAAGAGCTTGCAGGCAAAAGGAGGGGGCAGACAGGCAGGGAATGGGATGGAAAGGGTATATGAGGGTGGGGACAGGATGGAAGAAGGATGGGGAAGGAGCACCAAAAAAAAAAAAAAATCACAAATAATGTTGGATAAACAGCCAAATGAAAAGCTCATGTTTTAATCATCTTTATAGCTACCAACAATGAACACCTTCAGGCACACAAGCTCACACAGAAAATGCACACTTCTGTATATGCCATGTTTGATCCACTACCCAAACACCAGCACGATCCCAAAGCCAAGTGTCACTGACCTTGAGAAGCAAATTTCTCGGTCCCTGTTCACCAAGCTTTGCCGGACAAGGTCCATTCTTTCCCATCTATACACTTACCAACCTTGGCCAACGTCAGCCAAAGTCAATTTTCACCAATCTATAGACTTACCAAGCTTTGCCAGAAAAGGTACATTCTCATCCATCTATGGACTTACATGCCTGATCCAGTGTAGTCACTGGACGCTCTCTTCTTCACGCTCCCACTACAAGCACAGAGAAAGAGAAAAAAATAATAATAAAAGAGAAAGAGAGATGAAAAAAAAAAAGAAGAGAGTGAAAGGGGGAAAAAACCGTAAGCAAAGCACTAAAGTTCTGTAAGAAACAACAAACTGTGCAACACATGCTCTTCTATGCTAAAATCTGAACTGAACACAATTAATTTCTTTTGTTCCATGAAATGTGACATAGTAAGAAAATAGCAAGCACAAGCACACCATCTCCATCACTCACTCATCCCTACCCCTTCACATGAACACATATCTCATACATTACTGTACAAATTCACACTACACCTGTACTAATGAAAAAAAAAAATCAAAGAATTATCTCTATTCAGTGATATCTTTAAATTTTTTGTCTTATTATTTTCTTTTTCCTATACATGATTGTACAAACTCACACTACTATGAAAAAAAACCCCAACAATTCTCTCTATTCAGTGATATCTTTATAATTTGTTTTTCTTATAATATTTCCATCCTTTTTTTGATTTTTTTTTTTTTATACACATTCTTTCTTTATATTTTAGATTCCTATGTGCAAACATTTTTGCTTAATATTGCAAAAAGTTATCTACTTTCACGTACAATGTTCACAATGTTTAAACAACGCTGTTCACTCATCTGACCTGATTTACATCTGGATGCATGTCTACAAACATTTACCAGGGATAGCTTGTGCACAAACTACACTGGCCTTTGGACTAGTCCACTAAACGACAGTGCAGTTTCAAATCCCCCACCCCACCCCCCTCCTTCTCCAAAAGGTGTGTTAACATTAACCAGTGATGGCGCTGATGATTCATGAAACTGGTAAGGTGAACTAATTAAAAGCAAATGAGGCAAACACTACTGGTAGCCTGGTCATTGATACAAATAGTCTTAAGATCTACAAATTACACTTTGGCACTGCCAACATCCAGTCAAACAAAAGATCTGAACAAATTACACTTTGGCACTGCCAACTTCCAGTCAAACAAAAATGAAATCAGTTCACAGTACTGATGATTGATGGTTTTGTCTGCATTTCTACATCTGAACTTGTGAAATACTGACAATTACCAGTAAATGCAAATTACATGATATATGGCAGGACCAAAAAATGGGGTCAATATGTACAGTTTAAAAAAAAAAAACGAAGTTTTTTTTAACTTAATTTCAGTGAGAAAGTCAGTTCACCAGTATTAAAGAATCTTTTTTTTTCTTTTTGCTGCAAGGGGTTGTAATACCAAGTATAAACTAAGAGTCACCTCCCATGTCTGGTGATTTGTTTCTTCTTTTTTCTTTTCCCCAAAAATATGGAAAATATGAAGTGTGAATGTCGATTATCACCAGAATGTTTTAGCTGTTATCATTAAAGCATTTAACTGCATAGATACATGTCAATTCACAATAATTACTTCATAATGTTCACTTTCAGAGGAAAATTTGTATTTTCTTTCCACTCAAATAATGCTTGCGTGCAATTATTCTGAGACACACGGAGCTTTTAGAACTAGCTGCAGTAGTTTGAGGACAGGGCAAAAATTTAGAGTCAGCTTGACCAACAATGTCAACTGAGTTACAGTAAACAAACAACTTAACAAGAAGGGGAGGGGACTATTGTATTGTGTTTTCTTCATTTTCCATCTGAAATCAGTAAAGTATCAAACTTCAAATTGATGAAAAAGAAATCTAAGATGACTGTGTGGAGTCTTCTTTGCTGACAAATGTTGGAACGCATAGTTACTACTTTTAAAGCATCTCTCGCTCTCGCTCTCTCTCTCTCACTGAAAGCCGAACACACACGCACATACATACTCCCACGCACAGACATGCATGCATGCAGGCAGGCACACAGGCACAGCAACTAGAATCACACACAGACACACACACACCCGCAATTTCTAAGCTTAAGCTGAGATTAGAGACCAGTCGGCAAACATGAAACTGACTGAAAAATCTATCTTATGACAGAGATTGAAAAGAGATAGACTTACAAAGCCGGAGAATCCAGACTGCCAAAGTTGGCATTGCAACGGCTCACTGCAATGGAAAAAAGAACAAACAAACTGAATGTATGTTTTTACTGTGCCCTGTATTAGGCACTTTAGAAAAATGGAAATCTCACTATGTCACTGTATCACAACATTTAACTCACAGCAAAACATCCAAAAACATCTGTCACAGGCACAGAGCGTTTAGATTTGGTAGCATTTTCATATCAACACTGGAATAAAAAAAGAGCAAGAGATGAATACCACTGCAGACTTAATGCACCCAAAATTTGTGGTTGGGGGTACTTGCATCAGAGTATTTTCCTTCATATGGAGTATTTTGGAAAGGTCACTGCGGTAGGCATTTTCTTCACAGACAACTGAAGGTTTTCCATCAGAACCAAACTTGTGCTATGGCATAATTAAGACTCCAAAGCTAGCACTATACAATTTTGAAACTACTGCACATTAAATTTCTGTTGATCTGTTCTTGTAATGCTTAACTGAGGACAGTTTCTTGTACTTAAATTAAACTGGATACAATATATTTCATCATGGATATATTCTGAATAGCTGCCAATTATAACAAACATTCGGTAATTTTCACTCAATTCAAACCTCTGTGGACTTACAATTCTCATCAAAATTTGACTAACTTTGGAAAAAACAAAAAACAGAAAAACAAAATGAGACAGAAACAAAAGAAAGAAACACGACAGAGAAAGAATGGCTTTGGTTTACTGCAGATCAAATGTCCTAATCTGAATATAGTATTATCTCTGTGTGTGTCCCACTAGGCTATTTCCATCTGAAGCACTGTGTCAACCAAAAACCATGGCATCTGGAAAAAGTCACACCTTTGATTTTGTGTCCCTAAGGATGATAGCAACAACTCATGGTCTTTTATCTCTGCAGGAATGCAGTTACTAAAGTCCTTTGCTACTGGACACATACCTCTGCTTTGGATCAGTGTCACACCTGTGTAATTTGGATCAATGTGAGACCTACACATCTATATTTCTAGTATTTTGGGGGAGGGGTGGGCAGGGACAGGTGCTCATACGTTTTCCTGAAGCACAAGTTCCTGACCAATCTGCCACAAGAAAATGGCACCAAAATCAAAACAATGCATCGGTGCATGTACAAAATGGACAGGCAGTAATGCCAGCAGGATGCAGTTCGCATTTGGTCAGACAGCATTACACATTATCTGAAGAATTATTTGATCTACATTCAAAAAACATGTCATCAATGAATCAAACATATCAAAATGAATTTTTAAAAAGGGCCTTCTCTAATTTTCTTAAGAATCCAAAACTTAAAGGAAAACAGAAATATGACAACCACATAAAAATCCACACACACACACACACACACACACACACACACACACACACATGTGCATCATACATGCATGATCACAAACACAAAACACACAATACTTAATACTATCAAGCATGCTGAACAACATTTACAATGCTTAACACACTGGCATCATACTCATTCTCCAGACCAGCATAAATGAATTTGAGATCACAACGCATTGAATCCAAAACGAAAGCGAACAACAGAAAATATGTATGCTTTGTGGTAAACTGATAATATTGCTCTTTTTCGTAATATTATGTGCACTGTGTGTGTGTGTGTGTGTGTGTGTGTGTGTGTGTGTGTGTGTTTCTGTGTGTGTGTGTGTGAATGTGAGTGAGTGAGTGTGTGTGTGTGTGTGTGTGTGTGTGTGTGTGTGTGTGTGTGTGTGTGTGTGTGTGTGTGCATGCTTTCAAGCATGCATATGTGAACGCATAAATATGCATGTATCTTAGTGTGTGTGTGTGTGTGTGTGTGTGTGTGTGAGTGTGAGGTGTGTGTGTGTGTGTGTGTGTGTGTGTGTGTGTGTGTGTGTGTGTGTGTGTGTGTGTACAAGATAACTAATTCATGAGACCTTGGGAGAATAGACATCCATGCAATTACATGTTATCTTACACTGAACACAAACCACAATAAGGTCGCTGAAAAAAAGCCCTGTATACTGCTATTCTGTTGTTTTACACTTAGACATGGTGCTTTCAACCCTGCACAGGTCTGTGTCACAAAAACACACACACTCAAGAAATGTGCAATGCAATTCAAATATCCCTTCAAAGTCACTGATAACCCCCACCCTTCCTTCTTCTATACCCTTCCCCTAAAATTCTTCCCAACATACTGTTCACTTTTCTTTTGTTTTTCAACAAAGTGCTACTTACCATTTAACAAGACAAAATATGTATAAATATGAGTGAAAATGAAAGAAAACATTTCGCAATTTCAAGATTCACTGTGGGAACCAGAAGCTGAAAAACCTCTTTGAAACCATAACCAGGAAAACTATAAAAAAAAAAAAAAAATTTTTTTTAAGCGAAAAAAAAAAAAAGACCCATATCTATTAAAGCAAAAAATGACCACAAATCATGATAAAAATGTGTGAAAATGGCCACCTTGCCAAGCGGATGGAGTCCCTTGCTATCAGCCCACATACCAGAGTAGAGAACACCTTTACTTGATCATAACGCCGTCCAATTCAAGCAAGCGATTCAGGAAGCAGCTGTGTGTATAGCTATTTTTCACTGGTTACCCTTCTTTGTCATCATTGCTGGTTTCTTCTCATCTCAGATTTTTGACAAGTCTTTTACTGTTCTGTGCTTACAGCCTTCTAATTATTAAGGAAAAATGTGATATACATATAAATCAATTATTACCAATTGCACAAATAATAGGTTTACATACTGAGAATAATCACATCATGTTAGGTACATACATCAAAATGCCTCACTGAAATTTTTTTTTACATTATATCTTCTCTGATGTCTGTGCATGTGTAATCAAGAAATATGGTGATGTATGTAAATTTATTTCTCTAGGAGAAAATCTTACAATAGGCTGGGAACAGTAAACAGTAAATAATGAACAAGAAGAGTAACTCTTGCACCCATGATGAAATAAATGTCTCCTTGTTTGTTCTGTGCAGTCTGTGTTGTCATTTCTGCTTGGTGATTCAGTGTCATAAGCAGTTTTTGTTTGGAGTCATAAGCGTGTATCTATTTCATCAAGGGAGCAAGAGTTACACTACTTGTTCGTTAATTTCTGGAAGTTAAAATACACAGTTTCTCCATCTCTCTCAGTCACAGACATAGATGCAGACACAGACATACATGCTAAACATGTAAAATTATCAACCACATTCCATGAAAATCACCTTGACAAACACTAAAAAACGCTGTATACTTTTTAAACTAATGATCATACTAAAATAGCAAATTTGTACATGGCAGGGAATACATCTGAGAATTATGTTCTTGCAGCTTTATTAGCAAACACATTTTAGTCAGGAAAAGTGCTGAGTCAGAGTGTGCCTGTGCTGGCGACACAAATAAGTTGATCATTGACCCATCTGTTAATGGAGACCAATACTCTAGGATTTGAACTTGTCATAAGCTGCTTTTTAACCCGATTTTGCGTCACTGAAAAATGGGTGAAATCAGTGCATACTGGCTTTGTCTTGCATTAATCAGCATTCTTGCATCCACAAATCCTTTGTTCCAACTCTCATACACTTCTACTAGTTCTGGAAGCATTTGTTTAGCATTAACATTGGTAAATGCAACCAAAATTCTCTTGTCCCCTGAAAGTTGTTTTAAGGATAATCCACTGCATTGTTTTTTCTTCAATAATATAAAACAATAATTGAAAAAAAAAACCAACTGAAAAGGTAATAAAAAAAACAGCATGCAACAGGAAGAATGGAAAAAAAAAAACCCACAAAACATGAAACTTCAAAAACAAATGCCCAAATGACATGTCATACACACACACACACACACACACACAACCACTTCAGTGCACAAGCAATACAACACCACCTTCTCCTCCCAAACCCAAACGTACAAAGAGGTGCCGAGGAATCCAACAGTAACCAGGCGGGTAAACCTTAAAAGAAAACACATCAAACCAACTGAAAGGAGTGCATGGTGCGCACAAAAACGGACTCTCCTCTATCGTACACCGAAGTTACAAATCATCTGGATCTACGTACACCATCTTCAACAAACTTCTGTACAATATTCCCTGATCCCATCCTCCACCTTCATGAATTAGAGAAAATCCACACAATTTGCATCAGCTCTCTGGCACCTCCACCTGGCCATGTCACACAGATTACAGTCTGTTACCTGTGGGCAAAGTGTCCAAATCAATCACCTCAGGGCTAGCTAGTGTCGCTGTGTACAACACAAATCACAATCGAAGGATGGGTAAAGACAGCGGCTTGTATACACAGATGCACTTACTGTTAAGAAGGTACACAGAGAAGACTTTCAGTCATACACACACACACACACACACACACACACACACACACACACACACACACACACAACAGCTTATATGCATTTGCAACAAAGCTCAAGTATTCTTCTGAACATTTGGTCAGATCTATGCAGGAGCTATGTACTTTTTTTTCATGTGATCACACGTATGTACAAAAATTTCTCTGAATTATTTTTTCTTTATTCTCAAAATAAAGTCTTATGGATTTCTTTTTTCAAACAGGGACCTCCCCCCTACAAATTGTACACACAACACATCCATCTCATATCTATTATCAGTGCAAAGATGCTGAAATCTTATTCCCATTATCTACCGTAACATATTTTCACTATCCAACAACACAAAACCAGGAAACAATGATCACAACCAATATCCATTAAATCACATGAAGCTGTGAAGTCAAACATAAAAAAATAAAAACCCGCAAAAACAAAAACAGAACAAATTGTACTAATCACACACACACACAGATACACAATTGCCAAGAATTCAAATGCGCTCAAAATCTTCCTGGGAAAACACACACACAAAAAAGGTTCTATGCAAGACAAACTTCAATAATCGGCACCCACTGCATGCACTGCCTGCCTATTCATGAAAGTGCTCAGTTTTCTTAGAGGAAATGGAAACATTTTCAGATGGTGATGCTTTATCAACAGTTTTCATTGAAATAATTACTGTAAAAGATATTTTAAGCACAATGACTCAAGAGTACATTTCTGATGCACAGTATGTACCGTAAAGTTCGGACTATAAGCCGCGACTTTTTCCCCAGCTTTAAACCCTGCGGCTTAAACAACGATGCGGCTTATTTGCGGATTTTTCCGATTTCAGAAGCATCACACCCTCGTCTATTCTTAGCTTCTCTGTAACTCACCATATCGTGTTTACTGTTCATGAATTTTTACGATGCTTTTAACTACGATTTTCTCTGTAATCGTGTAATGGAATCAGTAACCCGTTCAGAAATACAGGAATCGACATAAGTAAAGCCCATTACTGATATCTTTTTTCATCAGTTTGTCTTCTACAAAAATATACGATCGCTTCGAACGGCGCAATGTGTGGGCCGTTTCCGACCTGTTTGATCTTGACTAACACTAGCTGAATTACGAACAAAATAACTAAGCATTGGCACGGTATTAAGCGAAATAAAACAATCGAATCGTTTCATTAATGTTCTGGTTTGTTATTATATGCGTTATCTTACCAAGTGCGTCTTGCAATTCAAAAACGATTAGCGCATTCGACTCGGTCATTGTCAGACCTTGGCTTCGATCCACCATTGTTGAAATCGTGGACAGGGAGTGAAGGTTCGCATTTGGTACCTTCGCTTTGATTGGCTTTGATCGGGTAAGTGAGGAAGGAGAACAGTGTTTTACAATCCTGTCCAGCAGAACGGAGAAGAACAGGGCAAGACACAGTAGGGCTGGGCCGGGCCAAGCCCAGCTGAGCAGGATATAGCAGAGAACACAGTACAGTACAGTGGTATGGAAAGGAGTGGTACACAGTAGGACAGACTGGGATGGAAGGGTGAGAGAAGAGCAAGAGAACAAGATGGAATGGAGAGAAGAAGAACTGAATGGAGAAGAAAACAGTGGTGTCAAAAGGAAAAGAGTCCAACGAAGAACAGAGTACAGCAGAATAGCCTGAAGCGGAACAGGGTGGAGTGGAACTGAATGGGGTGGAGTGGAACCGAATGGGGCAGAGTGGAACCGAATGGGGCAGAGTGGAACCGAACGGGCTGGAGTGGAACCGAATGGGGTGGAGTGGGATAGAATGCAATAGTTCCAAGTTAAATGGGAGTGGAGCAGAAAATAGTGGTGTGAAGTCGAGTGCTGTGGATATAATGGAGTGAAGTAGAATGGTGTGGACAAAAAGAGTGGTGTGGAGTAGAATACAATGTTGTGGAGTAGAATACAGTGTTGTGGAGTAGAACAGAGCACGACAAATCAGACTGGTGAAGAGAAGAATGGAATGAAGCAGAACAGAGTGGACAAAACCAGTGATGAGGAGTACACTAGGGTGCAGTGAAGCAAAGCAGAATGAAATGAAGTGGAAACGAGAGGTGTGGAGTAAAGCAGAATAGAGAGGAATGGAACAGAATCAGCGGTGTAAAACAGAATGGAGTGAAGTGGAACAGAGTGGTGTGGATAAAAATACAATGGAGTGAAGTGGAACAGAGTGGTGTGGATAAAAATACAATGAAGTGAAGTGGAACAGAGTGGTGGGGATAAAAATACAATGGAGTGAAGTGGAACAGAGTGGTGGGGATAAAAATACAATGAAGTGAAGTGGAACAGAGTGGTGTGGATAAAAATACAATGGAGTGGAGTGGAACAGAAAGGGGTGGATCTGCAGGGTAGAATGGGGTGAAGTGGAATAAAGAAGTGTGGAGTAAACAAATGAGGCAGAGTGGAACACAATGGGATGGAGTTGAATGAAAAAGAGCCCTGTGGAAAACAGAAAGCAGTTGAACAAAGCTGACCAGAACAGGATGGAATGGAGTAGAATTATGTGAAGTAGAGTGAAGTGGTGTGGATCAGAATGGAAAGAAGCAGAATGGAGTTGAATAAAGTGGTGGTGTGTAAGATAGGGTAGAGTAAAACACGAGTGCAGTGCAGTCGAGTTGACTGGAGTTGAGCAGAGATGAATGGAATGCAGAGGAATGGGGTGAAGTGCGGAATAAAGTAGAGTGGAACAGAACAGATGGGGTGCAGTGCAGTGCACAAGAGTGGAGGGAAGTGAAGCGCAAAACACAGCAGGGTGGAACTGAACAGAGAGGAGTGCAGCGCAGTGCAGTGGAGTTGGAATACAGCAGAGTGGAATACAGTGGAGTGCAGTGCATCGCAGAGGAGTGGAGTGCAGAGTACAGCGGAACAGAACACAGTGGGATGCAGTGCAGTGCAGAATAAGAGTGGAAAAGAACAGAGTGGAATGCAGTGTAATGAAATGCAGTGTGGTGCAGTGGAGTCAAGTGGTATGCACAAAGTAGACTGGAGCTGAGTAGGGTAGAAAGCAGTACACCACACCATACTTCAGTAACTTAAAAGACAAGAGCTGTTCAATCTACTACAGCACAGTGCAGATAATACGCTCCCACCAAGAGCCTCACACGGCAAAATACTCAGGGTCTAGTGCAAGCCGGAACCAGCACAAAATGCGTGCTGAACCCGAGGCTCGGCAATATGGTGGGGGAACACGACCGGCGAGCGGTGCCGACGATCGCGAGTAACAAAGTCGCGGGAGTGCCAGTAAAAGAGACAAATCTTTTAATAAATACGCTCCCGAGAGTGCCGGTAAACCAAGAGCCTCACACGGCAAAAATACTCAGGGTCTAGTGCAAGCCACAACTGAATCAAGTATAGAAACAAAACACAGCAATGTTAACACAAAGGCAAGTATAGGCGAGACAGAGCACAAGACTTATCTTGCTTTGACGGCAGGCCGAAGATGAATGACGTATAGGAAGTTGACACTGGCTTCTTCCGGGGCCGGAAGTGGGGTGACATCACGTGACTGTCTTATGACTGCATTGGCCACGGAAAAAATTCGGCCTGACAGAGCTGGCTAACTGCCGTTGAATGCTATGGTCTGACATGGTAAAGTATATGACGCCAAACAGTATCATAGTACAAAACATCCATCACCTCCCTAAATACCAGACGTTCACATGAAAAACACACCACAAGGGACACATCAGCACACACATATCGGTCTCTCACCAAGAGCTCCAACATTCCCGTAGGCAGGCATATCGTAGGAGGGCCGTCGCAATCCGTCTGGTGTGGCCGACCCCACCCCTCCTCCGTAGGAGGATGCAGAGGAGGGCGTGGAGGGGCCTGTGCGAGGAGAGAAGCCAGCTTTGGAGGAGGAGGAGTTGAGAGATTCTGTGCTGCTGCTGGTACTTCTGACCAGTTCAAACCCTGCACCATCATGAAATCCATAGATAAAATATCTACATTTCATTACAACTGTATGCAACAAGGTTTATTAAGTGGTGTTTAATCTCAATCTCAAGTAAAGTTGGAAGTTTTGTTTTGGATAATGAAGAGGTAGCCCAACATTGAGAAAAAAAGAAAGACAATAAATTTGAAAACAAAAAAAACATTCACTTTTTATTTCCAATGCATTTTTAATTTATGCTCTTTTCATTCAATATCACACACACACAAACGTGTACACACACACACACACACACACACACACACACTAGTTTTCAGATTGCAACAAAAACAGCTGTTCATTCATCCACACACTCATGAAACCATCAACCTCACCTCCAGTGTTAGGATTATAGACTTGGATGGGCCCGGGTCTTCCTGCCCTCGATTGACCCCCCGACCCATGACCTCTGTACGATCGAGAGGGTGTGCCCCAGGATGGGGAGGATCCATGGTGAGAGGCTCCCTCACTTCCAAAGGAGGAGACAGAGGAAGAGGGTTTAGTCTGCCCAGGGGTGTGGTTATCGTAGACACCGTAGCGCTCCAAGGCAGAATTGTTGGTGGACTCTGGTGGCTGACTGGCTGCCATGCGACCCTTGAGGTCAGCAACATCCGTTTCTTCTGGGGGGCGACTGAATATCTGCATGTGACAGGCAGCATGCAAAAGCTTAATTTCTTCCAAGTCATCACTTTTCTGGTCTTCTGGTAACAGAGAGAACCTGGATTTGCCATAATCAGGTTAGCGATCACACTGGTTGGTTACAAAGATCAACAACATAAAAAAAAAAACAGACATATAAACAGCAAACTAAATCCACTACAAGAATTTTAAGGTGACTGAGGTAAGGTAAGTTAAGGTTAGGTAATGTTGCTTATAGCACAGCCGACCGCAAAGGGCCATATCAGGGCTGTCACTGCATGATTGAGACTTAAGAATTACCTTGGTAATTCTCTTCTTATAGAAATGCCCCATTTCAAAAGTTCAATAAAAATTCAGAAGGCATGCTAACAAGTTGATCTGTTCATCGCAGGAATCTTACACTGGGCTAAACACTGACCATTGCCCAACTGCCCACGGCAAATGGATTGCTGTGTCGGGCAAGTGAATTGTATTTTGCACTGGTCTGACGAGTCAATTTGTTGACAGTCAAATTAAAAAAAATTTTTTTTCATTTTCTTTATCTTTAAATTTTGAAACCCAGATCCAGTGCAATGGCTGTCAGAAATTTTACAGAAGATGACCGTTTCAAAACAACTCTTACAGGCCCAGCTGTGAGGAGACAAAAAGAATTGTGCTGCAGCTCTAAAGTGACTTGTCATCAATGACTATTTCTAGAAAGCCAAAGATGACTTATCTTTCAATCTACTATACCTAGCTGGACTGAGATAATGGTATTTTCAAACGGAAGCACACCACTCATAAACATTCAACAGCATCAACATACAAAAGCACAAAACAACAGCGTGACATGACTGACCTCATCACAGTTGTTGATGAGAAGCTCCACAATGATGTTGCAGAACTTGATGTCCATAATGGCCGCCATAGTCTCCTCCTCTGGCCGCATCAGGGAGGGCCCGAAACACACGCCCAGATTGCCCACCGTCATTCGGTTCTCCTCTGACCGGTCAGACACCCTGAAAGACCAGCCAAGCTGCCTGACTGTATGCAGGGTGTGACACAATGTAGATCTCCACGCAGACAGAGAGACAGAGACAGAGACAGAGACAGAGCAAGTGAGAGAGAGCGAGCGCAAGATAGAGAACGAGTAAGAGTGAGAGAGAGAGAGAAAGGGAGGGAGACAGAGAAAGTAAATGTGTATGCCGTTTGAGTTTGTATACTTGTGTGTGCAAGTCTCTTCCAGTGTGTGTGTGTGTGTGTGTGTGTGTGTGTGTGTGTGTGTGTGTGTGTGTGTGGCTGTGTGTGTGTGTGTGTGTGTGTGTGTGTGTGTGTGTGAATGCGAGTGTGTCCGATTTTGTGTTTGTCTATCATGTCTGCGTGTGGATGAGAAAGAAAGTGTGTGTTATAGACAGAGAAAAGGGGAGGTGGGTAAGGGAGGGAAGGAAGACAATCTTATTGAATTTGTGTGTGTTATGACTATGGCTGATAAGAATCCCCTTAAACTGCCAACAGATCTGTCATAACGCACACCTGTTCTTAACTCTCTTCAGTTCTTTCCCTTGAATTTCGATCACCGGTGATTGACGGTTTTCTTCCTGGACTTATGGTATTTAAAACAACATTTTTGTTATCTGAGGCAATATATTGCCTAAAACAAAACCCAAATAGACACATTCATCACAAAAATATTATTATTTTAGAAACAGTGCACAGAATGTTAATGAAAAAAAAACATCCGTCATGCAAAATGCAAAAATCTCAAAAACTGTTGAGAGTTAACACACCTAGTCAGGAAGGCCTAACCTTTATGGGAAATCAAGAGCCACCTCTATGTGAACAATCATCGCCCCCTAAGGTTTTATTCATTCCAATAAAAAATTCAAAAAATGCAATTTTTTTTAGTACAAGCATCAACAATCACCTTTCCAAGTGCCAAAATCCATTACCACTTACCTTTTTAAATCATTAGAAAGAAAAAAAGCGTCTACCTTTAACTCTTTTCCAACCGACCAATTGTTCTTCCCTACCTTTTCACTTAACAAACTAGAAAAGGTCAACGTTTTGACCACAGGTAGTCAAAGGATCCCGCCTTACTTCTTCAAGTGGCCAATCAGCAGCTCTAGCATATTAAAGTTGGCCTTTGGAAGAAGGTAACAGTACTTGTGGACATCAAGCTTCCGCAATGTTTTGGATTCTTGTTCTGAAGAAAATATGAACAAATGAATTGATAATAGAACATCCATACATACATATACACAAACAAGAACGTATGCTTGGAAACAAAATGCACACATACAGACTCATACACGTACTCATGCACACTTGTATGTTGGTATACTCACACAAACACACTTCCATATACACAAAGACAGATGTGCCAGTTCATCTGTTTGACTTCTCAGCATGTATTTTGTAATCAGAACATTTAAAATATCTCAGAACCTCTTGTTTCCTGTTACTGTTGTAAATAATGAGTAATTCACATATTTTGATTCTTCTTAACTGTTTGCTCTGACAGGAACACCAGGCAGCTCAGATAACTGTCTGCTGCAGTCATTAAACTCAACCACAGCTCCGAAGTATTCTGCTTATTTTGTTCCTGCCACTCAGCTGAGTGTTGGTGAAGACCTTTTTGAAAAAATATTGTTATACAATGACAAAAACTAAGATAACCAGCATACCATTTGGATCCTGTTGCCATCATGTTTCCCCTGCATACCAGACAGACCACAAAGTGAATAAACCAACTGATACATACAGGTCATCAGTGTCAAAATCACTCCTGCGGAGGCTCACTGTCCAGCATCTTCCCTCTCTTTTCACTTGTACAGCGTGCCAGTGATTTCTACTTACATTCTTGGATTTCAGTGTTTCTTACTTTCTACATAGTTGTAGAGACTAATCTGTAAGTTTGTTCGTATGTTTTTGTGTGTTTTTTTGCAGCATTTTCTTTTCTTTTTATGAGTCGTAAGAAGTTCCATTTCACTAAGAGTGTCTGTTTTAACCAAAATCTACCATGGGTATCCATTTTTTTCTTTTTTTCTTTTTTTTTTTCTGAATGGAATATGTTTCAAGGTGTCAGAACATAAAACAGCAGCACAGAGAGATCACATAGAAGTGTTTAACAGAATCTACTTTTCATAAGAGAAAAACAATGACATGGGGAGTTTGTGTTATACTCCCTGTTTGGCTAGTATACTTACCATGTCAGACCATAGCATTCAACGGCAGTTAGCCAGCTCTGTCAGGCCGAATTTTTTCCGTGGCCAATGCAGTCATAAGACAGTCACGTGATGTCACCCCACTTCCGGCCCCGGAAGAAGCCAGTGTCAACTTCCTATAAGTCATTCAGCGAGGCCTGGTGTATGGTGACCCCGAGAACCTTGGCGCCAGAGGGGAAGGTAGGGAGGGAATTAGAGTCTGACATGGTAAGTATACTAGCCAAACAGGGAGTATAACACAAACTCCCCATTTTGGCGTCATATACTTTACCATGTCAGACCATAGCAGAATTTAAAGGAATCGGAGGAGGGCGAGCGCCCTAGTGGTTCTTGGGGTTGACCGATATGGCTGCATTGGCCGCCACAAAGGAAATCCCCTTAGACCCATCAGCTCTGGTCATGCGGATATCCCTCAGGTAAAAATTAATGAAGGGATTTTCCGAACGCCAGTAGGCTGCCTCCAGCAGGTGGCGCACGGGGACAGAGTACTGGAACGCTGTGGAAGTGGCCAGTGCTCTGACCTCGTGGGCCCTGGGTGATAGGACAGGGAGATCCTTGTACGCCTGAGCGTAGGTAGATCTCACCGTCTTGGAGAGCCACCTGGAGATAGTTCCCGCCGAGATATCTCTAGTATTGTTGGGGTTGAGGGAGATAAGGAGTCGTCTCTGGGAGGAGCGCCTGGGGCGTGTGCGTTCCCAGTAGTACCTGAGACACCTGGAGGGGCAAAGGTCCATGTCTCCATCTTTTTCTCCCTTTCCCAAGATGTCAGAACTCCGGAAGGAACTTGAGAGAGACTGAGCCGTCCCTGTGGAAGGCGATATCTGTGGGGTCACCGCTGAGGGCGTGAATCTCACTTCGTCTTCTGGCCGAGGCCAGGGCGAGGAGAAAGGTGGTCTTAAAGGAGAGGAGGTCAAAAGGAATAGAAGCAATGGGTTCAAAAGGGGTTTTTCTGAGGGCATCGAGGACCGTAAAAAGGTCCCAGAGGGGAATGCGCCTAGGGGACTGAGCTTCCCGTAGAGCAACTCCTCTAGACACCTCTCTGAGGAGAAAGTCATTGTCAAAAGAAGGGCCCCCCAGTTGACGAATGGTAGTGCAGATAGCTGATCTGTAGCCCCGAATGGAGCCAGCCGACAGCTTAAGGGAAGAGGATAGGTGGGAGAGGAAATTTCCTATTTGGATGTTGGAGGGGCAGTAATGGGGAACAGAGTTATCTGAGCACCAGGTTATCCATCTCTCCCAACGGTAGTTGTAGAGGGATTCGGTGCTGGCTCTGCGAGATGCCGAGGCGAAGTCCCGTAATCCCTGAGAGGCCCCTGCCCCGGCTAGTGTGTCTAGGACGGACTGGGGTCTCTCCGAGTGGGGGGTAGATGCAGATGTTCGCAGTTGGGCTGGCATAGAAGCCACGCGTGTAGGCGAAGCATCTTGGGATTGGAGTGAGGAAGACCTGACCGGGGTTGTCTCAGCATGTCCCAGCGAGGGCTGAGCCGGAGGGGGGGAACGTGGGTGAGGGACTTGGGGTCCGGGAACCAAGACTGGGTCGGCCACCATGGCGTTACGAGGATCAGCCTGGGTCTTTCCAGCCTTGCCTTCCTGATCACCTTGTGTAGGATGGGGAAGGGGGGAAAGGCATACGCCAGTAGGCCCGTCCCGGGGAGGGATAGTGCGTCGACTGCATCCGCCTGGGGATCTGGAACGGGAGAGACGTACAGGGGCAGGTGATGGTTGAAGCTGGTGGCAAACAGGTCGATCATGGGCACAAACCAATGGTTGCGCGACACCAGCGAAGGAGGGCCTCTGTTCTGAGGGAGAGGCCTATGGAGCGGGCCTCTCCCCCTTTGTTGACATAGCAAGCTACCGACGTATTGTCCGTGAGGAGGAGAACAAGTCGGTGCGCGACCTTGTGCTGGAGTTGGAGAAGGGCTAGCCTGACCGCTTCCAGCTCCCACTCCCCGAGGCGTGACTGTCCTCCACGTGGGCCCCCCAGCCCAAGTTGGAGGCGTCTGTATAAAGTTCCAGTGGTTGGGTTGGGTTGGGAGGGAGATGGGGACCCCGGTGGAGAGAGTGGCTGGAGTGAGCCGCTCCTCCGTCGCCGAAATGAACCAGTGTCCGAGGGGAATGACCTGGTCCCAGCGGTCGGAGGTCTGTGACAAACGTCGGCGGAACTCCCTCTGAAGTTGGCGTTTGGGGACCCGCCGCAGGGGAATGAGGGGAGACAGGGACTCCATCATTCCTAGGAGGGAGGACAGGGTTCTGGCCGAGGTGTGGGGTGCCTGTGACAGGCAGGAGATGAGGTCCACTATGCGTGCAGGCCTCTCCGGGGTCTGCCAGACGAACCGTAGGAATCGTCTGTGGGCCGGGTGAATCAGGATCTGAAAAATAGGCGTCCTTCAGGTCTACGGATGTGGCCCAGTCGCGATGATGGATGGAGTCTCGGATCTGGGTGGGGGTCTCCATCTTGAACTTGGTGGGCCTGAGGAACTTGTTGAGGGGCGAAAGATCTAGAATGGGCCTCCATCCTCCCGAGGCTTTTGGGATCACAAAGAGTAGAAGCCGGGGTTTGGGTGGGAAATCTCCGAGATGGCCCCTCTTTTGAGGAGGTCTTGGACTTCCGTGCGAAGAGCTTCTGCTTTGGCGGGGGAGGGTTCGTTGGGGGAGGGAGGGGGAGATAGCATGAGGGGGGGGACGCTCGTGGGCCCAAGGAAGGCGAAACCCTTCCTGTAGCACCGCCACTATCCAGGGGTGAGGCGTATGCGTCTCCACTGGTGGGCATGCCGGGAGAGGCTGCCCGCCAGGGGGGGCGAGGGTCTGGGCTGGTGGGTGGGGGATAGGGCGAGGGGGGGTGCTACCTGATCTAAGTCCCCCTCGGGCTGTCTCCCTAGTCAGCTCCGGGAGCGTGACTGTTGGCCTAACCGAAAATTTTGCTGATGGGGTTTTGGCTTAGGCCTTGGGAGAAGATTAGGTCGCTTGGCGGGCCGTGCGGTGCGGGAAGGCGATTGTCTGGGATAGGGTCTGTGCCTGGGGAAGGAACGAAGTGGGGGTCTAGCAGGGCGTGGCGGTGGCCTGGGCGCAAAGGACACAGCCTGCTTGCGTTCCTCAACTGCTTGTGCTATGACGTCAGCCGAGTAGTCGCCAAAGAGCGACTGGACCTGGCCCGGGATGCATCGCAGGGCTGCCTTAAGCGTCGGGGAGAGAGAGGTCCGCGCCAGCACGGCCTCTCTCGCGACCAACAAGCAGTTGAAGTGGCTTCTGGCTGCGCTGTCCGCCGCAGCCGAAAGGTGATGCGAAATCCTGTTAACTAGGTGTCGTATGAAAGGATCGCTGAACAAGCGAGGGTCAGGCTCTTGGTGCGCCTCAGAGCCCGGGTCCCCCGGTACTGGGATGGCACCATCGTCCTCCGGCCATAGAGCCTCCGCTCGCTGAAGGGGCATGTCCAAGTAGGTGTGTCCCGCCGTGGTGTGGAGGATGCCCATCCTGGCTACTCGGATCCATTCCTTTAGGTTCTTAAAGGAGATGGCGCCGGAAGTAGGGGGGGGCAGGTGGGGGATCAACCGACGGTCCGACTGGGAAATGCCCATCTCCCTGGTCACGGGATTGTCCGTAAACAAGGAGGCGACTGAGGGGTTCATGGGTAGATTGGTCTAGATCTCTGGGCCGGGGGAGAGGGAGAGAAATTCGTCAGCGGGTGCGGCCTCCCTCCTAACGAGGTCTGGTCGCCACCGTTCTATCGTGCGGACATCGTACAATGAGGTGGGGGCTAGCTCCTCGTCATCGTCCGCCTCAGGGAGGTAAGTCGAGGGGTGCCTGTAGTGTGTCCCCGGTGGCCCCATAATCGGCGGCCGGGACATCGTCCTGCCGATAGGACAGCGCCCGAGGAGGGAGACCAAGGTCGACCCAGGTAAGTGAGGCCGGGTGCCACATTCGACCATGTAGCTGGTCGTGCTGGGTGTTGGCGTTAAGCCACTGGTCTCTCTCGGGGGCATAGAGCCACCGGTCCCCGGGGAGGTAAACGGGCTGTGGCGGCCCTGGGGAAAAACCATGGTAGGTAGGCCGCACTCAAGGTCTGACCAGCGCGTTGGGCGAATGCGTAGGTCAGACATCCGCCGAGTCGTAGCCACGAGACCCTCTTCTTCTTGTAGGCAGAAAGTCCCCGGGGACCCGGGTAACCTGAATCACTGTTGGGGGGGGGCTTGAGAGGCCGTGGCCTGTCGTCCCCGTCCAGGTCCGTGCACTGCACCATACACGTCCTTGGAATGGGCCTGGGAGGGCCATAATGGTATGGAGGAGGATGCGGAAGTCGAGCCCCCAACCCGCGAAAGTGCGGATTGGTCAGGATGCGGTCCCGTGTTCCTCCCCCTGGAGGAATATGTCAGGTTACCCTTGGTCCCGCTGGTAGATCCTCCCCCCGGAGGAGCGGGACCGCGGACGTTGCCCAAATGGGGATCCGAAAGGTCGGTTCCCCAACGTCCAATACCCCTAGGGAAGAAGGTGACGTTCGATCGGGGTAGGTCGACCGTCCTTGTGCATGGGCACGGCCGGGCCCATGGCGCGGCGTGCCCGCACGCCCAGGATTATGGACACCACCGAGGTCGTGCGTCGGGGTGACCATAAGGCTGCTTCCGGAGTCGAAGCGCTCCTCGAGCTCAGGTGTTGGCTGCACCTGTGCCCGGTGGGGCCGAGCGCTATGAGTGCACGTATCAATTTGGGGGGAAAAAGAGATACGTGACTCATCAAGGCGAGTGACGGATGGTGATTCCATCCCAGATCCGTCACCCGTGCTGGTCCGCGGCTCGGCAAGGTGCCCCGGGGGCCGAGATTCGCGTGACTCAGCATGATAGTTAGAAGTCTCCGAGCGAGTCCGTAGGCTAGAGGGCAAGCTGGCCGATGGAGAAGGGGTGGGGGAGGGCGAATTCCGTTGGCTAGTCTTTGCTCGGCCGGGCCCCTTGAGGGGAGCCTTGCCATTAGACTTTCTGGGCAGCACCTTGAGGGGAGCTTTGCCCTTAGACTAGCAGGCAGATCAAATGAAAGGCATTTTGAAATGGTGGCCGCTTGCCTATCAGCCTTGGGACGCCGCGGTCGTGCGTCCGTCGGTTTGGTAGACGAGGAAGATCACGCGTCCCTTCCGCGGAGAAGTCGTCTCTGTCTACCCGAACCGTACGTTCATCAGTGCGAACGGATTGCTCCGAGATGGAATCGACCCGCGGGTTCTCCGGGAAATTGAGCGAACTCCGAGCAGTGGAGTGGCTCGACCCGGCGGTGTCCTTCACCATGTTGGGCACAGGTGGATAGAGCAAACCCGGAACACACGACCGCAAAGAGGAGACAAGGTGGCCGATCGAGAAAATCAATTAATCTCGATCGTCCGTGTGGTGTCGTGCAAAGTGCTCGAGAGATCGACTGAAAACTCGAACTACCCGTACACGCCACCGGTCGTGTGACTGGTATGGCTATTAATAGCAATCTCTACACGTGGAGTATCACTGTGTATAGGTGTGATAGTTCTTGGGCACTAAATCTTAATAAGCAGATCAGTGTCACACACCCTTACTCGAACACGTTCTACCTGTGAAGGGTAAAGAGTACAGGTGTGATAGTTATTGAGCCCTAAACCTTAATAAGCGGAACCAGCACAAAATGCGTGCTGAACCCGAGGCTCGGCAATATGGTGGGGGAACACGACCGGCGAGCGGTGCCGACGATCGCGAGTAACAAAGTCGCGAGAGTGCCGGTAAAAGAGACAAATCTTTAATAAATACGCTCCCGAGAGTGCCGGTAAAAGAGACAAATCTTTTAATAAATACGCTCCCACCAAGAGCCTCACACGGCAAAAATACTCAGGGTCTAGTGCAAGCCGGAACCAGCACAAAATGCGTGCTGAACCCGAGGCTCGGCAATATGGTGGGGGAACACGACCGGCGAGCGGTGCCGACGATCGCGAGTAACAAAGTCGCGGGAGTGCCGGTAAAAGAGACAAATCTTTTAATAAATACGCTCCCGAGAGTGCCGGTAAAAGAGACAAATCTTTTGATAAATACGCTCCCACCAAGAGCCTCACATTTGTAAGCCACAACTGAATCAAGTATAGAACAAAACACAGCAAAGTTAACACAAAGGCAAGTATAGGCGAGACAGAGCACAAGACTTATCTTGCTTTGACGGCAGGCCGAAGATGAATGACTTATAGGAAGTTGACACTGGCTTCTTCCGGGGCCGGAAGTGGGGTGACATCACGTGACTGTCTTATGACTGCATTGGCCACGGAAAAAATTCGGCCTGACAGAGCTGGCTAACTGCCGTTGAATGCTATGGTCTGACATGGTAAAGTATATGACGCCAAAGTCATGGTTAAAAAAAAAAAAGCCTGCAGCCAAAAGTGTACCAGAGGGCCACCTACTTTCTTTTTAAAGTAGAAAAAAAGAAAGAGAAAGATTTAAAAAAAGCACCAAAAAATAACATCAGGTCAGCCTAGACCTATGACTAGACTGATGACAGCTCAGTAGTATGATATCAGAAGACCACTGAAAGCACATGTTTGCACATGAAAAAAAAATCACAGAGGCTTTTCAAATCAAACATCAACACAGTTCAGGAAAAAAAATATTCAAGGAGTTGCTGAGTTAAGTCACTAGCAAGCAGAAAAAAAAAAAGATTCTCTGGCAAAAGTCCATCGTAAAAAATCTCACCAGCCATCGGCCTATGTTCAGCTCATGCACTTTGCTGCTACCCAAAACCAAAGGGTCACAGACTAAAACAGATATCTGACCGCAGATCTTCTGTAAAAAATAATAATGAATGTCTTTGAGGATTCTCAGAAGATTTTAAAAAAGAAAAACAGAACAACTATCATAGTGAAAATGAAAATGATTTAATTTGAAACATGACAGAAAAAAAAAATCGGACTAGAACAATGTATCGGATACAAAAATATTGCAGCTTACAGGACAGAAAAAGAAATACTTACTTGCTGCTTTAATGAACTGATCATGTAGCTTGAAGGTCATCAGGGGCTCCGGTAAAGACCTGAAAACACAGTTGAAATCCATATGACAACTGCAATGAATGCTCACAAACCTGTTATGCCCAGTACAACTGTTCTCGTTTAATCTCTAGTGTTTAAATACTAACATGTAATCCTCTGAGTCCTGAGATAGTTTACTTCCAAACTGAGTCCTGAGATAGTTTACTTCCAAACCCCTTATTCAAAAACATGGTCTGCAAAAAATACATTAAAAAATTTATGTATGGTGCATATGCTATAATTTTCATCATATCACAGTTCTATCACACTGACACAAGGGATATGGTGATACTCTCGCGACAGACGAAACTGGAAAACAGATGGACTTCTGCTTGATCCTAGTACTTAAGGGTAATGTCTATAATTAAAAAAAAGTCCACCTGCTAATTTTGTCTGAAATGCATAAGGCCCTATATCAAATACATGTTTTTTTTGTTTGCATTTTTTTTTTTGCTTGCCTTTACCTTTCAGTCTACTGTCCTCCTTAAGCACCACCCTCCCCTCCCTCCCTTTTCCCACAAATCTGCTCTCCTTTTTCCCTGACAATCCATTTGTGTCACTGAAACATTGTATGAAAAGTCACAATTTCATGTTTCACCGATCGATTTTAGCATCATTCCATTTCAACCCCTGATAACATTTTCACCACTATGGATCTTGGACAACTCATCCTGAGAAACATTAGCCGCCAGAAAAACAACTCAAATCTTGACTGCCCAGAAGGAAACATGGCTGCTGTTTGCACTGAAACTTAAGCTATCGCAGTTTCGTAGGTCACAAGGTCTGTGACTGGATTCAGACACACAAACACATGGGTACATGCACACAAGCACAAGTGTGACATGCTCATGCCAATTAAAGCTTTGACATGCATATGCCTGTATGTGCGTATGCAGGCATACTACATACTGTACATTATATATAAGAATGTACATTTATGTTTGTGCGTATACTGCATGCTATGCATGTGCTTGTTTTAATTTAACTCGTCTTCTTTCACTCAGCAAGGAGAGGAAGCATGGGCAGAAATTGATGAGGGGTGAGAAGTCAGAGGGATGAACAGCTGGTGTAAAGATGGAGATTATTTTGCACACCTGAAAAGTTTTTTTCACAGCTGTTGGAGACTATCTTTCAAACCTGAAAAGTTTTCACACAGCTTTTGAGCCAGCACTGTTGCTGTGGAAGAACTGTGGTCATTTTTTGAAACTCTTATCTGTGAACATTTTTTCTTTTAAATCAACATGTACCCTTACTGACATTTCCATCCACGCACTTTGTGTTATGTGTGTATACACACACCTGACTGCATTATTCCCTTGAATTTCAAAACTGGAATTCCCCTTTGTATGCGCAACCGCAGGGAGTGATGAACTGACCTGAGGTAGGTTTTGATGGCACTGGTGATTGTCTTAGTCTCCCCTGAGCAGGGTCATCAAAGCTCACTTTGTCTGCCTTCTTTGGATCTGTCCACATTTCAACAGAAAAAAACATGTTAACCACATGAAAAAGAGTATCTATTCTGACATGAAAGATGCCTAGTTCTGAAATAAAGGTCTGCACACTGACAAGATACATGAATGGCAAACAGAAAAGACTGTGCACATCTCAACTACACAGAAAAGGTACAGAAGTAACAAAGAACTGGAGCAAAATATAACATTTTGAATCTTAAAATCAATGCCTAGGGCAGTTTCTTCAGCAGCCTGAACCTGAACATGATGACTTTTATGATGCAAAAACATCCAAGTAATTTGCACAGGATTCCATTCAAGACCTTGCATTTCATGCTAAACAACAGTATCTTCTTATACAAACATAAAAAAAGAAAAAAGAAAAAAAAAAATGACTTTCACTTGTGAAAACATATGAAACATCATTTTCACTAGACGTTAATTTCTTTGTGATGTGGAGCAATTGGTGCTTCTTACAAAATGCTGTACAAAGTCCACACAATGTATGGGTGTATAAGTCTGAACATTTCCACGCTTACCTAATGCTGTCTTCAGGAGGTTGGCTACTTTGGAGTTGACGCCCACCATTCTGTACAAGCCCTGCTCATGCAGACCTGCATCAAACAACACTCCCTCATTACCAAGTGGACAACGAGAACGACAACTACAGCTATACCCATTATGACAACAGCAATGACATTATAACTATACTTGTTACGACTATGACAATGACAATAATATCTGTTATGATACAACAGCAATGACGACTACAACAGTATGTTTTAGGACAATACCTAAGAGAACTACAGCTACACCTATTATGAAAACAAGGATGACAACTATACCTATTAATATAGGACAAATGACGACAACTACAACCATATATGATGGTAACAGCAATATACTACAGCTATACCTGTTATGACAGTCATGACAACTTCAGCTCTGTATATTATAACAACAGCAATGACAGCTACAGTTGCATCTATTAGGACAATAGCATAACAACTACATCTATTATGACAGCTGCAGTGACAACTACAACAATACCTATCATGACAACAGCAATCACATCTACATCTCTTCAGACAACAGCAATGACAGCAACAAATACACCTGTTATGACAACAACCGTCATGACAACTACAACTATGTCTATCAGGACAATAGCAAAGCTACTATCTATTACGCTAACAGCAATGACAACTATAGCTATACCTTTTTATAACAATAACAGTCAAACAACAACATCTATTAGGACAACAGCAATGACAATTAAGGTATTGCCCATAGATTTCTTTATTGTTTTGGATAACTCTATACAAGTACTGTGGAACCAATCTCTACCAAGACTTCCAGAAATCCTTGACACTAGGTTCTAGTGAAAGGCAATCTTGTCTGAGAGGTTAATGTAGATAAACACAGAGATGAACAAAACTAAAAAAAAAAAACGAAAAAAAAAAAACTCGGTCACAGGATGGGAATCTCACTTGGAACCCTTCACTGCTCATTTACCAACCAACATCACTACATCATACATCTGATTCAGCAATAATGATGGAGGCCTTTTTTTCTTGGTTGTCAACTGACAACTTTCATTATTCAGAGAAAATAAAAGAGGGCAAGTCTTTCCGTACGGAACAATACACACCTCTGTTTTCCAGTGCTGTGATGCCTTTCCTCATGAAGTTGAATCCTGTCTCATCAAGAACAGCTGCAATGGAAAATGGAAAGCTGTCTCACACATATTTCACTACGTGTGTATGTGTGAGCATGTGCATGCATATGTGGATATATGCATGCATGCATGATGTGTGTGTGTGTGTGTGTGTGTGTGTGTGTGTGTGTGTGTGTGTGTGTGTGTGTGTGTGTGTGGTATTTCATCTATAAAAGCTGCAATGGAAACGTGAAGCTGTTCAACCCTTTACTGTCAACAAGGACGGGAAAATAAAGGATGGTTGCAAGGAACTAATAATACATACTCTGTGTAGGGATGTGTTTGTTGTGTGTAAGCATGTGAGTACCCATAAATTCTAATTCACTTTAAAAAAACACACAATTTTTTCATTATTGCATGAAACATGAACTAAATAAGGAACAGACTCAATAGCGAAATAATAACAGCTAACGATCCACTGGAAAAACATTGGGGAAAAAGTCTGAAACTGTTGAACTTTCAACAGAGACCTGTGTAAAAAAAAAAAAAAAAAAAAAAAAAGAGAAAAAAAGAAAGAACAGAAATCTGGAGTAGTCCATCCAGGAGACTGTTCAATACTGAAACGTGTGGATGGGCAGATTCAGATCCATTCTCTCTCAATTCTTTGCTCAGATACTCTAGTAGTCTGGGATGATGTTCTTGCTGGAGAAGAATAAGACTTTTATCTGAACATTTAAGTATAACCAAAAATCATCTGCTAACAGAGAAGAAAAAATGCGTGAAACCATACTATTGCACTGTGCATTCCATGGTTATACAACAAAAGACTAAGTAAATCCATATCCCCACCTCCTCCTCCACTTTCCACAGCAAACTTAAATGCAAGCTGTTTTCATTCAATTTTTTTCCCCAATCACTCACTGTCATCTGTCTTGGCCTTTGGTGCATGGTAAATCTGCACATACACACACAAAACAAACACATACTTTTTTCCCATTCTTTTTTTCAAGCTAAACAAAATGCAAATCATTTTCATGGAATGGAGCAAAATGAAAAAACACTCAGAATTCTGGGTCCCTAGAGGGATTCACAATAATTCAAGGAAAAAAAGACAAATATAGAAAGTAAGAAAATATATTTGTAAGTCTGCTTACAAAGGTAAGTACCAAATTAAACACTTGTTGCCTATGTGAAGAAGTGAAGTTATAAGTATAAAAGAAAACTTAAGATTTTTCAGCCATTCTAAGAGAAAATAACTCTTGAAGAACGAATGATGTCAAACCCTCTCTAATCATAAGATCAGACTGTAGATCAGAAATAAAATATAATTCCATGGGGATAGGTAAATATAAGTTGCAACGAAGCAAGCGAAGATTTAAGTTTTTTCCTTTGAACATAAATCGTACATCAATCAGAAAAAATGAAATCAATTGTTTGGGAATATTAATTCTGTTTCACTACATTTGCTAAGGTTTAGTTGCTAAGATGATTTATTTGTTTACATTTTGTTTTAGTAACGAAGGATAGCAAATCATCAGGAATTTGATTAAGTTTCTTTCAATAGTTGTTTGTTAGAATTATATTGTTATGCTGAGTTTATCGACAGTTTGTTGTAGTATTATTTTTGCTTTGATGCTATGTTGTCAGGATGATGTTGTCGTGTTGATCTTAGATCTATTGACCACAAACATATATAAAAGGAGAGAGAGTGTGTGTGGGGAGGACTTGTTGACAGAGAGGCTTGCTGATGAGAATTCCTTGCTGAAATGCAATTTCCGCTACAAAAGAGAAGAGCAACATCAACTTTGGGCTGGTCTGGTCTCAAGATTGTTTGCCAGGCTGACCTGAGCGCTGGCTGCTTGCTGTCTCTGCTACCTCTTATGATCTGCAATACCCAGCAGATTTAGTCTGCATGAAAGATCTGTGCAAAGTGGCAGGCACAAAGATGAGACTGAACATCCTGCGCACATAGACTGAATTGAAATCCTTTGGTTTGATTGAGATCCTGCCTATGCCCTAAGACCACTTTGCCACACCTATAAAATCAGATACAAGTAAGAAAATATATTTGTAAGTCTGCTTACAAAGGTATGTACCAAATTAAACACTTGTTGCCTGCAAAATCAGATACATATCAAAATAAGTCATTACAATTGTTCTTATTTTGTTTTTTAAAAGGAAACAACTATACTGCATTTCAAAACATCCTGAACAACAGAAAAGGGCGGAAAAAAAACCTTCAAATCAATTTCAATTCAACCATCTTCGAGATTTGCTGCCCACCCAACTTGCAAGCAATTTCAAAATGGAAAAGTGTGCAATAATCAGTCCATGACCAATATCATCTGTTATCTGAATTATGAACAGAATACTTTTCACCATTATGTGCAGGGTCTACAACTTCCCTTCACATGTTTTTTTTCATTTCTGTTTTAGTCAAAACATCAAAAGCACAATCCTGTGAAAACAAAAAAAAATCATTTTAACAATGAAGGTGCATCATGCAGAAAATCTTTCCTGTTTTGTGTGAATCATACTACCTTGTTGAAACATGTAGGCCAGTTAAGACCAGTTTGATTCCACGGACCACATATCTTTTTTTTTCTTTCTTTTTTTGCTTAGTAAAAACGTCCCAGATTCCAAAATTTGTCATACAGTACAATGCTTGAGTATCAAATTCATTTCCCACCTTTTTATTTAACCATGAATATTTGGAACTTCAACATATACCCTGAGCATCCCCCAAAAGTCCTTTGGACTAGACAAAGCAGATTTTTTTAAAAACCTAACAGCGTCATCTTCATTTCCCCTCTACTCTGACCTTTTTCTTCCTAAGATTCCAACCCCCCCCCCCCCCCCCACCCCTTCGTTTGGTCTCTGCTCTGGCCTTCCTGATCATACACCAAATCACCTTCAACCAGGTAAACAGGAAAAACAGCCATTCAAACTAACAGATTGACAGCAAGACTTCTCAAGAAAGAAAACCATTATTAGATCTGAATTATGTTTTTTTTTTTTTCAAAGTCAATGAGTACAAAAAAACCACACTGTACTGCTTAAATATCTGTAATAGAACTTCGAACTTTAATATAATCTTATCACTGTTATCGCTGTTGCTGTTACTGCTGCTTTTAAATTAATGTGCTGCTGCTCTCGTTGAAGATGATTCTACAGCTCTGTGTGCACAACTAATTCATGACAACATGATACATAATGTCTCCCAGTCTTTCAGCCTGTAATTCAAACAAGAGGGGCATGGAGTGAGCAGGGAGAGGGTTGGGGAGAGGGTATCATACACCCTAATACTCCTCAGAATCCTGCTCCTCAGAATCCTAAACTGCATATAAGACAATACTCACTGGTTCCCTTCCATCCATGGCATCAAGCCAAAGTCTCCTGTCATCTTCTGACATTGCCTGGAATGTCATTGTTCCTTGTCTGAAAGAGGACAACAAAAACCTGTGATATTCTCTAACTAACAAACTGCATGTCAATACAGACGGACCCTAGGAAATATGCATATCTCAAACACACACTGCTGTGAAAAGATAAAACACAAAACCAACCTACACAATTCCTGCATATGATACACTGTAAAATGAAATGGATTTCTGTTACCTCTTTCAGTTTAAAGAAAGGAACAGACAAGAATGAAAGCATTTGTTCTCATTTCTTTTTAATTATATGAAATTTACACTCATCTGAAGTAGTACATTAAAAAAAAAAATCCATAGATTTAAAAGGTTAACCACTGCGTTCCAGAGTAAGTGTTATATGCTTTGACATATGCATCTCCAGATAAACTGGCAGAGTTGAAAAGCATTTTCTTGATTCTTTTTTTCTGTCCATTCTCTCAAGTGATCAAGGCTGTTGTAAATTAGTTGTGCAGAAGATCCATCTCTCTTCTGAAGCTCTTGTTAAATACAAGCAGTATCACCTTCCCTTCGGGACACAAGACACTATCAAGGAAAAGTTTGAAGTACACTCCACACAGGTGGCATCACTGAACCTTCCCACTCAGCTTCTTGTGTTCCAACAGTTGAAGAAGTGCCCTGGAGCTAATTGATTTTGTTAATTTCAAGGATTTGGCATTATTTATGGACATACAGCCCATTCCTGACCCAGAGCTGCTGTTCTTTCAGCTGTCTCAGTCCTTTCTGTTTATTCTTTACCAGACAGGTTTGTCCAAAGGTTACTGGACACTACCAATCACATGCACATATCTTTTCAGACAACTTCTGGGCTATTTCGATGGGTCAGAATGCCTCTGAAGTTGGATACATGAAGGAGTGAGTGGTCTGACTGCAGGACCAACTGGGCGAGGTGTTTCTACAAAGCATTCCATGGACTGTTAACCAAACCAGCTTCAATGAACACCTCTGCGTGAAACAATACTGTAGTCCCCCTTTGTGTTTCAGCAATCTGTTCCCTGCACTGGTACTGGAAATGGCACTGTACAAACCTGGATACAGCTTCTGGGCATATCAGGTGAGTAAAGTGGAAGCAATATCACTGTGGGGCGTGGTTAATGATGTACTACTACTAGAAAACAAATACATCATCATTTAAGAAAATAAGACGTATAAAGAAATTGTAAAAACAAAAAAAACATATCTTTCTTCTTATAAAGTGAAAATGTTACAAGGCAGAAATGGGGAGTTTGTGTTATACTCCCTGTTTGGCTAGTATACTTACCATGTCAGACCATAGCATTCAACGGCAGTTAGCCAGCTCTGTCAGGCCGAATTTTTTCCGTGGCCAATGCAGTCATAAGACAGTCACGTGATGTCACCCCACTTCCGGCCCCGGAAGAAGCCAGTGTCAACTTCCTATAAGTCATTCAGCGAGGCCTGGTGTATGGTGACCCCGAGAACCTTGGCGCCAGAGGGGAAGGTAGGGAGGGAATTAGAGTCTGACATGGTAAGTATACTAGCCAAACAGGGAGTATAACACAAACTCCCCATTTTGGCGTCATATACTTTACCATGTCAGACCATAGCAGAATTTAAAGGAATCGGAGGAGGGCGAGCGCCCTAGTGGTTCTTGGGGTTGACCGATATGGCTGCATTGGCCGCCACAAAGGAAATCCCCTTAGACCCATCAGCTCTGGTCATGCGGATATCCCTCAGGTAAAAATTAATGAAGGGATTTTCCGAACGCCAGTAGGCTGCCTCCAGCAGGTGGCGCACGGGGACAGAGTACTGGAACGCTGTGGAAGTGGCCAGTGCTCTGACCTCGTGGGCCCTGGGTGATAGGACAGGGAGATCCTTGTACGCCTGAGCGTAGGTAGATCTCACCGTCTTGGAGAGCCACCTGGAGATAGTTCCCGCCGAGATATCTCTAGTATTGTTGGGGTTGAGGGAGATAAGGAGTCGTCTCTGGGAGGAGCGCCTGGGGCGTGTGTGTTCCCAGTAGTACCTGAGACACCTGGAGGGGCAAAGGTCCATGTCTCCATCTTTTTCTCCCTTTCCCAAGATGTCAGAACTCCGGAAGGAACTTGAGAGAGACTGAGCCGTCCCTGTGGAAGGCGATATCTGTGGGGTCACCGCTGAGGGCGTGAATCTCACTTCGTCTTCTGGCCGAGGCCAGGGCGAGGAGAAAGGTGGTCTTAAAGGAGAGGAGGTCAAAAGGAATAGAAGCAATGGGTTCAAAAGGGGTTTTTCTGAGGGCATCGAGGACCGTAAAAAGGTCCCAGAGGGGAATGCGCCTAGGGGACTGAGCTTCCCGTAGAGCAACTCCTCTAGACACCTCTCTGAGGAGAAAGTCATTGTCAAAAGAAGGGCCCCCCAGTTGACGAATGGTAGTGCAGATGGCTAGTCTTTGCTCGGCCGGGCCCCTTGAGGGAGCCTTGCCATTAGACTTTCTGGGCAGCACCTTGAGGGGAGCTTTGCCCTTAGACTAGCAGGCAGATCAAATGAAAGGCATTTTGAAATGGTGGCCGCTTGCCTATCAGCCTTGGGACGCCGCGGTCGTGCGTCCGTCGGTTTGGTAGACGAGGAAGATCACGCGTCCCTTCCGCGGAGAAGTCGTCTCTGTCTACCCGAACCGTACGTTCATCAGTGCGAACGGATTGCTCCGAGATGGAATCGACCCGCGGGTTCTCCGGGAAATTGAGCGAACTCCGAGCAGTGGAGTGGCTCGACCCGGCGGTGTCCTTCACCATGTTGGGCACAGGTGGATAGAGCAAACCCGGAACACACGACCGCAAAGAGGAGACAAGGTGGCCGATCGAGAAAATCAATTAATCTCGATCGTCCGTGTGGTGTCGTGCAAAGTGCTCGAGAGATCGACTGAAAACTCGAACTACCCGTACACGCCACCGGTCGTGTGACTGGTATGGCTATTAATAGCAATCTCTACACGTGGAGTATCACTGTGTATAGGTGTGATAGTTCTTGGGCACTAAATCTTAATAAGCAGATCAGTGTCACACACCCTTACTCGAACACGTTCTACCTGTGAAGGGTAAAGAGTACAGGTGTGATAGTTATTGAGCCCTAAACCTTAATAAGCGGAACCAGCACAAAATGCGTGCTGAACCCGAGGCTCGGCAATATGGTGGGGGAACACGACCGGCGAGCGGTGCCGACGATCGCGAGTAACAAAGTCGCGAGAGTGCCGGTAAAAGAGACAAATCTTTAATAAATACGCTCCCGAGAGTGCCGGTAAAAGAGACAAATCTTTAATAAATACGCTCCCACCAAGAGCCTCACACGGCAAAAATACTCAGGGTCTAGTGCAAGCCGGAACCAGCACAAAATGCGTGCTGAACCCGAGGCTCGGCAATATGGTGGGGGAACACGACCGGCGAGCGGTGCCGACGATCGCGAGTAACAAAGTCGCGGGAGTGCCGGTAAAAGAGACAAATCTTTTAATAAATACGCTCCCGAGAGTGCCGGTAAAAGAGACAAATCTTTTGATAAATACGCTCCCACCAAGAGCCTCACATTTGCAAGCCACAACTGAATCAAGTATAGAACAAAACACAGCAAAGTTAACACAAAGGCAAGTATAGGCGAGACAGAGCACAAGACTTATCTTGCTTTGACGGCAGGCCGAAGATGAATGGCTTATAGGAAGTTGACACTGGCTTCTTCCGGGGCCGGAAGTGGGGTGACATCACGTGACTGTCTTATGACTGCATTGGCCACGGAAAAAATTCGGCCTGACAGAGCTGGCTAACTGCCGTTGAATGCTATGGTCTGACATGGTAAAGTATATGACGCCAAACCTGTGAGTTTCCCAGTCAGTCACTAAGTCTCACACTGGCGGCTTTGTCAAGTTAAACATTGCATTAAGCTGAAGCTACTGCCTTGGAAGTTTTGGCCTATCTACCTGCAAGTGCAACAGCAGTCACAACATGATACCCAAGCCAAAACTCCCACAGGGAGCAGAAACAGTCTCACAAAACATTCAAGGTGTGGAAAGTCTCAAGATGACTGAAAGTTCCTGACCACTACATCCACAAGCTACCACTTTCACTTCAGTTTGCATTTTCTCTATTACAACAGCCAAAAGAGCTAATAGCTAACATTTTCTCACACCTTAATTTAACTCTGATGTCAAAGCAAAAACTTCAGTTTGTATTTTCTTTATTACAACAGCCAAAAGAGCTCATTGCTAACAATTTCTCACACCTATCTTTAACTGTGATGTCAAAGCAAAAACTTCAGTTTGTATTTTCTTTATTACAACAGCCAAAAGAACTAACAGGTAATATTTTCTCATACCTTTCTTTAACTGTGATGTCAAAGCAGAAGCGCCGCTCTATGGTTTCAGATGCTCGCCTGGAACACAATCAAAGCATTTCTTTCACTGTGATCATGGTGACACGTACTGCAGATTATCCTAATGAATAACAAATGAACATTGTTCAATGTATTAACCCCAAATACACTGAAGTGAGTACTCTCACATTATAACAAATTTTATTATCAAGCTTTCTCTGAACTGAGGTTTCTGAATGGTTATCAAGTGAATGTGAAGAAATGATAAGTCACTACGTAGGGTATCTGCCCTTTTGGGGATACAAATATAAAGACAGTCAAGAGGGAAAACCTCTGAAATATTGCACAAACATACAAAAACAAAAAAAACCTTTTACATCACATGCAGCTTTAGCATGTCAAAAATACACACATACATTTCCTTTGAAGCAGCAGGTATATTTCATCTCTAAACTATATTGAAATTAACTCATGATATTGTACTCAAGAAACAATATTTTTTTCACTCTCTGTCTCTCTCTCTCCTTTTTCAGTAAGGGCTGTATATTTTCTGGAAAATGGGAATGCCCCATACGAAATATCAAACCAGATACTGAAACATTACGTGCATACACCAAAACACCTTATAGAAGTATCCTGTAAGGTCATAACTATTATTTTCCCCTCCTAACCTCTTCAGCATGCAAGTCAACAACTACCTCCCTCTCCTCTAACTCTCCCCAAACCAGCACATCTTTTCCAATGTGGTATCTCTCCCCTTTCTCCGCATCTTTAAAAAGCTTTTGTACTAAAGTTCTGTCTGCATTTTGTACATACATAGTCTGCAACTGATAATTTGGTATTCTGGCTGTGTAAGTGATCCAGACAAGAAAGACTGATTAGTTTATCACTACTCTGAAATGCAATTAAATTTAACCAGGTAAGCAGTTTCAGGAAGATGTAACATTCTAGAACTCCTCTACATATGTTAACACAAACTCTCTCTCTCTCACACACATACACACACAAATGCACACAACAAACACCAATAAAATCTGATTCCTTCACATCAAGCATTGCTAGCGAAGTCTCATGCTCAACAAGTCTTATTCCATCTTATTCCAAGCTGTGAAAAGCATGATGTCATATGCAGACAAGGTAAGTTAAAAACAAATCTCAGCTTATATGCATGCCCACATGCTAACATGGAGTGCATTCAATGTGGCACTGGTAAATTCAAGAATGTATTCTTTGATGTCTGATAAAGAATAGTGGAGAATACTGAACCCATTCCATGTGACAGTATCACAAGAGTTAGGCAAATACGAGTGCACTCCTTGGGGACAGTGGAAGAGGAGATAGGTAAATATGGAGTGTATTCCTAGAGGATGATGACAGAAATGGATGGGAAGGACAGGAATGGAATATATAGTGACAAGACACAAAGCGGCAGAGGTACTAATGTCTTCCATGATGATGGTGGTGTAGAAGAATGAGGTGACCAGTAAAATGTGTTTCATACCTGACGCAGGACTCAAGTGTGCATGGTTCTGGTTCACTCTGCAATAAAAAGCACAGCAACAGTTACGCCTCTCTCTCTACCTCTAAAGTTTTTTTCTCTGACCCTCTTCTCTCAGACTCTTTCATTGTTTCTATATCTTTCTTTTCAATTCCAAACATTTTACCCTTTTTTCAGGATCGATTGAAATTTTGCAAACTAGTGAGCAAGTAAAACATCGGTGATGCTCTTTAGCTGCATACACAACTGATTAAATCATTAACAGCAGACATGTATATGTGGATATTTCTGTCTTCAGGGACAGTGTATATAAAAAATTAACATACAAAACCCAAAGAATAAACTCGAATGTCCATTACCAACAGTAGGTGTAATCATAAGAGCAATTTATCTTATAGGGTAAAGCATCCGTAAGATTTGATGTTAGATTGCATGGAACAGATCACAGAATGTTATCTGCTGGACGGTGTATCTCTAAAACATGATTATACACAGGACAACCGACAGAACATGATACAATCCTACACATGTTGTTGCACACATAACTAGCTAGGTTATTACAACAGCACAACTACACGAAAAAGGAGCTGAATCCACCTTCAAATGATAATAAACCTGACTGCTGCACTTTATAAAGCCCTGAAGGATTAAAACCATGCCAAGAAACATGAAAATGGCCATTTCAAGAGGTTGAATAGTGTTACACAGAATGCAGCCTTCAATTAAGATGGGCAAGTAATCAGTGAGTGTGGAAGCATGCAGGAAGAAAACAGACATGTGGGTAAGTTAAGAAACATACTTCCCACAACGCATTACCATAAATCTATGATACATGGGTGTACAGAAGTGACAATGGAAATCTAAGAAACATGCACTTCAAAATCTGTGGGGAAAATGTACATGTGTATTACATACAACTATCAAATATGTCTGGTCAGAAACTGCATTCATTTCACCGGTTCCCTGCATAACACCTGCCAACTGGCTTCAGTGCTACATACCACCCTGTTCTGAGCTCCAGTCTGAATATACACCACCACACAAAACCTTTCTTTGCTAATCTTAACACTAATGTTCATATTAGACATTGACTTCATGTATATCAGCAGTCTAACACACGAAAAATTTAGCAAATTGGTAAAAATGGTGTGTAGGCAATGGATCCGCAATCAGGCACAATCTGTGTGCATAGGGAAACACTGCTCTGCTGATACATGAAAGGAAAACAGTTGAAAGCCATAACCTTTTTCATTTCTTTCATTGTCAGCAACATCATGTAAACGAGTACAAAATTAAATGCATGCATCTCATGCATAACATGGGTTTTTATGAACAAAGTCCTGACTGTGAGTGTATGTTCCAAGGAGTGTTTGTGTGAGCATAAACCCGTGAGCCATTTTCAAAATCTACTACTGGGTCTTGCTTTACAAGATAACCTTGCTACTCCACCTCAGTATTGTTCAATCAATCTCAAGTTGAAATGACTAGTATTTCATTCTTTTTTCATTGTAACATTAATGCTTCATAATTCTCATTTACCCTGAGCATGGGATAATTTCACCAGAGAACCATATCTCCGGTTGTTGTTTTTTTTTGTTAATTCAATCCTCTTTGTTCACTTTCTGTAACAATCTTAAATCTTGATTATTAAAACACAAAAACTGTCGAACTTTTACAAAGGGCAATTTTACTTACACAAAATCAAAAATAAGATACATGTAAAGAAAGAAAACTGAGGAACTAGGATCCATGCTATATAGGCAGAACTTGAATGTCTATGCCCAGAAGACAAAAAAAAATATATAACAAACAAAAGCAAATGAATATGTATATTATGAAACAGTGTTTTTTTTTTTTCCATTGGCAGTACTCACAGAAAGTCTGGCCGTCTGTTGTTTTTTGTGCAAGCAATCAAACCATCCATAACATTACATTTTCCTCATTGTTTGCACAACACCAAACAAGATCCAAATCATACTTTCTGTTTCATAAAGAGGGGCAGAAGAAAACTACCGCATACATCCTTTCTTGACCAGTCTCATTACTTTCTTTAAGTTCACATCTAAACTGATATGATGGCAATCAAAGGAGTGCTGTCATGTGTCAGTCTGTTTGTCTAGATGTGTGACGTAACAGGTGTAACCCTCCTAGAGACAATTTAAGAGCTACAAGTCTGTAAGTAATTGTAGGTACGCTTTTTAAATTCTCTGTTTTGGTTAAAAAAAAACCAACTGGGTTTTGTGGTAGATTTGTTTTTTGTCTAAGTAAAATTGTTCATGGTTTTCTATGGAAGTTCTCAAATAGCTTGTAAAGTGCCAGCTGTGTTTCAATCTGAGGTCAGCGAACAAACAACAGACAAACACAATAATAAAGAAAACAAGTCACTCTACCTTTCAACCATAACCATTAACCCGTTCGCTGCTTGAAGCTCCTTGAAAATGTTACAAACAAAGGCTTTCCCAGTGCAGGGAAATCTAATGATTTGGGGGTAATAATTAACAAAAAATTCTAGCTCAGAAACTACAAAAGATATAACAATGAAATATATATGATTTTTGAAGGAAATGAATGAAGATTTTGAATCTGGGCTTCTTTTGTTTTAATTTTGATAATAAAAAAGTATTTAGACAATTAGATTTGGATAGATTTTTTTGCACGATCAAAAGCATATGTATTTACCACTACATCTTCACATCCAAACAAGAACACAAAGCAAAAAAGTTGAAAATAAAGTTTGTATTGTCACACTACACTGTAAATGAAAGTAAAACAGTTTAGAAGTCTATCAAGACGCTCACACTCTATGCAGACAGGTCAGTCCACGACCACGCCCCCCTCTCCCCACCACGCCCCCTTGCTGGACTTCAACCCTCTCTTTCACTGCTCCTCTTCCCTACCTTTCCCTCTGCCCTGTGCCGCGCCGCGAGCAGGCCGCGCTCCCCTCTCACGCTGACTACCACGTCACTGACCACTGGCACGCAGTGCAGAGTACACACTATGCGAGCTCGTTCGACGCTGGCAAACCAGTCAGCTGAACACACCTTGAGGTCACACAGCCCGACACAATAACTGACGAATACGGTTGGCAATTCCATCACTATCATCATCTCACCTTCATGCTCGAGTGAGTCGTTGAATAAAAGATTATTGTCTTGTCAAAAATCATTAGCAGAGCCTGCTCAGCTGTGTAAATACGTTGATTTGGTCGCTGCGCTTGTCGAAGGTTGCGCCGCCATCTTTGCAAGCGAGACGAAGTGCTGGCTGGTCATCCAGTCAGTGATGAGAATAAATGGGCTTTCCCCTCACGTGTGGTCATTTACATATCATTTTAATATACAGACATATAAGGCTTACTACGCACACTCTATTTAGTCCGTTGATAGAAATAGTAACGAATGAAAATTCAAGAAAAATGCATGACGTCAGTGGACGGCCATAGGCACTGGAAAGCATTTTAATGTGGCGTCAGCTGACGGCTTAAAGGCACTCTACGGTTAATCGATTAACAATGAGGCAAGAACCAATGATGTGGCTGATACCGACTGCTTAGCACTGAACGAGCTACGTTGTCACTGGAAGCACTCAGAAGGAGCAATGTCCTTTTAACGCCAGAGAGAGAGAGAGAGAGAGAGAGAGAGAGAGAAGAGAGAGAGAGAGAGAGGAGAGAGAGAAGAGAGAGAGAGAGAGCATGAAAGGTGAAATACGAAATCAAAACAAACATATGAAAAACAAAACAAAAAAAGTAAAAAGCTTGACGGCAAGCAGGACTTCAATTTCAGGAAAAAGTTATTTCAGTCTCAATCTTACAACATCTGCGATCAAAGCATATGGAGTCTAACACCCCATAATGTAAGAGATGGAAGACAAAGAAGACAAATGTTAACACCGCCATAATAACAAGAAAAGTTCTCTTCGGTCTACTCACCACTTTGCCTCCAATCTGATTGTACAATATCATGTAAAAGGTTTTTGTGTCCTTCTTGTACTGACAGTAAAACTTGGTCCACGTTGTGCTCAGGGCCTCTGTGTCAAAAACATGGACATTATCAAGATCTTTCTTCTTGTTTCCGCTGTTGTCTGTGCACGTACCAACACACAAACACATGGGCATGGCTCATACACCTCAAAGGGTGAGGGACATTTACTGCGTGAAGCATGATTTTTTCATGTCAGTGTTGATGGGGTCAAAGGCGTGGGGTGAAAGAGGAGAAAGGAGGAAGGGGGGGGGGGGGGGGGGGGGGGGTAGGAAGAGTGAAAGGAGGTAGAGGAGCAAGTATCGAGTGGACAAAATCTGAACAAGTGAAAATTCAGACAAATTTACACTCACTATGTATGGGATAATAAACGAAAACAATAGCAAGGGGGAAATGGATAGGTGACACAAGCTTTCAAACATTAAATATGGAGAAAAAAATCCATGCAGAGAATGTTACAACAAGGCTAAAACCCGATCTCAAAAACTTTTTCAACAATCTTAAATCAAGGAAAAGGCTTTGGTTTAATGTGCGTAACCGCTACACTGAAGGGCATCAAAAAAAAAAAAAAATGAAGAAGAAAGAAAAAAATCACACCAACCCGAGGAAGGGATCCACGTGGGGATAAGGAGTGAAAGAGCATTCAATAGCACTAATGCATACAAGATGTCCAACAACCTGCCTATCATCCACAGTCAGATTACTTTTCACAGCAACTGTATCACTATTCATAAAGGTAAACAAATCAGCAATGTACAAACAGAATATGTCTGACAGACGTTCACTATGTATCCATTTTGTTCACCCTTATCTAAAGAGAATTTTGTAACTTTTATCTAGTTTATTAACATCACAAATAGAAAGTGAAAAGAAAGTAATTGGATTAACATTTTTCTTGACCAACAGCTCAATAATATGGGATACTGGGTGGGGTTTTCAGAGGTGGAGTGCGAGAAGGGGACAAGGTATGGTAGTAAAACTGAATAGCATCAAAGAGTACTCAGTTACCTTTTAAGTCCAGCATACTTCCTCGGAACATACAGTATACAATGTTTTCCCATCAAGGCAACTGATGATCATTGAATGGAAAAGTTACCTCAACAGAAGATTATTTTCATTCTATTATTCACACTGAGTCCATATACTTTTTCCTTGATTTTTTAAAAAACTGTCTAAAGCTCCCTCTTGTCTGCTGGTGAACAGGGCGACTTCAAACAATGTCTGATATTTTGGAGGGTAATTCTTACCTTTCTTTTCAAATATTAGAGATGATTCTTTCAGTAATAGCACTGGAAACAATATGCAGTGAAATGAAAGAATGATATCATGGAGAAATAAGTGACATATATTATGCCACAGGTGAAAGATCATATTTTGCTTTGAAAATGTGCAAGACTAGGATTACATTCAGCTCTCAGATACCAACAAATGGTGAACAAAATACAGCCCTTCCAGTGAAAGCAAAATGTAAGGTGACCTCCAGAGGTCCGTTGAAATGAACTGGATAGTTTTTTCCAGTCAATTCATATTCATAAACTAATTTTCAGCAACTGGAAGAGACGAAAACTGGAAACAAATGTTTGTACAATCCTTAGATGTTTCTTAAACGTGCTGATCAGAGTATATTTCAGAGTCAGTCACCCAATACATTCATCTATCAGACGTATTTGCCTGACTGACATCAAACAAATATTGTAGTTCTGCAGAAAATACTTCACTTCATTTGCAAACATTGCAAATGGTGGAAACAGATTTTCAGAGATGAATGTGCTCTTAGAATCCATCTTTCATAATTCAAAAGCATGCTTCGTAGCTTGAGCAATCAAGCAAAATTATTTCTTAGTACAAGCCTTTCTGAGAATTCTTGCTACTTGTGGCAAAAATGCCAAGAAATTCAGAAGAGCTCGTCAAAAGCCACCTCCAGTTTTGATTTTATTTTAGAGGTGAAGGCTAAACAATATTCAAGTGAGTGAAATGATGGTTTAGTAAGTGACTGACACATTCTGCTTAACATTCACATTAATTCTGATACCCAAAAAGTGAAATGGAAAATTCAGATATTACCTCAAACCTAAAATAATCTGCAGCTGTCAAGGTACATGGACAGAAAGAGAAGGTCAATACACTAACAAAATTCAACTGCTTTTCAGTAAAAAGAAATTAAACTAGAATTCCTAAGACTGCAAATAAAAAATCCACCTTTCAACAAAGCCAAACGTAGATTTTTGTCTCTTTATTACATCCAAGACATTTTAGAGTGTCAACTACAGAAACACTGTTTTCCCTGACTAGAACACTGCGATGCCCCAATCCTGTACTACTTACTCTTCTCCAAGAGGTAGAGGTAGCCTTCCCTGGTGAAGCCTTTCATAGTGCTGGACTGATCCATTGGTTTCTGAACACATGAATCATATCTGAATTCATAATAAACAATTTCTTCATTCTGCATTGTGCATGCACGCTGTCAACAAAGAAAGACTGTGTATTAACATATAATGACTTGACCATCCACAGCCCACTTAAAAGATCATATTATCACACTGATACAATTACAATTCACACGCATCAAAACTTATGATTTTTAACAATAAACAAGCAACTTCTTACAATAATTTTGAAATCATCATGATTTTTATTCATAGTGCAAAAATTAAATTTATTTCCAGAATCGAAAACACTTTTCAAATTGTCAATCTGTGACAGATATCCGATATTCAAATTGTTATTATTTCAACCCATCAATCTGTAATTGATACTATTATCTTGCCAATCTGCAAATCATTTTCATATAATCTCGCTAATGAGCAAGCAAGTGAGCAAGTGCGTGCGTGCGTGCGTGCATGTGTGTGTGTATGTGACTGAGCACGCACATGCAGGAAAGACAGAGAATCAGAGAGAGAGAAAGAGAGACAGAATGTGTGTACTGTGTTTGTTTAATGAAACTGTCAAGTCAAAAATGTCAGCACGAGGCAACCCACTAGAGAAGACACTACATTACTGCCTAGTCCATTCAGTGGTGTTCAGTGGTGCCTGTTCTGATCCATCAGAGACACCACCTACTAAGCGATCCATCAGAGACACCACCTACTAAGCCCCCATACTGATGACAATGAACACTTAGTTGCAGAACTTGCATAACTGAGTGTCCTCCTCCTCAGGGCACCACCAAATCCATCCAATGACAGTCCCAACCAACTTGCTAATGCCAGAGATCTTGACATTAACTCATCAAAGCCATAAATGTGGAGACAACATCGAAAGTGCTGTCACCTTGAGAACTGAGCATGAAGGACCACAGAATTTCAGACATTTTTCTCATGCTGATTGATGAGAACAAAGATGATTATGCTCTGGGAATCCATTCCAATCTAAGACTGCATGACAGAGCTGTACTCTATGCCTACTTTCATAATACACAGCTTTATTTTTCCGTCCCGAGCGAGACACTTAGTGAAAGGGCGAACGAAAAAGGCTTACACATTTCTGACCCAACATTTTTGTTGCTGTAGTCCGAGCAGAGGCATGTATCAAACTTGTGTACTAGTTAACCAGGGAAAATTAAATACCCAGAAAGTGATGACATTATTTTTGCACAATTTGTGTGTTGTCATTGTTCTAATATTGCCTGACCACTTGCGTACAAGCTTTCATGCCGTATCTACTTTATCTACAGGAAAATAAACCTAGTCAAGTTTGGTATAAAAAAAAAAATTGTAGAGAATTCGCCAATTCAGTCATCTACAGAGCGCAGATATATTACATTTTCCATGACAACTACTAATTATCAAACCGACAGCCCCATTTGTAATGGCCGCTCAACAATGCCGAACACATTGCTGCCAGACTGGCTATGCACAGATGACATTCAGTTTGCCGAGTACAGCATGGTTAGCTGGCTGGTGGGGAGCGCCCTGCAGAAAACACCCTTTTCCCTGACCTGCATTCACATTTTGGCCTCTGCAGCTGCGGGCGAGCTGTAAACTCCCCTGCCTCTCAAAACTAAGTAACTTGTTCTGAACGGCCGTGAATATATTATCATCAGACCTGAGAGATACAGACACAAGCAGTGTTGCTCAGGAAATTCTAGCAACACCCTAGAGACACATCCATTAAGTGGATAAAACTCAACTGTGTAGTCCCAATCTTCCCAGCTGAGACCGTAGCAAAATCAAGCTGGGTAGGAGCCTGCCAGGGCAGAAAAATCCCACAAATGAATGGCTCTGATGGGAATTGAACCCACAATCTCCCGGGTGGGAATCTGCAACGCTAACCACTGTACCATGGTGGCTGTTCTTTCTTTTTTTTTTTTCCCTACCTTACAAGAGTTTAAAACAAAACAAAACAAAAAAATCACAGTCATCATATGTCTGAAAAATGGAAATTATCCTTCCCCAAATTTGAATGAGCCTGGTTTGAATGATTTCTATGGTGGATTTCTGGCCTAGACCAGATTACTTGCATCCTCTGTATTAGTAATGATATCCACATATTCCCTGAGGCTGAGCATTTGAACGATGCCCCCTAAAACCAATCACAGAGGCAAGGAGAAACACTTTCTTTTTCAGAACCATGGTTCTGGATGCTATACAATCATAAAAACATAACCCCATGGCAACAAAATGCAAAAACATGATATATTTTCTGATTTCAAATTCATCATTCCATGTAACCAAGTATCTCCCCCAATATTTACAGCATCACAACATCTCATGGAGATAAGAACACTAGCAAACAGAAATCCTCTTAATCATAAAAGAAAAGTACAATAACAACATGTAAATGCAGACATAACTGTATAAAAAAAGAAATCTTTCTTGGTGATTTTGTGAACATTGGAAAACATGAAGAACACAAGCCCAAAGTAACATGTACAAGCCATTAAAATAATCTACTGAACTGGAGGTGTTCGGGGATGGGAATAGGCAAAAGGTGTAAATATCACACATTTTGCAGCCCTTGAATTATTTCTCCCTCATTGCCTTTTTTTTTAAAGCTAATTTGACTTAATACATTTGTGTATCAAACGTTCAGCTTCATCTTTAGGTATGGTACAAAACTGACTAGAAAAAAAGCTTTTGTACATTTTGGCTTGAAATGGGCTATATTTAATTAATACACAGTGAGACTGCATGAGATATTCACAACACATACACATGTAAGTCCACTCATTACATGTTCTTTCTCATTCACAATGTTCTTGGAATGGTTGTTACCATGCTTAAATATTCTCATCTTAATGCACATGCATGCACACACACACACACACACACACAACACACACACCACACACACACACACACACACACACATACAAACACACACTAAGATACATAAACTCAGGAACACTGATCACGTCAATTTTCATCTGCATTTTTTTTAAACAGTCTTGAATTTTGCACTGAAGACTGAAAAGGAAAAAAAAAGCAAAAATGACACTGTCATTAAAATAAAAAAAACACTGGAAGAAACAGAAACTAACACATATAATACACACACAACAGAGACCCAGTAAGAAGGTCAATCACAATCGCTGTAACAGAACGAAAAAAGGGTTTAAGAAGACATCTAAAAGTATGACACAAGAAACATTAAACAAAAACAAAACAAAACAAACAAAAAAAAACCAAAGCCTGCTAGAAACCCCCCAAATACTGTGTAAAATCAACTGAATGACCACTGGGAAAAGAAAGAAAAACATCCCATCAAACGTACCATAGTTTTGGGATTACAAGGTGTTTTCATCAACATGGTACATTTCCTGATTTTTGAAGTGGAGAAAAAAAAAGAAACCACCTTCACCTATGCATAAAATATTTGGAGCTGTACAGCCCATCACTGCTTAAGCTAGGCGCAGACATGGATTCAATTTTGCCTTCTGACCTCAACAGGCATGTCTTCTTTCGAAGCAGATTTTATCCAAATTCTTTTTTTGTTTCTTCATTTATGAACAATCGAAGTGCTTATTCCTAACACAGTTTTTCAAAGTGCTTGTTTATTCCTCTTGTAAACATCTTGAATCTGACTTCTGACTGAACAAACCCAGCTTGGATTTCATAAATTGATCAACCGTGTCACTGTTAGCCATAGCTCACATCAGAAAGCCATGTATAATCATTGTTGTTTACCATATATCTGTCTGAACATAAACGTTAACTTTTTACCAACGCATGCATGTTCTATGCGATTTATACCTGAAAGGCCAGGAACTGCGATTTAACTTGAATATTCTGAGCCCAAAGACACGTGTGGGCACTAATGTGCAAACGAAATGACTAATGCCTTGACCCGTGTTCACAAAGACACTGAACTCAAACACCGGTACGTCTGTCAATTGGCCAGCTGCACAGGTAAGTTCCCAAACTATGTAAGCTACCTGTAAGATATCTGATAGTAATGATATCATGTCATAACACCACCTGTAAGATATCTGATAGAAATGATATGTCATAAGACCACCTTGTAGTTCCTAAAACTATAGTAATCCATTCCTTACCCAAAAAGCTGACTGCAAATAAAATGAAACAAATTTCTTTACATTGTGTCAATCCAGTATACTGTTATCATGTACAGAAATGACAGTCCATCTTTTAATTTCTGAAAACGATTTTTCTTTATCAATTTCAGAAGAAATAAAGACTTATCAAACATACTTTTCAAACACATATGGAAAAAGTCCTACATACAGCAGATTTAGATGTTTAATGTGATATTTTTGCATATACTGAGCTTTCCTTTGGATCCTAATCATCACTTGCAAGAAAGAATATAAAAACAAACACTTTCTGTTTTAAATCACAGAATAATCGACTGGCACAACCCAAACATTTACCATTCACTTCTTTTTACATTCCCTGTTTTACAAAGTGAATAATGAAAAAGGTGATAAAATGCAAAATGTGTGAAAACTCACAGTGCCACGGGTCTCCAGCATTTTACTCATCAACTTCTCAGCTTGTTCCCTTGTGCACTCAAAACTCTCTCGGGTCTGAAAATCATAGTTTACTCTTTCAAATGACAACAATAATCATCTTCTAAAGAAAGAAAGAAACAAACAAACATTTTAACCAAGACCTTTATTCGACTGGCAGACATACAAAAAAGGTATGTATATGCAATCACAACAACTACATCAGGAATAAAGTTAAAAAAAAAAAAGTAATTATTCATACACACCATTACTCCTAACAGACTTGACAACAACAAAAATCACAAGTGTATGACTACTTACATAGATGTTCAAGAAACTGGAAAATATGTAACATTTTTGTGTTGTTTTATAATTTCTTTTTTACTGCCTGCTTTGTTCTTCGTGGTCTCTGCCACTAATGATTACACCAACTGACAGGTTAACACTTTCAACACAGACCCTCATTCTGCTCTATGTGCCCAGTTAATACTGCAGTCACAGCACTGAAATTCCCTCAGGACACCTGATTTTGACCATTTTAAATTAATTTTCCTTAAAAGCCTAAATTCGACAGTGACTTTATTTCTGTACAGTGAAATTGAGCTATCTTTCATCTTCTCAATGATAAACGTTTTAAAAGTCAAAATAATTATTTTGTTGTTTGACTGAGTTGAAAATGACATACTTCAAACAAGGAGCACTGATTCAGTGCTTGAAGACACCAACGGGTTGGTTGCTTTCTCTTCAAATTAACCAATGAAAGCGACTGTTAGTAGCTTGCTAACTGGTATGATATGACGTAGGAAGGACTGTATCTTAACACTGACACCACTGGTTAAAAATTCTCTGGGATATCATTCTCGCAACGTGTCCCAAGTGACCGATCGCTTGCCGCGAGTACTTTCGCCCCACGTCGCCGAGTGGTAAGTCAGGCAATACGATCATTCTCCCGGCATGTTGCGAAAATTTAAAAGAAAAAATTCAAAACATGCCCTCTCGCTATCTGTACATTGCCATTTTCATTACCCTGTAGTATTTGCCTGTAAACAAACAATAATGCATCAAGTGACTTTAAACATGCACCTGGATTCAGTGAACTTAATGTGGCACTTGAATGTTCATTTACAAAATAACAAAGCTGTGCAGCCCTTACCCTTTGAAGCAGAAGACGGAGATACGTGTCATACTGCTTGAACTCTTCAAAACTGTCATAACCTGCAAATAAAAAAAACCAAACATTATTTGAATATTGTTCTTTCTTATCAGCAATATTCATTCCACCGAAGATTCTTGACATGTTCCATCCATTTCAAAATGAACAACAGCACAAGTGGCAACCTTTGGGAAGCAAAATGAATAATCCTACAGGAGGCGTGGGTTGGAGGAAAGAGTGCAACTCCATCATCAGATCGTGACCATGATCAGCCGCCACTGTGCAGTGGTAGGCACTGCAGACACGAGGGCTGGGAGTCTGTGGGCTCAAATCCCATCAAAAGGATTTCATTTCTGGGCATTTTGGCCCCAGCCAGTTCCGCCCTGAGCTGAATGAGTTAAGGCCCGAAGTAGGAAGACTAGAACCATTTGCTCAAGATTCATCAAATGAAAGTATATGCCTCTCGAGTAGTGTTGCTCAAATGTAGCAGGAGTGGAACTACAGACTGAAGATTCATCTACTGAAAAGTATATGTCTTGTGAGTATTGCTCAAATGTCCTGACAAACACTGCAGGTGTTTCTCTCTGGCCTGGTTGATGCTGGAATACTCTATCAAAGGAAAAATGCAATACAGCTCTTGTCATTTGGTCTCAAGACAGAATGGAGCTCCACACCATCACCTTTGTCATCGTCACTGATCTGGGCCATGGATGTCCACTAAAATTCACTTGGGCCACAGTTCATCTTCCCATCAAGTTTTGTTAAATCGATTCAGTACCTTAAGCATAATCTTGTCGAACAGACCTGGACCAACCCACAATTTAAAGGCTATTTGTACAAAATTCCATAATGACCAAGTTGCATTAAAACTGATTTTGTAGCAAGAGCATAATCTTATAACTGGCACCACAAACAAATGAAAGTCATGAGAGAAAAAATAACCTCCATTGTGAAGGAAAAACCCTAGAGATTAATGGTTTTGTATGAGGTTGAAATGGACAAAATTGCACACACACACACACACACACACACACACACACACACACACACACACACACACACACACACTCACTCACAGTAATAATTAGTTGCTATATTTCAGGACTGATAAATACTAGCGGGGAATCTCTGCAGCTACCAAGCCTCAAACATGGATTCCAAACATGGGGAGTTAAAATCATACGCCCAGTCAGGCTAAGTATGCTTACCATGTCAAAATTTTGCAAGCTGTGGTCAGTTTGCTGGCTCTGTTTCACCAAAATTTATATGGCTATCAGAATACAACCCTAACAACAACAAAAAAAAGAATGTATTTCATGTCACTAACAAAACAAAAAAGTTTTATCTGCTTCCTTCAAATCTGCAGTTAAACACTGCTTAAAAAGAACCTTTCAGGTTCTTGTTCATAAGAATTCACATTCTGCAGGCTGAATGAATTGACAGGGCCCATACTGATCACCACTGGAAATATTCAAGAAGTTTTCATAAAAATGTTACACTCTAGCAAGCAGACGTGAGAATTGAAATATTTCTAATAAATAACAGCAGACTTTCAAGACAAACACACAAATATTCCAGATTTCTAGGCTGCCATCTCCGGTCCAAATTCCTCATTCATTCTCTTCATTTTCAGTGTGCCTTTTGATGTGTTTTACCACTTATGAATGATTCTGAGAATGTTTGCTGTGGAAAACTTTATTCATACACTCACAGACTTGAACCGTATTTTTCAAAATGTCCCTAATAGCACAAAAAATTTAAAAAAGTTTTGTATGATCTTTTAAAAGGGTTCAGGATCTCTTAACCCTAAAACTTTGTATTTCAAAAGGCTTCAAAGGCAGTTTTCTCAAACTCAAAGACAACATATTTCTCCCAATCTCAAAAGAATCCAAGGCCTTGAAAACAATCTTCAGTGTTTTTGGGTGCATAAGAAGCTTGATTGGTGAGCAGTTTTGAAAAATCCCTCGCTTAGTATCTGGACAAGAAGTTGGAGCTGATACATTTTGTCAATAGTTTGGCAATTCAGGCAGGGTGCGGTAGAGGTGCACAGGAAAAGATGAGTGAGAGTGTCAGAGGGTGAGGGAAGGCAGCGGTGGAAGGTCATACGAGAGTCTGACAGAGGTAGGACATTACCTTGATGATAAAAAGACAGCCAGCTCCACATGTAACCCAGCAACTGCAACCAATCAGCATGTCACTGAATCAACACCCTCTCTCCCTCTCCCTTCATCCCTCTCACCAGCTCCATCCGTGTCCCTACTCTCTCCATCCCCGTCCAAACAACCCCACCTACTCATCCTCACAACCAACTTTACAAAATTGTCTGCTAATGAAATACAGATATAATGTGTTCCTTTTCTCTGTTATTAGTTTTTATTTACCTTCTTCATTATTATGCCAATTTTATTTACGTTTTACAAATTCAACAAAGCTTGCAGAAAAAGCAAGGAGTGCTACAAGACTACTGGAACATAACAAAAACCTTCAAAAATGATTTTCCCTCCAACTTCTGATCCTCTTCCAGAACCTTACTTGAATGCTCAAAATCAATAAAAGTTCTTAGTCAAAGATCAAAGATGAAGAAAAATTAGCATACAACACCCTTGACCACCCTTGATCTTCCATCAGATTCAGCCTCACTAATTGTACAATTAAAACAAGAGCACTGAATATAAAAAAAGAGTCTGAACAAGAGATTCTGAGATTATATATGTAAAATACACTTATGAAAGTAATTAAGTTATCAATCTCACACACACAAGAAAGAATTAGAGATGTTCACACTCAACAACTACAGTCTTTTGCTCTTTCCCTCTGATCACTCATCTTATTACTTTCCCACTCTCACAAACATATACGCTCACACAATAGAACCAAACAATGAAGACAATAAAATAAGCACCCACAAAATACCCCTGTCTGTTAACATCAACATCAGAAAAACATACCCATAGTTTTACCAATTCATGGAGATAAAACTTCCCAAATGTTCATTCCAATAATTTTCAAAATTGAATTACATATAGTGAATATTCCCACAAAAACAGTAACAAAATCATCAAAATCAGAGAGACATATTTTACTTACAATTTCAACAAACTCAAACTTCTTTTTCTCCTGTGCCTCTTGAAGCTTGAGCACGTATTTCATGGATGCCTGATAAAATCCTCGCTTCTCCATCTCTACCTGAGCATCTGCCTGTCGTGCACATAGAAACAACGAAAGAAAACGGTGAAAGCCTTTCTTTGATCAGTGAAGGATCAGGTGTGTTCAATTTGTCTTCATTTCACATAACTGCCAGAAAACATTCGCAAGTCTGCCTCATATTAACCCAGAAGCTACAATTTAATTTCAGTCTGTATAAAACCTAAGCACTGTTCTTACTTAAACATCATGCAGACAAACACATTCTGCACAAATTAAAGGGAATTAAATTTCCTTTTCAGGCAAGGCAATTCTAAGGTCTGCGAAGTAACGATGTTGATTACACCCTTGGTGTATACTATCAACATTGCAGTCACAGCACACTAAATCCACCAGAACATCCTATTTTGGCATATTCTTATGAATTTCATGTGAAAATCTGAAGCTGACAGCAGCTTTACTTTTGTGCAGTAACATACAGCAACCTTGTATCTTTCTGATATATAGTTTCAAAAGTTAAAAGAATGACACTGTTTGTTTGAGGGAGCTGAAAATGGGTCTACTTTATCAAAAAAGAAAAAAATAATAAATTCAAGGAATGGATCTGTGTCTCCCCTAACAACCCCCTCATTCATCTGATTTTTGACACAATCGCCATATTTCATCACCAAACTTCTGGGGTGTTTTCAGCCTTCATCTTTGTACAACAAATTTTATCGCTCAAGCACTGCTAATAATCTGACATTGCGCCATATTTCAATCAGACCACATTTCATCAGTGCTTGATGTGAGGCTGCCTTCTCTTCAAATTTTCAACACCTGTCGCCTGTTCCTGGTTTGCTTTTCATTTTTACAATATAGGAAAGACTTTCAACCACACTGGCAAATTCCGTTTGAAAATAAAGTGTATTTGAAAACCCTAAGGTAAACAACACTCCTGTCACCATCTCTTCACGATATTCAGTCAAGTGGTGCCGTTTGAAAATAAAGTGTATTTGAAAACCCTAAGGTAAACAACACTCCTGTCACCATCTCTTCACGATATTCAGTCAAGTGGTGCTGTTTATGGCCCAGCAGATCACACTGGTCATACCAAGCAGCCATACTCAAAGCAACACAGTCAGTCCAGATCTGTTGATAAATGAGACTCACCTGTCAGCCACTACAGTTTATCAAATACCACAGCCTTGTATTGTCAAGCCACAATCTTAATTCTCTTTTCCTACCTCCTTTGTGTCAGGGAGCGTGGAGGGGTGCATTGTTTTGAAAATAATCTTTCTCTTTTTATTTGGTATACAACAGCCCCCTTGAAGTTGAACTGATAACATAAAATTGTATTAGTTTTAAGCACTACTGGCCCTTTCATACTGTTCAACTTAAAGGAGTTATAGTTGAGTGAAAACTGAACAAATATATTCACAATTGAAACTCTGGCCATGTGAGCATCTAGAGATAACAATAAGCAGATGAAGATATCTCACATAAGTTGATATGCATCAATCATCCACAGAAAACTGATGATTGCAACATTTTTTTTTCACAATTGTCCAAAACAAACAAAATTGATTCTGATTCTTCATGAGACCTTTCTCAATTGCTTGATCAGCGATTTCAGTCTATCTGTCATAGCCAAACTGTGGTCTTAGTGCTTCTCCAATGAAAAAAGCACAAGAATGATATGTGTGGAAATAGTTTACCTTTAAAACCTTTATAACCAACAGACCATGCTCATGCAGACTTTAACACTGATGTCCAAGATTCACACGACATGTACACATTAAAAGTAACATACAGACTTAAAAATGTCATGTTCCAAAAACAAAACATAAAAAAGGCCACTATCATTATCTTTCCTTCTTTCAATCAACTTGTCTGTAGAACAGAAAACAAAAATCATTCGCCCACACCCGTTTGGCCTCAGTTGATGCATTTCTTTCTCCCTAATGACCCATTTAAGAATAAAGTTTATGTCTTAACTGATAAAATTCAGTTCAACATTTTACCTCTTTCAGCTGACTGTCATTGATCTTTCCCTTGATATTGAGGTAGCGTTCCTGTGACTGGTAGAATTTGGAGGTCTCTTTCTCAAAGTACTTCTTCTCCTCCTGTGCAAAGACAACAGGAGTTGGCCAAAGTTAGTAGGAGCTTAAGGAGCATTTCTGTCAACATGTTTCAGTCCTCTGTAGATTAAAATAACACAAAAAATCAATCTCATTGTTAATTTATACGCGTGTGTGCATATGTGTTTGCATGTGTGCTGTAGTAGAATAGGTGAAGTATGAATAGTAGTAGAAAGAGTGGTATTAGTTTCATTTTATGTCTTTTCACAAAATTACAGAGGGAAGGTGCATGTACCTTACATAAAAAAAAATTATATCAATATGAGATCGAAGTAAATGCCACTAGATTTAACAAATATGCATGCATATTTGTGATTCTGTGTGTTTGCTGTGCAACCATGACCTCACATGGTCATCCAAGCAATGTTGATGTACATGCATGCTTGCTAGTGAATGTCATACATAAATGCATGAACAAGTGTTTGTATCTGTCCACTATCATACTAAACACTAGTCAAAGGTTTAGTGGATTCAACCCACCTATGTGACATTTAAACCACATAATGTAGACAAGGACAGAGAAAAAATTTCTAATAACAAGAAATCATCTATATAATGCAAATGACCAGCCATCACAAGTGTTTCCTGCCCTTAAAAATCTTTTTCGTGATGATGCAGACAGATCATGGATCGCAAATATCTCTTGCAGAATCCTCAAACGGTCTATGCAAAGTACATGAATGCAAAACAGACACCCACAATGACATTTGCAAGCAGTACATCTCGCACAAGATGCTCTTGTTTTAATCTCCCTAGACACTCGTAACAAAATAAAGAAAGAAAAAGGGGTAAGCGTTGTGTTCCAATATGAAGATGACAACACATCTCTGATAAAACTGGGAAAAAAAAGTGGGAAAAAAGATCTATTTAACAAACAAAACAACACAATTGTAGTTGTAATGTCCAAGTGATAATCATCAGGAATAGAAGGCTACGAGATCACTAGTTCAATCCCGTTAGTTATTGAGGGATTCTCCAGTCACAAGCCCATCCTACCCACAGCTGAATGGGCTATAGGATCTGCTACGAAATCAGGATCATATGGATGCAGCCTTTGTCATGCTACCATTTCTTCATCAACACCTCCAGAGTACTTTGCATCTCTCCAACTTGACTGACACAGGAATTAACTGACAGAAGTGTAGACCATGGCCCGTCATAGTATGGATCTTCACAATATCAAATCACCATGAACACAGAACAGTGGTCAGGTTCTGTGATCTCTTGTGCCCTGCTCTTGTGGACACCTCAAGTCTCCATTCTTCCCACCATCCCATGCCTGTGGTGAATCAGTGTCAAAAAATCTCATGCTTGGTGACTTCCACTTGATGGATAAATAAGCTTCATGCTTTTTCGTGGATACTGTCATTCAAGAAATACAGTGACAAGCCTACGCTTCTTTTCAAAACATATCCCACCAAAAGCCAGGTCTGAGAGATACAGACACTCAGTAAAAAAAACTACACTGAAAATTTTTTTTTAATTGAGTAAGAATCTCAGAGACATGTCCATTAAATGAATAAAACTCTGTGTCTATGATTTCAGTCTCCCCATCTGAACCCATACCACACTCAGTTCAGGGTAGAAGCTGGCAAAATCATATCACAGATAAAAGCCTCCAATGGGAATCCAACCCACAACCTTCCAGCCTGCATGTCCACAATGCTACTCACTGCACCATGGTGACTGGTTGCAAACTGGGACAACTTCAGGGTGGTATGACAGATGAAAGTGCTGGTTGAAGACAGGCATTAAAAAAATCACATTCAATATAATTAGTCTTGATTAGATTGTTTGCTCCAGTCAAGTCCCAACAACATGAATCTACCTTCACTGAACCCAGGTTTTCTTTTCTGAAACTCTCCAGTCGTCGGACAAATTCATCTTCAGATGATTCAATCTGAAAAAAAAAACACACATTAATTCTTCAATTAATGCAATAATTGCTCTAGAATTCATTATCATCAGCAGTAGTAGATAGGACACTTTCACCCTCCCCTCAAGGAAACAAAGAAAACGAAATATAGTGTACAATTTCAGAATACATTTGGCAGGTCAGGAAATTTCACGCTTAACATGTATTCAAATTATAATCTTATCTGATGTTTTTAAGGTCTAGTAATGTTCCTGTATTCTTCTCATTTAGCATGTAATCACAACATGCTTTGAGAAAAGAAATAAAATAAAATGTTGATAAAAAAAAAAGACTCCATGATTTGAGTCTACGTAAGTGCCTTGAAGATTTAACTGTCAGTCCCCTAAAATTGTGAAACCCAAATCACCTGATTAACAAACCATGTTAAGAAATGTTAAAGCTCATAGTCGAAAAGAAATGAATAAAATACAAATTGAATCACAACAAAATCCATGAGAGAAATAAGAATAGTCAGTCATCATTCTGACTCAACTTTGATTATAATAATTTCAGCCAGAAAGCCTAGCTAGCAATATTCTTCATACCCAGAATCAGGACACCCATAGTGGAAACCCCCAAATCCCTCAAATTCTTGGTGGGTCCAGGGGCAAGCCACCCCCCCCCCCCCCCCCCCCCCCTTTTCCTCTGGAAAACTTAAAAGTTTACATAAAAAATGGTGAGGTTTTCACACAATTTAAGACCATTTCAATGCAACAAATCATAGTGGACAGACAACCATCCCAGCTTCCTCCAGCTTGCAATGAGTTCATATTTGTCCACTTTATGTTCTTGTCCTGACCAGGATCATTAATTCTGTTCAAACAATGATCAATTTCTTTAACTGCGTCCTCCCCCCCCCCCCCCCCCTTTTTTTTTTTGGACAAAATGCTTTTTCACGCTGAAACCAATATACTTTTCCCTGATTTCCACTTTGTTTACTCTGAAATCTGCAATATCCCTGAAAAGTCGTAGCCCTGCAGAATTCATACTTCATTAAATCTGTATCAGGGGTCTGCATAACTTCAGTACACAAGGGAGTCTACTTAAAGTACTTTTGCCTTCCAGTTAAGAAAAAACAAAATCAATAACGAGAAATCGTAAAAAAAAAACATTTCATTTTCTGAACTTTTTCACATCCTCATTCTGTGTGAATATTTGCAGGTTTATTTACTGCTAAAAAAAAGAAATTGGTGACTTGAAATGTCTCTTCTCACACAAGCAAAGCCTACACCAAAGTGAATTTAATCATCTTACCATGTGTTCTCGTTGTTCTTCAATGATACTGATGTATTTGCTGAACTCTGCCAGAGACATGCCTGCATCAAATAAATACGCCATTAAGCATGAAAGTGTGTGTGTGTGTGTGTGTGTGTGTGTGTGTGTGTGTGTGTGTGTGTGTGTGTGTGTGTGTGTGAGCTATGCATGCACATGTATGTTTTAACTGTATCGATTTTAATGGCAAAGGGTTGTAGGAAATGGATGTGTCAGTATGTGTACATCAGATGTGTAGCAGAAGGGGAGCACAGATCTCTTGATGGTTGAGTTTAATCCTTTTTATCACTTTTGTCATTGGTGTTATTTATAACTAAAACAATCACTTATGCAGTTCATGCACATATACTTTTCACACACACACACACACACACAAGCACAAGTAAGCGCACCACACACTTTCACAAGAATTAGCATGTTAGCCATAAACACAAGTAACACAAGAACTGGTCTGTAATTTTGCTTATCCTATACTTACACCGTGGTATAGATTTTAATGTAATAGAACCTTGGGTTACACATTGTTCATTTCATTTAACGATGAAGTTTTTAGAGAAGTGGCAGATCTGAGACCAAAAATTTGACTATGGCAAGACTATCAGACAGATTCCATTTAGCCCAAGTGATACACGTATATACTGCTGATAAGTACCTAAAGAAAATTAACACATTAGCTGCCATCAACAATGTAAAGAAGTTAGCATGGAACAACTGAAAATTCGGCAGGCAGTGTTTCACATTTTCAAAATAAATCAGGGTGAAGTTGACTCCAACAAACTATCTGTAGACCTCAAGAAATACTGTCTGACCCTTGGCAAAATGAACAATCTTTTTTCTTCTGATACATCATGCTGTTACTGTGCATTGCTTTCTTTTTCTTTTTCAATAACACAAAAAGTTTGTGTCAAGAATACAAGGACAAAACTTTCAGTCCAGTGACCATAAGCACTATTAAACTTAATTCTCTAATTTCGTACTTACCGATGGTTCTTTCATCATCAGTCTGGTGGTCGATGCATTCAAAATTGAATTCTCTCAGGTCCTTTGCAAATGCTTTCTGTGCTCTTGAAAGCTCTGCAAGACCAAGTATAGTGTCTTTGATATTCTTCCTGATTCTTGGTGTAATCTCTTTTTCTTCCTTTTTCTATTGCTGACTCATTCAGGATATAATCTAAGCTTGTCTTTAACAAGTGTAATTAACTGGTACACTAAGCTAAAAATCATTTTCTGCTTTGCTATGAAAAGTTGATAATACTGAACGGCTGTGATTTACAGTCACTGGCGCACAATTAAAGGTTAGAGATCTCAAATATGGTATAAGAGCATACACATTTATGTTCTTGGTGTATGTGGACCAGATGGTGGTTGATTAAATGTTCACTACTACTAGTACTAGAGAGAATGGTTCTCATAAATCAAAAGTGATCTAATACAAAAAAAAAAGTAATAAAAAAAATTTCAGTGGCATCCTGTAATCTCAGCACCCTAATGGAATAAAATGAACATTTAAATACATTTAAATACAGCTCCGTTTTATTTTCATTCTCTAAATGTTACTATGTATTTAATTGTATCTGACCTGTATGTGATACGTTTATTATGATTCATGAATTTGTTTTTTTGTTTTGTTTTGTTTTTGGTACATGGTAACGCTAGGATTTGAATCCATCTGTATGATTAACCTGAAAGTAATTGTTGCCACTGAACCTTATCTGACCTATCAATACAGGTCTCTGAGATCCTTTTTATATACCACCAAAATTGCTAACCGGAAAGATGGCAGAGTCCCAGCTGTGCACACAAACCTGAAAAGCCAAGAGGTCCCAGACTGCAGAAAGACTGTGAACTGACCTGGGTCATGCAGTGTGGACAGACTCTTCTAATACATGTTGGACCTGCTTTCGGAAGAGGCCTGGTTAGTATCGGACCCAAAAGGACAGAGTGGTATCTTGTAACTTTAGGCAGTTTCAATCAGCTTTCAGTGAACAATGGAAAAACTGCTACCATTCAAAGGAATTCTAGATGAAGTGTTACATGCCACAAAAGAACTTCCTGAATAAAATCAACATCAGCACATAGGGGTAAATGTTTGGCAATGAAACCTAAGGAATATTCCTTGAACAGATCAACAACAGCAACAAAAAAGCCACCAAGTCATGAAAAAGCTGGCTAACAAGATTACTCGCAATAGTTCATTTCAAAACAAAAACTGAAAGTCCAACATCAGATTCAGGAAAGCTGCATATATCAGTAACTTATTATCTTTGCGTTCCAAAAAGACAACAGTACTACATAAGTACCACAGACCAATATACCTGACGAACGTAAGCTGCAAAGTGGTAGTGCACATCTTGACTAGCACTTTAATACTAATAATAGATCCATGATCTTGAAAACAGCTGTGTTCTTCTTCTATGCAACAATTCAGCTCTTGAAGAAGAGGTCATGAATGTGCACACAACTCTCTCAGTTCACTGACAAACTGTTTGAGAATACAGAGTGACGATAGCAAACCAACATCCCTGTGCTGCATTTTGCCAAAGTCTTAAAGTTTTAATAAGATTAGCGAGCCACTTGTCCTAATACATTTAACCCCTTAACCGCAGAGGAGTTGTCCTTTTGAATGTCGGAGCATAAGGTGAATGTCTATTCCATCCCTCTGTTGTGAGAACAGCTCGCGGATAACAAAAAAGCAAGCTAGTCAACATGTCGTGTTGACAAAACTGAGACTAAAACACTATTTCACCATCCACATGGCATGTTGAGTGAACAAAAAATGCTTCCACCCTACTCCATGGAGAGTGACTAAATATCCTCTCCTCTCATACCAGTTCAAAATATTGCCCACTGACAATGTCATTTAACTGTGAACAAACATGGCTCCATGGCAAAAACTGTTAAAAATGCCCACTCTGATCTGGAAGAGATAAAAGAGTTGAGATCAGACAACAACTGACTCATTTATAACCAAATGCCTGATAAGGGTTGTATGGGACTAAAGCCAATGGAATCCCAACAAGCTGCTGTTGACTTTCACAGGTCATGCATTATAATTGATGTAAATGGGTCAGCTAGCTGACTTAAGTGTATGAGAAAACTATCAGTATCACCTTCACTTTGTTCAGAAACTCTGATCTCGTCATGGCTAAACAGTAAACTGAGTATAAGGTATGTACTGAGATATCTGACAAACAAAAACCCATACAAAAGTATTAAGCATGTGATTCATCCAGGGGTAAAGCTCAAGTTAAATATGGAACTTAGGTAGACATCAATGACTTCTTGACTGATGGGAAGCTGGCAGTAATTAACAAATGGAGATTTTGTAGGTGTTATGTTAGAAGTCCCACAGAGTCCTGCCACTAGTAATTTTCGAAACTAACACAGCAAACAAGGCAAAGGCAAATGAGTCAAATTCAAACAAAATCATAGTCAAGTGCAGTGAATTGAACACTCTTTGTCCATACTTCATCATCTGAACAAGTAACATACTAGTGTCTGCCGTTAAACACAAACCCTGAAGTCTCTACCACACCAAAATTCATTAAATCTATTATATAAAGCTCAGTTTGTCTGTCTGTCTGTTCGTTAAATACACGGCCACCAAATTTGGTATCAAGTATCCTTGGTGTCCTACAAACAGCAACGTCGGGTCGGCGATCACGTGACGCATTGCGTCATGACGCAATTTGCGTCCAAAGACGCAAAACTGGACATCAGAACACGACACGACAGACAAACTCACCAGGACGAGACGGGGTCGAAGCACGTAAGCGCTAATAAATACATATTACTGGATTCAGTTTGATAATAGTCCTAATCTCTGTGTTGTTTATGTTTATAGGGACTGTGATAATTTGTTTCTTTGTTACATCCAGAATCCATTTTTAAAAGCAACTCTCTCTTCCCAACTTTTTGGTTGTCCAGCAGTCACACTCTATCAATGAAGTTTGATGTGTGTGCAAACATATCCATGGATACAGTCTTTCAGGGCTCAAATCAAAGCACTTCACAAATAGAAGCCTTTCACAAAAGAAGTTATGCTAAATGGCATGTCTTTACTTGCAAAGTCAAAGAATCCAGAATAACTGGTTGCTAAACAGTGTGATGTGGAACAGCAGTTAAACAGTTATGGAGAGAAGGCACAGGGGCTAGAAGTTTTCCGAGACCTTGTAAGTTGTATCATTTATCTAAAACATAGTAACCAAACTACACCCCATTTTGCTTGCTTTCTCTTCTTACTTTTAATATCTCATCTTGCTGATGGTTCTGATATGTGATAAAATACTATGTGTTTGAGGGTTCTTATGGCAATTCGGGAAATAAATGTTGCTGGAACAATGGAAGAATACCATCAAACACGTGTTGATCAGATGCGTAGGGGACAAGCAGGAATGCAAGGGAATCCATTTGGGTAAAGCAGTAGACTTTCACATGGCAGAAAGGGGTAAAAAAAAAAAGTCAAAATTAAAAAGAGAGAAATGGTGACTGGTAATGGATTTTTTAGGCTTGTTATCACTATCTCAGGTGGAAAGCAGCTTTCCAAGTGCTAGCTGATCATGTTTCGGGAAAAAAAAACAAACATGTGGAATATTTTGTCCCAATGGTTTTAGGTCACACAGAAACAGAGCATTCTGTGAAGCTCAAAATACAGAAAAAAAAATTCATGAAAGGGTAAAAACATTCCTCAGAGCCCTAATCATTACTGTTCATTGCCTGGGGAGATATGCTGTTAGAACAAAATGTCATCAACTCCATGTAAATTGCAAGACTTGAAAGTTAAATTGTTTTTTACCACAAGCCACAAAAGTGCCAATGAATCATTGGAGACTTGCTCAGCAAAGTTTGGCTGAAGCTCCTCTGTACTAAATGATTCCATCAATCAAAATGGAAGTATGATCCCTTCTAAAGCTTCCGGCTTGTTGGAAAATCATATTTTTTTGAGAATAAATTGGACCATGATGGTGAAGCAAACAACAAATGCTCATTTCACTGTAATCAGTACTCCTGAACATTCTTGCTGCTGATTGTGATTGCCCCCTTAGTTTTCTAGAAAAGCACCCATATAATACACATTGCTCTGAGGCAGATCTGAAACACTGACCCAATAAGGAGAAGGTGATCTATTGACAGAGATTTAAATGAATGGAAAATTCAGAATGCTTCTTTACCACAATACCTCTCTGGGTGAATAAAAAAAGGGGGAGGGGTGGTGGTGGTAAGGGTGGAAGAATGTGGATCTACTGATAGACGATATATACTTCCTGTCTTCCCTGCCGCATCAAACCCTCTTGCCGACTGTTGTTGACGTGGGCAAGAGGTGGAAATGGAAAGAAATCATTCCAGCGTGACATTTAGTAGTGAAAAAGGGCAGCACTGGTCTAACTGTTCGATAAAAATGAAACTAGAAAGTTGTATCTTGACTCAAATTCGAAGTATGCCAAACTGGCTGCATAGCAGATTAATCCATCAAAGATCGTCTGCTGTATTCATCAAAACAATGTTCTAACTAAAAATCAGATTGGGTTTTCTCGCTGTGAGACATTTTAGTGTAAATCTCAGTAAATAAGAAACAGAAATGTTTATTTCTCACTTACGTTTGGCCGCTTCAAACACCTGCTTCCCATGTTGAATCAGTGTTTTAATCGCCTTGCTCGTACGTTCCAGTTCACGTTCATGTTCAGTTAGTTTTGTTCGAAAAAGCGGACTGTCTGTCAGACAGTCTGCAAACTCCAAAGGTTGCAGCCCCATTTATGCTTTTTCACATTTTAACTAAAACCACAACATGAATCATTAAAATACACGACTGAAAATTATGTAGGCATTAGTTCCTCAAGCTATAGGAAGTAACTGCCATTGTAATCATAAATGCGCATGCGCACCGGAAGTAGGCCTACACAATAATATTGGCTCACCAAGTGAAATAAGTGATCAGTATCATGAAAATCTTCATGAAAATCTCCAAATGTTCTTAGACATGATCGATCCATTTGTACTTGCAAACTTTAATACACATGAAAACTAAGTACACGTAAATACGATCCACCCCTTGTATTTAAGATTTAAACATCAAATAAAAAGAAATACTACCCCCCCCCCCCTCCTCAATTTTTTTTTTTTTTTTTAATGATCATAAGCCACCCCATAGATTTACAGATTTGAACATGAAAATTCTTAGATGTGACATACCTCTTGTATCTTAACGATGTTGACATAATGTATGTGTACATACTGAGACTTGATCCACGTCAATATCAAAAAAAAATTTGTACCCATGAGAACCCTTAATCATATCTTTTAAGTGACTGCAGCCTATTACCATCACACCATGCTGACTCAGTTCCTCATCCCCATCTCTCTGTCAAAGTCTCTCTCTGCAAAGAGTTTTAACACTGATTTACACAAACAGACCTCTGCACACACACTATGACACACCACCAGACACTGACAATGGTTCATTGCCATACACTATAAACGTGCAAACACTAACACACATACAGGTTATTAAAAGACATGATGGCAGTCATTTAAAAAAAAAAAAAAAGAGGAAAGGCACTGCCCTCACGCACACACACTCATCCAGTTACCACAACATCACTATGCAACGTATGCCATTACTCATACGCAAATGCACACACTAACATATGCACACTGCCTCTGTGATATGCTGATCAACATGCACACACACAAAAACTAAACATACACAAACCTACAAACATAATGACACATTTGCACCTATCACACACACACACACACACACACACAACCACACACACAAACACACACAACACAGCTTTGGGACACACTATCAAAATGTACGTTCATACACAAACACTCTGTACCAGAGTAAAACTTCTTGTGAATCTAGAATGGCTTTGGCATTTTCCAGTATATCTTTTAAGTGTTAGTTTGCATGCAGACACTGTCCAAGGCTAGCACATGAAACTTCCTGCTCCAAAATAGTTTTAAATTCTATGGGAATATGTACAGAAAGTTCATTTCAGAATCTTTGAAAAAAAAAGACTTCTGTACTAATCACCTGATATTATAGTTCTAACAACAGACAGTTAATAAAGGTTTTTTGTTGTTGTTGTTGTTAACCAAACTTGTTTCGACCACAGAAACGATGGAAAGAACCAAATTGGATGGTAAAATGTAGAAAAGCTCCATCAACTCATTGTTACGAAGCTTTAATTGGGATAGTCCTCAGTGAAAATCATACATTCTTGTATTTGGAAAAATAGAGGACCCTGAAAACAGACCACACTTACTACAATGACAAAGACTACACAGGATACGCCATTTTAAGGCAATCATACCCACACCTGTAAGCACTCACTCACTCAGTGACAAGATGTCATTTCTGACCCTGATCTGGCAATAGCAAGACAGCTACATTCCTTTCAATCAGTGTCTTGCAGAAAGCTGTAAACTGAACAAGAGAACGTTGATGCAATTCATGCGTTAGTTTCGGCTTATAGAACTGAGTATCCTTACCAACTTTGAAGATTAAAGAGACAAAAAAAAAAAAAAAAAAAAAGAAAGAAAAGAAAAAAGCATTTTGAAAGTGATGGAAGAAACGGGTAAGAGGGTGGAGAGGTAGGAAGGGGGCAAGGGATGGTTGAATGACAATCTGGCCTATTCTTTTCCCATCCCTTTCCCTCTACATACATACATACATACATACTAATGCCAGGAAAAACGCCAACTGACAAGCCTGCAGACGCTCAAACACATACACTTGATCTTTCAGAACTTGGTGCAGTCGAGTCAGAAATTGAGATCATTGTCATGGGTGGCAACTTCAAACTTCCTCAAGAGGTCACTGGCCAGCTAAAACATAGAAAAGCAGAACCTGCATCCCCATTCTCCACTGAGGGTCCATGGACCTGTTCAAGGGCTTCAGGCTAAAGCAGACTGTGGAATGGCTCATCAAGGCTGGAAACTCAATAACTTGATGCTCGTGAGCCACGTACCCTCTCACACCAAGGAACAGAAGACAGATTCAGGCAAGAGATTTAAACACACACACACAATTGCCCTCCGGTGCAAACACCAATAACACACACACAAACACACACACCACATTAGGAGAAGTGAAAAAGATGTTCCCTCACTTTCTGTATGTGTTGTGTGCGCGCACATGCATGTCAGTCTTTTTGTTTTCTTTGTTTGCTTTTAAGATCAAAAGATTTGAAAAAATTGCTTGTTTATCACTGTCATTTTAAGATGCATAGATTTTTTTTCATTGATTGGGAGTGATAGAGCTGTCATCTTCCAAAGGAAAATATAAATAATTCTCAGAATAAAAAGAAAACTCAAGAAAAAACAAACAAAACAAAACAACACACGCACAACACACACAAACATACACACACTGAACAAGTGGCACATTCTCCATGGACTGCAAGCAGCAAAGCCCTCCATCCTCTCCCCGCCCCCCTCTAAAAAGGGGGAGGGGGGCAAGAGAAGGGGGAAACAAGACCACACCTTAATGCAATACATAATTCTATATGCATGTTTTTAAGAGAAGGGTTTGTGTGTGTACTAGAATGGAAAGGAAGGAGGAAGAGAGCTGGTGGTGGTGATGGGGGAGACGCAAAGAGGGCATTAAAGGGATATGTGTGTTGTATTTGAATCCTGGGAGAATTAATGTTCTATGCATACTGTTTAAAAAAGGGCTGGGCACTGGTTCTGAAATCCAAACTGGTTTTCAACTGATTTTCTTTGTTAGGATTGGCTTTTAAAACTGATATTTTTATACTTGTAGTCACTACAATGTCTGTACTAAAGCCATGATGTATTTGTTTTTTTATTATGTTTCCCTGGCTCCCCCTCATGCATACACGCACCCACACGCATGCGTGCGCGCGCACACACACACACACACACAGAGAAAGAATATTTCTGCAGTTTTAACTCCAGTCTCTCCAAGAGAAAGAGAGAAAGAGATAGTTTGTGTGTGTGTGTGTGTGTAGTTGTGTGTGTGTGTGTGTGCATGAGAGAGAGAGAGAGCAAGAGCAAGAGAGTGTGTGTGTCTATCTCTTGTTTTAGTAAATGCACAATGACTCATCAAGTGTAATAGTGTACACATGGTGTGGACTTTGAAAAAAAAAACCACTTTGTGTGATGTGTTAATTTTACATTGTAAAAAGAAACAAAATCAAGGTAGGCCTTTGGTTTTTTTATGCTTGATAAAGGTTTTATAAATAAACCGAAAATTTGCAATACGCCTGTTGGTGTTGGAGGTTTTTATTGTTCAAGAAACAAAATCGAGATACCTAAACTATGAAACTTGACCAGGCTATACATTTAGTTCCCCATGCCTCTCCTTGTCTCTGCCCCTTCTCATTCATATGGAAACCAAGAAAACAAAATTTATCATGATTCATAGAGAGAGCAAGAAAACAGAAACAATCAGAACATACAAATAGTGAGCATCTTTCAAGGATTGCTCTAAAGCGCCCAAACTCCCCACCGTAACAATAAAAAAGGAAATACTGCTGGCAGCAGCTGTGTGTCTCTTCCAACTCCTTAAATACATATCGTAGCAGCACATAACTCTTGAAAACAGCTACTTTCAATTTGTAGTTTAAAAACCAGGTCATGGCATCTCATCAAAGTTATTTTCCAAACCGCCACACATGTGGACTGATTTTTTAATACATGCTGAATTACCGCACATCTCTAGTGAGAGTGTTTATCTGCCCTCTCTGAGAAAAAGAGAGAGAGAGAGTGTATGAGCGCGCGGGCGCGCGCATGTGTGTGTGTGTGTGTGTGTGTGTGTGTGTGTGGTGTGTGTGTGTGTGTGTGTGTGTGTGCATGAGTGTACATCCATGTGTCTTACAGCTGTCATAATTTTTAAATGCACAAGTGCGTGCATGTGATTAGTGTGTGTGTGTGTGTGTGGTGTGTGTGTGTGTGCACGCGCACCCATGTATGTATGTGTGTGTGGTGTGTGTGTGTGTGTGTGTGTGTGTGTGTGTGTGTGTGCGCACGTGTGTGCATGTGTGTGTGTGTGAGTGTGTATGTGCAAAAGCCTGTGTATGCTCACAAGCATGCACCTACATGCACAATTTGTAGACATGGATAAATGGAGCTACTGTGCAACAGACAGAAAAAAAAGGGTGACATTAATTTCAGTAAGCTTAGGTTACGCTTGTTGAAGAGGCTTAATTAAGTAAAAATAACTTGGGCAATCACAGAGCTTGGCAACATACACACACACACATACCAGACATATCATGAAACAAAATAAGAGTCATATACATTTTTTTTATTTTCATACACACATTTCTTGCAAATATGATCTATTGTATGAGAGGTGTTTATATCATTGTCATCATTGATTGTGCACAGACCGGCTAAAATACCCTTTAAATCCTCTAAAATATTCCTTGATATCCATCAAACAAATGAACAAACAAGGTGTACAAGGATATCTGGGCAAGCACAGACCTCCGCAATGGTCGGAAAGATCCTCAATCCATTCTTTGATCTGGATCTGTACCATAGTCCATACCAAATTTTGACAGGTTCATCCTTGAAATCACATTCCTTCTTTCCACCACGCTGCGTTCATTACTTTGTGCATATTCTTGCTGGATGGATTCTGAATCTGCAAACTGATCTAGATCCCACCACAGTTTAAGCTGTGCTTACTTTGCGCCATGTTTCAACCTTTTTTTTCTTCTTCTTTTTTTTTTTCACCAAATTTTGTCAACCATGGCTGACAAATTTTGGCAAAGTCTTGTTAACAGACAGGAAAATAAACCAATAGAAACAGGCAAAAACACAAGCTTCATGGCAGAGGTAATATTCTGATATCTAAAATCCTGCACTTCATACACGCATGCAAAACACACCTCTCAAAAATACAAAATATTGTACAAAAGTGTTCTAACATTTATGCTGAAAATATTTTCTAGATTCAACATGATTGTACACAGTACCATGACATCAGTTTTCAGTGATGATTGTTTCAGAACAATGAACAATTCATACAGAATGGCATATCATTCTTAGGTCAGTGTGAAAAATGAAAAAGCCACACTGAATACAAAAAGGCCACTGTGTTTGCGAGCAATATCAAGACATTCTGACACAAAACATAAAAATCAAATAAATTCAAAAAAGTTTGCAAAAAAGATCATCATCATGTGGTCCTGTAATGATTAAGACAAATACCTTAAACAATCAAACCATGTTCCATGAATTACAAGTGCAATATGAATTAATCCTGCAGAAAAAAAAATGGATTAAACACTTTCTCTATACATACTGTCAAAACTATATAAAAAAAAAATAATAATAATAATAAAATAAATAAATAAATAAATAATTTCAAAAATCAAATAAAACAACTATGGTCATTAGAGTCAGCTGCCAGCACTCCAAGATGGAAATGATAGCTAATGAGAATTATACATCAGACTTGGCAGAAGAACATGTCTTAATTAATTGTAGTTCAGTTTCATAAAAAGTAAAGAAATACAAATATGGAAAATATCTGCAAGATCTTGGCACATATATCAGTTGTAACCCTAATGAACACCTTGGCGCGAGTATAATCAACAGATAAGTATGGTACTAAATTTACCAATAAAACTGACAAACAGTAGCAATCACTTGATCACTGCTATTATTTTAAAAAGTACAATGAAAACAAAATGTATGACATTCTTCGCACAGAGACAATGACAATGGAATGAAAAAGTAAATCATTAAATTTTTTAAGTAAAAAAACAAATAAACAAACAAAAAAGGAAAAGAAAGATGTCAGCCGGTTCAGCCCATGAAGGTCACAAAGTGTTTAGAAGATAACAAAAAAACAGAAAAAAAGATCTGGTGATGCTTCCCTCTTTTCATGCTCTCTGTTCTCCCCAACAACAGAATGAGAAATCACGTGATCAAAATCTTGGCAAATGATGTCACAATACATAGTAAAAATAATATCAAAAGCTACAATAACAAAAAACATTATGTTGCATGATATTGGCTGCAAGAATTCATTTCCATTCTTGAATAAATTATACAGAGATAAATTATGCATGAAAAAACATTAAAAAGATTGAATCTCACTGTCAAAAGACTTTACATGTAATGACAATAGAATGCGAACAACTATGACAGCAAACAAACACTCCTGAATCCCTAACAGACAAAATCAAGAATCTCTCAGTTTACTAACTTCATTGCAATATCTATTCTGCCTTCTTTCTTTTTAATCTTGCACGGTCTGTCTTACTTTCACTCAAAGATTTCAGTGCATGTATTAATTTCAATTGTAATACCAAGTTCAGTCGATTCCTCTGCATGCCTAGTCTATGACTTTAATTCCTTTTATCAAAGCGCAAGTATCTTTCTTTGTTTTTCTTGCTTGTTTTTTTTTCATATGTTTCATTTAATATAAGTTATGCCTAATTAACATGTAATGAAAACTCAAATGCCCACCATATTCTTACCATTAATATATAGTCATTTCCTTCAAACAATTTATCCATGCTGCTACTCACATTTCACAACTAAGCAGAACGATTAACAACAAGATGGATGTACCAGCCTATATGTGTATTCCTCCTATGCAAATGCGTCAAATCAGTTTGGTTTTCCCTTCTTTGCAAAAAAAAATGCTGAACTAAATCAAGGCACAATTTCAAAAATGATAACGCTGAATTTGCTGTTTCAAATTACATTTAACACATTTGCGATAATTCCAAAATCACACAATTCAGTGCAATGTTCTAAAAGGCACCAATTCAGTAACCTGATAAATTACGTCATGTTGAATTTGACTGAAAATTTTTCGCCTAACAGAAAAAATGACCAAGAGGTACTTTGCAGCACAGTGCACATACAAGTTAAGCAGTAAAGCAATAAACCCCAAAATTTAATCTGTTCAAAAACTACCATGAGGCTATTTCATGCTAGAAAATGGCATAGTTTTCATCAAAAAAGAAAACTAAACCATGTGACAAAACATTTTTTTTAAAGGCTCATTAACTTAACAAGGAAATCATTCTGCACAGAAATCTTGAAACTCTTTCTAAGAAAAATTCTGAATATGATGAAAGGCCAAGTTTTCACATGTTGTGTTCAGAAACAAGCCCCTCAAGCGCGCGCGCACACACACACACACACACACACACACACACACACACACACACACATACACTTGCAAAGGTCTATTTAAAAAGCGAAAAACATAACAATGTTTGCAAACACAAAAACATAAACATCCAATGTCAAACAACTGCGTGTCTGAGCAGCTGGGTAAACACTGTCATCTATTGAATGGGCCATTTGCTCTTACCTGTTCAAATGGGCCAGACCCTACATTCACATGTTGTGTTGGTTGTTTTCAATCGTTTTTAAACTGTTTGTTTTTGGCAAACAATACAAACTTCAATAGCAACTCCAGAGTGAATCCCAGCCCATCATGGCAATAACGTAAAAAGGCAAATCCACCCCCCCCCCCCCCCCCAAATACAAACTGGAAGAACAGATAAGTCTGATTTATGCCAGTTATACATTATTTCATCATCATATGGGAAAACGGTGTGTGTGTGTGTGTGTGTGTGTGTGTGTGTGTGTGTGTGTGTGTGTGTGTGTGGTGTGGTGCGTGCGTGCATGCGTTGTGTATGTGTGTCTGTGTGCATCTGTGTGTCCGTGTATATCTATAAGTGTGCGTAAAATATGTATGAGTGAAAATATAGGTATGTGCAATATGTCCAGACCCAGAACTTTGATCTGGTCTCAATACATCAAAAGATTTAAGGGAGATTTTCTAAGTTTTCTGCATGTCATCAAACATTTTTGGAGACATCATGTTGTTTCCGTTAAAAAAAAAAAAAGGCTGCTAATACTATATATTTTCAAAAATTAATTGCCCTTCGGATAGCTTGTTGTACGCTGTTTTAGATTTTTGTTGTTCATATACTTTAAGAAATAAAACCGCAGCAACAAGAAGAATGGATAACAAACTCACATTTGCAACTGTTCTGCCAAGCTGTTAATTCCATTGTGTAATAATACACTTTAAAGTAAAAACTTTGCAGCATAAATTGACTTAAAATATCATCAAAAATTCTTAAAATGTCATGATTTAAAGGAAATGAACATTGAATATCTTGTAGAAGGTTGAAATATGGTAAGCATTTCAAAGCAAGAAAAATTATTGCTCTCAGTCTCAGTAACAGTTTTCCTGCAGCTCAGAGCCTTTGTGGTGAGCTTCTTGTCTCACCTTATATGAACCTTTTCACTGGTTTCTTGCCAGATATCCCCTTTCTTTTAAAGTAGCCTGCCACAACAATTAGTTACAGCAGGCTCCCAAACATGGTTACTTGACTTCTTTCTGTTGCCTTTACTGACTTCTGTCTTCCCTGCCGTGTGTCTTTGACAGTGTTTTCCTGTAATGACTAACAATTGTTATGATTCTTCTCTCAGGAATCTCTAGTGCTTGCCAACTCTTTTGACTATAGTTTGGTGGGTTTCATACCTTCACACAAAGGGGGAGACAATATCTAGGCTGGTAGATCCTTTTTTTTTTCCTTTAGTTGTTCTGTATGTTTGCTTGTTGTTATGCGTTATTGTTGTTGTTTTAACCCATTTCTCCGTAATAAATATCTTTACAAATCACACCATCCTGACCAAAAATCAAAATGCAACAACTATAAAAGTCATAATTGCAAAGCCACAAACTGAGATCAATTGCTTGAAAAAGTACCTTAATTCATCAACATACAAAGAAAACATTTATCTCTACAAAAATGTTGTGCTGGCAAGAATAGTCTGCTAAATCAGACTTGGAGCATAGTTCGTTCTTCCATACCTCTAAAATGATATGAGACAAAAATGTGTTAAGGGAATATTTAGCTGAAATACTTTGCATATGTCCCTGAAAAACATTTGCTACCTCAATTTGCTGAGCATGGACATTGCAAAATGTATGGATTCATGAACAAAATTGCAGACATTCTCCATTTTAATCATTATATTTACATAGTCTCTCCCTATCCTCTTCCTTTGATGTTTACATCAGAAATGGAATTGTCAAGATGAAAAATATGTGTGTGTGTGTGTGTGCGTGTGTTTGTGTGTGCACACGCATGCAAACACTCATGCATGGGATTTCTTCCAAGTTTATTTTCTAATCCTTGTGAATTTACATCCTTGGTTTCTGGCCTCCATAACTTTCACATAAATTTTCCACCTCTTGACTTTTGGACAAATTTAAGTCAATCATTTTAATCAAAATTATTCCACTTTCTTTCACTGAATACTGATCTCTGCTTTTTGGAGACATATCTCATACAGGCAGGATGATGTACAATGTAAGCAAGAATCCCAAATAATCATTCATGAAAAATCTATCAGAGGAACAGCTGTGCCTGTCGTTATGTGGATATAATCAAGAATGATTTAGATGTGGCCTTCTTAAAAACCTCCGCAGTCCCTAGCTTGGTTCACAAAGACTGCACTGAAGCTAATTTTGGTTGATGCCTCTGAGTCCTCACACTGGCCGCCATGGGACATAATCTGCATGAGACTGTCACCAAAAGATTTTTTTCCTTAGATTATGAACGTCCTCTTAAATTGTATCTCACGACTACCATGAAAGATTATGAATTATGTGAACTTAGTGTCAGTGAAATGTGCTGTTATGAACCATTTTCACACTTTGTTAAATGATGGAAATCTCCTCTCAATATACTAGGTGGGACAAAGATGAGAAACCTATGTGGTTTACTTACAACATTTATTCATACATTAGTATTAACTTGGAAATCACATGAACACACACTCATCTGTCTATCTAGCTACATACTATATACTCATGTTTCAAGTCTATATGAGTATTTTGCATTACATAAATATGGTACTTTGATTATACAATTAATTCTTCAATGAAATGGATAAGTGAGTATGTTTCCATCTCCCCACTCCACTTTCGACTGTCATTCAAACTTATATGTTTAGGAATTCCCCTCTTCTGAAGTTCTTTATTTTGACCACTGCATTTTAGATATTTTAGATTTCACAAAGGATTCTTGCATTTTTTGCACTTCCCGTTTCCAGCTGGCTCCTCCCCCTCATAACTCAGTTCTCCTCCCCCTCAACAGCCACCATCTCCAATTTTTTTCCCTTCCCACACACACACACACACACACACCACACACACACACACCCCACACACACACACATCAGCTTCCTTGTTTTATTGTTATACATTTCGTCCTTTTCCTTCCCTTCCCCCCATCTCTTCTCTACCCTCAGTCTCATCCATTTTATTTTTTTTAAGTGCAATAATTAACCTTGTATTTGTACCTACGTCTCAACTGATCTCTCTTCTGTTGAATCAATATTCACTGTAAATCTTTGTGCCTTTCTGTTTCCCATTTCCAGCCAGATCCACCCCATCCCCCTCTTCTCTACTCTTCTCTTCTCCCCATCCCAAGCCTCTCTCCCCATTCCTCCCAACCACCACCACTCCAACTTTTCTGCTCATCAACCCCCCCCCCCCCCCTTCCCTTTTTTCCTTTTGACCTTTATCCTCTCCCTTCTCTCCCTCTTCCCTTCCAACTTCTCATTTCCTCTCCTCCATCCCAAAGTACAATAATCTATCTTGAATTTCAATTTAAAATTATATCTTTGTCTCTTATGTTGGAATTTTACTATGTTCTACAGACCATGAGGATGCCATCCTGTAAACATCGACCAGTAAAAGAAAGGCAAGAAGTATTCATAAAAACATACCAACATTGTTCCATGTAAATTATAGGAATATGCCAATCTACATTTATCTAGATTACGGAAATATATCAGTTATCATGAAACATTATCATAATTCACAAGTAAGGATTGAGGACTCATGAAAAAGTGTGTAAACATGTTAAAAAAAAATAAGAAAAAAGTGTGTGTGCACACGCATGCACGCACGCATGCGCACACACACACACACACACACACACAGACACACACACACACCACACAATTATAAAAGGTACAAAAACAACTGTGAAAATATAAACAAAATGAAGAGTACAAACATATCTTAATTCACATGATGGGGTCTTGCCCTATAAACTGATTACAATCAAAAGCAGGTTCAATGTTACAGAAGACATAAAACAGCAAGTGTTTTTGGCTTTGCTTTGGCCTTGAAATGGTACAAGCATTGAGTAGCTTCTCTTCAGCTGCTTTCCTTTTCTGTAACAGCCAGGGCCAGATTAGCAGTCAGCCAATAAATGATGGCCTTAATCTAACAATGCCCATATGGGAGAGACAGAAGCTGACAGACAGACATATAGACAGGCAAAAAGAGTGACAGAGAGATTACCAAAAATTTGGAAACACAACACTGTGACACTATACTTGAACATACAATAAAAAGATTTCTACGAAGCTTTGTTTCAAACGCTAGCAGTGGAAAGTAACGTACGCTGGCCAGATTCAATTCAAGGCCCACAAAGATAAAAATCCCCATCCATACAGTGTTTTTTTCCTGCTTTCTACCTCAAACACAGCCTATCATGACTAGCAATCTGGAACACAAAAAATGTCCAAACTACATCTTTGAAAATAAAATCTGCTGGAGATATGTGATCATAACATACTAATGCATTTCACATTATGTTATCTATAATTCAGCACAATTAAGTTGTAAGCTCCTTGCATAGTCCTAAAATGCAAAACATCGAGGTTTTGTACAATGTCTAGTAAACATGTGCTTGCAGTTGCACAAAATATGAATTAGTGTAAGTATCATCTGCACACCTTATATTAAAAACAAGAAAGCTAAAAAGAACAAAACAATGCATGGAAAGAATCCCAACCCTACCCCCAAACAATTTTTTTTTAATCAATGGCCTAACACAAACAACCAAACAAATTATTACAACTTATACTTTTGGTGTTAAAAAAATTATAAAATTCCAGACTATGAACTATAAAATTCCAAATTATGAACAACTACATCAAAACAAAGTATATTAGTGTATAAATTTAGGGTGAGAAATTATGAAGACATGAGTGATTAAGCTGAATGACATAAGAGCTAGAGAGAGAGACAGAGACAGAGAGAGAGAGGGAGGGATGGAGGAGGGTGGGTGAGAGACAGAGAGAGACAGACAGACAGACAGATAGAGAGAGAGAGTCTCAGAGACTGAGAGACAGACAGAATCAGAGGAGCTAGAAACTGTTCCCCCTTTTTTCGTGACAATTGTGCATATTTTACATACAGTTCATGAAATATTTGTGACATGAACTTTTTGTATGAATACATAGAGATGAAAAATATTTTGAAATGCACATATTAAGAATGAAATCAGGAATGACATAAGAAATTCTCTTTTCCAATGGTGCATAACCTTGAGGAAACAAAATGCACAAACACTGTCATAAAACTTCCAAGCTTTGTGATTGACAACTACACCATAGTGCAGACCTACAAACCCAGCAGTAAATATAAAACAAAGTGTGCCAGGGATCATACTACATAAATCATCATGCTATTTTTTTTATTTTGAGTGATACTAGTCTCCACAATTAATAGTTAAAAAATGAACTCTCCGAACATATTGTCAAAAGTTAAATGTAGTTCTAACCAACAGATACAAAACTTTAGACTCGATGACATGGTCCTTTATTTATAAGGGCAATAAACATGTGCAGACCATTTTAAATGGAAATGATGCTATTCCAACAGCAGTCAAAAAATGGAACAACTTGTTTGAAAATCTGAGCTGGAAACATATTTTTTCACATTATTATAAAACTACTAAAGATGTACAGCTCAGATGGTTTCCAACCAGACTATTACATAGATTACTCCCCACTCAGAGATATTTGTTCAGGATTAAAATTACCGATTCCCTATTTGCAACTTTTGTAATATGGATGAGCAATGCATTTCACACATGTTGTATGATTGTGCTATTGTCAACAGATTTTGGACAGAATTGCAACATTTGCTTAAAGAAAAATGTCCACATTGTGATTACCTTCAAATTGATAAAGAATTGGTTTTGTTCGGAGTAAAACAAAATATTACAACAGACAAGCCTCTAGATTTTATTCTGCTTCTGGCTAAATTTTATATACAAGACAAAATTGCAAAATGTACACCCAAATGTCCAGTTTTTCATAACATTTCTTAGAAACAGATTGGAATAAGAAAAATATGTATCTTTTTTGAACAACACATATAGAGAATTTGAAGAAAGTTGGCTGCCTTATTCCACACTTTTTCCTTCATCTTTGAAATACTGTTTCTTTTTATTAACAAAACTTGATAGAGCTCTATGGCTGCTGTCAAAGATTTTTATTTTATTACTCTTTTTTTTATTTCTCTGTTATGGTTATTATCAATCATGCAATCTGTTTTCAATATTTATACTATGTTACAGTACTTAAGTCGAATCCTATCAGTATCATACAAGCTGTGTGTGGCATGCCGTGAAAGAAGCAAAGAGAAAAGAGGAAGTTGTAGAAACCTACCTAGAGCATCCTGAAGAGGTCTCATCATGCTCCAACTTGTTTCACTCCACATAATTTACCAGGATAAAAACTATACTATGTATAGATCAACTTCACTGATACTAGTGATAAGAGTATCATATGCTGTATCGACTATGATAATCAACTAATAACTCTCTCCTGTATCCCATACAGGTGTGTGTGTGTGTGTGTGTGTGTGTGTGTGTGTGTGTGTGTGTGTGTGTGTGTGTGTGTGTGTGTTTGTGTGTGTGTCCTTCTGCCTCCTTGCTGTAGTCGTGTATTTGTATATGTATTTATTTATATGTATTGGTATGTGTATTTGCATATAAATATATATATACATATATATATATATATGTATGTATGTGTATGTATGTGCATGTGTGTGTGTATGTATATATGTATATGTATATATATATATTTTGTGTGTGCATGCTATTTTCTCAAATTCATAGTACCTGGTATTACTGTATTGTCACTATAATGCTCTGTGTTTGTCAGTTTGTTTGTTTGTAACTGAAAATGAAAAACAAACCTCCTTGTAACTACAACATTTTTTTTTCTTTTTTTTTCACTCGTTCAAAGTGAGTAAAGCACAAAGAAAAATTGCCAGATTGTAACGACTGTATTTACTATTCATAATTCATTTATTATTCATAATTATACATTTATATATTGGTACATGTACTGGACACGCTCATGTCAAATTGTTTGTAAATCCATGTTGAGGGATGAGTGCATGAAGAAAGAAAGAGTGAAGGAACTGTGGAGTGGAGGGATGAGAGAGGAGGAATAAAACATATATTAAAAAAAAAAAAAATGAACTCAAATCTCATTAAGGAAGTATTTAAACTGAAATGGACCAACATTTTTGTTCTTTTAATTCATATGTCCAATCCTCCTTACCCTCTCAATAGTATTATTCCAATGCAAATCATGCATGCCAGCCACACTCAGGAACCTAAAATCCTAAGATTGGAGACTCTGCATTTCACAGCAATAACCAAGATCAGGTTATCATGAGACAACCCACCAGAAGAGACATTGTACGAACCTTTCATACGTTTATTCATGTTGAATAATTTTTCAGTTTGCAGGAACTATTATACAATGATACCTATTAGGACTGCTCAGTAAATCTGCACTCTTCCAGCTGAGCCAAATTATTTCTATTTCTTTGAATCTTATATGATGCCATTTTGTCTTCATCAGTCTCGAAACAAAACACACACCTCTTATCTAACAAACTTTTTTGCCTTATTTAACAAACTTCTGGAGCCATCACCTCTTACTGAAAGGAAATTCTGGCTCTCGTGTGTTAATTGTTTAAAAACAAAAGAAAACAAATCTTATGGGCACAGTCTGATTAGAAATAATATGGATTGGAATCATGTCAGCAAATGATCAGGAGAGATGGAGGAGGAAAAAAGTCCTTAGGAAAAAAAAAAGAAAGAAAAAGGAAAAATAACAGCAATTTGTAAAAGCACACATAGTGGTTGGAACTAAACAAAGAAACTACCACAATTCAAAAACCTTAGCGGTGCAGACAGAAACAGCAAGTATAAAAGTGGGTGTAATCTGCATAATGTTTGCTGTCTTTCACAGGCAACATCTCACAAACGTATTTTGTGCTTTTCTGACTTGAAATCAGCAAAAGTGAATGTTGTGTTCAGCTTAAAGAAAGTAAAATAATGAAAATTCAAACAATTGATCACAACATAAATAATTAAATCCAAAATTGAAAAAAAAAGAATGGGAGGGAAAGTTTATGACAATACAAAATGGGACACCAATGTGACACATTCTCAAATACTTCTCAGACTAGGCTTTTCTACCGAAGAGTTGAGACTAGCATTTCTCCAAAATAACACACCAGTTGGCGTGATCATAGAATGAGTCCACTACCATAACTCCTGGCACACACTCGCCAATCAGCTCTTCCAGTTCTCCTTTACGAAAGACATGGTAAAAACGGCAAAGGTCTGCATTAACTGCATCAGACTTGGGCAGCCGCTTAAAAGATCTTGAGCTTTTAGACTTCTTGGAAACAGGGGTAGATGGTCCTTTGCATGAAAAAGTTCTGCTTGTGGAAGTTCTGTATTCAGTAATCTCAGGGTCGGGTGTTGAACTCTGCGAGTCAGATTTAATTCCATCAGAAAATGAATCCTTTGAGTAGGCCGCCTTTGTGATGTTATGACTTTCAGAACACTCTTTCATGTCATGATATGTAAAACAACTTTGGCTATACGTTTGGCACAGCGGGTCATCTCTTTTCTCAGCATCATCCTCACAAGAAACAGTTCCATTCAAACAACCATCTTGCTGATTCGTTGAGCTGCCAATGGCACGTGGTATACGTTTCTCCAGAACAACATTAGACGGCAGACTGCTCTGAGGAAATTCCCTGATCCGGAACTGTTCCTGTGGAAAAGCAGTGTCAAAACATGGCACAACACATGATGCTGCTTTTCTACCATTTTCTTGTTTTGCTTTACTGAGCATGTTCTTAAAACCCTGTTTCAACATGTCCAGCATGCCTCTGGGGGGTTTCATTTTCTGACTGTGACCTGATAGGATTCCGTTGACTGGAACAACTCTTTCAAAATCCACAATATCAGAGTCATCAAAAGCACTGGAAAGCTTCTCTGTCCTTGCTTCTTCTAAATGGACTGCTTGCATTTTATCACCATGACACAATGGAAGGTTTTTTGTTCCAGGTGAATGTTTTTTGCCTGTAGTTTTCCAGAAAATAAAATCTTCTTTGTGAGTTGAGCTCTGATTTCAGCGGAGCAGGCCATTACCAACTGTTTTCCCTCTGTTTGCTTGGTGGGTGAAGACACCATTTTACCTGCATTGTCAAGAACCGGAGACACAAATTTGTCCTCTACAAAGACCTCATCATCTTGAAGAGACAATGACTGCCATGAAAGGCTGCTTTTGGTTGTGCTCGTCATGGTACCTTCTTCAAAAGATCCAAGTGAACTGGTGTTTCTCAACACACTGCTGGCAGATTTGGTTCTCTCCGGAGAAGATTTCCAGGTACTTTTACATAGGCTGGAGAGATACGCCTCCACCTTCTGACATTCTCTGATCAATGCCTCTCCTTTGCTTAACTTACTCTCAAAAGAAGACCGATTAAAAACACTATCTGCACTATTATCACTTTCATCAACACTGCACCCCTTTGTGATTTTGACATTCCTGAGATCAGAATCCTGTTTGAGCTTATTCTGTTGATGAAAAGTATCTTCTACAGCGACATCTTTTTCTTGGTTTTCATGAGTATCGCCACATTGGCACCTCAAACATGGATCTACCAGGCCACGCTGACATATATCAGGATTCAGATTATTATGATGGCATGCACATGATGTGAATTCTTCATCACTAACAGAACTGCCTGTTGAGCTGGTGCTAAGACGATCCATGTCCGGGACTGAAGAAGTTCGTAGACGTCCACATCCAGAATCTGAAATGCACAGAAAGATAAACACACACACACACACACACACACACACACACACACACACACACACACACACACACACAAATAAACAGAGAAATGAAATGAAATCATATCAACAATATGTGTACACAACACACACACACACACACACACACACATTCTCACACACAAACAAACAGAGAAATGAAATGAAATTATATCATATCAACGATATGTGACCATCCACTAATAGCATGGAAACTTTCTATGAGAATATCTGAAAACTTGAGACACAGGTTTTCCAAAACAGAGTCAGAAAAGGGGGTAATCTTTAAAAGACTGCAACTCTGGCAACATGTAACTATTTTGACTGAGGTCTGCAAAGCTAAAAAGAGGACACAAAATACTTTTAAGGAAGTATTCAAATTAAATCAATAAATTAATGATTTTTCAAAAACAAGACATTGGATGCTGGTGAAGGCTCACATTTTGCTCTTTTAGTTTGAGTACTTCACAAAATATACTGGAAATGGCTAGTTATGAAGTAAATGACAGTAACTCTTGTACTCCACACAAAACAAGGACACCAATTTGGCACTTTGCATAAGCCTGACAGAAGGGAAATTTAAATCACCAGCAAAAAAAGGATGAAAACAACATCCACTTAAATCACTGCATGCAATATGGCTAACTGGCTTTCTTATCACTGCATGATGTGGACAGGGACTGTGTAAGAAGCGTCACACCATGACCTTTTTCTTTTATCACCTGATGACTCATTTAGAAATTTCTTTGCAAAAGAATCAGCAACATCATAGAATAACTATCTAACTTTTTGTGTGTGCAAAAGATCAGCCATGTCACAGCAAAACCTTTGTATTTGTTTGCAGATTAGTAAGCACTGTCATACCATGACCTCTTCACTTGTTTTCATGAGCCATCAATGTCATAGCACAACTCTTTTTCTTTCCTTTTTTCTTTTTCAAAGTTGCTCTTGTCATACTTGTTGCATAACTCTTTCACTTGTTTGCAAAAGAGTCTGCAGTATCAAAGCAAGGTTCATTTATTTGTTTGCAAGAGTGGTGTCATGGCACATTTCTTTCACTTGTCGGCAGAAGAGTCTGTGGTGTCTGAGTATCACAATATGACTCCTGTATTTGTTTGCAAGAGAATCTGCTATGAAGTGGTACAATTCTTTTAATTATTTGCAATCAAGTCAGTGGTGTCAAAGCATAACTCTTTCACTTGTCAGCAAACAAGTCAGTGTCACCCCATCTCTTTCACTTGCTTGCAAAGGAGTCAGCAGTGCTGTAGCATTAATTTTTTTCCAATTCTTTGCGAACAAGTCTGATGTGTCTCACAATATGTCTCCTTTACTTGTTTCCAACTGAGTCAGCAGAGTTGTGGCTTCACTCTTTTACTAGTTTGAAAAATAATCTGTGGATTTACAGCTTGAGTCTTTCACCTGGTTGCAAAACAGTCACAGTCGCCACAGCTTAACCCTTTTTCTGGTTTGCAAAAGTCAGTGGTGTCAAACGCATGGCTCTTCTATTTTTTTGCAAATGACTGTCCTGCATTTCACCTGTTCTACTCAAAGAGACTTCAAAAACTAGTCCCTTGCACTAGTTGTAGGTAACAATTTGTACAAACAACCCCCCTGAAACCGGATAAAGATCTACCCATCTGTCATTAAGTAATCTTGCAGATGGACAGACAGAAAGACCGACTTAAACAAACACACAAGACCAAAAATAATGCATCAGAAAAGAATGGCTCTTTCATTCCTACTGGGGAATGTTAGGATCTGCTATCATTGCCACTAGATTTCACAAGAGGAACTAGGAACCTGTGTGCTGAATTTTTCCATTACGTGCTGATTTTGCATTATTAATACAGAGAATCAAAGCCTTTCAGATGTGTTCCACATTATGGTTCAACTAAGTATTAGGACTAATTTGGTGTGCTAGCACTACTCCCATTCATTGAAAATAAAAGAAACTGTGTATAATGAGTTGTGACTGAGATGATCAAACTTCATGATGGTCACTTCAATCAGCGCTTTGGAGTTCGACAGAATGTGTCACACTCACAGCAAACAAACAGTGGAACATGTCCTGAGTTCATGCAAAGCAGCACTGGCCCAATGAAGATACACATGAAGGCACAACCAAGTGCTCGAGGAGATCACACATGGGGTTAGTACTGCTGGAGGAAGCTCTATGCCACCAGACACTCCAGCAATAAAGTTTTACAGGGCAGGAGGCCACAAATCATGGTCTGGAACAGCTGTGATATAAAGAGCATGGAAGCAGGGTTTACTGGATTGAGCAGACGACTGACAATGCACAGTAGACCTTCCAGAACGGGAGAACCATCCGGCAATCATCAGAAAGAGTGGCATGAGACCAGATATTGTTCTCCACTCAGGTTCATCAAAACAAATGAATCTGATTGAACACACTGTGCCATACGAAAGCAGAATGGAGCAAGCGCACCTCTATAAGACTGAGAAGTATGCCAGTCTAGCGAGCAGCTTGAGGGAATCCACTTCCAGGCCTGGGCTTTCGCCGTTGGAAGTTGCAGCGAGAGGATTTGTAGGCTCATTGCCTACAACCTCATGAAACAACTCGGATTTCAGGTAAGAAGAGGACCAGAATCCTGAAGGCAATGGCGGAAGCAGCCAAAAAGAGTTCCAGCTGGATATGGTTGAGAAGGAACAAAAGTGAACATCATACGACTTTAATTTCCCAACTTAGAACAGGTGTCTCGTTAGCAGTGGGGTAATACATGTGTCTACAAAAAAAAGGCACGCCTTGAGATGCCCACCCACCCAAAAGTTGCGGGTTTGAGTCCCTGCAGCGCCAGGAAAAAAAAAGTTGGTGGTAGAAGGGCATCTGGGAGTCATGACCTCGATGCGGCCTGGCTCCCTTTGAGTGTAAGGAGTTCAGGGCCGAAACACTTGTCTGAGGAGGGTTTCTTCTCTGAAGACCTTCTGCTGTCATGCTCTCCCTAAATTTCTTCCTACTGTCTGAATTCTAAAAAGCGATATACATTTATGGAAAGGCATGATTTACATACACCCATGGTGAAGCTAAAATAACAAAAAAAATTGTTTGAAAACTACGGCAAATCTAGAGAGACAAACCACCAGAGGAGACACTGCACTGCTGTCAAATCACTTCGAAGGCGTTCAGTGGTGCCTGTTCTGATCCATCACATGCAGAAGCCCCCTACTGATGACAATAATTGCACAGCAGCCCTGCATGAATGAGCTCCCTCTCTGGAAAGACCCACATCACTCCAACACAATCCCCATGAACTTGTGACATAGATGACCCCACCATGAACTCATCATGGGCATAGACATGGAGATCGAAACTGGGACCACCATGACAGCACAGCATAAAGGGCCCAGAATTTATGACTTTCTTATGCTGCTTGAATGAGGATGAGGATGATGATGGTACTGAGTCCCATTCCAATTTGAGATTATATGACAAAGCTGTCCTCTGCATTTATTTTGATGATATATGCTGGTGTCATCAGCCCTGAGAGATGCAAATACCCGCAGAGTCAGGCAATTTTAATAACATTCTCAGAGTGTACATGAAACCCAACAACATGATTTCCAACTGAGCCCAACTGAATCAGTTCTTGGTAGGATCCAACCAGGCAAAAAAAATTCCACAAAAAAATGGCTGCCATGGAAATCTAATCCATGAATTCCCAGCTGGGAATCTGTGATGCAAACAAAAGCACAAGGCAGCTGGTGTTCTTGATAATATTAATAAATAAGCTAAGTAATTTCACTGAGTTCTTCAGGTTAATGAGAACAGGTAGGAGGTGAGGTTTCATTACTGCCAAACTGCTGACATTTTCACTCCATGTATACATGTTGGATAGAAATCAACATCAAACAAACTGACAACAGAACAGACTACTGGCACATCAATGCTTACCTGATTGTCTGGGCTTATGCCATGGCACCAAGATGTCCTGACTGTCAAACTGCAGAAAAAGAACAAAATTTGTGTTAAAAAAATCAAACCACTTCACTGAAAATTTCTACCGTAACAGGACTGACAAATCAGTCACTGAAACAAAGTCAAACAAGTAATTTTTTTATTGAAAAAAAAAAAACAACAACTTGCGTTTCAATTTTTGTTTCCTCCTACGCCAACATATATAGATTTTCTTTCAGCGTGTTCCTTTGAATTTTTTTCTTTTTAAATACATGAAATATAAACAACAGACACATGAAAAAAACAAAAAACCAACTTCCAAATGGGATATTTCAGGTCATGCTGGAGAAGTACAGACACACACTCAAACACACACATACACACTAACATGTACATGACATACACTCTCACATGTGCATAACACACACACATAGACATGCAGAGAGTGAGAGAGATGTGTCATATCACGCTTTCTTGGAAACCTGAGGCATGTGTGGTGTGGTGATGAAGCAAGCACTACTGATTGTAATATGTAAAAATACCAACCACATTTTTCACATCTTAAAGACTTAAATAAGGCTGTGTATCTGCCATTCAAAATAAAAATTAAGCACACTGAAAACCAGTGGTTATTAGTAATAGATAACATCACTGCTTCCCGAACTGGAAAAAAACTTGTAAATTTATGATAAATTTTCAAATTTTGTGAATCTGTTTCCTGCCTTACATGCATTTTGACATAGTGATGAATAAAATAAAGCATCAGAGAGTAAGTGTGAGTGGGTCAGTGTGAGTGAGTGGGCGGGTACATGCGTGCGTGCATGCGTGTGTGCGTGTGTGTGTGTCACAGTACAAGTGTGTGTGTGTGTGTGTGTGTGTGTGTGTGTGTATGTGTGTGTGTGTGTGTGTGTGTGTGTGTGTGTGTGTGTGTGTGTGTGTGTGTGTGTGAGAGAGAGAGAGAGAGAGAGAGAGAGAGGTGTCATATCATGCTTTCTTGGAAACCCGAGGTTAGCATCATTAAGCAAGCACTACTGATTGTAATATGTAAAGAATACCAACCACATTTTCATGTCTTAAAAACTTATATAAGGCTGTGTATCTACCATTGAACATAACCATTAAGCACACTGAAAACCAGTGGTTATCAGTAATAGATAAAATCAATATTTCCCAAACTGGGAACAAACATGTAAATTAATAATAAATTTTCAAATGTTGTTCATTTTTTTCTTGCCTTATATGCATTTTGATTTAGTGATGAATAAAATAAAGCATCAGAGAGGAAGTGTGAGTGGGTCAGTGTGAGTGAGTGAGTGAGTGAGTGTGAGTGTGTGTGCGTGTGTGTGTGTGTGTGTGTGTGTGTGTGTGTGTGTGTGGTGTGTGTGTGTATGAGTGTGAGTGTGTGAGTACATGTATGCGTGTGTGCTCGATTGTGCGCATGCCTGTGTATATGCCCATATGCATACATGAATGTGAATTTGTGTTATGATAGCAACACACACACACAAAAGGAGAAAACAGCCTTTACAAAAACATTTCTTTCCTATCAGATTTTTTTTTTAGACATTACTAAATTTAAGTAATACAGATAAACTTTCATATACAGGCTCTAAAAACTAAGACTACATCCCTTCAAAAAATTTTGTCAACAACATTTTTGGTTTTGTCTATTCTAGACTTACTTACATTGAACTTTAAAAGATTTTCTGGAGATTATTTCTGAGGGGTTCTACTGTGTAGTGTGTAGTTGTGGAAAGCATAAAATGAGCCTTGCTGTTTGTGAGTGTTTCAAAGCTGAAAACTGGGTGTCACCTTGTATATTCTCAATCAAAAACAACAAACGTGGTCACTGAATGCATTTCAAAAGTGGGGGTGGGGATAGGGAAGGTGAACAGAATTGCATGTTTATTCATTTTTTTATCACCACACCACACTGTCATTCAAAGGATTTAAATGCTTGTCTGCGCATTGAAGATTATTAAGGTAAAAGTCTACCATGCCTAAGGATAAATATCACATAAAATTGCATTATATAACAGTTTAATGTTTGCCTTGGGTTCTGGTCTGAATCAAAACTGACAACAAATTTCAGGCAAAGACCAAAATGAACACTCATTTTGTTGATGTCACATAATCCAGCAGCTTATATGCTCTAATAACTCTCCAGGTCCGAAGTGCAAAACCCACCAGATGGCACTTTGCGCTACATTAGCACTGGATTAGAAATGTAGTCCTGTAAAATGCACTTCACTAATATTTACACATAAATATTCATATCATCTTACAAGCTGTGTGTGAGAGCTGAGTAGCTGGGGAAATCTGTTACTCACAACAGCAGCAGTTAAAACTTTGAGGAAACTAAAAAAACAATTGCAATACAGTACTCAGATACCTATCCATTATTTCTTCGTCCTTCGTGACTTGTGTGTGAACAACTTACAGTAAAATTAAAAGCCAACAGATGTCAAGCGTCACGTATGGATGTTTACACTAATAAATAACCTGAAGAGTTGTTTCTAGCAAAGTTCTGTTTACAAAATCCCTCTTCAATAGCAATTATCACACAAAAAGGGGGATTTTTCAATTTTGAATGATAGCATTTTTTTTTTCCAGCCAATAAAAGCTGCACTTGAAAACACACAAATGGTGGGGGAAGGGGGCATTGCCCTTTCTTTCAGGGAGAGGTAGAGGTGGGAAGGTGGGTTTTGCAAGGAAAGCAATTCAAATGGAACTCACAGAAATCTGCTTCAAGACAGAAGACAAACTAGCAATCAAGGCATAATGGTTGGAATCACATGAGGACATAACTGTGACAACCACTAGGTCATGCTTTCAAATCTAGTCATTGTGGGATTCTTTGCGCCTAGCTAGGTACTTCTCAGAATTGAACAATGAATTACTCTTGTCTTAATGCACAAAAAGGGACTACATTCTCAAGCCTCACCCTTTTCCCCAACAAGTCAGTTGTCAAGAACTATTTTATAACTTAAAGACTACCCTGTTAATCATGAATAAAATCATAAGGTAATCAGAGTCAGTATAAGTACACATGGGCAATACTAGTCTGAAAGAATCAGTATATTGCTCGTTTCATGTAGAAGTTCATACAAAATTTAAAAAGAAAAAGAAACACATCAAGAAGCCAAAATACAGAGGGATCACCCAAAAAACCACATGTATCCAAAAGTAACCCTAAAACAAGTTCTTAAAAGGGACTTTTGAAGTGTAAAATGGTAAGGATAGTGGGAAAAAAACTTGTTGGAAGAAAAGGAGTGAAAACTGAAAAGCTTTGTGTTTGTTTGTTTTTGTTTTTTTTCTTAGGTTTCGTACTTGACTGTTGCACAAAAAAAAAAAAAAAAAAAAAAAAAAGCATATTTGTTCTGTTCATTGCCACACAGTCCAGGATTTACCTTTCTGTATTTCTGCTCAAAGGCCCAAACGTAGACCATCACACGTCCACCAGGGAGAAGTATGCGGACCAGTTCTTGCAGCGCCCTCACTCTCCTCTCCTTGGAAGCAAAGTGATGAATGACACCAACAGAGATCACCGCATCAAAGACACTGTCCCGAAAAGGCAACAGCAAGTTGTCAGCTGAAAGGACTTCAAACCCTCTTGCTGCTGCCATCTGAAGAAATGGCAGACAAACATCTGATCCAACTTTAAAAATGGAAGGGTTGATGTGCAGATAACGACCATTTCCACAACCTGCAACAAGCAAGCATAAATCTAATCAAAATATCAATTTCATCATGTTTCATTATTTAATGATCTTGATTGAATCAAGAAAATACAATCTGTCACTTGACTGTCAAATGAATGAAATGAACCAAAGGGCAATATCTGAACAATCTATGTTCCTCTGGCAGTATAGTCACACAACTTTTGTTTGTATCCATTGTAGTCACTCTACTTTCAACCTAGATTAATTCAATATATCCTTGATAAGAATAAGAGAAAATCAAGGACAATGTTTTCTGACTCTGTTCACAAGAGACAAAAATGCTTGCCAAGTACTGGCAGGTGTTTTTGAAGAAGTTACTTTCAATAGTTATCTTTTCTTATTTGATCAACTGAACAACTACGGGAACACCACTGCAGAGCATGACGACGTATGACAGATGATGCACAAGACAGGAGTAGAGTGTCTGTGGATAATAAAAGTTGGAGTAAAGTACAAGTACACAATATCAGATTTTTTTCAATGAATGGAGAGAGAGATTCAGCAGAGGATATATGTAAAAATGTTTGTGAGAAAATCATACCTGAGATGGAGACACATGAAAACTACAGTATGGTGGTTAATTTATGTTTTGTTTTGTTTTGTTTTTTGCTATTATGGTCAACTCAACCAGACAGTCAGTTTTCAGGGCTGTCAGCAAGTCAAAAACAAAAACCAAAGCAAACAAGTAAAATAAACTTGCTGTCTGGCAAGAGCCAAAAACAATAAATACAGAAAGACTATAAAAATCAGACCCATTAAATTCATAACAAGTCATACACATTAAATTCAAAACAAATCATGTATCATTAAGTGTACACATTAAATCCATAACACAATAGCTCATCTATTGACATCCATCAGGCAGGCAGAACTTAGCATGCTGAGGGTGCCACTGCCAGATATTGTATTCTCTCTCTCTCTCTCTCTCTCTCTCTCTCACACACACACACACACACACACACACACACACACACACACACACACACACACACACAAATCCCATCTAAACAAACTTGAAAAATAAATGAAAAACACTTACATAAAAAAACACAACAAAACATACGGAGTTATGGAAAATGCAGAATGGACTGCTAGTGTCCAATCCAGACAGTGAGTTATAGCCTGTGATCCAGTCACCTTAGAGGAAGTGAGTGAAGAATGGTAAAGGCACACAACAACAACAACAACAACAAAAGAAAAAAAGAAAGAGAGAGAGAAGTAAACATGGAGAGAAAAGATTCATTCACATTGTATGTCTTGTTTGTTTGATAAAAAACATAAAACAAGCCACTCACAGCACCACTACAACATTCCACACACACACACACACACCACACACACACACACACACACACACACACACACATACACACACACATGCATGTCATACATATTTATTGTATAAAGAGCTCTTGCAATAAAAACACACACACTGGCATACATGTGGTATATACTGTATGTATGTATATATCATTGGTATGTGTGTCTGCATGTTTGCAAGCATATGTGCATATGTGCATGCATGCCTCCTCTCTTGCTTGTGCGTAGATGAGAGTACAAGCACGCATGCTTGCATGTGAGTATGTATGCACAATGTAATTTTGGTGTTTATCGATTACTTTCTTACCAATATCTGCAACAAGAGATCCTGCTTTCAACGACTTGACAAACTCCTTCACCTGGGGCCAGGTTCTTTGCTTCATGTCTTCAATGTGAGGCGCTATCTGATCATACACTCTCTGTACATGCACCGACTCCAGACTAGACATGGAACCGAAAGATGAACACTCTCTTCCCTCCTTTTCCTCCTCATTCATTTGGACTTTCCCATACGCTTTTCTCCGACTTCTTGGCAATGCTGAGCTACTGGCCACACTTTTACACATTTTCTCCTCCATGTCTGCAGACATGTTTTTCCACTTGGAGTCCAGCCCTGACGCCTCTGACACACTGACATGCACATTATCTTTTCTGTAATCTGCTGACCTCGACATTGTGCCATATAATCTTTCAAATGCTGAAATCAAAATACTGCAGGCCTTCACATTGATGCTTCCCCCCTTGTAATATTCCACTGACGGATGGCATTTCATGCCGCAGAATGCTCACTACAACAAAATCCTTGCAGGACTTCAAAATTCCTTCACTGCCCACTGATTATGTATCAGACATAAAATGATAAAACCTACATGTCCAGTGCTTTCTGCTGCAGCCGACAGTGAAATAAGTAATATGACATCTCAGATTGATTACAAATGCTTGTTGCCAAGACAACCAGAAAATGAGTTCCATCGTTCCGCTGTGGACATCCCTTCGACCATTTCCAGTCTAATATCCTGTGAACACAAACAGTCATGAATACTTTAGTAGTGGACTGTCACAAAGAAGCATTGTATATGGATACATTTCTTTCAATTTCCTGAATAATCCATTATCCAGACCCAAAAAAAAATCATGAACAATTTAATAAACAAGCGACAATTTGTGTATCAGTATTTTATTGATTTTTGAGCATATTCAGATAACACCTGGGCAGAGATACAAACCATCCCAAGCCCACAAATATCACACAAGCACACATTCACATAACACACACACTCCACACACACACACACACACACACACACACACACACACACACACACACACCGCAAGCACGCACATGAATGTCAGTAAGAGCACACACACACACACACACACACACACACACACACACACACACACACACACACACACACATATGCACACTCTCAAGAATAAACTAATAACTATACAGTTATTGTATTAGTAATTTCTAAACTGGTATGGCAAACTCAGCAAAGGCAAATGGGTCAAAGCTAATCGCCTGACCAAAGCAATTGGTAGATGTCAAGTTCTGCTATTACCACTGATATCCAGTCAAATAGAGTGCAGTACCAGAGGCTGGTACTTTTGTTAATATTTCATCATCTGAGCTGGTAAAATACTGGTAATTACCAGTAAATGTGAATCCTGTAAAACAGATACCTTCACAGGCAGATACATGTATCTTGTACGGTAACGCACAAACTTTCACTTACACAACAAACACTCAAGGCAAATTTAAATACCACATGCACGCACAGACACATACCTCATGTTCAGACATGGACATGTGAAAGAAAAATCAATGACCAAATGCTTTGAAGGATTAACCCCAAGTAAAAGCAACATCCATCAATAGTGTTGCTTGCACCAGCCGCCATGGCGAAGTGGTTAGCGTCGCGGACTCCCGGCTGGGGGTCGTGGGTTCGAATCCCATCAGAGTCATGTGGGTTTTTCCTGCCCCGACCGGCTCCTACCCAGAGTTGAGTTTGCTGCGGACTCAGTTGGGAAGACTGGGACCACACAGTCGAGTTTCATCCACTTAATGGATGCGTTTCTGACAGTGTTGCTCAAATTTCATGACCAACACTGCAGGTGCCTGTATCTCTCGGGCCTGGTTGACGCCAGGATATATTATGAAAGCGTAGAGTACAGCCCTGTCATGTAGTCTCAGACCGAAATGGAAATCCGTAGCATCATCTTAATCATCCTCATTCTCATTGATCAGCATTAAAAAAAATGTCTCAAAATTCTGTGGCCCTTCATGCCCTGCTCTCATGGTGACCTCAGTTTCGATGTCCTCTCCACATCTGTGGCCTTGGTTTGGTTCCGTCGGGGTCACCGGTATCGGCGAGCCCATGGGGGCTGTCGTTGGTCGGACGTGGTGGCGCCCTCGGAGGGAGAGCTCACTCACGCCGGCTCCGCGACTAAGCAATTATTGTCGTCAGTAGGGGGCTTAGTAGGTGGTGTCCTGCGTATGTTAGATCAGAACAGGCGCCACTGAACACCACCGAAGTGACTCGGCGGCAGTGCAGTGTCTCCTCCGGTGGGTCGCCTCTTGACGACTTGACATTGACTGCTCCCTGTGGATTGCTGGTGCCGGTGCTGCGGCGGGGCCGGCCGGGCTATGGCTGTGGACGGGGTGTCGGAATGAGCGGCGTGGGTGCACTGCCTCTGAGGTTGGGACAGCAAAAAAAAAAAAAAAAATAGTGTTGCTTGCATTCACCAACTTATCACACCTGGCACCATGTTTCACATCGACGGAAAAACATGAGCACAGACAAAGCTCATCAACAGATGACTTGGGCCAGTTTCAAGTGTACAAACATGCGTGCGTGCGTGTGTGCGTGCGTGTGTATGTGTGTGTGTGTGTGTGTGTGTGTGTGTGTGTGTGTGTGTGTGTATGTGTGGTGCACATGTGCATGAGTGCATGTATGCACACGCATGTGCTAAACGCGTGCATGTATGTGTATAAGTGTGTGTGTGTTCTGTGTGTGTGTGTGTGTGTGTGTGTGTGTGTGTGTGTGAGTGAGTGTGCGCATGTACGTGCGCAAATGAGTGGGTGTGTTCCTGTACACATGCATGTATGTGTAGGTTTGGGGGGGGGGGGGGGGGGATTTGAATGGGGGGAGGAGGGGAGTCTGTGTGTGTTGGAGCAAGATGCATGTTTGTGTGTGTGTGTGTGATATATATATATATATAATAAATATGAGAGAGAGAGAGAGAGAGAGAGAGAGAGAGAGACATATAGATATACAACTGAATATGCATGTTTGCATATATATATATATATATATATATATATATATATACTTATGTATGTATGTATATTCAACTCTAAAACAGTTCGACTGTTTCAAATGGTTTGTGAAGTAAGAGTAGTATCCACAAGTGATACAATTTTTTTTAGGTCTTTACAACCACTCTGGCACATGGTTAGCATGGTAGGTAGCAGGTTAAGAAATTGTGTGTTTGGTGTCATCAAAGATAAGATACTCATGGGATCTGGGGACTCTGGTCAGCACCTTAACAGAGTGGCTAAGTGTATAATAAGATAAGATAAGATAATGTTGCTTATAGCCCAGCCGACCTCAAAGGACCACATCAGGGCTGTCATCAAGTTAAAATCAACTCACAAGTCATTCATTCACACAATTCTTTAAAATACATTAAAAAAAAAAAAAACATCCGAAAGTTTGTTAAAAATCTTTCCACTGTAAAATCTCAGATCCGATGAAAAATGTTAATCTCTTTCAAGAACTCAAAGATCGCGTCAGGCGGGACATCTCTGAACAAGGTTTTCATGGAATCTGCTGTAAAATGTTTGTGTCTCACATCGTGCAAGTCCCAACACTCTAAAAGAATGTGTTTCATTGTGAGTGGCACATGACATGGAATGCACCACGGAGCTTCTTCACTCTTTAAAAGGTACGAATGGGTAAAATACGAATGGCCGGTGTGCAGCCGGCACAGAACTGTTTCTTCTTTACGACCACCAGACGTAGATGAGAGGAACTCCTTAAGGTTGGGATGGATCTGAAAGAGTTTGTTATCCGTCTGTGTATTCCAATCCTCCTGCCAGAGGTCTCTCACATAATCGTTGATTTTGGGTTTCAGATCTGAGCAGAGGATATATATGTTGGACAATTTCTCTGTTGTGGCATTCTTGGCTAAACGATCAACCATTTCGTTCCCTCCGATGCCAACATGACCAGGAACCCAAGCCAGAATAATGCTGTAACCATCCGCTTTCAACTTGGTAAAAAGTTCAAAGAAGTGTAAAAGTTCTGGATGCTGAAGGTTGCGGCCAGCTATGGCCTCCAAAGCTGACAGTAAATCTGACAGAACCAGAAAGTCCCTCTTCTTAGATTGTGAGATTATCTTCAATGCCAGAACCAGAGCAGTAAGTTCAGCAGAATAGACAGAAGCATCTGAAGGAATATGTTCTAACAGTATTTGAGAAGGAGCACCAGGGCAATAGGCTGCACATGCCACTCCATCGTCAGACTTGGAACCGTCAGTGAAAATTTTCTGATATGATGGGAATTCTGAACAGAGGTCAGCATACAATGCCTTGTATGCCAGAGAGCTGGTACATTCTTTGTGAAAAGCTGCAAGATCAAAACAAATTTTTGGTGTGGAAAAGGTCCATGGAGGCTCATCTGGAAACTTGGAAAAATCGGACACAACTCCTAGGTCTAGACCTGCATTCTGTGCATCAGGCTGCATACGAAGACCAAACGGCGGAATAGAGTTGGGGTTGTTTTTGAATTTGCTTTGAAACTGAGGGTCAAAGACACAGTCATAGGCAGGGTTTTCTGGTTCAGAGAACAGTCTGATATAGTAATTCAAAGATAGTTTCAGCCTGCGGTTGGACAGTGAGGGTTCACCTGCCTCTGCGTACAGGCTGTACACAGGGGTGGTGCGGAATGCTCCAAGACAGAGATGAAGCCCTTGATGGTGGACAGGGTCCAAGAGTTTTAGGTAAGACGGTCTTGCAGAGCCGTACACTGCACAACCATAGTCCAGTTTGGAATGGATCAAGGCTCTGTAGAGGTGCAGCAAAGTTTTCTTATCAGCACCCCAGTCAGTGTGTGCTACGACCCGCAGAATATTCAGAGCTTTCTGGCAAGAAGTTTTGAGGTTTTTAATGTGGCTGAGAAAGTTGAGTTTTTGGTCAAAAATAACTCCTAGGAATTTGGCCTCTTTGACAGCTGGAATGGGAGATTTCCCTATTTTGATTTCAGGATCTGGAAAAAACTGACGAAAATGATGGAAGTGAATGCACTGTGTCTTTGTAGGAGAAAAAGTGAAGCCATTTTCATCTGCCCACTGATGAATTTAATCCACACAAAGCTGGAGCCTGCGCTGGACACTCGGGTACAGGCTTCCAGTTGCATAGACAGCAAAATCATCCACAAACAATGAGCAGTCTGAACCCTGTTGAACTGACTTGACAATGTTGTTGATCTTGATGCTAAAGAGGGCAGGAGACAGTATGCTTCCTTGTGGAACACCCAACTCCTGCTCATGAACATCAGAGAGAGTGGTGCCAACCCGGACCTGAAACTGTTGTTCTGCCAAAAATTTTTAATAAAAAGTGGAAGATGACCCCGAAAACCAAGATCATGGAGATCATGAAGAATCCCAGATTTCCAGGTGGTATCATAGGCTTTCTCCAAGTCAAAGAATATAGCCACTGCATGTTGTTTGTTAATAAAGGCATTCCGAAGTGTAGATTCTAGACGGATCAAATAGTCCACTGTAGTTCGATGTTTGCGGAAACCACCAGAAGGCCGTCGGTTTCAAGTTTCCACATGAGTCGAGCGTTGACCATTTTTTCCATAGTTTGCAGACACAGCTGGTCAAAGCTATCGGACGGTAATTGGATGGGTTCAAAAGATCTTTTCCAGGTTTGGGTATGGGTATGATAAGGGCTTTCCGCCAGGACAGTGGAAAACACCCTGTGGACCAGATATTGTTGAAGACTTCAGAATGGTCTGGAGACAGCTTTCTGGGAGATGTTTCAAGAGCTGACAGTGGATCGCATCCAGGCCAGGAGCAGAATCGTTGCAGGTTTGCAGAGCTGATTTCAGTTCATCGATCGAAAATGGCAGATTGTAGGCTTCAGTGTTGTCTGATGTGAAGTTACATGGAGATTTTTCTTTCAGGAGTTTCTTTTTCAGAAAAGCAGGCGTTTTATTTGTGGAGGAAGAGTTCTTTTCATAGTTGAGGCCAGCACATTAGCTACAGCTTGTTTATCTGTGATCAGGGATTCTGCAAGTTTCAGGTGATGGATAGAAGGATTGGTATTTTTTCCACTAATTTTCCTGATCACTTTCCATACTTTCTTCTGAGTTTTGAACGAGTGTTGATGAATAGTGCAAATGGTGGATGTAAGCGCATTGAGTTGTGTAACAAGAATGCGCTATAAGTATTATACATTATTATTATAAGTCAACTTGGAGCAGAAGTCTCTCCAAGACTGATGTTTACACTTTTTGAAAATGTAGCGAGATTTGGCACGGAGATTTTGGTGGGCCCTCGCGTAAGGTATTGATGGCCTGCGACAGACAACACGTTGAGCCTTCTGGCATTGATTGCGGATTTGTTGGCACTCAGCATTAAACCAGGGAGTTTTCGGCATCTGAGGTTTGGTGGTTGAAGCCGGAATGATGTTCTTGGCACAGCTGATGATGATGTTCGTCAAGGTTTCAGCAGCGTCAGGACTTTGAAGAACCTGATCCTCCACTAATTCTTTTTGTATGGTCATAGCAAAAAGATCCCAGTTAGTTTTCAAAGGTTAAGACGTTCTGGTAAGATGATGTGTTCTGACGATTTATGTCTCGAGACTATTGGAAAATGGTCGCTTCCATGTAGATCATCATGAACACCCCAATCAAAGTCCAAGACCAGTGAAGGATCGCATACTGATAAATCGATGCAAGACAGAGTGCCATTTGACGAATGTAGATATGTTGGAGAGCCATCATTCAGACAACACAGGTCAAGCTCAGAGAAGACATCCTCCAGAAGAAGACCTCGGGGAGAGGAGTCTGCACTGCCCCAAAGAGGAGAGTGGCCGTTCAGGTCCCCTAGAAGCAAGAAAGGGCATGGGAGTTCTTCCATGAGGCTAACCAGCTCTTGTCGACTGACAGATGATGATGGAGGTATATACAGGGAACAAACTGTCACTGTTTTATGTAGGGAGATTCTAGCAGCTAAAGCTTGAAGAGAAGATTTAAGGTTGACAGGGCTGAACAATAAAGATTTGTGGATGAGTAACGAGATCCCACCTGAAACTCCAAGAGCTTAGGTTGGGTTCGTTTAGACAGTACATTAAAACCTGAAACAGAAAAGGACTTTTCTTTGTGCATCTGTGTTTCCTGAAGAGCTACTACAGCTGGCTTTAATCTTGGCAAAGAAGTTGAAGCTCCTCAAAATTGGAATGGAGACCTCGGATATTCTAATGGAAGATTGTTGAGTCCATCATAAAAGAGGTATGGTGAAGGAAATTAAATCTTGTAACTCTTCACCAGCAAGTTTCTTTCATTCCATGTTGACATCTTCTTGATCCGAGAGAACTGCAAATCTGTTGGTGTTTCTCTCCGCTTTTTTGCTCTCGATCTGATAAAATATGTGGTGTTTTCTTTTTAGGCGGCGATTTTGTCTTTCCTCCAGAACCGCCAGCTCCCTTGCCGACAGCTTTAGGGTGCCCTTTGGAGGATTTTGAGGGGGTGGTCTTGTCTTGTACTTCAACAACTTCCACTCTCTGCCGCCCTGAAGGGCCTGTAGGTCTCTTGCCCCCTGATGGTCTGGGGGCGGGCGTAGGCTTAGAAGACTGAATCGTATCTGAAGGCGATGACTGCTGGGGTTCGTTGCATGCAGTGTTTCTGCCTGAGGCTACAGACCTGGTTTCTGGCTCTCTCTCAGCAAACGAGGATTCGACCGTCTGCACGCCGATGCTGACTGTTGTTGGCTTCCTTACTGCAGCTGCAAACAAGAGCCCAGCAGTTGGTTGACTCTTCATTACAATCTTTTTCGCCTCAAAAAACAGGATTCTCTGTTCAGTCTTTATTCTCTGAATTTCCTTTTCCTTCAACCAGTTTGGGCAGGTCTTTGATGATGATGGGTGCTTGCCTCCACAGTTGGCACAAAGTGGTGGACTGTCACACACACCCTGGTGGACTGGCTGGCAGCAGGTACCACACACCTCTTCTTCCGTACATCTATCCCTCACATGGCCAAACCTCTGGCACTTGAAACGGCGCAGAGGGGACGGGATGTACTGTGACACTGTGACTCTCAGGTAGCCCACCGTGATCGATTCCGGAGAGAAGTAGAGCAGAAGGTCAAGAAGAGGGTGTCAGTCGGAACTCTGTCATTGCCTTTGCGCACAAGTACACGATGAACGTGGGTCACTCCTTGCGACACCAGTTCCGACTTGATTTCTGCCTCCGACACTCCTCTCAGATCTCTGCACTGGATTACTCCCTTGGAAGAGTTCAGAGTTTTGTGTGGAGACACCCTGATCGGTCGATCAACCAACATCGTCGATTTTAATAGCATTTCTGAGTGCAGCTTGGAAGAGCACTCAACCAGAAGTGACCCATTCCTTAATCTGTTGACGCTCTTTGGTTTGCCGCTGAGGCCATTGATTCCTTTCGCAATTGCAAAAGGACACAGGCCCGACAGAGGTCTATCTTCATCCGCTCCCTCAACAACCAGCCAGCTGGGCCAGAAGCCCGAAAGGTTTCTTGTCTCATGTTCAGAATCCGTATCAGTATCTGTTTCCGAATCTTGCCTGTGTCTTTTTTTAGTTTTAGGTGCCATGTTGTGTTCATTAAAATTCATCTCTCTCGATTCCCACCCGCCACCCAGTCCCAACAAGGGGGATGCCCATTTTATACGGAATTCCAGTATATCAGGGCACCAGGATTTCAAAAGAGACATACACAGGCCTGAAAGCCTCCCTGCCACAGAAGCTCCCAAACCTGTTTGTCCCGAGCTGCCGCCTTCTAGCCTAAGCTAGGGCATGCACGCGACCAGCCGCTTGATCGAAGTGGGCCACTTCGACCACCTGTCTAGAGGAAGTCCAGGCCAAAGAGGTGTGTTGACTTGAGGCACCGCAGTCACATCAGCGGTCTCAACCTCCAGGATCCTATTCTCCCCTGTCACAGGACGCACCGCACGGCAAACACGGTGGGCCTCAAGAAGACCACAGAGAAAAGAAGAGTGTGGGAAACAAGACCTGAAGGGGAGACGAAGATAGAAAAGAGCCAAATAAGAGAGGCAGAAAACAAGAAAAGGAGAAAGGCAGGTTACTATTAGTCAGGATCCTCAGCCTTAGCCTATCTGACATGGGAGGCCCTACCAGGGGCATCAACTCCTTACCACGTTATGCTTAGGCCAGACAGCACCTTGACTTTTCAGGCCTAGAAGCATTTTCAAAACCTAGCCTATCTTCAAGTATTGATGCCCCTGCCAGCAAAGCCTAAGGGATCACTGGACCCGCAAGCCCTCGACCACGACAAGGTTGCAACCCCCGGAGGGAAGTGTATAATGGGCTCAAATGGAAAGACTAGAACCACTGAGAACTTAGCTCAAATTTCCTGACTGATACTGCTGTCTGTTGTTTTTTTTTCCAGCCATTCTGATGTGAGGATGTATTACAAATGGAAATTTAGAATATAGTCCTGTCATGTTGTCTCTGACCAAAATGGAACTCAAAAGCGCTACTTTGATCATCCTCATAGATACTGATCATTAAACACACACACACACACACACAACACACACACACACACACACACAAACAAACACACACTTACAACAAAAAATGGTGGCCCTTCATGCTCTGTTCCCCTTAGGACCTCACTTCCATCCTTTCACCTTTGGAGAGAGGAGGTGTGTTTGCAAATGTGTGTATGGGAGGAGGGTTGGGTGGGTAAGTGGGTGAGGTGGGGGGGAGGGGCTTGTTCTTGGGAGGCAAGCAGGCATACTTCAATTATGGTGTAAGGATTCAAACCAATGACCTAATTTAAGCTCACACCATGCAGCACGTTCTTTTCATTGCGGCTTAGGTTTCAGGTATTCCCATTGATCACAAAGTATTGATCGGACTTATACCTACTTTTCTTTCTTTCTTTTCCTTTGTTTTTGTTTTGTTTTTGTTTTAACATAACACAATGACATCTTACAGACAAAATGCTGATGTTGTAAATTTTAAAGGGGACACACACACACACACACACACACACACACGCACACGCACACGCACACACACACACACACACCAACTATAAAAGGAGTTATAGTAAATGAATTCGGGCATGAGAGATAGTGGCCAACAACAAAATATGTAAAGAAAACATCTTTAGACTATCCACAACTGAACAAAATTTGGATGTAGGTCTTGATGGGTGGTCTCAAGGAACAAAGACTGGAATATATTATTAAGATACTTGAAGGAGAGTATAATAATTAAATATACAAATGTCCTGTAAGACACATTATGCAAACAACATGCCAATGTTTGTTTGGATACCATGAATGAGTTGAGGCAAATAAACCACAAACTTACATCCAAAACAGAAAATTCTGACTTCTTTGCATTAACCACAAACTAACATCCAAAACAGGAACATTCTGACTTCTCTGCATCAAGAACCAACATAACCTCTTCGGATATTGTTGTTTTTTCTTTTTTTTTTTAGATGATGGTGGTGGTGGTGTTACATATTTCGCACTTACACTACAATGAAGCATGATTCAATGAATAATGTCCACTCCTGTCATATTCACATGGGATAAATGATCTCACTAGTCCTATACTGGGCTCTCCACCAGATCCTACTATCATCTATCCTCATCCAACACATTACCTTCTCTCTGCTTAGTCTCAGGCACACTTTTGGGTCAAACAGACCCATGAAAGATGCCCTGAAAAGGGATTCTAAAGTTAAGGAAGAACTGGAAACCTGATGGTATAACAAGGCCCTAAAGATCAATATTCAAGACTTTAAACACCTCACTACAAAGAAAACCAATCACGTCTCCTACTATTCCAGCAAGGGCGGGGAGTAATGTTTTCAAATATTACATGCACTTACTTTGCTAAGTATTCAGGGGCCTTTTACTTCTTTCCCTATGTATAACTTTGGAATCAATCTTTGCCTGTGTCTGCACACTGTGCAGAGGTGCACAACCATCACTTGTTTGATTAACATATAATTTACCAAATTCCTAATATCTTTTAATTTCTGAGTTAGGTCTCCAACCAAGTTTGATATTCCTTTTCTGTTTGCTTGTTTGTTTTTACTTGATAAGTTAAATTCTAATGTACCTAAAGTTAGTTTCAAGATTATTTTTTAATGGCTTTGTGTGTTGCTGAGCACATAGGCTCTACAGTGCAATACTGAGGTGGTATATTATAAGAGAACATGATCCTGGAGCCCATATGGACAAAGTTAGGGTATCTGGTGGGATGAAACCATCAGTTGGCATGTGAACTGCCAGTATGCACAATAATGGGCTAATGTTTTAACAACTCATCATTTAACTGAATGATTTCTGGTCTTTTTTTGTAATATATTCATTTTCATGGCAGAATCTTCCTACACACACACACACACAGACACCCCAACACACACACACACACACACACACGCACACACACACCCTCCCCTCATTTATTCTTTCCTTGCCACAGCGATCGGTAATGGACACATCTTAAATAGCTACAACTCCCTCATAGCTGATGTTTTAACTTTATCATGCAGAGCTGACAATCTTTTTGTGTCAAAATCTGAGAACCACGGGATGAAGAGGTTGGGGTGTAATTGCTTTGGGAGCAGGTTTTGCTTTTGACTGAAATCCTGAAATGCTTCAGCTGACAAATTATATATATATATATATATATATATATATATATATGTGTGTGTGTGTGTTATGTATGTATGCATGTATGTATTACATTCAGTTGCTGACATTTATGCATCATTTTGGTTTCATTCTGCATGATTTTAATCATCCTTAAAAAAGAAAAAGAAAAAAAAAAAAAAGAAAAAAAAAAAAACTCCTAAACCTCATATCTTTTAACAAAATTTTGAAATTGTGGATTATTTCCATAACTCTGGCATTTCATTAAAAAAAAAACTTGAAAAATATGGAAACTTTTGAAAAGTCCAAGAGGGCTGGCTGCATAGACATGTGCCAGAAGCATGTCTCCAAATCGAATAGCTGAAAATACCACTGTTACTGTGTACTAAAATTGATTATACCCTGACCTTAAAGATTTTCATCAAGTCATAATTTTCACAAACCCAGTGTGTCCATAAAAACGAAACACCAAGTCCTTATTCTTTTTCTTTTTGTTTTGCTTTACCCCTGTGTCAGCATCCTCTGCTTTTCATCTCTTCCCAGTTTCATAACTGATACATGTGGAATAAATCTACAACATTTTTGTGTCAACATTCAACCTAGGCCTTTTTATGAGCTGTTAAAATTCCATTTTAAGTTATGGTATAGCAGCAGCTGCTGCTAAGATTAATAAACTGTAGCAGTGACATGGTAATCAAGCTGACAGTTTCCCAGGAACAGATCACAGAATAAATTAAATACAGATTATTTATGATATGTCTGGTTTGGATTACGAGCACTGCTCAACTGACAGCACAAGCACTGTTCAACTGACAGCAATACTGTGATGATACAAGTGTTAAAGTGCGTGTGTTTGGGGGTGAGGGTGGGAGTGGGAGTGGGGATGTGTGTGTGTGTGTGTGTGTGTGTGTGTGTGTGTGTGTGTGTGTGTGTGTGTGTGCGTGCGTGCGTGTGTGTGTGTGCGTGCGTGTGTGTGTGCATGTGTGCATGCGTGCGCGTGCGGGCACCCACAGGTGTGCACATGCAAGAGTGAGTGAGTGAGTTGCATTGTTTGTATAAGTGTGTGTTTCCAATCCTGAATAGCATTTAATGAAAATCTTACTTGTTTAGTACATTATATTTATAGACAGACTTATTCATATTACATGAATCTGTTACTGTCTCTGACCTTGACCACAACTGTTTAACATAAGTCTCCTCGCTTTTAACTGAAAAGTTCAGATTTCATTTAGAGTAGTACGACATGCTGAGCAAATGTATATTATTCTGTCTTTGATGAAAGTGTTTTTAAATTCATTTGTTTTATTATTACATTATTTTTGTGTTATATGTACCCCTTCATACAAAGCTAGGATCTTCAAATAAGCATTCAGATTCCCTCTCTCTCTTGAGCAACCAGTTTACATCTATAATGCTTTAAATGTCACAATGCTTGACTGCCTTAAACACACACACATGCACAGCACACACCACACACAACACACACACATACACCAACACCAAACCATTGCCCATGGGAAAAACAGTAATGGCATGCCATACTGATAAATGATTAACGGGAACTACATACATAAACAGTCATCGGGACAACATACATAAATAGTCATCTTGGCACACACAATTACACACTCGCACATATATGCACATGCACACATGTATGCACACTCACCACACACAAACACTCAACCTGTTGCATAGCAGGCTGTCCACCATAGACTGTTGCTCTTGCAATGTTTTCATTCTGTTTTTTCTTCTTTTTTTTTTTTTAATCCCTATAAAAATATTTGCTGTCACAATAGACAACCCCACTAACAGGTCATGGTGAGAAGAGGAAAGATAACTGCTACAGTGCAACTGCAGGTGTATGAAGAATAGTGTCCCTTGTGAGATCTAGCAGATTAAAAATGCATCTAAAATGCAACTTTTTAAAAATCCTTTTGTTAATGGGTATGATTAGGAAGAATGGTGCAGTAGGTGAGGGGTGGGAAGGGATGTGGCTTGATGATCAGTGGGCAAAGAAAACTTTAGATCTCATTCCCCAGAGAATAAAGTTTGATAAACTCAAGTGGTTTTACCTAGGGAATTAAAAAAAAAAAAAAAAAAAGGTTGGGGTATGTGTGTTATACCTCAATGCTGACCTTTCAGTATTCTATTTTCAGCAGCAACAAGTACTATACCTCAAAATTTACTTATGTGGAAATATTGTTCCATCAGTGTGTCACTGTGGAAATGTCTTCCACCTAAAGACTGAGTCACCACTCTCAATGAAAGACTAAATGCTGGATGTGGGATTTCACCCTATATTTTCCATATATACTCTACATCTTATCTTCTTCACCTCCATCCCACCCAAATACATACACACACACGCGTGCGCGCGCGCACACACACATCCCCCTCCCCCTCTTCTACTCATCCCCTTTTGAATAAGGTTGATCGTTTACACAATTGCTGTCCCCCACACCCAGCTCACAACTGAAAGGCGTTGTGCCTGCCTCTATAAAATGTCCAAACTATCATCCGTATGATGATGGTGGACAACAAGAGACAGATGTATTTGGAAATGAGGTCAGAAGTTTAAATCTTACAAAAGAGTACCTTACACAAGCCTCAACACAATACAAAAGTCTGGGCGCAATACCATGACATATTTTTCCCGTATTATGAAACGATCGATTCAATGAAACAATTTCAATGCTCAACAATTATGAGTGATCTACTTGATGAGCACCGTTGAAGGCATGGGAGTTCTGAACCACACTACAAATAAGGTTGGAGAAACCATTTAACATGTGCCTGTAGTACCGCGCGCTCAGCTGTGTCGGCTGTCAAAGTGTGTGACACACTTTGTGGACCCGGCTCGAACACAAAGAAAATATTTTTTTAAGACGGGAATATGATCTTACAAAATGGGTGCAAATTAAACTCAGAAGAAATACATGCACGCAGTTTCATTCCAACTACCCCTTACCAGTTTGTATCTTGGACCTGCACATCTTTAGTCAAGAAGATAAACAAGGAAATTTACCTGCTTTGTCTCGCCTTCGATCTGTCGTCTGCCGGCACTGGTCACGTGACACTCGAGGGGGGTGTTTGTATTTAGACTAGACTATCAATGCAAGCAAAGACTGACAAGTTTTAGAAACGAGCAAAACCTGTTGGTGTACACTTGTTGAAA
>CM065728.1:40338862-40343862 GCA_033310375.1 Conus canariensis | reverse complement strand
TCTTTGTGACAGCTCTGCATGCTAGGACTGATCCTCAGCAGCAGCAGCGGCATGAGCTTGGTCTCAGCGAAATAGGCGCTATATAAGTTTATATAATAATGATTAATAATGATGCTGATGACTCACTTGTTCAGGTATCAGGGCCACCAGGAAGCCCAGAAGGGGTGCCCAGACAGGCAGTACTGGAACCGTTTCAAAACAGCCACCTGAAGTTCGGCATCATTCCTCCCAGAGAACGTAGGTCACGTGCACTGAACCGGATCAAGCGGCGAGCCTTGACAAAGAAGACCTGCACCCGCTTCTGAGAGTAGCCGGAAGGAGTGCGACCCGTGAGCCAGGTACGGGAGACATCAACGTTCACAGCCCCTCAACAAATTTCAAACCCCCCCCTCCCCCCCTCCCCCCCCCCCCCCCCCCCCCCCCCCCCCCCCCCCCACACACACACACCAATCCCCCATTGTCCTCACAATCGTATGCGGTCTCCACCCATTTTTCTGCTCCACACACAGACTGTCCAGTCATATCCGCGCCCTTCAGTGAAGACAGCGCTACCACTAACATCATCAGACTGGTGGTTAACCCGGCGACAGTGAGCAGCAGTAGTTTGAGCAGCATTTTTTTTTAATCAGTATTATGAGCAATAACATATTTCAGTTCAGAGTTATGCCTTCTCACTGAGTTCTGTCCATGCCCGCCCCCGTGCACCATCATATCCAGATGTCGTGTTGTCATGAGGTGACCCGCCAGTGGAAACCCTGCAATGTAGCTGGGCCTTTCTGGTAATGCTTATGCTGGTGTCTAGTGTATCCATGTAAACGGGGCACCACCTACAGGTTCGGTAGTCACTGCTGGAGTTAGTTGTGGTACACCGTTGTCTAGCCTTGCCCTTGTGATGAACGATAATAATGAAGATAAGAATGTTGAAGCCGAGGAGTTCTAGTTTGGCGTGAAACGATGTGACAGGATCATGCTCTGCGTATCCGTCCATGGTATCTCCCGGCATACCCAGTCATGGAATATGCTAACACTCTTGCAGTTACATTCACTGGATCATTTTAGACGTGGATTAGACCCAAGACGTCCCAATCATCAGTGCATTGTATACCTTTGACATCTTGTCTTGCTGCTTCAGTTTCTTGGGAGTTTTCTCGCGGGCACGCGCGCGGGCGGTTTTTGTGTGTGTGTGTGTGTGTGTGTGTGTGTTGTGTGTGTGTGTGTGTGTGTGTGTGTGTGTGTGTGTGTGTGTGTGTGGTGAGAGAGAGGGGAGAGAGAGAGAGAGAGAGAGAGAGAGAGAGAGCTTTCACCGATCATGTTTATTTGTCAATCTCTGCCCACAATATATTTGGAGGGTTTTCCAGCCTGAAGGAGCCATATAAGCGTATGTGTTATCAGCTGGGCTTTATCATGATACATGATCAGTTTACATTTATGACTGGCCTCTTTGCAAAACCTCTAAACGCGAAATAAACATATAAACATATCAACCAATACTAAACAAAACTAAACAAAATGAACAAGTTCTTTTTGTTCCCACTCTTCCTTACTCATTGTACTCCATGCCTCCTCCACCCCACCCCCCTGCCCCGCCTTTGTCTCTCCCATCCCTGTTTTTCAGTTTCTCTTTTCTGAGTATCTCTCTGTCTGTCTGTCCCTCCCTCTCTTCCTCCGTGTACAGTGAACAGGGAAGTGTGCTCTGCAGACTACATACGGCTCACACCTATTTTGTTCATTATCCTTTACAGACTAAGAAGACCATCCATTATGCGTTTTAAAGTAATCCGAAGAGGTATGACAATAATTATAGACATATTAGCAATTTTTCATATAAACAACAACAAAATTATTAACCAAAAATATCCTGTGTCTCATGTCTAGATAGAATATTAACGCCTTCAAAACCAACTAAGTAAAACATTTCATGCATTTAAGGACAAACACCGAATACTGAACACATCTTTTCTCGCAACAAAATGACGCAGTTATATTCCCGTACTCTCTGAATACGCAGGTAAGGAATTTTTTTTTTATTCATCCATTCTAATGCATTCGTTTTGTTTTGTTTTGCTTTGCTTTGTTTTGTTTTTATTAAACAATCCTGCGACACACACACACACACACACACACACACACACACACACACACACACACACACACACACACACACGACATAGACATATACGTGCACTCATGCATTTTAGCTTTTATGTAGAACGGGCGTTTTGTTGTTGTTATTATTGTTGTTGTTGTTGTTGTTGTGTGTGTGTGCGGAGTGGGGGGAGGGGGTCCATCTTTTTTTTTTTTAAACCTTGCTTTCTGTCCTGACGAGGTCTCCGTGGTCGGCGGGGCTATAAATTACATAACTTGTTAATTTGAATTGACTTGTTCCTCCCTATGTCATGAGCTTTTTCCGTTGGTTTCATCTGCCTTCATCACCCTCCCACCCCACCCCTCTCCTTTCAAAAGACAGTTGTGTGTGTTGTGTGTGTGTGTGTGTGTGGTGTGTGTGTGTGTGGTGTGAGAGAGAGAGAGAGAGAGAGAGAGAGAGATGATGAGGAGGAGGAGGAGGAGGAGGAGGAGGAGGAGAAGGAGGAGGAGGTTTATTTCCAAGGCTAACAGATAAGCAAACACTTGCTTTTTTTCATCTGGCCCTTGCCCCGCTAAGGGACTAATAATTATTAAGCATGACAGCGACTGACCAGGCATGACTAGCGACTACAACTTACAAAATTGGAGACACAGTGAGACAGAGAGACAGACAGATAGACAGACAGACAGACAGAGAGGCAGACAGACAGACAGACAGAAAGAGGATTCTCCTAACATAGCCCATTTCTTTTGATTTCATTTTTCTTCCTTTTTGTGAGGGAATAGAGGTGGGTGCGGAAAGGAGAGAGAGAGAGAGAGAGAGAGAGAGAGAGAGAGAGGAGAGAGAGAGAGAGAGAGAGAGAGAGAGGTCAAGCTAGACGTTTCTTTTCCAAAAGTAACCGCATTTCAAAAAGGTTATCTATAAACCATGCAAGTGCCGCTGTGAACACAAAATGCAACACACACAGACCTTAGCGCGCACGCACCACGCACGCACGCACCACACACACACACACAACACACACACACACACACACACACACACACACACACACACACACCACACACACACACACTCACCTTGCGTTTCACATTGGTCTGGCTTTTGATGAAGAGAGCGCTCATGGCCCTACTTCTCCGACCATAAGCACGTCATATATTAGCTGGAAAAAACAAGTCTCGCGATCAGGTGGTGACATTTGAGACAGCCGGCAAAGCCAACAGCTGTGAAAAGGAAATCGGACGCTCACAACACCAGCATTCATGGCATCAAGACCTGTGACGATCCGTACTTGTAATGTGAGGTGACCCTTACATGCGCTGTGGGGTGATCGACCCTTGCATCGACTTTACATGCAGTTTGAGGTGATCCTATTGTGCACGATAGGGTTATATGCACTGTGGGAGGAGAGGGAGGGAAGATAACCCCAGCATTAGGCGCGTACACATGCACGTATGCGCTTGTGTGTTTGAGAGAGAGAGAGAGAGAGAGAGAGAGAGAGAGAGAGAGAGAGAGAGAGAGAGAGAGAGAGAAGACAGACAGACAGACAGACAGACAGACAGACAGACAGACATATGTGAATTTTTTTTTCTAACCCAAATATTCATGCAGACTGAGTTTGCCTGTTGCCAACATTTGTACTTTTCACGTAAAAATGCAAATCCACAAGCAACACAGTAGTCTGGAGAAAAAAAAAATCAGATTGCTGGCTTCCCCATTGTGAAGAGCTTTTTCCCCCTCCATTTCACATTGAGAACCTAATCGTACACTCAGAAAACATATTTGGTACATGCACAAAGCTTCTTCACTGCTGTGACAACTCTGTATACTCAAAGATGCCAAGCAGCTGTCCTTATATGTTAGGAACTCCAGGTTTAATACTGAGATGACCTCCTGTTTGTCATGTGTGACCACTCATAAAAACACGTCGCAAAATACGCTAATTGATGTTGGACCTGTGTTAACACTGTACTAATGTGTGACAGGGCATCATTAGCACAGTAGGAGGAAACTCAATGGAGAGCTTCATAGCAGGTCTTTAGAGAAGAACCTCCCTCTCCCCTACCTCTAAGACATATGTTTCGGTCCTGACCCCCCTCACACATGTTATAACTCCTACATGCTCTTCTGCTGTTAGAACCGTTTTTCATGGAGATGTCGGGATTCGAACCTGTATCTTCTGGACGTGTGGGTGCTATTTTTAGACGTGTTTCTTACCCACGTCGCTATTGTACACCTGTCCTACGTTGGGAATTGTAAGCCTCATAAACCTCAGTTTTGTTCATCCTCGACCCTATTTGCTTGTAACTCTTTGCTGCTGTCTCTGCTATTGCGTGCTGGGTTGTGGACCTCTTCTAACCAGAAATCGCTAATTGTTTTGTGAAATCGTGCTCTGATGAGCCTACATCCCCCACCACCACCACCACAACTCCAGTGTCTATGGCCAGAGCTTTAGCTAGGAAGCCAGAGTCTTTCAAGCTGCTGGCTAGACCGGCATTTTTCTCAGCCTTGTAGATATGAGCTTGCACCATTCTGTTTTCATATGTTACAATGAGTTCAATCACAATCATTTGTTTTGATGGATGAGAGTCTCATGCAACTATTCCCGGTTATCTCTGGATTATTTTCCCATTCCCAAAGGTCTGCTGTGCACTCCGGTTATCGAGTTCATCCCATTCCCATGTTTTTGATGTCACAGCTGTTCCAGACCATGACTTGTGGCCCGCTGCTGCGGAGAACGACGTTGCTGAAGCTTCCGGTGGCGTGGTATTTCCCCTGGCAGCGCTGACGCATGTGTGGTCTCTTCGAGCGTTTGGTGCTGTCTCCGTGTGTACCTATGAGCGCTGCCTTGCATGAACTCTGGACCTACATGACTGTTCGTTTTCCCTGACAGATCAGACACGTACGGTCATCG
>CM065728.1:40326362-40333862 GCA_033310375.1 Conus canariensis | reverse complement strand
TGCGTAAGGGTTGAAGGAAAAGGGTGGGGTGGGGTGAAGAAAAGAGCACACAAGGAGACATGGAGTAGATGTAATGGGTGGGGTAAAGACAGAGCTGGTGCATGAAAAACGCATACATTCACCCCCATCCCACCCCCACCCCAGACCCGTCCCTCGACCTCAGCTGTCTCTCTCCTCTGCCTGCACCCACAGAAATAACCAAAAAATGCCCAATAAACATCAACAACAAAACAATCAGAACAAACAAAACAACAATCAACAAAAAAGCCTAACAAACATCAACAACAAAACAACCCGAACATGTCCATCTGAGTAAACAGCAAAACGTGTTATGTTTTCACACTACTTACATGTTCTAATTGGTCTCGACTTAGTGTAAATATGTGTTGTTGTTGCGCGGGATTTTATGCATGTGAAGGCCAAATGATTATCATGAACCGCGTAAAAGGCCAATTCTAGCCAAACGTGAAGGTAAAAGCACTAACTGTCATGCCCAGTACGAGATTTCTTCTTTTGTGTGAACTGGAAAATAAAGTCCTGACCAAAGAGTAATCAGTTTTGTGTTTTGTAACAGTGTGATTTTGTTATTTAGGACAGTTGTGACATTGCTAAGATTATTTGAAATTAAATTTACGTTGATCAACAAATAAAAGATGTTATTTCATGAATGTCCAGAGCAGTACTAGATGGCGGCATCCTAAAGCAAGTTGATAACAATTCATAGCTCGGACCCCAGATCTCCGACGACTTCAAGTGGGCATGATCACATCTCTAGTATCACCGAGCGCTAATCCTATTTTGGTTTTTCTAATGTGTTCGATTCAGGCATTGACGTCACGTTGTTAGTAGGGTTTTTTTTCTTTTAAAGAAGAGCTGTATCCACAGTTCCGCTGTAGTTGCGTATTCCAGTTTCGATTAAGAGAATATTTTACATCTCCCCTCATGAAGAAAACCTGAAAAAGAACGCAACTAAACTCGAACAAAGTCAGCACAGAACAATAGCATTTCTTGCAATGGAGCCAGTCTTGAAGAGGTCAGGACGGTCACAACAGGTCCAGTCGCTGATGTGGGTAAACCCCACGTCCAGAGCGTGTTGGATAGGTATTGTCACCGCAATTGTGATGATCCGGCGTAAACTGTTGACGAGGGCACCTAGCTGATATTTCTGCTGTTTTCTCAGGCAATGTCTCAGGTTGTGGTGCAGTAGATAGTTCTGGCAGAGTTGGAGGACTCTAGTCTGTTCTTCGAGTTAAGCGCAGATGATGTCGCTTTCGTCAATATATGTTGTTCCTTCCAGACTGAACGAGGTAAGACCTACCACTACTACTACTACTACTACTACTACTACCACTACTACTTCTAGTTGCTGTGATCGTTTAACATTTATAATTAGAGTGAAAGAACAGTTTTGATGAACATTGTGTGCGCGCGTGCGCGCGCATGTGTGTGTGTGTGTGTGTGTGTGTGTGTGTGTGTGTGTGTGTGTGTGTGTGTGTGTGCTGTTGTTGCTTTTTTTTTTTACACTACATTGTATAACAAAAGCAGAGTACAAGCTGTTTCAATAAATGTCCACAAATAGGCTACACATTTTCAATGTCATTACGCGATGTTCTTGTACATGACTAATATTGCACTAATCAGAAACAATCAAAACCAATGAAAAAAAATTACACCCAGTTTTACACCAATCAGAAACAACTAAAGCAATAAAAAAACATACTCCCAGTTTTGCCTTGCAAGACGCATAAACAAACTGATCTTTAATTCCAGCTGAGCCTTCACCTTCCACGGTGGTCGCGAACCAGTTCAGGGATGCACGTGACACATGTTTGGATATTGGTATGACACAGATGGCTCTCCGACATAAACTTCCTGGCCCTTCCACTGTAGTGGAAACACACCGGTATGATCAGTACAGAAGGAAAATCAGCCCAATAGTTCATTCTTTGCAATGTATCACAATTCTGCCCCTGACGACTGAGAAAAAAAACCCCGATAGTTTCGTTGACAATTTTCGGAACGAGGCCTTCCCAAATTGTCGCCGGTAGTGATTTGGACAGGCGACAATTCAAAGCATAACAGCGGTTATTCCGTCTACTAGTAACGTCATCATCATCATCATCATCATCATCATCATCTCTCTCTCTCTCTCTCTCTCTCTCTCTCTCTCTCTCTCTCTGAGTGGAAAAAGCATGTATGATTTGCTTATCTAATTACCCTGGAAAAATAATATGAGAATCTTTAACATACCAGAAAAGACCCAGAAGACACTGCAGAAGCTGACGAAGAACAGTTGTTGGCTCTGTATGGTCCCCTGCTTCTACCAGTAGTTTGATCGACCTCATATTGGCATTGTTCAATAAAAGGAATGCCAAGCAATCTCCAGGGCACTACCTGTCAGCGTTCAATCAGGACATACTGTCAGGTGCAGCGGTAGTTGGAAAATGACGTTGAGCCATCGAGTTAGGGTTAGATTGTCACCAGTGGTTCCCTTCTGTGACTGCTGCAAACACAACAACTGCCATCTGTCGCCAGCACCTGAAAAAGGGATGCGCATTTTGTACCATTCAGTATGCAGCTGCACGGGACTGACACGCATCAATGCACTCGAGTTGATTAAAAGTACTCTGGAATACTGGCGCTGAGAATGGCTTCGAGGCCGTAGGCGGCAATGTGTGACAAAGTGAATGTGACCCTATGTAAATCGTGAATTAGACGTAATATCTTCTGCCACCTGGTGATATTGTGGACCTGTGTCTCATTGATGGCACTGTGATCGAAGTTTTGTCAATCAACTTTTGTCATTTGCTTCCACACCATATCGCATTATTTCAGGCCAACATGAGCACAGATATGACGTAATATATTATTGTTTCTCATAAAATTAAATAAGACGATGAGATAAATGTCTTTTCTTCTAATGGTTGTAGAACTATAATAGCAAATTCAATTTGAATGATGTTATTAAGAAGTGTCTCTCCAAATTTCTGACAGATATGCTTATATCGGAGATGCTGAAAATGAATGCAACAGATCTCCTCGTCGCTGGGTATGGATTTATACCGTCCTATAAACCAGTGACAGCAAGTCAACATATACGCTGGCAGAAGGGAATCCTCGCAAAACAAATGCTGAAAGCATGACGATACGGACCTGTTCAAGAGAACTTTGGATGGTGGTCATCCTGAAGACAGACCAAAAAAGTCAGGGACAGACAAGCTGGACATTACATGGGCACATCGAAGAAGTTATGGTAGACAACATGGAGGACCACCATTGCATTCTCTGTCTGTCTATCTGTCTGCCTGTTTTCTCTCTCTCTCTCTCTCTCTCTCTCTCTCTCTCTCTCTCTCTCTCTCTCTCTCTCTGAAATCGAAAATCGCTGCAACACCTAGAGCAGATTGTGCATGACTTAGGGTGGAGGGCTGCGGAAATCCCCCTCCCCCCGCCCCCCTCCTAAGTCCGTCCTGGAACCCTTACGACCAACGGTCACGAGACGATAAAGAAATGCAAAATCATATCAAATACAACATTCAGAGAGAGAGAGAGAGACAGAGACAGAGACAGAGAGAGAGACAGAGACAGAGAGATATCTGACAGCGATGCTGTATAGCAATTCTGATTTCATCATTGTCAAGAGATGAAGTTCACATGTACACGCTCGCCCTGCATGCTGTAACCTTTGACTTGACCACAACGTTTATCCGGTTCTAAACTATGTACAGCAGTTCAGTATATGTACCATAGTACATTAGAAAGGGGCGTGGGTGTGTTACATCAGCAGTGGATGGACTATAGCACGTCATTCGGTAATGTCTAGGCGACCCGAGCTCCCGGAAAAGAAAGGAGTACCGCTTTTGACCCCAGGATATTCAGTGTAGATCACTGTACTTTACGAACGTTTATCAGTTCAGTGTAGATCACTGTACTTAACGAACGTTTATCAGTTGAACGGCGAGAGTAAAAGCGACGCCATTGAGGAGAGAGAGAGAGAGAGAGAGAGAGAGAGAGAGAGAGACACACACACACACAAGAGACAGAGAGAGAGAGAGAGAGAGATGGTGATTCATTCAGTAAGGCCATGGCCCCTTTTGAAGGGGTACGTGAACAAAAATCACAGGCACACCAAATTTTCACAATGGAAAATATGGGAATGGGCAAAACGAACAGAGAAATGTAATCAAACAGAGTTACGAGCAAAACACATATCGAATTTTGAATGCTTTGTACAAATAAAGTGCAAAGTGCAAAGTTTGACAATATCTTTACAGTGACGCCATTGAGAGAGGAGAGAGAGAGAGAGAGGGGAGAGAGAGAGAGAGAGAGAGAGAGAGAGAGAGAGTATAAAAAAAAATCCTGCAAACAAGGGAACAAATACAGCGAGCAAGCAAACGCAAGTTAGCAAGAAACTAAGCTATCATCAAACCCGGCAATCTGTTGGTCATTTTACCATGCAAGTGCCTGAGAGATCTATTGTCAATGAATGAATGAATGAATAAATGAATCATTTAATCAATCAATCAGCTAATTAATCAAACAATCACTCGATCACGTTTTAACATGCTTTTCTCGCTGATATTGCCGTCATCAATAAAACAATCACACAATCACGTTTTGATACGCTTTTCTCTCTGTTATGGCCCCCGTAGTCGGCTGCACTTTATACGACATAATTTACTTCATTTAAACGATCAATTAATCAGTTAGGTTGTAACACGCTTCTGGTGAATGGTCTCTGCGGTCGGCTTATCAGTAAACAACATGAACTGACACCAATTAATCAACCCTAAGCTGACATAACTTCAGTCAATTAATTAACCAGTCCTGAGCCATAAAACGTGACTAATCAATTAACTGTTTCTGGATTCATGGATTATAAATAACATGACTTCAGTCAATCAGACAATCAGTCCTGGGCTATAAATAACATGACTTCAATCAATCAGTCAACCAATCCTGGGCTATGAAGAACTTGACCAATCAATCAATCAACCAGCCAGACTTAGGCTATGAAGTTCATGACTTCAATCAATCGATCAAACAATCAATTTAGAGCTATAAAAACATGGCTTCAATCAACCACTCAAACAACCAAGTCTGGGCTGTAAAGTACAAGACTTTAATGAGCCTGCCACCTATCCTGGGCTATCAAGAACATGAACAATCAGTTAATCGACCAACCAATTCTGGGCTATAAAGAGCCCGACTTCAATCAATCAATCAAACAACCCATTTTGGGTTATAAAAATATGACTTCAATCAACCAGTCAAACAACCATTTCTGGGCTATTAAGAGCATCGCTTCAATCAATAAATCAACCAGTCTTACGCTGTAAAGAACATGGCTTCAATCAATAAATAGACCAATCCTGTGGTGTGAAGAACATGATTTAATCAATCAAGCAATCCTGGGCCATAAAACACACAATTTTGATCATCAGTTAACCAGTTCTGAGCTCCAAAGACCACGACTTCAATCTATCAACCAATCATGTGCTGCTAAGAACATAACAGCAGTCGATCAATTAACCGGTCTTGGGCTATAAAACATGATTTTCAATCAGTTAATCAACATGGGGTATAAACAACATAATTGCAATCAGTTAAAGCAATCTTGGGCCATAAAGAACAACTTCAATCAATCAATCAATACTATGCTACAAAGCATCTGTCTGAACAGACAGCAGAAGGGTAATAGGAGGGAGGGAGGGAGTAGCGGATAATAGGAGAAGAATGCTGCTAACCGTGCAATGGAAAATGGACATCACAGATATCATTATAGACACAGAATTTTGATTCCAACACACATTTGGGGTCAATTGATATATGAATAATGTTATTTGTTTTCCGCGTGCTCTTTCATCGCTTTGAAATCCTCAAAATCTGAGAACGATAACGGATAGGATATGTTGTTAGTGGTTCTGAGCAATGCAAAACGGATTACATGAGGCTCGAAAGTGCAATTCAACATTTTCCTTGACCAAGATATCTTGTATAATATACATTCAGTAGTTCATCCTTCCATTATCTCTGTTAAATTCAGACGACCAAACGTGTTTGAATTGTTCACTGTTGAACCTTTCTTTCAAACGAGAAAGAATTGCAATCCACACTGTCCTGACACATATGCGAAAACACTTCTTACGAATCATTTTCTTTTACATTGTATATATTACACAAAGACAACGATAAGTCAACAAACAGCGTTTGCCCAGGTTTTTGTTTTCTCTACAACAGAGCTTAAAAAAAAGCGAAACATTCTATTTATCACCTTTTAACTGGAGGTCTCCAAACCTCTCCAGACACTATGAACATGGGTGTTGTATGTCTTACATGTTACAAAAGTTTATAAAACTGAAGTTGTCGTTTTGAAGTGATATTGCCATACTGGTAACCTTATGTTTCATATTTATCAGCCTGATGTCAAAGATGGGACAACAGTCTTAACAAACAAATAAACCATAAAGTCAAAGGTATTCCATCGAAAAACAAGCAAGCATAGCAAAAGTTGTGCAACTTTTATGTTAAGAATATGAATTATTGTAAATAATTATGATCTTTGATACTAGAAAAAAGCCTATAGCAAAATCCTTCTCGTCAGTCCTATAATTTGGTATATTTTGAATCTATGTTTTCAAAAGACTATCGCATTATGTTTCTATGCGTTAAGTTAGATATTCCAAAGGCTAAAATATCATTGCAGCTCAACTTCTGTCTTGGAAAAATGAAATCGTCAGGAACACGATTAACCAACTTTCACGTTGAACCAGGCCCGGCTTGTGCATTAAATGAAACACTGTTGTATAAAAAAAAAAAAACCCATTCTCTCTGAAGAGACAGTGAGAAAATCTTACAGTATTTGATTAACACCTTGCGCTTTGTCATTCTTGACTTTTCTAATATATTGGTTCCGTACACATAGTCGGATTTTTCGTGAACTTCAAAAGTAACCACAATGCTGTTACTGCTATTCGGGATGCTGATGAACTCTACAACACATCTAAACGAAAGCGTGCCAGAGCTACTTTGTTATTAACTTTTTAATGTTCAAGTAAAACTTGGGGGTTTTACTTTTAGAGAGATTTTGGGTTATTTGCAAACGCAGGCTTAGAGTCTACGAATTCTTTTCTATCATTTTTGTATTTGTTAACGGTGCGTGCTCTCTCATTCTAAATAGTGCTGTTGTTCCTGTTTTGTATTGCGTTTAGCCTAAATTCGCGGTTTTGTCGTCCATCGCACTCTACATGGTTTATGACAAAGTATCCGCGCACGTACGTGCACGCAAGAAACTACACACACACACACACACACACACACACACACACACACATATATATATATTATATATATATATATATATATATACATGAACAAAACAAGGCAAAGAACAACAAGTTCCGTTTGATACCCAAATTTTCGGCACAAGGCCTTCCTCCGGGGAGTTTATTGCGACTAACTGACAAAAACGTCTCTCACACATGTTACTCTGTTCATCCGAAA
>CM065728.1:40318862-40321362 GCA_033310375.1 Conus canariensis | reverse complement strand
TTTTTCCTGATCTATTTGTTTTCTTTCATATCTGTTTTCAATGTCTGTAGTGCAGTGCAACATATATAACATAGACTAGTCTGCGCGCAGTTGCACCTCCTTGACGAAGCTGAACATAGGAAGTATAAGGTGACTGCGTAGGAAAAAGTTCTATCAGGACCAAAATGTGAAGAAAAAGGTGTCAAACAGTAGAACCTGGTGACTTCATCCGTCTCCCCAGTCTCATCACAATGATGATACTTTGTTATTGACGAGGGAATTTGTCGTTAGCAGTCAAAGGGTTAAAGTGGCTGACCATCATGTTTTCTATTCACTAATCATTAACATACTACGGGTCAATGCCTGGTATGCCCACCTTTGAAGGTAAGGTAAGCTGCACAGTGGCTGCCAATTTAAAGCAGGTGCCCGACAGCGATGTGGGTAAGACTTCCGTATTTAAAGGCGCGCTTTGATACATCCAAAAGTTGCGGGTTTGAATCCCTGCAACGCCAGAGGGGGTGGGGGGTGGGGGGTGGGGGGATCTGGCAGCAGAAGGACATCTAGGAGCCATGACCTACATGAGGTTCCGCCTCCTTAGAGTGTTACAAGTTCCGACCTAAATACTTGACTAAAGGGATTTCTTCTTTGAAGACATTCTGCTTTCAAGCTGCCCCTGGAGTTTCTTGCCACTGAAAGGACAGAATCCTAACTATGCTGACAGATATGGACAGAACCCTTACTATACTGACAGATTTGGACAGAACCCTTACTATACTGACAGATATGGACAGATCCCTAACTATACTGAAAGACATGGACAGAACCCTAACTATGCTGACAGATATGGACAGAACCCTTACTATACTGACAGATATGGACAGAACCCTTACTATACTGACAGATATGGACAGAACCCTAACTATGCTGACGGACATGGACAGAGCCCTTACTATACTGACAGATATGGACAGAACCCTAACTATGCTGACAGATATGGACAGAACCCTTACTATACTGACAGATATGGACAGAACCCTTACTATACTGACAGATATGGACAGAACCCTAACTATACTAACAGATATGGACAGACCCCTAACTATACTGACAGACATGGACAGATCCCTAACTATACTGACAGATATGGACAGACCCCTAACTATACTGATAGATATGGATAGACCCCTAACTATACTGACAGATATGGATAGAACTCTAACTATACTGACAGATGTAGACAGAACCCTAACTATACAGACAGATATGGACAGAACCCTAACTATACTGACAGACATGGACAGACCCCTAACTATACTGACAGATATGGACAGACACCTAACTATACTGACAGATATGGACAGAACCCTAACTATACTGACAGACATGTATAGAACCCTAACTATACAGACAGATATAGACAGAACCCTAACTATACTGACAGGCATGGACAGACCCCTAACTATACTGACAGATATGGACAGAACCCTAACTATACTGACAGATATGGATAGAACCCTAACTATACTGATAGACACGGACAGGCCGTGACGGTTGTTCTAAACATAATGAACCATTGATTTACGAATTTAGATCTAAGACTAATGATGAACCATAGTTTTCCCCTTACTTAAACGAAACCCACGATCTAGTGCTTCACAGAATGACAACGAATTAACAACCGATTCCTTATTGAAGCCAGAACGATCTTTTCTTAAGGAAGGGAACACAGCCTGCACAATACGGCTTACTTGTGCTCAAATGAAGTATATTGTACGGCCCACTAAATATAGAACTGTTTTGAACTTGATGTAAATTTAATATTAGCTATCACTTTGACCAAAAACTTAAATTCGATATTACCCATCTCTTTGTCCAAAATTTATCTTGTTTCTTTCCACTCTAAAGACTTGTAACCTAGAGTATTTCGGCCGTATGAAATGAAAATGTTTACTTACGAATCGAGAATGGAAATGTACGTCAACCAGCTAGAAACTGATTCCAATAAACCACTGGTGAGTTTTCACGAACTGACCTTTAACTATATTTACGAGTTAGATAAAGCCCTTAACTATATTGAAAGGCAATGAGCCCTCAACTATCTTGAAAGGCACATGAGCAGGACCCTTAACTATACTGACGAGTATGGACAGACCCTCAAGTGTACTGGAAGGCATGGACAGACCCTAAACTATACTGACGAGTATGGATAGACCCTCAAGTGTACTGACAGGCATGGATGGACCCTTAACTGTACCGACAGATTCTTGATTACATTGACGAGTGTGGACAGACCCTTTTTTTTAATTTTTTTTTTTTTACTTTATCTGACGATGGCCTCAGTTCAAACATTATGTCACCAGGCGACAGGTCTCGTGAGCTGGCGAACAGTGTGGTTGTACCTTGTTTACCTTTCCCATGTGATCGCTCGTGGGGTTACCCAATACAGGTAAGTCTCGAGAACGAATGCAAGACCCATTGAGTTCATTCCCTTGGCTGAGAAGCTTCTTTGATTAATTCAGTT
>CM065728.1:40303862-40308862 GCA_033310375.1 Conus canariensis | reverse complement strand
TAGTAGTGGCCTTCATTGTGTGGTATTAGTAGTGGCCTGCATTGTGTGGTATTAGTAGTGGCCTGCATTGTGTGGTATTAGTAGTGGCCTTCATTGTGTGGTATTAGTAGTGGCCTTTATTGTGTGGTATTAGTAGTGGCCTTCATTGTGTGGTATTAGTAGTGGCCTTCATTGTGTGGTATTAGTAGTGGCCTTCATTGTGTGGTCTTAGTAGTGGGATATCTAGTAGAATAATAAACAGAAGGCCGCAAACGTGAGGAGCACCAAGAAAGGACACTCCACTGTCGGTCGTTTGTTTACTTTGTTGGCCTATGCACAAAACAATTACATTCTGAATGAAAGTTGTATTTTGCATTCGTAGAGAAAGGGTTTGACACGGTTAACAGGCACTTACTTTGACGTGTTCTATGAGAGTAAGCGGAAGTTACTGTGATGCATTACAGATATGTTCAGTAATGTCAAAACGAGTTAAGTCTGATGCCAGACTGTCGTCTTATATTTGATGTTCAACAGATGTCAAACACGGAGACTTTTGTAGCCCTGTGCTCTTCTTTTTGTTTGTCAATTAATTGGCGCTTGAAGTAATTAATACTTGGCGACATGGTGCGACATTATCATTAGAAAACTAAAAATTCTGTATTTAGAAACGGTTGGTTCTGCATGATTTCCCAGGCCACAGTAATCGCAGTCAGGCAACGCTCCATCTCCGATCGCCCCACATCTCTAGGATCCCGCCCCCCCCCCTCCCCCCCCCCCCCCCCAGCACCACAGGTTAGACCCGTCGTTACCCACATGGCTGGAAGGTTGACTGCGCCGCCTGACACTGGCCTCTCACATCAGTGGTCCCTCGAGAGAGACATGCCATCTTTCCCTCGGCACTGCCTGCTATGCCTCTTCGCAGAGAGTGATGAACGAATCTGTGATTCATCAGGGTAGGATGGCTGAATTTAAAGCTCTCACAACCAATGCTTGTAGAGACAAGTTGTGTGGTGCAGCAAGCTTTCAGGGAGGGTAAATGACGGAAGATTTTCTCGTTTGTTTGAAGAGAAACGACAGTGGGTCAAACTGCGGCCTTTGAATAATCAACTGCTGAACCGCAAAGACAGCAGGCAGACGCGACTCGCAGATTTGCCGGCAGGGAAGCGCGTCTTAGCCTGTTTGTGCAACTGTCAGTTAATTAGAGCTGAAGTCCTCCCCGATTCCTTCCCGGATCAAACTTTAGAATGTCACGGATCAAAGAGCTCAATGCCAGCTTTTTGATTAATCTAAATCAGGTTCATGGATCTTCATACGAATTTAATATTTCAACTTTAAAACCTTTTTATAGAGGCAGATTCAGCAGATTTTGAGAGAAAAAAAAAAGCTACTTTAACTAAACTGAACTAGCCCGCCTGAATTGTAATAATACCGTTTGAAAGCTGGTCTGGGGACGAATCTATCGATATGAAACATACTGCTAGAGCCTATAGTTCCCCGCTCCAGGCGATTAAAGAAATTAGTTAAAGACGACTTGGCCTTTTAGACAACCCAGCCTGGCCGACGAGGCCAGCCCGTCGAATATGTGCGACAATGTCAATAGCTTGAATGTCATTAAAGATCTTTGATTTGGTAGTCGGATTATTGAAATGTCTCACAAGCTGGCTATAGTAACGATAGCACGACAGCTTGAAGAATTTTGACGGAAGCGAATGACAAAAAAAAAAAAAAAAAAAAAAAAGACGCAAAACATATAAACGTATTCACAGTTTGTCTTGTCGTGTCCAAACCGCTTATAAATCGGCCAAGTACTTTCTGAGATATTCCATAAAGAAGATCAAGAAAAACCGTTTTGGGCCGTTACAGCCGTTAGCAACGGCTATTCTGGTAAAATAAAACATCGACCTTCATCCGTGACCCATAATGAACATACGTACAAATTTTCAGAAAGATCGGCCCAGAAGTGTTGTCTGGAGCGAGTGGAACACATTTTGACCACGGACAGACAGACAGACACACATACAGACAACATTTCTTCGTTCCCATTGTAAATTAGGGCCTGCTCCCTGTTCTATAAGAACTGGGAGTACAAAACAGGAGTAAAATGACGCAATCATAATGGTGGTCCGTTGCATGCTCCTCCCAAATGAGGGTAGGATTATCACCTTTGCTGGTGACATGGTTTACTTCGCTGGTGAAATGACTCACAAGTACCTGCAGCATGGAAGTGCAGGTATGAGCTTTTCAACCTGCTACTGCTACCGATTGGGAGCGGGTATAAACCTTTCCTACGCGATCATAACGGAGTAATAGTATTTGGTCAACTTGATTTGTATGATCGACACACATATGAGCATAGATTAAGTAGTAAACAAAAATATAAAAAGATAAAAGGTTTTCGTTATTGTGGCGGCAATTCAAAAATGAATAGCCGTTGCGCCATTGTTGGTAGAAACCTAAAAATTCCTTTGCACCAGCCGCCGTGGCGAAGTGGTTAGCGTCGCGGACTCCCGGCTGAGGGGTCGTGGGTTCGATACCCATCCGAGTCATGTGGGATTTTTCTGCTCCGACCGGCTCCTACCCAGGGTTGAATTTGCTACGGGCTCAGTTGGGAAGACTGGGACCACACAGTCGAGTTTCATCCACTTAATGGATGCGTCTCTAAGAGTGTTGCTCAAATTTCCTGACCAACACTGCAGGTGTCTGTATCTATCGGGCCTGGTTGACGCCGGAATATATTATGAAAGGAAGCGTAGAGTACAGCCCTGCCATGCAGTCTCAGACCAGAATGGAAATCCGTAGCATCATCTTCATCATCCTCATTCTCATCGACCAGCATAAAAAAGTCTCAAATTCTGTGGCCCTTCATGCCCTGCTCTCATGGTGACCTCAGTTTCGATGTCCTCTCCATGTCTGTGGCCTTGGTTTAGTTCCGTCGGGGTCACCGGTATCGGCTGGTCCATAGGGGCTGTCGTTGGACGGAAGTGGTGGCCCCCTCCAGAGGGAGAGCTCACTCACGCCGGCTCCGCGACTAAGCAATTATTGTCGTCAGTAGGGGGCTTAGTAGGTGGTGTCCTGCGTATGTTGGATCAGAACAGGCACCACTGAACACCACCGAAGTGACTCGGCAGCAGTGCAGTGTCTCCTCCGGTGGGCTGCCACTTGACGACTTGACATTGACTGCTCCCTGTGGATTGCCGGTGCCGGGGCTGCGGTGGGACTGACCAGGCTGTGGCTGTGGACGGGTTGTCGGAATGAGCGGTGTGGGTGCAATGCCACTGAGGTGGCACAGAAGATGGGACAGAAAAGAATTACTTTGCCGCTGAACAAAAGAAACAAAGAAATTAAAAGACAAACACGACGCGTTTCGACCTCCCCGGTCATCTTCAGGCAAGACAAACAACATTCAAGACAGTGAAATCGAAGAACGAACTATCACTGAACTCCTCAAATTGGGCGCGAAATAGATGTATGTGGAATCCGGTTAATAGGTCTCTATGTCACTAGGTCACTAGGTCGCCGGTCATCGCGTCGTCGCAATGAAGCGGACAGAATCAAACAGGCGTCTGCGTTAAAAGACTAACGAGCGGAGCGTGCTCGGTTACATTAAAAAAAGAAAAAACAAACAAACAAACAAAAAACCGCCAACAACAACAACAACCAACCAACCAACCAAACAAAAACCTCTCTTAGGCCATCTTTAGATGGCCAAGTGCTCCGTGTGAGAGGTATGATGTAACAGCTGAAATGGACAAACAGGATAAGGGAGTCAACGGACAAAGCAGTCATTAATAATAAAACAACGGGAAACTCGGCAAAGCATAAAAGAAGGCACCTACCCATCCCCATCCTGTAGCCATCCACCTCCGGTAAATAACTAAGTAAATAGATAAATAAATTGTACACACATACATACATACATACATTCATGCATGCAAACATGCATACATACATACATACATACGGGCTTGCATACAGATACATACATGCATGCATACATATATGCATACACACATACATATATACATGCATACATACATACATACATACATACATACATACATACATACATACATACATACTGACAAAATAGACACTCTCTTCCAACTATCCATTTTGCACAAAAACCGAGAACATACACACACACACACACACACACACACACACACACACACACACACACACACACACACACACACACACCACACACACACACACACACACACACACACACACACACACACACACACACAAGAGGATCAGAACGAAAGGGCTATGCTTTATTAACTCCAATAATGTAAACATGTGGTCACACGGAAGGACGTTAAAGTCTTTAATCATTGTGGAGATGGATAATCAGGAACCGGCTGTTGATTTCACAGCAGTATAAATCATTGTGGGGATGGATAATGAGGAACCGGCTGTTGATTTCACAGCAGATGTGAAGCGACTCGCAGCAGCTGTTCCGCATAGGAATGAAGACTATGAATATATTAAGCATAGCACTACTTCTCACGAATGTATATTTGAAATTATTCAGTGCCGTTTTGAATGATGGGAATGTACCGGAAGAATAGGTTGAAGGCTTAATATTTCCAGTTTGTTGGGAGTAATGATTAGTTAAAAAAAAAAACCAGGTAGTTATAGAGGCATTACATTGCTAAGTTGTGTGATGGTAATGGTAATGGTAATGTTGCTTGTAGCCCAGCCGACCGCAAAGGGTCGTGTCAGAGTTGTCACCGCGTTGAAGTTAATTCACAAGTCATTTAAACAAAAACAAACAAACAAAAAACCTAATTCACACAACTCTTTGAAACACACCTTCTAAAAAACACACCGGAAATTTTGTGAAAGATCTTTCCTCCGTAAAATCTTAGATCAGATGAAAAATGTTACTCTCCCTCGGAAATTCCAAGTTCACATCAAGTGGGACATCTGTCATAAGTTGTGTGAGCAAATCATTCACAAGTGTTATCGACGACAGACTTCAAGAGTTTGTAGAGAATAACAGACTTCTTTCAGAA
>CM065728.1:40276362-40298862 GCA_033310375.1 Conus canariensis | reverse complement strand
CATGGCAAAGTTGGATGACACTGGAAATGACGCTATAAAGTTGGATGACACTGGAAATGTCATGGCAAAGTTGGATGACACTGGAAATGACATGGCAAAGTTGGATGACACTGGAAATGACGCTATAAAGTTGGATGACACTGGAAATGACATTGCAAAGTTGGATGACACTGGAAATGACATGGCAAAGTTGGATGACACTGGAAATGACGCTATAAAGTTGGATGACACTGGAAATGACATTGCAAAGTTGGATGACACTGGAAATGACGCCATAAAGTTGGATGACACTGGAAATGACATTGCAAAGTTGGATGACACTTGAAATGACGTTATAAACTTTGCTGACACTGGAAATGACGTTATAAAGTTGAATTACACTGGAAATGACATTGCAAAGTTGGATGACACTGGACATGACATTGCAAAGTTGGATGACACTGGAAATGACAAGGCAAAGTTGGATGAATATCCAGCCGATCGTTTATTTTGTTTTAGTTTATTTCAATTATTCATATATTTATTTTTGTGAATTATATGCAGACAGAACACAGATAGAGACACACGCGCACAAACATGCATACGCGAATACACGCGCGTGCACAATCACGCACGCAGACACACACATGGACACATGAAAACACACATACACAACCAAATACATACATGAAAACGTACACATGCACAGACGCATACGCGTGCACGTCTGGCAGGAGGGCATTTTGGGGTATGACCCTACTTCAAGTTCTAAGGTGATTTCATGAGAGAGAGAGAGAGAGAGAGAGAGAGAGAGAGAGAGAGAGACAAAGCGGGGGGGGGGGGGGGGGGAGGGGAGGGGGGGGACGAAATATGTTCATGTCAGTATAGGCCATTGCCTCTTTTGATTTTGGTACAGTATATAGGAATAACCATTCATACGGCGAAGAAATATGACATCGTTCGACAAGCAATTGACAGATAAGCGTATCAAATGTGCACCGTGACTAGATTAGTTGACTAGTTGATTCAACTGAGCAGATTAGTTGATTCAACTGAGCAAAAGTGCGCGCCTCTTAAAGACATTGTATAAATCTGTGCATATGTTCTATGAAATTCCACTTGAACTTGCCATAAGCAATGCAACTCGAAATGACCAAGGGTTTTCACATAATTGCCGAGGAATATATTCATGCCGTAAATCCAGAAATGCGAAACAACAGTATACAAAAAGTGTAGTTTATCTTCAATTGGCTTTTTGCATAAAGAACACAACACATCAATGTGTTAAGTTTCTGCATATCAGCACTAATGCACTTCGATATCTGTAATTCTGAATCTGAACCATGTCAGACAACTTTTGATAAACCTTTCAGTGTTAGTTAAAAGAATGTTCTCATAACTGTGTGTTTAAAGTTGCACAAAATGAATATCGTTCACTGCTCTGGATGTTTTACAGCCACTTTTGCCATCGATTATTTATCAGTCTTTGACGTAAATGTTTCGAACATTTGCATTTTCAACATCTTGATTTATCTCAACCCCAAATCTATTATGAAACAAAAACTCCCAAATACCCGAAACCCATGTCTTTTTACCACGGTGATTATAAAGCCCAAATGCTTTATGTAGTAATCCTTCAATATCTGTAAGTCCTTTTTTTTTTTAGCATGTTGTCTATTACACCGCACCGAAGAATTGATACAGTATCACAGAGAGAGAGAGAGAGAGAGAGAGAGAGAGAGAGAGAGAGAGACAGAGACAGAGACAGAGACAGAGACAGAGAGACACAGAGAGAGAGAGACTGTGCTCTGTGTGTGCGTGCGTGCGTGCGTGTGTGTGTGTGTGTGTGTGTTTAGTTTTTTCGATATTCAATGATGACCAGTAATTATTAGTAGCTATTCATCCAGACATGGTCTATTTCACTGGTTAGGTTTCTGTTAGCTAGACCAACGCTATGTGGTCATTACCCGACCTGTGTGAGCAGGAGAATGTTTACACGCCCCAAGTTCACACACCTCACTTGATGCTTTGGGAAGTGAGATAACCGCATTGACCAGCCAACACTCGGGATCCACTTGTAATAGGCATATCTGAATATGGCGTACCATTATCGTCATGAACACACAAATGAGATAACTGCATTGAACAGTCAACACTGGGGATCCACATGTTGGGACGCTGATTTGAGTATGGTTTACTATTGTTGTCATACACACGAAAAAGCACGCAGTAACAGTCAAATAACAGATTTAATGCAGTTATTGATGCAGTCACTGAATACTTTCTGCACAAACGCAGAATGAATACAATCGGATCCAGGATCACACACTTTTTGAAAGATTTTAAGCGAAAACGACAACTACCCACAACCATACAGCTGTAGAAAGAAACTCGTGGAGAGCGTGGCAGCAGAGAGTCCTCAGAAGAGAAGCCCCCTTCAAGCAAGTGTTTCGGCCCTTATCTCCTGACACTCTAGGGGGGTTGGGCCACACCCGGTTCATGACTCCGGATGTCCCTCTGCTGCCCCTTTTTTTCCCATCTTGGGACGAGCCATGGCTGGGATTCGAACCCATGACCCTCTGGACATGCTCATTTTCCACTTAATGACTCGCGCTTTAACCACTGAGCCACAGGGACACCTGATATTTGTAGGGAAATTAAGCCTTATGAAGTTCACTTTTGTTCCTCCTTGACCAGATCCAGCTTGAACACCTCTCTGCCACTTCTGCCATTGCTTTCAGGACTCTGGTTTTTTCCTTCCCTGCAACTGAGAGCTGTTTCATGAGGCTGTATGCAGACGTTCCTACAAACCCCCTAGCTCCAATTTCTGCAGTGAGGACTTTGACCTGATAGCCTTCTCTCCTCAGGCTGTTTGCCAGATCAGCATACTTTTCAGTCTTATAGATTTGAGCTGCCTCCATTCTGTTCTCATATGGCACCGTGAGCTCGATCATGATCAGCTGCTTGGTTGACTTAGAGTGGACTACTATGTCTGGTCTCATGCCACTCTTGCTGATGATCTCTGGGTGACTCTTCCATTCTGGGAGGTCTGCAGTGCACTCCCAGTCATCTGCCCCGTCCAGCAGACTCTGCCTGCATGTTTCGAGTGGCACTGTTGTTCTTGGCCATGATTTGCTGCCTCCTGCCGTGAAGAATGTTGCGGGTGCTTTTGGAGTCCTGATTTTCCCTTTTGTGGTGTTGGTACTAGCCCAGACTACTTGTACAATTTCTTTGAGCACTTGGTTGTGCCTCCATGTGTACCTTCCTTGAGCCAGGGCTACTTTACATGAGCTTAGGACATGCTCCACTGTTTGTTTTTCATGGCAGAGGGGGCATGCAGGATCGTCTGTTTTCCCCCACTTCACCAGGTTTGCATTTGAGGGCAGAAGGTCATATGCAGATCTGAGAATGAAGCTGATCCTGAGAGGGGCCATGTGCCAAATGTCATTCCAAGTGAGACTTCTTTGGAGTGCATTCTCCCACGTTGTCCATTGCCCTTGCTGGCTCTGCTGGACTGCTTTTTGGAGTCTTTTTTGGTCTTCTTCTTTTCTCATCTCCTGAATCATCATGTCTCTTTTGGCTTTTCCTTTGGCCTTTGACCACCATTCAGTTTTGGTCACCCCCAGTCCCTGTCTGTTGGTCTGTGTGTGTCCTGTTATTTCTCTGATCTTGAGACTTTCTTTTGCAGAATCCATCGCCTCTTGAACTTTCCATTTTCTGCCTGTCTTCAGCTGGGGCTTAATTGCTTCTACCACCTTGTCTCCTGAGTCCTCCAGCATGCTTTGAAGTCTGATCTTCCCTGCTTTGTATTCCTCCAGGATGGATTTCAGGGGTAGTTTCAGCTTTGCTTGGCGACAGTACAGCGCTATGTCAGTCAGACAGGGTGGGACACCAAGCCATTTCCTTGTGAACTTGTTGATTTTGGCTTCCATTGCCTCCACTATGCTGGTGCAGATGTCGTATATCATCAGAGGCCATAGCAGCTTTGGTATCAGCATGAACTGCAGACACCAGACCTTGTATTTGCCAGGGAGCCCACACTGGTCAATGGTCTCCAAGCCTTCCTCCGCCATCTGCTTGGTTTCTTTTGCTCTTTGTGTGTCTTTCAGCGTATCATCATACCATCTTCCAAGGCTCTTGACTGGTTCTTCTGTGACTGTTGGAATGGCCTGGTTGGCAACACTGAAGACCAGTGTTAAATTATACTATTTCACTGGAGATGAAAATAATTACGAAGAATTCTGGCAAGAACAGTATCCTTGCCAATTCCCTGTGCCTGCTGTATAATGGCATGAAATAAGTGTAGCCGGTGACAGCTGTATCAGTTCTTGTTTTGTATTTGTCATCGTCAGTTTTGGTCCTGATCCACACACACACACACACACACACACACACACACACACACACACGCACTTACGCGCACACCACACACACACACACACACACACACACACACACACACACACACACACACACACTCACACGCACGCACGCACACACACACACACACACACACACACACACACACACTCTCTCTCTCTCTCTCTCTCACGCACGCACGCACGCGCGCGCGCGCGCCGCGCACACACACACACACACATACACACACACACACACACGCGCACGCGCGCACACACACACACACACACACACACACACACACACACACACACACACACACGTACTTAAAGGTTAAAGGTTAATTTTAAAGTTTCATAATCTAGGGGCCATAAGAGCCGTGACGTGTTAGATTTTCACCACGTTTAGGGGAGACAAAGCCCATCCCTCTCCTTACCCGCCTTAGTCTGCACTGGCCTGAATCACACACCTTTCTGCAGCTCGGTGGACACAGAGGCTTTTCAAGCAAAAAAAAAAAAGAAAACGACAACAACAACAACAACAACAACAACAAACTAACAAACAAACAGACAGATCCGAGCCACATGTAGTTTGAACTCACTGCCGCCAGTTCCAAAGCAGAACGCACTGACCTTTTGATTTTGTGCCCTTCATTGTAATCATGATGACAAAATATGTTTTGAATGGAGATAAACATTTCACAGCAAGGAAACAAAATAGTGAGGGGGAAAAAAATAGAAAAAAGAGGCAATGTACATATTCGACTCACGTGCCACCTGTGACATAGTTTACCATGATAGTTAGTCCCAAACGAGGTGAAGGATGGTGTTAAGAAGCATAGGTCAGTTGGTTCAGTGTTGGAACTCACTCACTCTGTGCCAATGAAAAGACGTTCTTTCCATGTAGGCAGTGAGTACGGTGAGGACACAACACTCGTGCAATGAAAAGGGAGGCAATGGGGAAATTTGATTTGTTTAAATGTTCGACATCATCTTGTGTCTATGTAATCTTTGACGTGTATTTTATTTGATGCTTCTTTTTCCGGAAAATGAAACGTACCAAAGCGTTACTGAAAACAAGGCAGATTCAAATAAACGCGAAATACTGTGCAAAGTAACGTGAATTTTTGCTGGACTCAGCCACAAAAGCAAATTCATGACGTTTTCGGTCTTGTTTGGTAAATAGAAACGTTAAAAGAAGTGTTCCTTTAACACGTTGCCTTTATGTGAATTTACTTGTTTGATTTACCATAAATGATAGACTCTTATCTGCTACATTTGGCATTGGTGAGAAATTAATGTATAATTATGAGCTTCTCAACTGTGGAATTATAATAAGTGGTCTGATTTTAATGACATGAAAGTTGATATGTATTAAAATATCTGTATAGAGGTAGGAGGACACTCTCAGGAGAAAGCTGAACAGGAGAAGGCCTTCAGGGAGGAAACCTACTCGGCCAAGTGTTCTCCCCTTAACTCCTTACGATCGAAGGGGGCCTGGTCGCATCCAAGTCCTGATTCGTGAACATCTTTCTGCTGCCACTTATTTTCTATCTTGGCCCTGCCATGATTTCTAACCCACAACTCTAGGTGATTAGGCATGTCATGGCCAAATCGTCTTGAAACGTATGTCATACCTACATAGCTATTAAAGTACATGTTGTAAACTGGGAGATGTAAGCCTCATAAAGTTTACAGCTGCCATGATCTTTAGGGCTCTTGACCAGAAAACGAGAGCTGTTTCATGAGAGCATAGACATGTTTTTTTTTGTCCTGCAGCCTCCATTGCTTTCCTTTTTTCTTATTTGCTTTTGTTCTTCCCCCCCTACCCCCCTCCCTCCCCCCCCCCCCCTTTTCTTCTTTTTTTTCTTTAACAATGGGGCCTACATGCTCCTGTTTTTCCCCACTGTCATTTTTTTCTGAAACCGACTCACGCTGCATTGTCTGTGTGTGTTTTAACGGATGAACATTCTCTTGCTGCTGTTAATGTTTTAGCGTTTGATCCAAGGCGTCTGGGTTTATTAGCATAGGCTGATATTCCTAAAACCCAATCCACCCTCCTACCACCCCCCCTCCCCCTCGCTCCAACTTCTTTGACGAAGACTTCCGCTTGGAAACTAGATTCCCTTAAACTGACATACTTCTCAATCTTGTGGAGGCAAGCTTCCTCCATTCTACTTTCACATGATACAACAAGTTCAATCATAGTCATTTCTACAGACAAATCTGAGAGGAATAGTAAGCCTACATCCACTCTCACGCCACTCTTTCTGATGATTTCTGGGTGGTTTTCCTTTCTGGATGGTCTGCTGTAAACGCCCGGTCGCCCACTATATCCAATAGTATCTGTAAGCTTGATGTGGATATTCCAGCTGTTCCAGACCAGGATTTACTACCTCATACCGTGTAAAACATTGTTGCCGGTGTGTCTAATGGTGCCGTGTTTCCTCTAGCAATACTAATTGAGATCTCTTCTTGGTTTGTGCTCCATGTTTACCTTCCTTGGGTTATCGCTGCACTGTATGAGCTCAGGACATTTTCCAGTGCTTCTTTGCTCTGGCGGAGTAGACATGCCGAGTCATTCGGTGTCCCCAAGTAGACAGCAGGACGTTATAAAAAGGTCTGAGAATGAAGCTTGTATTGTCAAGGGTCATCTGCCACATGTCATTCCAGCTAAGGCTTTATTGGAGTGTGCTTCTCCAAGTGGTCCATTGCCCATGTTGACCTCGCTGGACTGGCTACTGGATTCTTCTGGCAGACTCTATTTTTTTTCGGTTTCTGTATTAACAAATCTTTCTTTCGTTCCCCAATTGCCTTTGATCACTACTTCATTTTTGTTGATCCCAGTCCTCGCCTCTGTGTGTGTGTGTGTGTGTGTGTGTGTGTGTGTGTGTGTGTGTGTGTGTGTGGTGCGTGCGTGCGTGCGTGCGTGCGTGCGTGCGTTCGTGTGTGTGTGTGTGTGTGTGTGTGTGTGTGTGTGTGTGTGTGTGTGTGTGTGCGTGCGTGAGAGCATGCGTGCGTGCGTGCGTGTGTGCGCGCGCGCGCGCGCGCGCGTGTGTGTGTGTGTGTGTGTGTGTGTGTGTGTTGATTTTTCCCTGGTGTTGAGGCTTTCCTTCGCCAAGTCCACTTCTTTCCGTCTTGGCTATTTTCTAACAGTCTTCGGCATGGGATGGACTGATCTCACAACGTTGTCCTCCGAATCCCCCAGCATGGAACCTTGCTTTGCCCACTTCGTACTCTTCGACGATGAATTTAATGGGTAGCTTTAATTTTTTCTTGGGGGTAGTAAAGCGCATCGTCAGTGATACTAGATGGAAAGCTAAGCCATTTCCTTTGCACTTGTTGATTCTGGCCTCCATTAATTACACTATTCTAGCGCCATTATCGTGTATGACCAGAGGACAGAGGAGCTTGAGCATCAGCAAGAAGAGCAGAAACAAGACTCTTTGTTTGCCAAGGAGGCCACAATGATCCCTTACCTGCAGGCTTTCTTCTGCCGTTTGCTTAGTTTCCTCTCCCACCTCTTTGTCATCATATCACCTTTCTGGCTCTTCTGTCGCTGTTAGAAAGGCGTAACTGGCTACACTGAACACGGCTGTCCCAGCAACTGTTTCTTTCCTTTTCTTTACTTGCTATATCATCCGATGCGTTGAGAATGCAGAGGACCGTGACAATACAGAAAAGCTGTGAAAGGTCCGAAATGTTCCATGCATGTGATTTCCTCAGTCAGGGATGGCTCGCTTACAACTATCGATGGTTATCTTGTTTTGCATCATTCATGTTCCTTCTTTATGGTTTTAGGGGTTCGATTTCCTCGATGTTTATGAACAATACAAAGTAGCATCTCTCTCTCTCTCTCTCTCTCTCTCTCTCTCTCTCTCTCGCTCGCTCGACGAGCTGTGTTCACAAGCTTGGCAGGTCACGGAAATTTTCGCTCTGCTCAATTAGGTGTTTTCTAATTAATTTTGACCGGATTAAGAGAAGGAACCGCAAGGAATTTGTTCAAAATAAGACATTACAACAAGTACTACAATGCCTGCAAATTTTGAGACTTTCAGAGTAAGTTGTGGATCCTTTTTGTGGACTTATGTCTACTTCATGGCCAGAAGACAACAACTAGGCCTACACGGTGCACGGTTTAGTGGTGTGAGATTCGTACCTCTTCACTGTGACTTCAGCAGATTGCGGTATGTCCATATTCGTACGAACTTTCCGCCTCTCTTTTTTCAATTCATGCACTACTCCTACTCTAATTCAGTCAACACAGCCCCTCATAAATTGGGGCGTTGTGCTTCAGCCTTAGTAGCAGTGTTTCTTTTCAAATTTCTTCTGATGTGCATGGACGTCGAAAGTAACCCAGGACCAGTCAGCGGGACGGGCTGTGTTGACGACAAGACAAGAAATCAACAGGTATTGTCCAACCTGTCGCAATCTTACCAGTATGATGACAGGCCTTCCATTTCCGCGCGTTCCCCCGTTCCCAACGCTGCCTCCTATCACAGCTCAAACATAATGCCATCACAGCACGTCACAACCGATGAAGTTCTGACACAACTTCAGCAGATACAACAACATTATGCTGCCGTTTGTGCTGATATCGGTTCATTGCATACGTGGTGCGACAGTCTGCAGACAGAAAACGATCAGCTGAAGCAGAAAGTGGCCAGTCTGACAGACCAGTGTCAATATCTACAAAGTACATGTGACACAGTGTACGACCAGCAAGAACATTTGTCAACGGCATTTGACACCCTCGAACAGGAAGTGGATAGGTTAGAATCGTTTTCGAAAAGGAACAATGTCAAATTTTTCAATGTTGCTGAAGGCCCAAATGAAGATTACCGTGCATGCACCCGGAAAGTCGTTCAGCTGCTGAATCGTTTCTACCCCTCCAAGACATGGAGCTGCGGTGACGTGGAGAGAGCGCACCGAGTCGGACCCCCACGAGGCGATTCCGCCCGTCCCCGGCCGTTGATTGCCGCCCTTCATCACTGGCCAGACAAACTCTCAGTGCTGCAAGAAAAAGAGCACAGGGAAGAAATGGCTGATGAAGAAGGCATCCGTGTGGCCGCGGACCTCACCAGACGGCAGTACACTGCACTGAAACATCACAGAGAGGAAGGGAGACAGGCTTATTTTTTCAGAGGTCAACTATGTTTCAATGCAACAAGGAAATACAAGGATGGATTTCGAGAGAGAAATGCCCAGAACAGTTCTCAACATAAAGTCAGTCAGAACAGTATCAACAGTACAAATCACACTGGACAGCCAAAGGGGGATTCCTCTTTGCCCCCTTCTGCTTCTGACTTGGAGGAATTCCCCACCCTAAACAAGGCGACAATCCGACAACGGAACAGGCAGGTAAGTCCAGTCTTATCCAGCATGAGTACTCAGTCTCAATCACTGCCTACTCAGATCCGCAGCGACCCGAAATGTACTAAAAATTACAATGCAAGTTCTTACACACCAGGTGACAACGTTGGGATGAACCTTGCTAGATCCGCGGAACCAGAAGCCAAGGTGAATTCTAACGAGAGTGAAGAGAGTGTGGCATGGCAGTCAGCAGCGGTACATGGTGATGCTCAGGACACGACAACAGCTGGTGCAGCGAACAGACCCGCTGATCATTCCCTGCCAACAAATCAGCCCACCTCCTCCCATCATTCCTGTTTGTCCCCCCACTCGGCTGAGTCCTCTAAGAAGGCTAACACTTGCCGAACCTCAGTTCAAGATAAAGAGGCAACCAGCACACCCGATGTAAGCCTGACAGCAGCATTCCGCAGCCCACCAGTCAAGTTTTACGACGTAGAAAGCCAGTCTTCAGAGCCCCCACCAAGCTACCCCCTACCATCGCCATCCCACCTCCCATCGTCATCCCACCTCCCATCGTCATCCCACCTCCCATCGTCATCCCACCTCCCATCGCCATCCCACCTCCCATCGCCATCCCATCTCCCATCGTCATCCCACCTCCCATCGTCATCCCACCTCCAGCCTGACCCCCTGCCTGGTGGACCAGTCCAGCAATGTCAGCCGCAGTCTGTGCCTCAGCGCAACAGTGTGATCACTGGTAGTGACGTGCACGGCTGTGCCACTGCCACTCCAGGTGATCCCAGCCAGGGTCTGATGTCTATTAGCATCACCCATGAAAACGAAACTTCAAACCCAACACCGCAAAGAGCTCCAATCACACGTAGACACTACAGAAACAAAAGCAAACAAAGCAGACTCAATGACAGAAGCAAACAGACACGGCTTACTGAGAAGTTCAAGTTCAGAGACAAAGACGGCTCTAACAAATAGGGATTCGGCCGGCCCGTTACATTTTGTGGACACTCCAAGAACTTGTCCTGTCTCTCCTGGAACATAGATGGTTTGGCCAGTAAGTTGGCAGATACTGATTTTCTTCTTTTTGTACAAAAGTTTGATATTGTGTGTTTGATAGAAACGTACCTAGATGATATGTTCGACTTGGATGGTGTCTTCAATGGTTACATGAAATTCAGGACAAAAGCCATTAAACATTCATTTATGGGACGTAGGTCTGGAGGGCTTCTACTACTAGTCAATAAAATACTTAATAAGCACATTACATCAATTAAAGTTAATACCGATCACGTGGTGTGTATTAAGATGTCTAAAAGCATGCTTTGTGTGGACAGTGACATTCTGTTAATATTTGTTTATGTCCCTCCTTCTGGTTCAGTGCACTACCAATCATCTAATTTCACTTGCCACATTGACGCCATAGAACACTGCATCCTGGACTTGACAAACCGTTATCCACAGGCTCAGCTGATATGTTGCGGGGACTTTAATGCAAGGACAGCAGACCTCCAAGTAACGTGGTCACATACTGATCTACTGACTGACCCTTCCAATTCGACCCCGTTTTTCAAGAAAACACGATTGTCTAAGGATACAATGGTAAATGCTTTTGGAGAAAATTTATTAGATTTGTGTGCTTGTTTTGATTTTTGTATTCTGAATGGGTACAACAGAGGTAGCTTTAGTCGTGATTTTACATTTGTATCTTCCCATGGGTGTAGTGTCATAGATTATTGCCTTATTTCTAACGATTTGTTAGACAACGTTGTGAACTTTTCTGTAGGTAGCAGGGTAGAATCAGAGCACATGCCAATCCTGTTAGAAATTACAGGCAAAACACCATTGTCACCTCTATCTATCTCAGAAAATGTAACTCTATGGAAAAGGGATAGATTATCAGAATACATATATAACAGTACTATCGACCTGTTTTGCAGCAATCTAGAATATGCTGCCAATATGATTGATACTTGTGTTAACAGAGCACTGTATGAATTTACTAATTGTTTAATGAATGCCAGCGCTTGTATGCGCCAAAATCGTTCTTCAAAAAGCAGGGTTGTGAGAAAATCTTGGTTTGATGAGGAATGTCAAAACAACAAGACGGGAGTTAGAAACGCTTTGACCATTTTTAAGAGATCTGGGGATCCAATTGATAAATGTGCCTATGTACAAATGAGGAGAGAATATAATCAACTTAAGTACATGAAGAAACGTAGTTTTAAAACTGAGCGCATTAACTGCTTAATGCAAGTAGCAGATGATTCTCAGGCCTTTTGGTCTGAAATCAATAAGTATCGCAGTCGTTCCCACATAAGTAATACAATTTCACAGGATCAGTGGTTTAACCATTTTGAACACTTGTTAAACCTTGGTTTTGTCCAAAGTGTGGACCATCCAAAACTGGATGTCTCTGATATGGCATTTGACCCTATTCTGGACGCTGAAATCACAGTAGAGGAAGTAAAGAAAGCCATCCAGAGTCTTAAGTGTGGCAAAGCAGCTGGTCCTGATTCTTTGATAAGTGAAGTCATAAAGGCCTCAGGAGATTTGATAGTTCCCTTTCTAGTTAAATATTTCAATAAACTTTTCAGAGATGGTGTATTCCCTGAGGAATGGACTAAATCAATAATTATTCCGTTGTATAAGAAAGGTGATGTGAACGATACGAACAATTATCGAGGTGTTTCCTTGATTAGTCACTTGTGTAAAATTTTTACACACATATTGAATAAACGGCTCATTTCCTGGGCTGAAAACAACGAAGTTATTTCTGATGCTCAAGCTGGGTTTAGAAAATCTTATTCCACTACTGATCACATTTTCACTTTGTATGCTAGCATAGAAAAACATTTATCAAAGAACAATAAATTTTATGTAGCATTTATCGATTTCAGAAAGGCGTTCGATATGGTACAACATGGTCTTTTGTTTAATATACTACTCACGAATGGCGTCAAAGGAAACCTGTTTAACATTTTGAAAAGTATGTACAGCACCATTAAATCATGTGTCAGATGTGGTAACTCTTACACTGATTATTTTGAATGTTTGCAAGGTCTAAAACAGGGTTGCTGTCTTAGTCCTACCTTATTTTCTATATTTATTAACGAGCTTGCACGCGACATGTTTTCACGTGGCAAGCATGGAATACAATTCATCCCTAACGATGTAGAAATTTTCATACTGTTATTTGCTGATGACATCGCTCTCATGTCGTCGACTATAGCAGGTCTGCAAAATCAACTTAATGTCCTATTTGAGTGTGCTCAAAGATTATGTTTAAAAGTTAATCTGGAAAAAACTAAAGTCATGGTTTTTTCGGAAAGGTGGCTATTTAAGTAGAAAGGAATGTTGGTTCTTTGGTGATAAGCAGTTAGATGTTGTAAATTCTTATAAATATCTAGGTGTTACTTTTTCAACAAAGCTTAGTTTCGATGTTGCTTCTGGACACGATCATTGCATTAGAGGTAAGAAAGCTACCATAGAAATTCTGAAAGTGTTAAGAAAACTCAGCTGCTTTTCACCTAAGCTGTTCTTTAGGATTTTTGATGCCCAGGTTGTTCCTTCTCTTTTATATGGGTCGGAACTATGGGGGTTCAAACCACGAGAATCTATCGAAAAAGTTCATTTGCAGGCCTGTAAGCTATTGCTGAACGTCCCTCCATTTACACCTAATGATATGGTATATGGAGAATTGGGGCGTTTTCCGTTATATATTACTTCAGCAACGAGATGTATTCAGTTCTGGTTCAGACTACGCAGGCAACCACTGACAAGGTACTCCAGAAAAGCCTATGATATGCTTTTTGATTTACAAAATAGAAACAAGAAGATGAAAAATTGGGTCACACATATTAAAACACTGCTTTGTTCAAACGGTTTTGGGTATGTCTGGATGTTTGGAGAGGTAGGCGACGAGAAACATTTTATACAGATATTCAAAGAACGCCTACAAAACTGTTTTTGCCAACGTTGGTATGCGCATGTATCAGAGAGCAATCGGTTTGAATTATACTACTCATTTAAAAGCATCTTTGAACGTGAAAAGTATTTTGAATTCATTAAGAACAGACAATTTAAAACTGCCCTCGTGCGTTTTAGAATGGGAGTTTCGAGCATAAACAGCCATGTTTTCCGCTTTTCGGCAATAGATCAACCTGGTTGTCCCCTATGCCAGGCGGACGATGAGGACGAATTCCATGTACTATTCGAATGCCAGCAGTATAGTGACCTACGAGCTAAATATTGCATTCAAAGTGCAGGGACCTACCTTACCAAACGTGACCAATGCACAAGGATTTTGAGTAGTAGCCTTGATACTCAACTGAATTTGTCTAAATTCCTCTTTTTGGCTTTGAAACGCAGAGCAAGTTTTGTTTTATGAACACATTTTTCTGAGATTACTGCGGTTGATATGAGATTTTTGGCAATGTGTGAGTGTTACGTTTGTTTGTCTCGTTTTCAATTTAACAGTTGTTTGCCTTCTCTTCATTGTAACGGGCCACAGGCCTATACACAATAAAACATTTGTCAATTGTCATCCGATGCGTTGTTCTATTTATTAGTGTGATGTTTATTTATGCCTGGTCCTCTGCTTCACACAAATTGGATTACATGCACTAATCTTGATGAAATGTATACTAGTATTATTGGAATAATATGCAGAATGATATCTTATGCAAATATTATTTGCATAAGATATCATTCTGCATATATTTTATACTATAAATATACATAGCAATAATTATAGCTAATCACAACTTAACGAAAATGTCAATTCTGTAGTATCGAAAAAGTTGCTTAAAATGTAGATTCCAGAATTACAGCCTTTATCTTCTGGTGACATCTTCATACAGAGGATGACTGGGAAATCTCACCAATATTTACTGCTTTTCCCAAGTTTTGTTTTGCTAGTGCTGGCAATTGCAAAGAAAAAGATAGTCCTAAGGTTTACCACGCGCACGCGCGAGCACGCGCGAACACGCACGCACGCACGCACACACACACACACACACACACACACACACACACACGCACGCACGCACGCACGCACGCACGCACGCACCCACCCACCCACCCACCCACCCGCACGCACGCACGCACGCACGCACGCACGCACGCACGCACACACACACACACACACACACACACGCACGCACGCACGCACGCACATGGGCAAACACACACACACACACACATGAACGCGCACACACACACACACACACACACACACACACACACACACACACACATGAACGCGCACGCACACACACACACACACACACACACACACACACACACACACACACACACACACACGTACGCGCGCGCGCGCACTCACACACAGATGCATGCACGCACGCGCACGCGCACGCGCGTTCATGCACGCGATTCTATTACTGACCCTCCACCTCCCCAACCCTCCAGCTCATCACCTGCCACTCCTGTCCTTCTGTCACTGTACACTGACTCTAGGGTACCCACCTTTCCCATTTCCTTCCTTCCTCTTCCTCTATCATCAGCAGTCTTTGGCAGCGCGGATGGAGAGAGACAGACGATAGAAGACAGAAGGGTCGGAGACAGGGAAGTAGGATACAGTGAGGGTGGTATATGGACCCGGCGTATTCGGGGCGAAATGCTAGTATCTCTGATAGAAATAACGGTGGTGATTGGGCTGTGACGGGTGGAGGAAGGGGGTGGGTTAAGGATGAGGCAAGCGGAGGAGGAATAGGTATAAAGAAGACAGTGTCAAAGTGTAAACAACAAACCCTTCATCGGCAGATTATGAAAACAATTGAAATCTGTCATGTGCACGGAACCATTTGTTAACAACTGTCCACAGTTGAATTTCGCCTCCCGGAACTGTAGGTGTAAGCCCCAGGGCCGAATAGTTATATAAGGAAGGGGGAGGGGGTGTTACAGGGGGACGGGTTGGGTAGTTTCTGGGGCCTTACTGGGGAAGGGGGAAACGTGTCCCAAATGTAGATTTTCTCCCAGCTGGTATGGAGAGAGTGTGTGTCTTCCGAAACCCCGGACGCTCTCGCCTCGTCCAGCCCTGAGTGCATCTATCATGTTACGAGTTCGCCATATCTGATATTAGTATAAATAACATTTCATCATCTAACAGTCTTTCAATACAGGCCTCTGTAGTGATAACGTCTGGTGAGCTCATTGGCAGAGCACTCGGTTTGCAGTCAGGTGTCGAGAAATGAACAGCACCTTTGTTCAGAACAAAAGAGAAGAAAAGAACAGAACAGAAAAAAGGAAAAACAGAAAATTTCGCGGCCGATCTCAAAGTGTTGTTATTCTGCTAGTATCAGCGTCATTGTGTTGTCAGATTGGTCTCTTCCCCTTTCTCTTCTGGGATGATAATCCGTATAGAGTTGAACGCGATATGAATTCTCGTCTTTTACGGTTTGTTTATTGCACAGAATTCTAACAGTCAGTAATTTTCTACGAGAGGTTATGCGGGTATTCATTATAAAAAAGGTGATGAGTACTCATGACGATAATAGGTCTATATCTTGGGCTGTGAATGGCACTCACCGCAACAATGAACATGCCTTAAACACAAGTAGATGTGAAGTGGCTGAGACGCCTGAAGGCTAGAAGGCCTTGACAGATTTATTGCCCTTGTCTGTGACGACGACAGCGACAAAGACGATGACTCACCCTCCCTTCTCCTCCTCCTCCTTTTTCGCTTACTACTTATCCTACTACTACTATTACCAGTGCTTCTGCTGCTGCTTCTGCAATGATAATAATGATAATAACAACGATAATAATAACAATGATAACAGTAATGATGATAATAATAATAAGAAGAAGAAGAATGATGATAATGATAATAATAATAATAATAGTAATAACAACAACAACAACAACGATGATGATGATCATGATGATGATGATGATGATGATGATGATGATGATAACATCAACAGCTACTACCACTAGTATTGCTGCTTCCACTGCAGCTGTTATCACTACTACTATTACTACTACAACTGCTCTCTCTCTCTCTCTCTCTCTCTCTCTCTCTCTCTCTCTCTCTCTCTCTCTCTGTGTGTGTGTGTGTGTGTGTGTGTGTGTGTGTGTGTGTGTGTGTGTTGTGTGTCTGTGTCTGTGTCTGTGCTCTACTACTACCACCACTACTACCGTACCCTTCTGACTGAGACAATGGGAAAGTCCAAGTAGGGACAGGTGTCATCATTATCAGACAGGTGCTCTCATGTCTGTTCAGCCCTGCTGATCAGTGTCAACTGTGTCAACGTCAAGTGGGCCACCAAGATACAGGGCGTCATCACGGCCAGCAAGCTCATCGCTCTCATCATCATCATCGTCATCGGCTTCGTCTGGATAGCTAGAGGTCAGTTACTAATATGTATTGAAGTGAAATGTGTGGTGTGTGTGTGTGTGTGTGTGTGTGTGTGAGAGAGAGAGAGAGAGAGAGAGAGAGAGAGCATGCGTGTGTGTGTGTGTGTGTGTGTGTGTGTGTGTGTGTGTGTGTGTGTGTTTATGTGTGCGTGAGACAGCATGTGCATGTGTGTGCGTGTGTGTGTGTGTGTGTGTGTGTGTGTGTGTGTGTGTGTGTGTGTGTGTGTGTGTGTGGTGTGTTTGCATGTTTATGTGCGTGCTTGTGTGCACTTCTGTGCAATTGTGATGCGCGCACATGTGTGTGTGCGCGTGCGCGCGCGCGTGTGTGTTTATGTGTGTGCGTGAGTGTGTGTGTGTGTATGTGTGTATGTGTGTGTGTTTTGTGTTGTGTTTTGTTGTGATAATGTATATATATATGTATATATATATATATATATATATATATATATGAGCGAAGATGTGATATATCTGTGTTGTAGTGTTATTGTAATGTACGTGTGGTGCGTTTTTGTATGACTGTGTGTGTGCGTGTGCGTGTGTGTGTGTGTGTGTGTGTGTGTGTGTGTGTGTGTGTGTGTGTGTGTGTGTGTGTGTGTGTGATGTTGTTGTTGTAGTAGTTCTTGTGTTACGAAGCGTATTGTGTTGCATGGTGGTGGTGTCTGTTATCTGGACAAAATCAACATTAACTCTCGTAAAAAAGAAGATGATTTGTTGACAGAAAGAAGCTCAACGAATAATTCAGAACAGTTTTTGACGAAAAGCCCAACAATATATTCCGAAAGCTTTTTGACGAAAAGCCCAACGAATTATTCAAAAATCTTCTTGACGGAAAGCCTAACGAATTATTTAGAAAGTTTCTTGATGGAAAGACCAACGAATTATTCAGAAAGCTTACTTACGGAAAGCCCAGCGAATAATTCAGAAATCTTCTTGATGGAAAGCCCAACGAATGAATCAAAAACCTTCTTGATGGAAAGCTCAACGAATCATTCAGAAAGCTTCTTGACGGAAAGCCCAACGAATCATTCAGAAAGCCCCTTGACGGAAAACCCAGCTAAATATTCAGAAATCTTCTTGATTGGAAGCCCAGCGAATTATTCAAAAATCTTCTTGACGGAAAGCCCAACGAATCATTCAGAAAGCTTCTTGACGGAAAGAAGTTCAAAGAATGATTGAGAACTCTTTTATCCGTCAGTGGATTATTTTTCTTTTACGGGAGCAAGGGATGAATGTGGATATAGCAATGGTGTCGTCCTATCCAGTAATGTGTGTCGTGTTGTTTTCTGTTGTATTAGATAACATAGAAAATCCCCCCCCCCCCCTCCCCAAATATTTCATTTCTTCTTCATCGTAAGGATGGCGTTTCTGGGGAACTGGCAGGTGCGAGACTGCTTGTAATTGTAGTACACAAAATTTATTAATCCTTTCGTTCCATGTTCGCTCGTTCCTTCGGTCATTCTTGGATGTTTTCGTTTTTCGTTCCAAGGAGGGCTTTCGGGGAACGTTTGGACACACGGGAGAGAACGGAGGAGGCGAAAGGAAATCTTTGTTGTATTCAGTCTATTCAACCTGGTCACAATTAGGCCGGAAGATTATCGTGTTTCACATTTGTTTACAGCTGTATATTCATTTTGATATTTCGTTTGTTTTTACACAGCAACGAATTCGTTTTCGTTTTTGTCTTCTTTCTTTCTTCCTTTTCTTCCTTTCTTCCTTCCTTTCTTTCCTTCTTTTTCTCTGCCTGTCCGGTTTTTTTTCTTTGTATAAGCAGACATTATCAGAGTGAGTGTGCCAGTACACCACACATTAGAACATTAACAAACCCAGACTCATTGTATCAAACGCCAAAACACTAAAATCAGCAAAAGTGTGTCCATTTTGAGAGAGAATATACAGACTATGCATGGTGTGTAAGAGACTGGTTGTAAAAAAAAAAGAAAGAAAAAAGACAAAAAGAAAAAAAAAGCTAGTCGTGGAAATCGTTTTTGTTTTTTTCCGCTTTTTTTTTTTTTTTTGCAGATGAAGAGGACAGTGTGAAGCACCAAAAAATGAAGAGGTGGATTTTGGCCTTAGGAGGAAAAAAAAAGTCGCCGCCTTAGGTGCTCGATTGATCCGACAACTGATGCCTCAAAAAAAGAAAGAAAAAAGATAACATAGAAAAGGCTTCTGAAGGCGATCATTGTATAGCTAGATCCAAGACGTGGTCAGGAATATATCAATGAAAATAATGATAATGTCGAGGATGACAATAACAGTTACGATGTCACTGATATAACGGGGATAATGACAACGACGATGATAATGGCAATAATAATGATCATGATGACGACGACGACGACGACGACGACGACGACGACGACGACGACGACGACGATGATGATAATGAGGATGAGAATGATGATGAGGATGATGAGGATGAGGATGATGATGATGATAATGATAGAGAAGAAGAAGAAGAAGAAGAAGAAGAAGAATGAAAATGATAAGAATAATAATAGTAATAGATATTGTAGTGATTATGTCAACAACAATAGTAATACTAATAACGATGATAATGACGATGATTATGTTGATCGCGAGAGAAGGCCTGAAAAAGTTTCATTGTTTGGTTCTAAGATGCTGATGACGGGGACGATGTTGTAGATGATAACAATGATGAAAACGACGATGATTTTAATGCCAATAGCACAGCTGATAGTGTGGGGTATAAAGAAAGATCCGGATTGATAGTTATAGCAGCAAGAGCAGTCTACATTCAGCAGCCGTAGTCGTAACAGCAGCAGTGGCAGTAGCAGCAGCAACAATGATCGTATTAGTTATAGTAGCAGTAGCAGCAGCACCAATAATAGGAGCGGCGGATATCCCAACAGTAGTAGTAGTAGTAGTATAGTAGTAGTAGTAGTAGTAGTAGTAGTAGTTGTTGTTGTTGTTGGTGGTGGTGGTGGTGGTGGTGGTGGTGGTGGTGGTGGTGGTGTAGCCGGAGAAGAAGGACCAGCAACAGCATCTCCAGCAGAGGCGACAGAAAAGCACGACTACTAATTCTGCCTGCTCACCCAATGTCGCTTTTAATGGCTTAAGGCCATGGCATCAGAATGAGTGACGGCCGACTCTCCAAGGACGTGCTGTTCGGACAGCTTGCCTCTGGCACCAGTTCGATGGGAAGACGCACTCAACGTTTCAAGGATGTTTGGAAACAAGTCATCGAGACCAGATCACGGGAGAAGCTTCCAGCGAGCGGAGAGAGGCCATCACGGGAGAAGCCTCCAGCGAGCAAGGGATAGGCTATCACGGGAGAAGCGTCCAGCGAGCGCAGAGAGGCCATCACGGGAGAAGCATCCAGCGAGCGGAGAGAGGCCATCAGGGGAGAAGCGTCCAGCGAGCGGAGAGAGGCCATCACGGGAGAAGCGTCCAGCGAGCGGAGAGAGGCCATCACGGGAGAAGCGTCCAGCGAGCGGAGAGAGGCCATCACGGGAGAAGCATCCAGCGAGCGGAGAGAGGCCATCACGGGAGAAGCCTCCAGCGAGCGTCCAGCGAGCGGAGAGAGGCCATCACGGGAGAAGCGTCCAGCGAGCGGAGAGAGGCCATCAGGGGAGAAGCGTCCAGCGAGCGGAGAGAGGCCATCACGGGAGAAGCGTCCAGCGAGCGGAGAGAGGCCATCAGGGGAAAAGCGTCCAGCGAGCGGAGAGAGGCCATCACGGGAGAAGCGTCCAGCGAGCGGAGAGAGGCCATCAGGGGAGAAGCGTCCAGCGAGCGGAGAGAGGCCATCAGGGGAGAAGCCTCCAGCGGGCGGAGATAGGCCATCACGTTCGCCCGCTGCAGCTGCAGCAAGATCTGCCGCTTCAGAATTGGGCTACATAGCCACAGAAGACCCTGCATGTCGATATCAAACTGAGCATGCGTGGATCGGCTCCATTGTCCCTCGTGACATAAGAACGCCGCTGGTAGAAGAAGTAGAAGAAGGATCTGTCGCAGAGTTCCGCCTTGGCAGTTATGATCGTAATAGTAGTAGCAATAACTATAGAAGAACTAGCCTCGGTAGTAGATGTACAAGCCACAGACAAAGACACAATAGCAGCAGCGGGAGAAAAAAGAAGCAATAGCAATAGCATCGTCATCGGATCATTATGGTCGCGTCATCATCTTCATTTTACCGTTATTATAATGAGTAGTCGTAGCAGTAGTAGTCGTAGTAGTGAAGTACATAGTAGCAGCTGCAGCAGCAGCAGCAGTAGTAGTAGTAGTAGTAGTAGTAGTAGTGGTGGTGGTGGTGGTGGTGGTGGTGGTGATGTACATGTGGCTCACCCATTTTGCTACGTTAATCCCCCAACGTCACAGATCAACAGCTGAACTTTTACTTTAGAGGTGACATTGTTACCTAAGTAGTGACTCGCAACTTAGTGATATGCTGCCTATGTGGAACCACTACTTACCTGTCGTCCACTGCCATGGTAACTTAAGTGTGATCTGTATGGTGGTGGTGGTGATGGTGGCAATGGCAGTTGAAGTAGCAGTAGTAGTAGTAGCAGTAGTAGTAGTAGTAATGGTAGCAGCAGCAGCAGTAGTATTAGTAGAAATGGTAGCAGTTGTTGTTGTTGTTGCTGTTGCTGTAGTTGTTGTAATAGTAGCAATAGCATTAAATTCGGCTCATGTCACTCCTGCCACAGCCTACGATGTCGTCCATATCATGGTTGTTATCCAGTTAAAAAGCAAAAACGATTACGTCCAAAGCGAAAATATCAATGTCAAAACATGCATCTATGTTCTTCACTCCCTTTTAATAATAAGTGAAAAATCACTCATGCTCCATTATGCATCCATCATATCAGATGAAATATACTGATCTTATTAACAAAAAACAAACAAAAAAAAATCGTACGTATCACTTCCGGAAGAACTTCGCGAACAGGGTCTTTCAAGACTTTGCTGCAAAGCACCAACATCTGAGCTAATGCAGATCTCAGTATTCAATGAGGATGTGGTAAATGTTGAGTCGCTTATCACACGGTATGGACCACATAGCGTCGTCCTTAAAAAAATAAAGAAAGAAAGAAAGGTACGAGTGAGTGAAGGATGAGTGAGTGACCTGTGGACACTATTGTCGCAGGTAAAGTGGACAACTTTCAACGAGCCTTTGAAGGCAGTGACTACAGCGGTGGAGCTATAGCTATTGCCTTCTATTCTGGCTTTTGGGCATTTGGAGGATGGTAAGCACATATGTCTTTTCCGTTGTATCTGTTTGTGTCTTTTCCTGTTATGGTGTCGTTGCTGTGATGGTTGTAAATTTCTTTCCTTTTTTTTCGCCTTTTTCCCTCTTCCTTTCTTTCTTTGTATATCCCTTCGTTCCCTTCTCACTTCCATCCTTCCAGTCCATCTCCTTCCTATCCTTCCTCCTTTGTATATTTTGTTCTGTTTTTTTTTCTTTCCTTTGTTTCTCTCTTTCTTTCCTCTGCTTTCT
>CM065728.1:40268862-40271362 GCA_033310375.1 Conus canariensis | reverse complement strand
TTGTGTGTGTGTGTGTGTGTGTGTGTGTGTGTGTGTGTGTGTGTGTGTGTGTGTGTGTGTGTGTGTTGTGTTGGTGTGACGAGGCATAGTTGTTGTTTCTGGTGTTGTTGTTGTAACTCTTGTGTGTGTGTGTGTGTGTGTGTGTGTGTGTGTGTGTGTGTGTGTGTGTGTGTGTGTGTGTGTGTGTTTGAATCAGCGCGCGTGTGTGATATGATGGGGGTGATGTGGCATAGTGATGGTTGTGGTGGAGCTGGTGGTGGTGGTGGCTATGTGTGTGTATGTTTGTCCGTGTGTGCGTGCGCGCGCGCGTGTCGGTATGTGGGTCCAGCGACGAAGCCATTCAATTCTGACGCAAATCCTATTCAAAGGACGCATCCATCTGTGACCTAGACAGAAGTCTGCGCTCTCCTGAGTACCCTTCCGGTTATCTTCACACAGCTTCCCCTCATACCTGTTGATAACGGTGTACCCAGCTGTCTGTGTTCCAGTCCATCTCCTCATACCTGTTGATAACGGTGTACCCAGCTGTCTGTGTTCCAGTCCATCTCCTCATACCTGTTGATAACGGTGTACCCAGCTGTCTGTGTTCCAGTCCATCTCCTCATACCTGTTGATAACGGTGTACCCAGCTGTCTGTGTTCCAGTCCATCTCCTCATACCTGTTGATAACGGTGTACCCAGCTGTCTGTGTTCCAGTCCATCTCCTCATACCTGTTGATAACGGTGTACCCAGCTGTCTGTGTTCCAGTCCATCTCCTCATACCTGTTGATAACGGTGTACCCAGCTGTCTGTGTTCCAGTCCATCTCCTCATACCTGTTGATAACGGTGTACCCAGCTGTCTGTGTTCCAGTCCATCTCCTCATACCTGTTGATAACGGTGTACCCAGCTGTCTGTGTTCCAATCCTTCTATCACTATGTCTAGGTGATGGGTATGCCTGTGTATCTATGTGTTCCTGTGCTGTGCAGACCTTCTCGGAACGTACAGTGCCCGTGCTGTCCTACGTGATGCCAGTGCTGATCGCCGTGTCTGTGGCTGGAGGCATCAATGGTTCCACTCTCTCCATGTCCAGGTGACGGTCCTCTCTGTCCTTGTTCACGGGCAGGCGCTGTTCCCAAAGAAGGGAGGATCTTTAAGACTGGGCTGGGTTACGCTTGGTTGGGTTTTTAGTTCATCTTGTGTTTCTGGTTGTGTTGCTTGCGTTGTGTGGCATTGTGTTCAATTGTATTGTATAGCCTTGTTTTACAGTGTAAAGCCGTAGGGACGGTTAAAGGCCCTAGCAAGAAGAAAGTACCCACAAAGTGACGAATGAATTCTTTTCAGCTCCGTCCAGACTAAAAGAGTTCTTCAGCTCCACACACCACACCCCTCCCCTCAATCCACACATCTGTCTCTTGAAAACGCCAAGAATTGACGGTGTTGTGCTGGCCATAGTTTAAGTCCAACCTGTACATTTTCTTACCACTTTAAAAGGCGCAGTGATTGACATGGCTCCAAGGTGACCAGAGTGGACACTGACTGACCACTCTGCAGTGTCTCTTTGCCATATGACTGTTATAGACGTTTTGTCACTTTAATTAGTTTTCATTCATTTTCTTCATTTTTTGTTTTTCGTAATTTGCTGGAGACGATTCAAACAACAGGTTTTCGCCTCCAGCGTACCTTCATTTTTATCCGCCTTAATCAGAGTGTCAATGGTTTGGTTACCATGTTGTTACACTGACAGTAAGTAAATATTGTTAGAGTAGTTTGTATCTTTTTAAGAATGGGACTTTCCCACCTTACTTTATGAAAGCTTTCAGAAAGCACTGTGTTGTCGTCTGGGTTAGAATAACAAAACTAGAATTAAGAGTGGCTCCATGGTCCATACCGTGTGATGAGCCACTCGGGTTCAAGGTATCCTAGTGGATGGTGAGACGAACGCCACATCAGACAGAAATATTGTAGTGCGGATTCCGTGAAGACCCAGTTCAGAGGTGTTCCATCTGTAATTCGTAGCGTACGTTTATTTTGAAGGAAATAGTTAATTTTCACTTGGTCTGAGAGGTGGATCTTGATGGATCTTAATTTCATAATATTTTAGGTGCGTATTTAGTTTCAAGAAATGATATAGTTTAGGGTTTTAGCCTTTGGATTAAAAAAAAATGCACATAAGTCTGATTTTAACTGACGAAGGCAACAGCCTCGGCAAGGCATCCATAGTCAGCTGGACCACAAACAATACGTTATGACTTGGCAGTCACTGCAGTGGATTGCATTGCATTTCATTGTGTTGTATTGTACTGAAATGTATTGAAATCAGTTGTATGTATCGTATCGTATTCTAATGTGTTGTATTATATGACAGAGAGGCCCGTTTCTGTATCACAGTCAGCTTCATTTTCCTCCTTTCCCTCCTCCTCCTCCTCCTCGTCATATTCCTCATCACCGTCATGATTACCCACACAATGAAAGCAGATACATACATATTCAGATGAGAATCGTCAACGCCATAAACTG
>CM065728.1:40186362-40263862 GCA_033310375.1 Conus canariensis | reverse complement strand
GGCTTATGGTGTCTGTTTTGGAGACATTTTACCTCGTGGAAATGGTTGGGATAAAGTGTCTTGGTCGGACATCTTTTTCCCCATAAAAATCGTTGTGAAACGATGCCACTGTATGGAAATGGTTTGAGTGTGAAATCTGTTTTGGAGATCCTCATGGAAAAGGTAGGGTTATGATGTCTATTGTGGAGATCTTTTACCTTGTGGAAATGGTTGGGATATGCTCTTAGTTTTGGAAATCTTTCCTGCTACTGATCCTGCATATGTAGATTTTCTGTAAGCGAAGGGGTAGGAGAAGAATGGAGGGTGATGGAGGTGGTGGGTATATTTCACCTAATCGGACACGATAGGGATTAACATGTTTGTTCGCCTTTAGTGCGGATATTCGGGGCGATCTTTCACCTGATCAGAATGACGAGGATGCCACGTCTGTCTGCAGCTGGTGCTGACGCTGCTGATGCAAACGTTCGGAGAGATCTTCTACCTCATCGAAATGATGGGCTTCGGCTTCGCTGTCGTCCTGACCACTGTTCTGGCGGGTCTCATCATGCTCCGCATCAAGGAGCCGGCTTTGCCACGTCCCATCAAGGTACAAGGAGTTCCGTATGATTCAACGGCGAGATTAATCCCGTACCAGCCCTAGCTCTTAGATAACATTGACCGACACAAATGGATAAGCAACAAAAAAAGTATTTTGGAATTATGCCGCTAAAATGAACCATTAGCCAACCTTTTACATCAGACAGCCAATAATTCTCGTTGATGTTCAAGAAATTGCAAAGTCACCATGACTATCTGTTCCATTTCCAAGGGACACATTAACTGCTATATCATGATGTATGCATGTTGCACTTGCGCTTCAAGTAAAACGAACATTGTGGGTTGAAACATAGTGCAGCTCATGAAGCCGTAAAAACTTCTTGCCATGTAAAATGGAAATTTGAAATTGTGTAAATCGATTAGCTTGTGGACTGAGTTATACTTGACCCAATTGTTAATTGACAGATTTGTTTAATTCCATGGTAGCTTACTCACCTGCCTACTTGCCTGAATTCGTTGACGTTCCATTGATATACATAGGTCTGATTTTTGCTTACAGCTTCCTCTAGTGCTGCCTATCTTTCTCCTGTTGGTGAGTCTAATGATCCTGACACTGACGGTGTACCGTAAACCCAGCGAGAGTGGATTCTGTCTCCTGCTGGTGGCAGCTGGGATCCCCTTCTACTTCGTCGGATCCCTGTGGACCAAACCCAGAGGGATTCAGGCGAAAATTGGTGAGGACTGAGTTGGTTTGAAGTTTGGGTGGATTGGTCGTGTTGAGGCTCCATTTATGTTTAAAGAGAAGGACGACAGGGAGGGATACGTGTTTCCATGACTGTGTTAAAGGGTGTAATCAGTGTCACGAACACTGATGATTGGTAACAAGGGTGGGGGGGGGGGGGGCTTAGAGTGAGGACGTTCAATCCTCGCAGGAACACCGGAAGAACTTTAGACCGGTGAGAGTGGAGATAAAAGAATGAATGGGGTGTGGGAGAGAAGGGGCAGGGCGTGGAAGGATGGGGGAGAAGAGGGTGTTTTGGTATTCCTCGCTATTTGTCAGACAACTGACTACAGACTGGGGGGGGGGGGGGGGGGGGTTATCGTTTCTAGGTAAAAATCAGTCAAGAACAGGACAACCGTTGCTCCTAAATCTTCTTCATCGTCTTCTTGTTCATCATAGTCGTCGACATCATCATCACTATCATCATCATCATACTTCTTCTTCTTCTTCTTCTTCTTCTTCTTCTTCTCTCTTCTTCTTCCTCATCTCATCATCATCATCATCATCATCATCATCATCATCATCGGCATCCTCATCATAGTGCTTCTTCTTTTTCTTCTTCTTCTTCTCCTTCTCCTCCTCCTTCTTCTGCTTTTATCATCTCCCCATCGTCTTCCTCCTTCTCCCGTTCCTTCTTCTTCTCCTCCTTCTCTGACTGCGCCTTCTTCTTCTTCTTCTCCCGCTCACGCTCCTGATTTCCTTTCTACGCATATACAATGTTCTCGTTTCTGCAAAGTTTCGGGAAGCAATCAATACGCAATGTCAGGAGCACACTCGGTTGATTTCCTTTGTGTGTTGAAGACACAGAGACAATGTTTCCTTTAACGCAAAGTTTGGCGAAACAATCAACATGCGATTTTAGGAACACACTCGGTTGATCTTTTTGTGTGAGTGTAAACACAGAGATTATGTTCCCTTTCAGACAAAGTTTTAGGAAACGGTGTACAAGCAATGCTAGGAACACACTCTGTAGATTTCCTCTGTCTGCACGCACAGAGACAACGTTCCCTTTAACTCAAAGTTAAGGGAAATGTTCAACATGTCATGCTAGGGACAGACTCAGCTGATTTTGCACGTGTGCAGACACTGCGACAATGTTGCTTTCACACAGTGTAAGGAAATACTCAACATACAGAATTAGGGACACAAGCAGTTTCTTTGTGTGTGTGTGTGTGTGTGTGTGTGTGTGTGTGTGTGTGTGTGTGTGTGTGTGTGTGGTGTGTGTGTGAAGACACAGGAACTTCAACACTCAGCGTCGGGAAACAAACAACATGCAGAGTTAGGGACATGATCAGTTCAGTGTGTGTGTGTGTGTGTGTGTGTGTGTGTGTGTGTGTGTGTGTGTGTGTGTGTGCGTGCGTGCGTGCGTGCGTGTGTGCGTGCGTGTGTGTGTGTGTGTGTGTGTGTGTGTGTGTGTGTGTGTGTGTGTGTATGTGTGTGTGAAGACAGAGGAAGAATGTTCCTTCAACACATAGCGTAGGGAAGCAAACAAATAACTTGCAGAGTTAGGAACACACTTGGTTCTATTCCGTGATGTCATTGTTCCTTCAACGCATAAATGAGGAAACCTAATGAGAAATCTTAACGAAGAGTTAGGAACACAGACAGCGGTTTCCTTTATGCCAACGTGAACAGGTGAAGGCATATTTCAGAGCACTTGAAAATCTCCAAAACCCACTTCATGCGGCGGTCAATGAAACAAAAGGCACTCGGCTAGCACGTGGAAGATCATGGATGGGACAGGCAGAAGACAGTAAACAGCTTGTGTGCCACTTAGCAGAAGTCAAAGAAACCAAGGAATGGGAGAAGTATCCAGACCACTTTAAACAACTCTACCAAATTGCTATCGCTCCAGAACTTGGACGACATTGTCGAGAATGACCAGAAGGCAAAACCAACGCAGAAATTCAGATGCAAGTAGAAGACCTTTGCACAAAAATGACATTGTAATATACATTGACGGTTCTGTCACCAAAGGTAAGTGAGGCTGGGGATACACAGTGAAGCAAAATGGCCGAACTATCCAGGAAGACAATGGTGTGCACAGTTTAACAACTTCAAGTCTAACAATGGAGGTAGAAGCAGTGGCACAAGCACTCCACTGGCTTTCATCCACAAACCAGTTTCAAACTCAACAAGCCATGATACTGACTGACTCCATGAACCTACTTCAGAAAGTGAAGAGTGGAATGGGAAGCCCTGCTTGGAATGAACTAATGTGCAGCCTTCCACTGCAGAGACTCATATGGATGTACTGCCCTGGACATGCTGGGGTTAAAGGAAACGAAAGAGCAGACATACTGGCTGGCAAGGCAACGATAAGAACTGGATTACAGCTTGACCGTTCTGATGTGATAAGAAATCTTAAGAATCACTTAAGCAAACGAGAGCAAAGCCACTATACCATAGACCATCTTTCAGATCTGAACATCAAGAGAGGAAGTGGCCGCACATCCAGACTTAAGGGAAGAGCAAGAAACATCACCAACCAAACAAGCATTGGAATAATCTCAAGGTGAACACTGCGAAGACTCCTAAAGATTGGAACTCATACTGGGCCTTTCCAATAACAGACATAAATGATCAAACACATGTCAGCTGAGATAGGACTTTGAATCTCTCAGGGCCCCCAGCGCATACTGAAGACGTGTGCGCGCTGGTGTGTGTTCATCAGTAGGGTGATGCCAGCGTGTTAATTAGAGAGTCCACGGACGTGAGTGTGCAAGCATTGGTGTGAGAGATTGTGTGTGTGTGTGTGTGTGTGTGTGTGTGTGTGTGTGTGTGTGTGTGTGTGTGTGTGCGTATGTGCATGTTGCGTGTGTGTGGTGTGTGTGTGTGTTGCGTGGGGGATGTGAGGGGGAGGAGTTATGGTTCTTATTGTTATGAGTGTGTATGTGTGTATCCGCGCGCACGCGCGTGCACACGCACGCACGCGCGCACACACACACAACACACACAAACGTGCGCGCGTACATCCGCTCGCTTCTACGCAAACACATATACATAATCATGCGTGCATGTGCACGTTCACACCCACACGCGTACCCACATACACATGAACGCACAAATGCATACACACACGCACATGCGTACACGCCCACATACAAACACACACACACACACACTATAATATATATATATAATGCAGATACATGTGAGTGCTCACACAAACCCACAAATTACACACACACACGCACACGCACACATACATGCAGGCACACGCGTGCACACACACACACACGTGCAACGCATACATACACACACAAGCGTGCACACACACAAGCGTGCACACACACATGCGCGCACATGGGCTCGTCCCACACATTCATACAAACATATGTGAACATTCACTACACACTCACCGACAAAAGAAAAAAAAAAGACAACCAATTTTAGGTAGGCACTCAAGGTCTGACCAGCGGATTGGGTTAATGCGTGGGTCAGAGATCTGTCAAGTCGTAGCAACGAGACCCTCTTCTTCAATTCCCTCATCTCAGTTATTACTTCATTTATCCATCAGCTTAAAATCATGCGTAGTGTGGTCTCGAAACTTAGCGGATATGATGTAGCGTATATGAACTAGTCCGCACGCAGTGACGCCTTCTTCATGAAACTGAACGGAAACAACGTTTATTCAACACACATCATACAGAAGCAACATGACGATTTAGGAATACAAACAGCTGGTTTCTTTTAGGCCAATATTTCTTCTACACACATCATGAGGAAACAATCAACTTGGAGAGTTAGAAACACAATTTGTTGGTTTCCTTCACGTGCGGACATAGCGACAGTGTTCCTTTGACAATCAATGAGGATACAATCCACAAGCAGATTACAAAACAAAGTCCTTTTGTGTGTGTGTGTGTGCAGATGCAGTGACAATGTTCCTTCAAAAGCTGATTGTCATGGTTCCGGAAGAGTCGGGTCAGAGACCACGTCAGAGAAGAGATGACGTCAACGAAGACACGACGACGTCAGATTAAACGACTGCCGCATTGCTGGACCCATAGAAAACAAACGGGTTGACTACAAAATAAATAAATAAATAAATGACCTGATTGCAGCAAATAAACGGTATGACAGCTGAATGTGGATATGGCTGTTGCAAATAGGCGGTGTCACTGCAGCATGTCTGTGAAGCCGTAGCAAACAAATGGCGTGACTGCAATATATCGGTATGGCTGCAGCAAATAACTGGCGTGACGGCAGTATATGTATATGGCTGCAGCAAGTAAACGGTTTAGGCTGCAGCAGATCGGTGTGGCGTCAACCAGTGAAGTGGTGTGACCGCAGGATGCGAGTGTGCCTGCAACAGACTCTGCGTCAACACAACTGACCAGTTTGCACCCGCAAACTTCAGCTTGGAGAAGAACTTACGTCATCATGTTCCACGTCATCGCATGCTCTCCACATGACAGCGATGAAGACTACGACGATGACAAATATGATTACAAATGACGGTGATGCTGCTTATACTGAGTGAATTACATGGCAAACCTTCACGGGTGTTCTTGATTTTGATGACGTCAATGAGAACGTCATCAAAGTATTATGACAAAGAGATTTCTGCCTGACCTGTCATCTGTTGACACCGTTGTCAACAGTGAGAAGAACAGGTCAGCAGGTTTAGCTCTTTGACATTTTCAGGGGACAGTAATTTGAGAAATCAAAGAACGTTTGAATAACAATTCAATAATTCTGATAATCAACATAAAAATCATTATCTAATAATTAACATAAAAAAATCATTATCAGAAACAGATATGGTAAAATGTGAAGCTGGCTAACCCTTGTGGCCATATGGAAACGGTGTGTAGTTCGGTGGAAAAATTCCGGAGGGGAAACCAGCAGTCGCTCTTCTGCTGTCAGCATATTAGATATCCCAGAGAAGAAAAAAATTTTTTTTTCGTCCACATTAAAATGTTTGTAGAGAAGGAAAGCGGGTGTGTGCTTTGTACATACAAAATTCTTTTTATAACAGAGGAAACGCATATAACCGGTACCGACCTCAGTAGTGATAAAAAGTCACTGCTGTGACATGATGTTTGGACTTCTTTAGACCCAAACGCAAGGATCAGCATTTCAGTGTGTATAGGTTTGAATGATGTGCATATTGCATTTCAGTGTGTATAATTTTTATCTGTACATATAGAATTTCTGTATGTATGGTTTTGAATTTTGTTACGTAGAATTTCAGAGTATATAGATTTGAAGTATGAAGTGTAGTGTTTTTAGCTGCATGGTTCAGAAGTTTGTACGTGTACATTTCAGTGCGTATAGTTTGAAGTCTACACTGTAGAATTTCAGTGTGCATGGTTCTTATGTTTGTGCGAGTAGCATTTCAATGTGTGTTGTTTTTTTTTTATTATTATTTACATGTGGATAGAATTTTTAGTGTGTATAATTTTGATTTCAGTACCTATAAGATTTCAGTTGCTTTTTTTTCAATTTTGTGTAGCATTTCAACATAAGGCCTGTATATCTTGTGTGTGTGTGTGTGTGTGTGTGTGTGCGTGCGTGCGTGCGCGTTTGATGCGTGTACGAAGGGAACTGACTTTGACCAGGTGACAGCCTTGATGTGGCCCTTTCTATAAACAATAAGAATTGAAGTGTTGCATGATAGTATGTAGTGGCGAGTCTTTAAACATGTGGTAGTTCAGTGTCTAGAGCTTTGACTTCTGAAGGTGTCAAATTTCAGTGTGTATGGTTTTGATGTCTGTATATTAAGATTTCAGAGTGTATGGTTTCAGTTTTTGTGCTTAGCTTTTGTACATAGTGCGTGTACTTTCATAGAAAGAAAAAAAAACATTGATGTATCTTCCGATAGTATTTCTGAGTGTATGACTTTTTTCAGTTCGTGTAGCTTTGGAAGTGTGTGGATATCATTTCTGTATTTGTCGCATTATCAGTGTATATGATTTTGAGACCTGTACGCGTGGCATTTCAGAGTGTATGGTTTTTATGTTCGTTTTGTGTAGTATTCCAGAGCGCATGGTTTTTGACTCGGTGCAAGCAGCGTCTTATACTGTACGGTTTTGCGTTTTCCAGGTAGCAGGCCATTTCAGAATGAACGATTCGAATTTCCATTCGTCCAGAATTTAACCATGCACGTTTCTCAATTCTGTGTGTGTAGCGTTTTCGAGTGCATGGTTTTGATTTCTGCACGTGAAGTATTCAGAGTGAATGAGTTTGACGTAAACGTTATATTCATGTTCATATACTGTTAGAGTGTATGATTTTGATTTCCGCTCATGAAGTAGCCTATTTCAGAGTTCATTGTTTCTTTCCACGCATACAGTTTATCAGAACGTCTAGTTTGCATTTCCGTTGATGTAGTTTCAGAGTGTATGCTTTTGAATCAAGAGCACGAAGCATTTCAAAGTGTAGGATATTGATTTCGGTTGTGTAACATTTCAATGTGTGCGGTTTTTTTATTTAGATTTTGCAACATAGAAATACAGAGAATAACGTGGTTCTGAGCAAATGGTACTTCAAGTGCCCTAGAAACACCGCTGATGACTGAAAAGCAACTGCGTCGTGAGGCGTGGATGCTGCGATTTACGTCCTGATAACGAGCTGAGCTCTTAAGGATATCTTGCTCACGAACGAAAGTCTGTTTAGAGTGTGAAATTTCATAAGGATCCCCCCAACCCCCCGCCTCTCTCTGCTCATTGCCTCGACACTCCCTCGGTCTGCATGTCTTTCTCTCCGTTTCTGTCAGTCTGCCTTTCTGTCCGTCTCTCTTGTGCTCAGGTGCATTTTTTTTTCTTAAATATATTCATTCTATTTTTTTTCTTTCCCTGCTCTCATGACTAAAATACGTTAGTAGAAACGAGGCGCGTGTGTGTGTGTGCGTACGTGTGTGAGTGAGCGAGAGATAGAGACAGACAGGCAAGCAGACAGATAGAGATAGCGAGAACGACATGGGAAGAGACGGGGGGGGAGGGGGGGGGGGCAGAATCAGAGACAGAGACAAAAGCAGAGAGACTTCTAGAGAACACGAATGGATACTGGTATGAATTGGGTTTACTCGGAGTAGGCTGAAGCTCCTAACTTTAGTAGGTGACGTAAATAGCAACTTAATCAAAAGCATTACAATAATCACTTGCACAATAAAGTGACTACCACATCTGATTTTGCACGTCGACAATGAAACAAAAATTCCAACCATACACATGCTAGAATAGTGCTGGACGTAATATTTTCAAAGCTTCATAAATGAATTTTGCCAATCTTAAAAGTGCGGCGTCAATGGGTTGATTCATTTTCTTTTAAGATTATGAAGTACAGGACAACAACATTCGAAATTAACTTATGCCCCCTAACTTTACTACTCAATCGAACATAGCAATTCTTGTTCATGATCCATTCTGTCTAGTACGATGACAAACAGTATCAGAAATACCATATCTTGGTTAAAGCACTTTTAACATACTTCATCGTCATCATCGTCCCATGGGTGTTGGAGACATCCATTGGGATTAACATGGTGGATGCTGTCGCATCCAGGCGGCTTCAGTCATGCGTGACATTTCCTGTTCATACTAGTTCCAATAGGTTGTAAGGTTCAACTACACATGTGGTTTTAAATGATCTGTATTCAGCAAACCTGTCACTCATACAAATGATCGTGTCAGTCCTGCTACCTACAGTCTGTCATTCTTTGCCTAAAAGAAACCAAGGAACCTGAAGGTATACTGAACTCGCTTGATTATCTCACACAACAGTAAACTCAAAAGTACTGGCGAATAATTCTAACCGATGTCTCCTTGCCATTGGTGTCCAGATTACACAATACTTCAAAAGCTTTTAAATAGCAGTCTACTTTCATCCATTCGCTTTAATTTAAGTCAGCATTTTATACACTTTTAAAAGAATTATTATAGATGGGAAATTTTCCTAAATCAATATATACATTATCATTTGGAGAGCTACGTTAATCAAAAAGTTTCATCGTAAATTAATGAATCTGTTCAAATTCAATACGTTTGCTAAATAAGCGGTTTGCAGCACCATATTGCGCTGTTGGTTGCATCCGAGAGTCAGTTTCGGCAGCAGATCAAAAGAATACGACCCAATTTATGACGCACGAGAAGAATGACCATGGCTGATATTTCTGTAACACCTATCATATCTTGACATGTGAAGCTAAAACCGAGTCGTGTTTAAAAGTAAAATAAGGTATTTATGTGAATTAATCAGTCACATGTTCGTTACCCAAGTCCACGTTTCAGTACATGGCAGGTTTCCCACTCTCCCCTTTCCAAAAACAATAATGGTTTTGTTATGCTAACTTTATGTTCTAGTCTTGTTGCCGCCAATAGCAAGGTATTCAATTCTCTGTAAACCGACACCGTTTTAGATAATAAAAGAAAAGCAATATGAACAGCTCAATCAAGTTGAAGACAACACCATGTCGACCATTCCAAATCATCTCCAAAGCAAGTTCGTTACTACACAAGGAAAACAAAACAGGTGTACAGGCTTCCCCATGTTTAACCCCATGAGTACAAATTACGGAATCAGTTAAGCTTTTTTTTTTTTTTTTCAGATCTTCGTACAAAATGTTTGGTTGACACCCATTCCGTCGATCTTCTTTGTTCTCCCCCACCTTCATATCGTCATAGTCACCAATGGAGTAGCATACGAGCCAGTCTTACGTAACTTCGTTGCACTTGCTTTGATGCATGTCCGTTTGTTTTCCCAGTACAGTATCCTGCACATCCTACATCATGACTTTGCTAGTTTAGTTTGAAAGAATAAACAGACATATACAAAAGATCTTGGGTGCCTGATTTCACTTTTATACTTGCGTACATGTTGTATTTTGTATCGTGTTCAATGACATCGCAATGCGTTGTATAACTTTTCCGTTATTACAGGATTTCTCTGTAATAGAAACTGATTCTAGCTGCACTCCACAAGGAGAGATCGAGAGTACAGAGCCACTTCCACCCATCCCCCACCACTACTTTTTTTTTTCATGCGTACATTTTTATTAATTAAAAAAACAAGACGGACTTTTCTTCATACTGATTGCTTTGCCCGAGACACCAACTCCTTTTTTCGCCATGGGTTTCTTTACGTATATCCGTACTCGAGATCCTGGCTATCTTCTCATCCGAAATACAAGTACTCAGCCCACCATGGAAAGTCCAGTGGCAAAGAAGAAAACCCCGCCCCGTGATCAGTGATTCCAAACACTTTACCGGCAGTCCCTCGCTTCCTTGGCGAGTGCGTTATCCAGCGGTTACCTTTCTACCGTTAATGTGTGTGTGCGTGCGCGCGCGCACGTCCGTGTGTGTGTGTGTGCATATGCGCGCGTGTGAACAGTGTCCAGCAGAGCGAGTCGAGTAATGCGACATTCACTTGAAATAATATCCCACAACAGCGACATTCTACTTCACGACAAAACATGATTGTTTGCGCGCACGCGTGTGTTTGCGCGCGCGCGTGTGTGACCCTTAACCTGACACGAGAGACCCTACCAGGGGCATCAACTCCTACCACACTGTGCTTAGGCAAATCAGGAACTTGACTATGCGGGCCTAGAAGCGTTTTCAAAAACTAGCCTTCCATTCGAGTAATGATGCCCACGTCAGCAGACCTCACGTGATCACTGAACCGTGCAAGCCTTTCGACCACGGCGAGGTTGCAACCCGCCGGAGGGAATCAAAGGACTGGGACTATTTGGGGTATACTACATGGCGCAAAGATAGGGTCATGGATGAGTGCGAAGGCCTTAAAGTGTGACGTCAACCGAGAGCCGGGGAGTGCGAAGGCCTTACATGCGACGTCAACCGAGAGGCACGTCATGTATCTAAACATTGTGTATGATGCCATTGGTGGAAAGTCCCCCCCAAACAATTGAAATGATTCAATAGCATGCTTGTCTTTTTGTTAACGGGTTTGGTAGGCCTATTCGAGGAGTCAATACTTATCCAGCATGTACATTAAACACAGCAAGTTCATTCTTAGTAGAGAGAGCCATGCGCAAACACGCTTGTGTGTGCGTGTGCTCCTCCTTCCCTATCCCCTTGCCCTCCCCTCCTCCCTGCACACTGTTCTCTCCTGATCTCCTTCACTTTATGTTGTGGACTCTTTATAGCAGCCCAACAGCGGCGAGTGGTAGAAACAGTAGTTGGTTGTGGTGATAGGGTGGTATGGTGTGGATGCATGGGTGGAAGGGGGATTCTGTTCAACATGTTCCATGTATGGTTTCAGAACGTGTGTGTGTGCACGCGCGCATGTGTGTTGCAGTGGTGGTGGTTCTGGTGGTGTAGTGGCAGGTATGTGCGTTTGTACGTGTTTCATGTGTGCATGTGCTTGTGGTACCGAGTATGCATTACCTAATCTCTCCCACTCCTCTCAGTCCTTAGCTTCCCTCCCGTCCCATCCTGTTGTCCCGATTTTTTTTTTTTTTACTAAATTTGTACATTATTGATACTAATACACGGTCATTAATTGTCCCATGCAAGAAAAAAGATGTCCACCGTCACAAAATCGTCTTAAAGGTGGTGGGTTTGGGGAAATTTTTTTTTGTTTTTTATTCACATCTGAAAGAGTGGTAACTTATCACAATAAAAATGCACTCCCAGCAAAATTTGGCAGCTGCCCATTCCATATCGACTTTCATCAGCAAATTTCCAGCCGTCCCAATAGCCGGAAACCTAACCATCAGTGCGGTGGCTTCATTGTACTTCCATTAAACCAACTGCTTCCAATATGATTGAAAAGTTAGTTAAACACACCAAAACTCTTTCTAACCTGTGCTTATCATGACCGTACTGTGTTTAAAACGTCGGTAAAAAGTTGGCAAATGATTCAACAGACAGTGCAGATTTAAATGCAAGCGAAATTTGGAATTGGGCCGTTACATGCTATCACAGAAATGGTAGGCGCTTCCCAACGACCCACCGACTCAAAATCCAAGTGTGTGGGTACCATCTAAACCTTTCAGTCGTGATGGAAATTCAGCTTTTTTTTTTCCTGTGGGTGTAATTTCTTCAAAGAGTCGGCGAAAAGTTTCGTACAGGCTGCACATGCACGCAAATAAAATTTTAAAAAAAAAAGAAAAGAAAAGAAAAGAAGAAAGTGGCAATGCCTCGTTTAACGAGTTGAATATGGATCGACTCCGTTTCGAGATTTTTTTTTTTTTTTTTGTCTGAAAGTTGATTCTCCTCGTTTTCTTTCCTATGGCCGTCAAGGTAAAAGCCAGGTGGTCCAAGCCGACACGTCAAAGGAATGGCATTTTGGGGGATACCACCTGGTGCAACGATAGGGTCACAGGGGCGGGGGGGGGGGGGGGGGGGGGGAGAAGCGTTAGACGTTACGTCAGCTAAAGGCAAGGTCAAGTCTGGAAGATTGTATATGATGTCATCGGTGGAAATCCCCCCAAACTAGTGAAATGATTGGTAGGGATTGTTTCAATGATCGCGATTGGTCCGATTGTGGCGTGTGGCCTGTCCATGAACGTTTGCAAGGGACAGAACTTCAAGGACCGACTTTTTCGCGAGCTCAGTACAAATCATTATTGAAAAATTTGGAGTTTTGCCCTCATTCGCACGATAAGCATATGTATTGTAACTGAATGAATTTACAATTTGTCCACATTTGTAACAAATAAACATGCATTGTTGCTCGGACTTCTTTTTAAAAATACCGCATTATGCTCAGACTTCTTTTTTAAAAAATACCGCATTTTCCGAATTACTTTCTCTGGAACAACAGTGAAACGGGAGGCGGCAGCTCGGTTTGCGTCGAAAGCATTTCTAATCCCTTTCAAGTTTCATTGAAACGAAGAGTTAAAAAAAAAAAAATTCATACAATCGCCCCACAAATCAGAAATGCCCCTAAATTCTCCTCCCCCTATATTCAAACGATTTTTTAATTTCTGAACTGGGTTACAAGGCATCCAAGACGGCCTCCGAGAGCTGGACCCATTTCCTCCCTACAAATTTATCACAGGACCTCTCAGACTGTTGGTCCCATTTTAAATGTAATGAAGACTGGCAGTGTTGTAGCGTCCACTAGAGATCTGAATGAAAGTCCATCGGTTGGAGAAAAAAAAAACAAAACTTTCCAAATTCCAATTCTTGCATAAAAATCTTCCAGTTTTAGCGATCCGTTTCGTCTCGAGAATACGCTTACGTGCGCATGCGAATATAAGCAATATCGCACACAGGCTACCTGCCAACTTTCTAGTGAAAAAAATTTGAGTATGTGTGCGTGTTCAGATGAAGGGTTAAGAGGGTAAAGCCGATGCGGATGTGCGCAAGCGGTGCGTGTGCATGCGTTTGTGCGTGTTGGCGTGTCAAAATGCGGGATATGTACAGTGACGTGATGGGGAGAAATGTACAGGGAAGGGATGGGGGAAGGTAGTGGAGGGCAGCGAGTGGATCGGCTTGTCGAGAGGTCGTTGGGAGGGGGAGGGGGGGGGGGGGAAGCAGACACTGCGTTTGCGAGTTTCTACCTTCATTCCGGACTATTCTTTGCATTTGTGTTAGGGTGTCCATGTACGCGTGCTGCGTTCATTTAAAGTTATTAAAGTAATGCATTCTAAGTGCCACCTCTTCATTCAATGTATTGTAGAAATATGAATTGTTAAAAAATAAGGGGGAAAAAAACGGATTCGCAGGGGAAAAAAGCTTGTGCTAGTGAAGGTGAAGGTGAAGGAAGACACCCCCAAGTCCATACCTTTACAAAAATAACACATCGGGTATCATCCCTGTGACCCATAATGAACATGCCTACAAATTTTCAGACAGATCGGCCATGTACTCTCCAAGATATTCCATGAAGAAGGTAAACCATTATGGGCCTTTATGGCCGTTAGTAATGGCTATAATCGTAAAACAACATATTGGGCATCATATGTGACTCATAATGAATGTACCTACACATTTTCAAAAAGATCGGCCAGGTACTTTGAGATATACCATGAAAAAAAGAAAAACCATTCCGGCCATTATAGCCGTTAATAACGGTAAAATAACACATAGGGCATCATCGTTGACCCAAATTAACATGCCTACAAATTTTCAGAGAGATCGGCCAAGTACTTTCTAAGATATTCCATAAAGAACGAAATCCGTTATTGGTCGTTAATAACGGCCATAACGGTAAAATAACACATCAGGCATCATTCATGACCCATAATGAACATACAAATTTTCAGAAAGATCTACCCAGTAGTTTTTTTTTTTTTTTTTCTGGAGCGATTGGAACACATTTTGACCAAGGACAGATGCACACACAGACAGCATTTCTTCATTCCCATTCTAAAGTACTCCCTGTTCAATAAGAACTGGGAGTACAAAAAGTACACAGCAAGAGACATAGAGAGGGAGGAACACAGAGATGAACTGAAAAAAAAAAAAAAACACACCACCCAAAGAAAGATGTTTATTACATCAAATTAACAAATCCAATCTGCTTAAAAATTAGGAGTTTTCCGGACAATAACATTTACGCTGGCACTGGCAACATCAGCAGCCACTCTGGAACAAACAAAAACATTTTTTTCAGGCAAATGGAGGCTTTTAAGGAAAAAAAAGTAAAGCTATATGCAGGAGGGACAGAAACTGTGTTGCCTGATGTTTTAGTCCGACTTTGATTAGTTACTTTGACATGTTCAGTATATTCCCTTCCCCCACCCATCCCCAAATGTAACCGACATTTGCTGTTCTGCACTACAAGGTTCTCACTGCTAGTTGTCAAGTCCTAAAGATCTATTTTCACAATGGAAAACAGACTATGAAAAATAGAACACAACATAAGCCCCCCCCCCCCCCCCCCCCCCCCAAATTACTGAACATATAAATACATGGGTGAAACAAAAAAAATATGAATAACAGGAATGCCAATGGGCTGCCTTAGGCCTTCTGACCTACTCAAGGGGCAGACACTCTTGTCTGGGACTAGGGGCTTTACCCCCTAAAGCTGTAGGCTCTCTGTACCTCTGTTAAGAAAATTTTGGCATTTGTAAACACCTTGGCTCCTCTTTACCATTTCATCCACAAGACCACCATTAAAACCAACAATATCACTGACCTGTATGCAGTGGAATTCACTTAATTCTAGAAACCAGAGGCAGCAATAACTTTCACTGATGGTTTGTATTTACCACTTCTGAAACTTACGAAGACAGCTTGCAGTTTGAACTCAAGAAATAGTTTGTGGTGGCCAGAATTTGTGCATCTGGTGCATCATAAATCAGGCGTGAAAAACAAGAGCTGTAAGATCAGTGGGCATGACAGTTTCAGTTACAGTTTCATCAAGGTGGCCTCACTGCCTGTGGGCTAGTCCATATACGCTACACCACATCCACCAAGTTTTGAGAGCACACTGCACGATTTAATGCTGATGGGTAAATGAATTAATAACCCAAAATCAGTGTGTTAAGAAGAGGGTCTCTTGGCTACAACTTAGATGTGTCTGGCTTGCGCATTAGCCCAACGTGCTGTCAGACCCGTGTACCTGCCTGACACTGGCTCTGCCATTTCATTGTTACTTGTGTATAGTGAATGTACACGCCTGTGTATGGATGGATAGGCACAGGCCCATGCATGTGCGCAAGCACATGCAAGGGCATGACAGCTTTGCCAAAATAAAAGTCGAGCCGTCATATAAACAATGTTTTAAAAAAATACAGCTGAATAATATTTGTTCATTTTGCCTACTAAATCAAATGACTGGTGCTTCGTCACACAATCAAGAATCAGAAATTGCAAATTGCTCATTTAAAATGGCCTTTCAGCTCGCATTAACCGACAAGATGAAAGTGCAATGAATGTACATGTATTTGTAATCAGTTAGGATAGTACTCTGTTTTTTCTTTCCTTTTATTTTTGTGAGCATTTAACGACGTACATGTTTACCCATTCAATTTGACCGAGTTTTGTTCCCATGAATAGTGAGAATGCGACGACGAACTTTAAAAAAAAATCTTTTTTAATACATCAGGAAAAAAAATTCTACACAAGATTCTCTCATATTAATTGCATTTGTGGACACTAACCATAGGAGGGGAAATCTAACCAAAGAGCAACAACTGCTAATTTCCATACGCAAACTGTCAGGTTGTGTCAAATTTTTGACATGCCCAGAAACACTGGAAAAATCAGCGAGAGAGTATGCCGATGAATCGGGTTTGAAATTGATTTGTGTCTGAAAGAACCTTTTTCTTATCAGTTAATGCAAGATTAGATGGTTACAACCCAGAAAAAACCTCTGCTGCGAGGTAGCATGTAAAGATAGAAATTGTTCTCGACACTGGCATCGATCGCAGACACATCATTAAGCTCAACAAATGGTATTGTTTCTATTAGCCAAGCAGCATTTGCACATTCTCTCGGCACAATGACAAAGGAATGATCAGTTTGAAAAAGAAGAACCTGGATCCAACAGAATAATCAGGATGAAGTTTTACCGAAATGTTCAGAGAAAAGAGAAAAAAAGACAATAGACCAGACTATTTCGTGATTTCAGGACAAACTGCGAGGTCAATTCCGGTTCCCAGCATTTCTGGAAATGTGGTTTCATTCACGTGAATAGGCAAGCATACACGCACACACATTCCACCCACAGACCTCAAATCTGATCTGCTTAAAACTGGGAGTTGCCCTCATGATAGGATTTATCCTGGCACCACCCACATCAGCAGCAACCCTGGAACAAACAAATATTTTCTCCGTATTTTCAGGCAACTGGAAGCTTTTTTTTTTTTTTTTTTTTGGAAAAGCAAAGCTGAATGTGAGAGCAGCAAAAATTGTGTTCAGTGTTCTAGTCCATCTTTGTTTCGTTGTCATGATCCATTTACTCCCTCCCCCCACCATTCCCCAAATTTTATTGACATTTGCTGATATTTACAGAAACTGTGTCCCTCAATGTTCTAGTCTGACTCTGATTAGTTACTCCGACACATTCAGTTTATTCCCTTCCCCCACCCCTCACCAAATGTTACCGACACTTGCTTTTCTGCACTTCAAGGTTCTCACTGCTAGTTTAGTCCTAGAGATTTTTTTTTCCTTTAAACAGACTATGAAAAATAAAACAAACACAAAATAAAGCGCAACCCCCCCCCCCCCCACCACCAATTAACACATAGATAAAAATGAAAAGCAGAAAGGTCAGTGGGCTGCCGTAGGCTTTCTGGCTGGATTAAGGGGCAGATTCCTCTGTCAGAGGTCAGGGGTTTTACCCCATGAAGCGGGAGACTTTATATACCTCTAACAAGTACAAACTTGGCATTTGTAAACACCTTAGCTCCTTTTTACCATTTTATTCACAAAACCACTGTTAAAACCGACAATGTTATTCACCTGTATGCAGTGGAGTTCACTTAATTCTAGAAAGCGGAGGTTGCAAACTTTTATTTACAATTTGTATTTACCACTTCTCTAACTTACGACAGCTTTCAGTCTGAACTCGAATTGTGGTGGCCAGAATTTGTGCATCTGGTGATAGAACTCCTCCTTTGTATGGAAAACTAGACCCAACTTCAACCAAAATTTTGTGTGGTCCTCTTTATTCCTGCAGGAAGTTCTCAGGGGAAGGAGTGAGAGTAGCATTTGGATGGGGTAGAGGTTACCGGTGCAACAGATGCGCAACTTGGCTCGGAGATTTCAACTGTGAAGTTATAACCAGATACTTGGATTTAAACCTTGAAACCCCACTTTTAGTTTTAGAGGAGTCCACACAAATTCCAATATGTAGGAAAATGAAGACAATTTCTACTGGAAGCAGAAATAATCATGTGAAATGTATAGATCTTTTTAGTCAGTAGTATTATTAACACACTGAGGTGACTGGACAAACTTAAGGATACACCAATCTCCTGATTATCATAAATCAGCGTAAAAAATAAAGAGTTGTTTAGACCAATGGGCAAGAAAGCTTTGCCAAAATAAAAATCAAGCCGTCGTATAAACACAGTGTTTTAAAACAGGCAGAAAGAAGCATGTATATTCATTTTGCCTACAAAATTTACCGACTGGAGCGATGTCACATAATAAAGAATCAGAAATCACAAATTGCCCACTTAAAGTGGCCTTTCAGCTCACATGAACTGACCAGATAAAAACGCAATGAATGTACTTTATTTGTAATAAGTTAGGATAGTACTTGACATTTTTCCTTCTTTCCTTTTTTGTGTGAGCATATAACTACCGACATGTTTACGCATTCCATTTAGCTGAATTTTATTCCCATAATCTGTGAAAATGTGACAACAACAAACTGGGGGGGGGGGGGGGGGGGGGGGGGGGTTAGACAAGATTCTAGTGTGAATTGCATTTGAAGACACCCCGTAGGAAAGAAAATCCAACCAAAGAGCAACAACTCAAAATGACATCAGGCCATGTGAAATTTTTGACATGCCCAGAAACATCAGCGAGAGAGAGCATCAGTCTGTGCCAAAGTATGCTCATGAATCGGGTTGGAAAGTAAGTTTTGTCAGAAAGAACCTATTTCACCATGTATTAAACGCAAGATTAGGGGGTTAGTTACTACCCAAAAGAAGCCTCGGCTGTGTGATGGCATGTGTGGTATCGATCACAGACACATCTTCATTAAGCTCAACAAACAGCATAGTGACTATTAGCCAAAGCAGCATTTGCACATTCTTTCAGCAAAATTACAAAGGAATGATCGGTTTGGAAAAAGAACCTGGATCCCACAGAATAATCAGGATGAAGTTTTACTGCAACATTCGGAGAGAAAAAAAAGTAATCAACCCGGACATTTCATGATTTCAGGATCCCTGGACAAACAGCAAGTTCAATTCCAGTTACCAGCATTAACAGACATGTAGTTTCATCCATGTGAAAATGCAAGCATACACACATTTCAGCCACAGACCTCAAATCCGATCTGCTTTAACTGGGAGTTGCCCTGATGATAGCATTTACGCTGGCACCGACGACATCAGCAGCCATCCTGGAACAAACAAGAATTTCTTTTTCATATTTTCAGGCAACTGGAAGCTTTAAGAAAAAACAAGCAAAGCTGGATGCCATAGGGGCAAAAATTGTGTTCAATGTCCTAGTCTGACTTTGTTCCCTCCCCTTTCCCATCCCCCGATTTGACTAAATACATGGGTGAAACAAGGAAAAAATGAAAAGCAGGAAGGCTACCTGGTCGCCTTGCGCTTCCTCGGCGAGGTCAAGGGGAGCTGCTCCTTGCTGGGGGTCAGAGAGCTTTAGCCCCTGAAGCTGGAGGCTTTCTATCCCTGTGTGTGTGTGTGTGTGTGTGTGTGTGTGTGTGTGTGTGTGTGTGTGTGTGTGTGTGTGTGTGTACCACACATGCCTACCCCTAAAAATGAATTTCAGTAGCACTGGTTTCAAATTTCAGTAGCACGGACTCAAAATCATAGCATTCGTTTTTTTCTTTTGTACGTCAGGTTCATGGTTTGTTTCTTTCAATGTCACATTTGCTGCAAAAAATAAACTGTTATCGGTTTCAGAGTTTTGATTTCTTTCATTTTATTTTCCAAAGCTGTTGCATTCTTTTCGTGACGCGGACCTTCAATATGTCTGTTTATGTCGTCTATACCGCCATGTTTTACAGAAAATGCACCGTCACAAATCACGTACTTTGCTTTTGAATCGTCAGAATCCAATTTCACAATGAAGGGAAATTTGCCACTGTATTTGTCCAGGAACTTCCGTGACGGCTGACGCTTTTTTGATGCAGGTTCATCGGCATCACCAGTTGCACATCCATTCGTTTTCTCTTTGTATTAGATGCCATGTTTCTCTAAACTTCAATTATTTGCAATATCCAGTTTAGTACTTCCACTTTCAAAAGTATCATTTGCTTGAATAACTGAGTTTAACGTCCCTCTATAGCAGAAGCCGTTGGAGACATATGCTATTCGTCTGCTTGATGAAGACGGGGCTTTACGTCCCTTTTACCATTTGGTGTTCTGCTTCTGCTTTCAAAAGCATCGTCTGCTTCAACTCACGATCGTTTTAAGTAAATTTTGTTGAAAAATCTTTTTACCGTAACGAAAAAGTACATTTCCGTAATCACCATAGCTACTTCGTTTTTTTATTAACTGCCGTAGAAAATACGGAAGTTCCACAGGGGTAGGCATGTACGGTATACGTGCGCTCACATTTTTAATATTTGTTCCAGGAATGACGGTTACAATACAGAGGATCCAGAATCAACAGACCATACCCCCCCCCCCCCCCAAAAAAAAAAAAAAAAAAAAAATGCCGTCCTCCAGGAGTCCACCTTGTCAATTTAAAAACAAGGAAAGGAATGACCTGTTATTTTACCAATCATCTTGTTGGTCAGCTTTGTACTTACACAAATAGTTATGCATAAGTAGTTGGTCCAGGAAAGTTTTCCAAGTTTCTTCTTGGTGTGATACTAATCCAAATAACTTTTGTCGCTTTATTGGTCCTTTAATACATACCGGTATTGTTCAGGCTCCAAACACAAAAAAGTACTGGTGCAGAGTCTTTGTATTATATGCAATGTCTTTGTGTAATGGGTTATGGGCTGGGAGGTTTATGTTGAAAATGCAGTTCAAGCAGTTAACGCGTTTTCTAAAAATTGATAATTGAACTTAAGATCCTCAAAAACTCTCAAACGCAAGATTTCTTATGGAGGTTGTAAGGTGCAAATGTCAACAGTTGTTCCAAACTTTTCAGAACATTTGTATTGACCGTATGGTTAGAAATACAAGTAGATATAGCTTTAGACAGTATATTCAGGATACGCCTACGAAGTGGGGAATGAAATTTATGGTATTTAGCCGATTCTTAACAGGTTACACCTATGACTTTGATGTATATTTGGGAAAAATACCATTTTACACCTATGACCGATGTATATATTTTTTTTTAAAGTGTTTCTTCTGGATTTGCTCCGGCATTTGACAATTTGACTATGCTTGTTCAGTCCCTTGTAAATCAAGGTTACCACTTATTTGGCAATTTTCATATTGGTTAATCGGTGTGGAACTCAATTGGAAATGGTATCGGAGCATGTGGTTACGATCACAGCTAACAGAAAAGGTTTTCCAGAACAACTGAAAAATGTTCAGAGAACATGAAAAAATGGTGAAGTAGGGGCATTTTTAAATGGGCGAAGGACAGGGACATACCATCTATGCAGAGGAGAAAACGAAACCATTTCATTTCTGTCAATTTATACTGCAAATATGATCTCGTTTTTTTCTTTGTAACACAAGTTCAGTATCAGTTTAGAAAAATCAACGTTGGCCAGATTGATTTAGTCATACTACAATGAAAATATGGGTGGGTTAAATAAAAGTGATCATCAAATACAATCCATTACGTGAAACAAAAGGTGGAAAAGTTTGTTTTTTTTTTTTTTTTTTATACATTGCACGAGTGAATGCTTTTATTTCAAGATTTTTTTGGGGAAAAAAAAAACACCCACCCAAGCATTCCAGAATTAGAGACATGATAGGTATGGCCAATTACACTTTTCTGAAGTGTTTAGACAGCTTGCAGATGTAGATGAATATGAAAAGGTTCCCGAACCATCTATAAAAATTTATTTACTAAACATTCCATTCATCCTGTATAAAGGAAAAATAGGACTATAAAAAATGTTATGCAGAACTATAAAGAAAGATCAAAACACCAATGTGATGCGTTACATGTGGAGGCCAACTGTGCTTTGTGGAAGGTGGGAATTGTCTTCCGAGTTTTCATAAGGTTAGGCCATGCATGTGCATGTGTAGGGCTGTGATGCAAGGGGATTGGGTGGGGGTGGAGTCTGACTTTTTCCCCCCTCTACTATACAATGACAAGTTCTCACATTATTCATTGTGTTATTGCCATTAGTGTTTACAGTAGGTAGGGTGATTACTTACAAAAAAATGTTTGGGTTTGTTTATCCCTTATGACTCTTAGTTCAGAGGCTTTTGTACAGTCTTTTTTTTTTAAACAGAAGATGCTTAAAAATAAAATGGCTTCTTGTTGACATGTTTTCCTTTTCATATCCCATCTGCATCAAAAGGGGAAAAAAATTGTACCCATTGTAAAAACAGGTCAGTTGTGCGGATGGGAGAAACCAGTCTATTTCTAGATACAGTATCAACCAGCATATTATTCAAAAAGAAATTCAATCAATTTGTGAATACATTTGCATACTTGTATCCTTGCGATACTACATTAGTGTCTACTATGTAAAATCTCGTGTTCTCTTGCAAAACAGGAAGTCTGTTGTGGCACAGATAACTTACGTGATCTGTTGTGGTCAATCAGCTGAACATGGTTATGTATGTATTCAGAGCACTAAACATGCACTTTTTGACACAGTACAGCGACATCCATTTCAAATGAAAGAGAAATGATTGCTTTGTCAATGAAATTTAACATTGTGAACTTGAACTCTGTATCTTGGATCTTCTGTTCAGAGACAATGTGCAAAATGCTGAAAATGCTAAAAAGAAAATCCATTTGATCAACAAAGGTTGAAGGTCACAGAACTGCATTCCACAAGAACTTTTAAAAAATGACCATATTTTTTAATTTAGTTTATTCTGAACACATATGACATATTAACACATGAACTTTGATTCACAATTTCTAATTTCAGAAGAAGTCTAATACTGCTGCATAGTTACTACAAAAAAGTGTGGAAAACTCAAAAACTTGTGTTAATCATCATGTTTCACAGTAAAGGATTTTAATGTTGGTAAAAACATCTTTGTATACTTCAGTTTATTCATCTTTTGGCCAGACGACAGCAAATGGCCTTGTAACTGTCGCCTTGAAGTCAACTTTGCATAAATGCCAAAATAAGGAACATGAAAAAAAAAAAAAACGCATATACACACACAAACTTGTTAGATTTTCTCAAACTATGCTGGAAGTGCTCTAAAATCTTTCGTCTATAAAATCTTAAGATTAAAAATGTTATCTCATACCAGGTGAAACATCTTAACGTTTTCATGGAGATAGCTATAATGTATTCATATCGATCATTGCTGTGATGTGTTCACATCTGATCCAACAACTGATTACTGATCAATTGACAGTTGTTGCACAAATCGATCTGGAAGCTGCCTACCAGAGATAGTCCAGAGCAACTTGACGTTCAGGAACACTTTCAGCCATGGGTCCAGACAAAGAAGAATCTGCAAACAGACCAGACACAGTTTAACTCTCCAGCTTACATGTCCAATCATGGCTCACATCCCACTACCAAATAACACAAGTGACCAACACACACCAACACCCCAAATGGTCAGCCTTCTCCACAGAGACCGAGCTGTAAAAGAACATCGCTGCAACCTTTTTTTTCCAGAACACACTGTATCTATTCAACCAACTAACCAAATTCAGCAAACTTCACCATTACTATATACTCTAAGTGCCTGAATTACTGCACAGTAAGCTGAAATTTGCTTTTTTTTTTTTTTTTTTAAGACAAATATGTTCAGCGCCTATACAGTTGGCTCTTTGAGCAACCTCACACCATGTGCATCCCTTCCCTAGACCAAATATATGACAATAAAAATTACACCAATCAAGCAAACAGAAACCCTTGACATATATAACTACGCATGTATTACTTATTCATTATAGACTTCAGCATCTTAAACAGAATGTAGAAATTCTAAACATTTATTTCTTGAAAATTATTGATTTTGGAAATGAATCTTAACAGGGAAGTTCCGGAAACATTCTGAAGTTGGAAGCTGCGAAAGGCATACCAATCACGTATCACTTTGTGTGTGTGGAAACTGTACGCTAATGGCAACATAGCTTTCAACATCTTGCGGAAGGGGCAAATACTCAAGCACAAACCAGGCAAACATCACCAAACATCACAGCTAACTTGAAGATAACAGATGTAGTCTAGCCACTTACCACAGAGCAATATTACCGACAACAAGCAGCCTGCCTCGAATTCAGGAGCATACACTAGTCGGCAACAAGTCGCATAACCACCCTGACAAACTGTCAATAGGGAAAAAGAGCTCAGAATCCCCAAGACCCACTCTTAAACCCTGTCTGGTTGGCTTGCAGCTTTGGCAACAAGGAACAAGAGGACCTTAATATTCTAGGTTTGACCAAGGCAGTCAATAGCATTTCACAGAAGCTACTCCAATCTAAACAACCACTTATAGTCCAAACGCAAGACAGAAAAAAATTTAAACAATTTTGTGTGTATTTGGTCCATTGAATATATATGTGCACTGGCATGCATGTTCACCAGTTTGCTTCTTCAAATGTCCACATTCAATACAATGCCCTTGAAATGTTTCTATCTTGACAATATGACTTTTTGCTTGTATTCAATACTATGTTCAGATGATCACTGAAAGCTATCTTCCAACAGAAAAACAGTATGCCTATACTGGGAGGAAAGTGATGAGGAAATTGATTTATGGAAACTAAACATCTCAATGCTTAAGGGTGGGCGACTCTTATCAACATGTGTTCTAGAGCTAAGTGAATTCCACTTCCTTTACCAAGTTACTTCAGCCAACTTTAATTAAAACTGAAGAGTTTGCCTTCAATTGTTTAGTACAACCTTACAGTCTCCTACCCCTTGTTAAAACCCACTAAAAACCTGAGTGAAGAACTAAACTGGGTACTGGTAATTACAGCAGAAAACATATCTAGACTAATCCTTTGCCAGCCGAGATCTCGCACATTTACTGAAAGCCAAAGGGCAGGTGCAAGGACTTACTGAAAGCCACAGGGCAAGTGCTACTAGTAATGCCAGACTCGTAGCTTCTCGACTGCAAACCAAGTTCTGTCATGTTAACAGATGCTGGGTTCCTGTCTTCCTAGGCTTTTTGCATCTGGCCCAGCACATCAAGATTCAACACTACCATGTGACCAAACTGGTCTGCCTGCCTTCAGTGAAAGTAAACCAGTCACCAGGAACTGGAGAGAGATCTCCCATTCTTTCCAACATCTAACAAGTTCTGATATATTAAGTAGACTCATCAAGAGCATCCCCTCTATGATGAGATAACGTGGGGAAAAGTCTAACCGAAAGACAGAATGATGACGCAAGTTCTATTGATCTGTATGTATACACAAGTGAAGTAGGTGTGTGAAATTACACTTAACCTGGGTCAATTACGTGTTCATACATTATTTCAGGTTTCAACTCATCTCTACTTCCATCGTTTAGAGCACAAGCACTTTTAAGTGCACAAGCCTAAGGAGAATTATTCCTGTGCCACTCTGAAGTATTTTTAAGTCTTGAGAATAAAAATTTTTTTTGATGACAAGTACCGTTAAGTTGCTCCCTCCATCACTAATGAGAGGGAGTGTGGGGGGTGAAAATTTTAAGATGCAAACTAAAACTTGTCGAGAGAACATTTCAGAGTCCTTCCCCTGGAGGACCTCACACGCATCCCCAAAACTGTTCACATCATGGTAGGCTTGCTTCCTTACCCAGTGTAAAAACTGAGGGAAAGTGTTTCCCAATTAATGTTTACAATCATGTATGACGACGAACTGGAGGCAAGTGGGCAAACTATTTTCTGCAGTCGCGCACGCGGCTTGCGCGAGCGCTGGAAAGGCGAGGCGGCGCCCTCTCGAGTTCGCATGCGCACCAAACCAATGCAACGCAGCGGGAGCGCGCGCGGGGGAAGGAGGGGAAGGGGCGAAGAAAGCACGGCTATCTGGGAAGCGGGAGAGGGGAGAGAACCGATGAGATGGTGAATAGACCAACCGTACCACACAATTTTTTTTTTATTTTTATTTTGCTGTTCATACAAAACCCTTGAACACAAAACCCATCCACACCTACCATCTACCCAACCGTCACTCTCCCCTCCCGCTTTAACTTCGTCTCAACCATAAACAAGTGGGGTAACTTTTGCTCCCATAAGAAAACCTAACACAGAGTAACTTTCATTCAAGACTGGCACAGCCTTTTAAACTTGAATAAAGTCAGACAAATACATAGACGATCAATCTAATAGTGGGGGAAAAAACAAGCGCAGGCCAACAACTGAACTGTCTTCATAGTAATGACTTGGCAAAGATTTGGACTTAAGGAGGAGGAGGGGGGGGGGGGAAGTTTGAAGATGGAGAAACTGGGAACATGAAATTAAGAAAATATATTACAGATATGAAAACTCTTCACTAGCTGCATAAGGGAACCATCGTAATCCCTTTTGAAGGCAGATATATTTGTATTGCCTGCTCCGAGGCCTTTCGTCCGCTGGGTCGGAACTCATCAGGGAGACACGGCTGGTTGTGTCTGCGCTCCTGGCGTCAAATAGAGACACACCACAGTCCATAATACTGTGGTGTTCTCACCACCAAGGGTGCAAAAAAGAATCCAATAGCACCCCCAAAGCAGCCAGTGAAAGGTAGTAAATGAAACCAAACGAAAGTGTGGGGAGGAAAAAAGTTGCTGAAAAACTAAAGACATTATGCAAATGGTATTAAATGTTGGGGACAATCTTTGAGCCTACGCTTGAGGATCCACCCAAAGATGCAAGGGAGATCAAAAGACAAACACACAGAAACAAATACAAATAACCTCAATTTAATCGAAACAAAATTGGAAATGAAATGAGGCAGGGAACAGTAAACAATAAACAAGTGGGGTAACTTTTGCTCCCATAAGAAAACCTAACACAGAGTAACTTTCATTCAAGACTGGCACAGCCTTTTAAACTTGAATAAAGTCAGACAAATACATAGACGATCAATCTAATAGTGGGGGAAAAACAAGCGCAGGCCAACAACTGAACTGTCTTCATAGTAATGAACAGACAACAGTCCAGCAGTCTAGCTCGTTGAAGTTGGCTGCCTCCATCAAAAAAGAAAAAACTCAAAAAGTGAAAAACTTATTGTGCGACTTACCACGCTCACCGTCCATCATGTCTACAAGAAGTCACCAGTACACTGAGAAAAAACGCCAAGCAGAACGCTGTTGAACGCCTGAAGATGCGCTGTCCGATCTACTCCTGCGGGTATGCTGTCCGCATTGGACAGAGAAGAGGGCGCCAGTGTCGCGGGCTGAAAGTTTTATAGGTTGTCAATTCACGGGAATCACGTGCCATTTTCGGCTAACGCCCTGTCTCGCTAGGGCCTAGAATATCGCCTGCTGTCGGCTGTGTGTGTGTGAAAGGGGGAGGGGGAGGGCTTTGAATCCGGAGAAAAAAAAATAACAAAAAAAATTAAGCAAACAAAAAAACAGCAACAAAACGAACAAAACAAAACAAAAAAAAAAACATTGAACTGAACTTTGTGTGTGTGTTTGTGGACTTATCGTTCGGCAACCAATAGATTTGCAGAGATTGCGCGGGAAACCAACTGTTGGTCTGGTGCCCACGCACACACGCGCACGCGCGCGCGCCCACCACACACACACACACACACAAGCGAGAGCGACTTTAAGGGTGAAGAAAGTGTAAGGGGATTGGTGAGTGTCCTTACTAGGCGAACATGCTTGTCTCCTACCTGTCCCTCCCCTTTCCCCTCTCCCCACACCCTCTCCTCGCCTAATGTGAAGGGGTTATAGGCAACGCTCGAATTCTGCCAACACAGCATCAGCCCATCACAAAGTGAGAAAGTTACTTTTACAAAGCCAAGTTCCCGGAGCTTGTCAAGGCCGGACGAGGGAGTGAGGCTCCGGGAAAGGGGGGGGGGGGGGGGGGGGGGGGGGGGGGGGGGGGGGTGGATGCCCGGACTTACTCCATCCCTATCCCGGGTTGGATGGCAATAATCGAGCCACCATACCATCTTCGAAAACCTCCTTAGAATTTCTGGACTTTCTCTCCCCTAGCACATAAGGAAAATGTGCTGAGTTGAGATGATAGTTTTAGAATGTGGTTGTGTGAATCAGTCCCGTTTGGAGTACAGCAAAGGTGTGACAATGTCATCCGGGGGAAAGATGGTGGTTTTCTCGTAGATCTACTGAGAGGAGGTGACATTATTTGCACGGGAGCTACACTAGCGGCGGCTGTCTGGTGGCCGCTGGCAAGAGGATGGCTACAAGTCGATCTTGTGGGACTAAGCGAGACTGGACCCGGTTGGGATTTGGACCTGTTGGCATTATGTATGTGACAGCAAGGCAGGCCTCTGTGCGCCATGTTTAACTGGGGCCATTTGAGCTGGGACAGCATGCCCTCAGGTCTTGTGGTCTGACGCTAGGCCTGGCCTTCCCATCTTGCAGCATGTCTGGTCTTTTTTTCTACAGAATCAGTGCTGGTTTTGGGTGTGAGGATTTCAGACTGGGCTTGCCAATACCAACGAAGGTCAAACGAGGGCAATGTGCGCTCGTTCTTGGGCTTTCCTACTGCGGGTCTTAAAGCTCTTTTACAAGGGTGCGAATCTTCATGTCCAGGTCACTTTATGCATCCTTATCTGTCTGCCCCTGTCGCTACGTGCCTTGTCTCTGTGTGCCCATGTCTCTTCAGCCCCTGTCTCTGTTTGCTCGTATCTCAATGTGCCCCCATCTCTATGTGCCCGCATCTCTATGTGCCCCCATCTCTTTAAGTCCTCGTTTCAATGCGCCCGCCCCAATCCCCAGTCCGTGATCTGCTGACTCTACGCATCAAACGATTACCTCAACATATTTCGAGTGTGAGACATTTCATGAAACTGAATTCAATTCCTTTGCAAACTGAAGAATTGTGGTTATGCTTTGTCCTGTTTATTACATGAATTATGAAACATCGTTTTTTTCACTACCCACATTGGTTGTCAAAATTATCATGCACAATCTTTAGCACTTACTGAAAATAAGTACAGCTTGTAAGGGGTTGTACTGAGGGAGTCCCCAAATCTATGTTCCCCCCCCCCCCCCCCCACGTCTGTAATTCCCATGGTCTATACCCACCCCTCCCACGTCTGTGTTCTTCCAGGTCAATGTTTCCTCAGGTCTATCGTTCACCCGTGTCTCTCCCTGCTCTATTTCCCCCAGGCTGTATTACCCCCAGGTCTATGTTCCCCACCCCATCAATACTGTTAAAAATCGTGTAAGCTCCAGATGGGTCAGCTGATCCAGATCATGGTTGAAGGTTAGGTGACCCAGAATCAGATGTTAACACTCAGATCGAGGTTAGAAGCCCAGGGATCCATAATGGATTGCTGACTCATGTCCAAGTTAGGCCTACGTCAAGTCATCCAGAACAGGCCAGAGTTATGTTAAAGGTTCGTCGATGTAGAATTAATAGCTATGACCCACCTAGGTTAAAGGTCAAGTGATCCGAAAATGAGTCACAGTGACCCAGCGTTAAGATTAAGCGAACCATAATAGACCCACACTTACACTGCAAATTAACTGACGCAGAATAGGACATTGCGACCCATATGGAGTACATGGAGTTTCTTCTTCTTTCTTCTTCTTCTTCTTCTTCTTTGTACACTCAAACAGGAACCCCAGAGGCACTGACGAAGGCTGCTCTACGGCGGAGGCCTTCCAGAAACCCATCCAGTTTCTTCCTTGCTGGTGTGTGAGCAGGCCAGGTTTCTGCTCTTTGCTTTTGATGTGTGGGACAGCCCAGATAGAGTTTAAACTTAAGAGAGCCGTTTAGGTCCCAATGAGCCATGTCCAGGCTAAAACTCCGGACTGGGTCACACTGATTTTAAAATGCAGTACTGGAGCCCAGCCTGACTTTAAAATTGGGTCAGTCACAGAGTGTCATAATGATGACTCGGGTCGGATTTGGAAGTCGGGTGACCCGCAATGCATTACGGCGACCCAGATCTAGAGGAAATGTCAAGTGACCCAAAGCAGGATATGAAGTCGGGTGACGAAAAAAAAAAAAAAAAAAGAGAAAAAAACAAAAACAACCCCGAGGCATGGTGACCCTGTGTGTGTGAATGTGTGTGTGTGTGTGTGTGTGTGTGTGTGTGTGTGTGTGTGTGTGTGTGTGTGTGTGTGAATTCCAGACTCGTATAAACCGAAAAACAAAACAAACAAGCACACAAACAAACAAACAAAACCCACATAGGACTACTGACTATATAGGCTACTTACGTGCACTGAGCAAAAGACAACAGAGACTGCGATTGTGAGCTTGGCCTCATCGTAAAAGGGGCACTGGCTATTTTCTTTAGATTGTTAGCCTTGGCCTTCCAGAATGCTGCTTTCAGTATCCCCCCCCCCCCTCCCCCCCCCCCCCTTTTTTTTTTTTTTTTCCTCTGCACTGACGGATTTGCGGACTTGATGTTTTTTTTCTTCTTTGCTATGCTTACCAGTAAGGGTCTTTTCAATGTGCGCAAATATCAAAAGATTTCTTGTAAAGAAATTCAGTTTCTGCATGGCCTCATCTGCCAACATGTGGTTAAGGGCTTTTATTTCGTCCTCTGTCCAAAACTCACGGCTGTTCTCCCTGCTTGTTCTTTGTTTAATACCTCAGTTGGCATGTGGCAATGGAATGAGGCAACGTTTGGCTGCCTTTGGCTCACTTCAGATTTATGGCCATGTCGCGGCACGCAAAAATTAATGAATTAATTAAAAGAATGAAAAAAAAAAGCGCCATGTCTCCGGTTAGGAGAAACTGGAAAAAGAAAATACTATGCCGTGAAACGAAACAAACAAGACAAACAAAACGCATTTTGACCTCTTTGGCCTTCTTCAGATAGGACCAACAAAATTCAAGACAATGAAAACGAAGCACGAACAGTCACTTACATCCTCAAACTGGGCGCTAAACGGATGTGGAATTGTTAATGACAATTTGTGTTTCAGTGAACCTTACTCTGCAGTGGAGTGCTGTGCACGAAACTGCGGAAATTCCGAAAGAAAACTGACTCAGAAATGAATGCCAGCCGACACGTGACATATTCAGCACCATTGACAATTATAACTGATACTGATCGAACGTGTATCAAGACAGGGCAGGTGAAGGCAATGCAGTGCCATTTCTTAGAGTGATATTATGTTGGGACATGGGGGGGGGGGGGGGATGATTTAATGTACGAATCATCATAGTTGTACAGATTAAAAACGGCATACAATCAAACCCAACAAAAGAAGTCTTTTTGATAATGATAATGATAATAATAATACTGTTTTGTTCATGTTTGTTTGCAATTGTCACGTCTGACGAAGACTTTTTTTTGTCGAAAATTCACTTGTTTGTCTTGTACAGTCCATGAAATTTGCGTTACTTTACATCTTGTTTTGTGTGGTTGTTCTCATTATCATTATCATCTTTTCATTTTTTATTTTATTTTATTTTTTTTCACTATTTTTTTTTTTAATGATAATAGCCCAGCCGACGACAAAGGGTCTTTTCAAGGCTGTCAAACTCGAACGAGAAAAGCTCTAAAGCCATATCCTGAACAAAAACTTACATCTTTAAAAACAAACAAATAACAAAAACAATTAATGACATTGTGGCTAAACTACTGACATCTTTAACAGGATGAGGTTAGGTCGTGCTGCGAGTGCAAGTCATCCCGCTTGATTCATTGTTATCAAAAGTAACAAAAAGTGCACAAAAGAATTTGAAAACATATCATTGTTACAAGAAATACTATGAATGAACAGATGAACTTAAAACTTCGTTATGGGCAAACAGACACCGCAGTATCCGACTTGGATAGTGTGTACAATTTTCTCTACCTGTAATCGCCAGACGTACAGCAAAAAAGCTGACATGTAATGAATTGTGACCAGATTAAACACACACACACACACACACACACACACACACACACACACACACACACACACACACACACACGCACGCACGCACGCACGCACGCACGCACGCACGCACGCACGCACACACACACACACACACACGCACGCACACGCACGCACGCACGCACGCACGCACGTACACACACACACTCACACACACACACACACACACACACACACACACACACACACACCACACACACCACACACACACACACACACACACACACACACACACACACACACATACGCACGCACGCACGCACGCACGCACACACACACACGCATACGCACACACACACATGCACGCACACATGCTCGTATGCACAAACGCATGCGTGAACGCAAGTTTCCAGAACAATGACAGGACATAGCAGTAAAACAGTAGGCGACAGTAAACGGAAAGAATTAAAAAAGAAAGAAAGAAAGAAACAAACGAAAGAAACACAACGAAAAAACAAACAAACAAGAACAAACATAAAAGCAAAGTCGAAGAGAGTCTCAGTAAAGAGGAAATTAGTAGCGCAGTGCTTAATTCAGTCTAAAAGGCGGGGGAAGCTATTTCATCCTCCAGTGCTCCCATACAGACCGGACCCCCCCCCCCCCCCCCCCCCCCCCCCCCCCCCCCCCCCCCCCCCCCCCCCCAAGAAAAAAAGAAGCTAGAAAAAAAAAACACCAGAAAAAAAAAAAAGAAGAAGAAAAAGTCGCATTTGCCAATCAAAGAGACGGGAAAAAAACTTTGGGCTACCACAAAGAAATACCCGTTTAAATTCTATTTAGAAAGAAATGATCAGCAATAGTCTAACACGTTACTGAAATGGTTGTGTTGGACCTGTAAACGCTTTAGAATGATGAGTAAAATACTAAGAGTTTGAAATATAAGTGACCGCAGATGGAATCTGAAGCAAGAGATTTAAATTTGTAGTGCTGGGCCACCGAACATTCGTTCTCTTCTTCTTCTTCCTAAAAAACTGGTTCACTCAAAAATGAGTAGGTCACCAGCGCGCATGTTAAAAAAGAAAGTGCGACTCAGCCTGTTGGTCCCTGGAGCAAAATCTGGCAACAAGGGGTCGCACATGATATTTAAAAAGTTAAAAACAATGGCCAGGTTAAGGCCTAGGTAACCATAAAATATCTGGGAAGTTAAAATAGAGAAATCAGTCAATATGCAGATCTCAAAACTGTCGTCTCAATTTGATTTTTAAAAGAGACTGCATTTGTGGCAATCTTGATGGCACCCGGCAGTGAGTTCCACAGCCTTACAGAACTAGGATAAAATGAATGTAAATGGCTGTCAATATTTGATGCAGGTATGGCATAAGATTGGCCGCCACTCCTGGTTCTACTTTTATTCAATACTAGTTGTTCCATTGGGATATCAATTAGTTTAGCTCTGCCTTTGAAGAAGGTATCAAGTTTAATAAAAGCTCTTCTCTCTTCCAAGGGTTTCCATTCTAATTTCCTCGTGTTCTTCCTAGTATTCCCTTTCTCTCTGGTATGGTTCCCTGTTACGAACCGTGTTGCTCTCTTCTGAATCTTTTCGAGTTTATCAATGTCCTTTAGACTGTAAGGATCCCAGACTGAGCAACCATATTCCAGTACTGGTCTAACCAGTGTTTTATAGCAGTCGTCCTTAACCTTTTGGGGGCAGTTGTTGATATTCCTGTATAAGAAAGCTAAGATGTTGTTTGCTTTCTTACATACTAAATTGTAATGAGACAAGTGTCTATAAGACAAGTATCTATAATCACGCCTAAATATTTTGCAGCATTGGTTTCTTTAAGAATAGTATTGTGAATAGAGTATTCTGATCTAGTTGGTGAGCGTTTATTACATATACGCAACACTTTGCACTTCTGGGGATGAAATTCCATTTTCCAAGTTCTGTCCCACTCCTGTAAAGCGTTTAGATCTTCTTGTAGAATGCGTGTATCATTCTTGCTTCTGGTTGTTCTAAATACTAAGCTGTCATCTGCAAAAAGCCTTATAGTAGTTCCAGGAGAGAGATTTCTACTTATGTCATTTATATAAATTTAAACAAAGGGCCCCAGAACAGTTCTTCTTCTTCTTCTTCCGTTAAGTCTCCACAATCAACAGGCTGATTATTATGAGACTGTGAACGAGGGATCTGCTGCAAACACAAAAACAAAAACAAACAAACAAAACAAACAAACAAACAAAAAACAAAACAAAACAAAACAAAACAAAACAAAACAAAACACACCTATTCTAATTCCTTTTTCATAAACATGAGATTACACACATTCATACCACAAAGTGACACCCCCCACCCCTAACTTACCTACTCACTAGCCTACACAAAAAAGCAAAACAACAACAACAACAACAACAAAAGGTAAAAGCTATGTGCGGAGCTGCCAGCAGGCTACCACGGTCACTTTTCATCCATTACTATGGACTAGCTGGTCCCAGGCTGCAGTAAGCAGCTCAGGCCCGCAACATCCTTCCACTCATCCATGCACACAACAAGACAGCTTTATGTAGAAATCTACTGAAGGTGCCTATTGACCAGTGACACAAATGTGTCAGGGGTTTTGGCATCAACAGTATCCTGGGGGAGGGAGTTCCAGTCCACAATAAATAATAGTTCTCTGTGGTACGCCTGACAAGACTGGTTTACAATGGGGTGACGACCCTTCCACAATAACTTTCTGCGTTCTGAGGTCTTTAAAACTTCTGTGCTGTACATGGTTGGCCCAAAGGAAAGTAACGGACTGATCCAGGCATGAAGCGAAAAAAAAAAAAATGGAACGCGTGGACATAAAATGCAAAATCTGCTCTAGTTTATCGATCAGCCATTTTAAGCACTGCGTTAAAATGCGCCCGCGCCCGCAAGTGGAGAGCGATTGTACATATAAGAGATCTACATAGACGATTGTTCAGAGCTACTGTGTCTCTAAACATTAAGCCAAAACACACCGCCGGAAAACAAAATGGCTACAACGGAGTCAGTGCCAGCACCGGTAGCTGAAGTGCATACAGTGGGTGATGATGACGACGCTTGGCTATACGGAGGTATTTAGTTATATCAGCATTATAGTGCTGCTACAGCTATGCTGTAATTGTGGTCCATCCAAACATTGTAGTTGTTTCACAACGTAAAGAGTCGAAACGAAACACCAAACACGCATGCATCAATTGTGATCTATTGATGTGTCTGATCAGACCAGACATCGGGCATGGATTTCCTTCAAGGCATCGTAGACATGACCAAAATTTACCCAGACCGATTCTTCACGCAAAAGACAAAGTTCTGTCTTAGAGTCCTTCCCCCCTCCCCCTCCCTCCTGTCTCCCTCCTGTTTTTCCGAACAAACGAAATAGAAGTTTTCCAAGATCACGAAGAGAGGATTGTTCAAAATCAGTAATTTAGGACAAGTATGCAAGAGATATGTGACCTCGCCCACCCCCAAAAAACAAACAAAACAGTTGCCCCCCCCCCCTTCTGCCATACCCCACCCCCACCACACCCTCCTCATTGTCCAACTTCAGACTCTGTTCTCTCATTTTCTTAATACTGCACTCTTCTTCTTCTTCCAGTAATGTCCACCTGCCGAGTGTTCGGTAATTACTGACATGCTGGAGGGTCACTGAGCAGCTTGAAAAAAAAAAAAAAAAAAAAAGATTTACGTGGAGGATCTGGTCACCTTCGAAATGAAGGAGGCCAGAGTGGGGGATTGGACGACTTCTGTGGACAGGTCGTTCCAGTCGTGGATGGTACGGGGGAAGAAGGCATACTTGCAGTAGTCTGTGCCGGTAGTAATGCGCTGGAATTGCATGTTGTGGCTTCTTCTGCTTGTGGGTGGCAGGGGGTTCAAGTCTTTGCATTTCACACATGCTTGGCCGTTTCGGATTTTATATAACATAGAGAGTCTGCACATGTGGCGGCGTTCTTGGAGCGTGGTCCACTGCAACTCTTCAAGCATGTCGTTTACGCTGGATGTATTTCTATGCCGGTTCAGGACAAAACACGTCGCTTTAGCAAAGTCCATAATAATGACGTCGGATGCAATGCTGCTCTCCATCGCTGATGAGACTTCTTCTGTGAACTCCAAGAGCTGCGTCTCACAGGAGCGGTGCTTGCGGAAGCCATGTTGTTGGTTGGACAGTATGTCGTTCGACTCCAGGTGGCGCATGATAGCACTGACTAGGACATGCTCCAGGACTCTAGCGGGGACGCTGGTTAGGGAGATTGGGCGGTAGTTTGATGCCTTATAATGCTCTCCCTTTTTGAACACCGGGGTAACCAGTGCGTCTCTCCGTCCTGTGGCACCCCGCCAGTTTGCAGTGAGGACCTGTAGATGGCGGCCAGAATAGGCGCAACTTCTTTAGCCAATTCTTTCAGCACTCGGGGAGTAAGACCGTCTGGGCCTGATGCTTTTGCGGGGTTGAGGTTCCTCAACAGCTTTTCAATGCCATCGGTGCTGATGGTGATGTCTTCCATGGTAGGGAAGTTGCCGCGGGATTCGTGAAGTGAGCATTTGTTTCTGAACTCAGTTTCCATGAAGGCAGTACCTTCGCTGAATGCAGTGGAGAATTGCTGGTTCAGCAGCTCAGCTTTCTGCTTGGGGTCAGTGACGAGCTTACCATTGGACTTCAGAGCAGGGACACCAGTGGTAGTAGAGCGCTGGTGTTTAATGTAGGCCCAAAATCTCTTCTGGCTTGGTCTGGGGTCCTCTTCAGAGCTATACTGGGAAAATAGGCTTTCAGTGTATCGCCAATATGAGCGGCATAGGCGTTTCCTGATCTCCTTGTCAAGTTTTTTTTATCTCCGTCTGCCTGCCCTTATTGCCGTCCTTCTTTCTCTTCCTGTAGGTTCTGTCTCTTTTCCTAATGAGTTTGAGTATGTCAGAGGTCATCCAGGGGAGGGACTCCTTCCGCCTAAGTCTCTTGGTTGGAATATGTTGTTCCATGCTGTCTTTCAGTGTGGTCTTGAACTTCTGCCACAAGTCTTCTGTTGTTACATTGCTTGTGTCTTGGTAGTCGTCCTGCAGTGCTACCATGTCTTGTTTGATGGCCTCCCAGTCTGCTTGCCCGTAAAGGGGGATGGGACGGTTGGCATTTTGAAGGAGGTCAGGCTTCGTCTTGAATTCAGAATAGACGATGCGACATTCTGAGATGCCAGGGATAACTTCGACCCAGGGAATTAGGGAAGGGGAGTTCGTGAGGACTAGGTCTAGTGTACTCTCCTTACCAGTCCTCACGTCAGTGCGTGTTGTGTCCTGGACTATCTGGTCAAGGCCGGTATCGTACAGGAGGTCGACGAACTTCTGGTGGAGATCCGGCTGGACTAGTTTTGGCTTCATTGTCATGGTCTTCCAGTCCCAAGACAGAAAGTTTAGGTCACCGGCAATGATGAGCTGGGCGCCCTTCATTGCAACAGCTCTCCACAGGGATGTATCAAGCTGTTTGAGTGCCATTGCATCAGAAGCGTTGGGGCGGTAGAAGGCGCAGAGGTATAGTATGCGCTGGTTTCGCGTCAACAGCTTGAGCCATATCATTTCGCCGCCTGTATCAAGCTCCGGGACTTCCGTGCAGTGCAAATTGTCTTTGACAGCAATGAAAACACTGCCCCCCTCTCTGCTGATGCGGTCTTTCCTAAAAGTAGTGAAGCCGTCTGGGAAGAACTCCGAGTTGTGAATGTTGGGCTTCAGCCAGGTCTCTGATCCGAAGACTACATCAGGTTTAGTACTGTGGATCAAAGTTGCAATTTCTGCTACTTTTCCTGAGGCTGACTGAAAGTTTACATTAAGTAATCTCAGGGGACGATTGCGTAGCATTCCATGTTGACTGTTGCGGGTGGGGGTAGAAGAATGCAGGGGTCTAAATTCCTTTTCAGTATCAGGCAGGGATATTTGGCTAAGATTTCTGCTATAGTCCTGCTCAACACCATGTAGGTCGAAAAGAGTACTACTATAGTTTCGGTTTGCACACACGACACAGTGCCAAGTTGCAGATTCATGCGCGAGGTTTTCATAGGTGTCAGAGTCTATCTGTTGGCAAGAGGCGTGGAACCAGGTCCCACAGGACTCACAGGACACTCCTCTATGGTTCCAAGTGACAGGAAGGTCGCAAATGCCACAGGGGGCAGTCGAAGAAGAGTTGTTTGTGTCGTTCATACTCGGCACAAGTTGTAGTTTAATACTCTCTTTGGGGTTGAGAGGCACAATTGGGGGGGATTTATCAGGTTTCCAGTAGAGAGGGAAATTTTGGAGGTGGGGGAGAGAAAGGGGGATGAAAACGAGCAGGGGTAGGGTCAGCAGTGAAAGCAAATTCATAGCATGGGTGGCTTTCAATAGGCTGAAAGCTGATCACTCACAAGTAAGCAAGTGGGGCCGCCATGTTGGAAGACGGACGTTTGAACAGCAACAAGTTTGGAAGCAATTTGGCAAGTTTCCTGGTTATGTATGACCTTGGGTTTCCAGTGTTCGTATAATTGTTAAGGTAACAGGAGAATAAAGAAAATAAAAGTGAGAGCCAAGAGAAGGAGAAATAACCACAAAAATAGAACAGCGAAAACAAAACACAGCTAGTCTCGTGCAATCTCGTGACCTCAGTATGACAGTATGACAGTAATGATCAGTTTTCGATGGATGGTCATCATTGGAAGAAGAAGAAGAAGCCTAAAGTATGTTATAATATTGTCGACAAACGTATGAAAAGAAAATTTGATAAGGTATGATTTTTAGGCAATTATGTATATTCTACCCTTTAAAAACAAAATTTAGGAGTAGTGTGATAATGAAACAAGGTCAAGTTTCTCCTGGAGCAGAAGCTGACAGGAGATCGGGCAACGTCTCTGCTACTTCATTGCCTTGGAAGTTTCAAGAAAGATTGAAGTATGTGCTATCAAATATGTTTGCTTGAAATTTGGCTGACATTCTAATGATTCTTTTATCTTGTTGCCCAGTTAATTACAGAGTTCCTCCAATTGAGTGCTTTGTCATAACGCTGTTGAAATGAAGGCATACTAATGCACACTGTCCAGAAACTTTCAGCGAAAGGAATAGGCATGCACAGCATTAACATCAGTTGATAGGTGAGAAGGGAAACTGTTACATTACATCATATCACCACTATCATGACTATCTGACTATGTGTGATTTCGATTTGTGAATAATTCATGAGCAGCAGCTCTTGTTCTGCTACTGTCTGCAATGCGCTGCAGCACTCTCTCTCTTCTCCTTTTTCTCTCCCTCTTTCTGTTTCTCTCTATCAGTCTGTGTCTCTCTATTTTCTTGTTTTTTTTTTTTTTTTTTTTTTTTTTAATCAAATCTGACAGTAGGTGCTAATGTAACAAAAATACATTGGCACTGCCCAACCATTCTTCAGTACAGTAGAATGGCAGTTTTTAAGGGTTTTGTGTGTGTATGTGTGTGTGTGTGTGTGTGTGTGTGTGTGTGTGTGTGTGTGTGTGTGTGTGTGGATATTGAAATCCAATATATTTTAAATTAAAATCTTTTTTTTTTTTTTACTGTGGATGATGAAGTAGTGAATGACTGGCACCTTGAACATCCCATGATTTTGTCAAATGTCAGTAGTTCAGATATAACAATATCATGATCTTTGTCCCATTTGCAAATGAAAGTGTCCATCCTTATGGAAACTGAATGTACAGTGATGCATGTGTATGTTATTATGTGGGCGATTTGTGTGTGTGAGTGTGTGTGTGTGTGAGTGTGTGTGTGTGTGTGTGTGTGTGTGTGTGTGTGTGTGTGTGTGTGTGTGCGTGCGTGCGTGTGTGCATGCGTGCGTGTGTGTGTGTGTGTGTGTGTGTGTGTGTGTGTGTGTGTGTGTGTGTGTGTGATATACATTACATACATAAACAGAGAGAGAGAGAGGTTTTGTGCACTATTAGATCAGAGCAAAATGATAGACTGTTTTTCAGATGAGGACAAGGAAAAGGAAAGTGCAAACAACAGCCAGGACAAATCAGTGTCAGGGTAAGTGATCTGATGCCAGTACTAACATAAAAACCATTTGTAGAAAAGGTCTGGGGGAAAATAGCTTATAAACCTTAGGACATAAATGTTACCAAAATTACTGATTACCAGAGGATTGTCATAACTGGGTGACTGATGATATTTGGTCAAAGAAGCGTTTGAAAAATTAAAGTGAACAGACAATTTGATTTAATCATAGAAACAGTGAAATGACAGTCTTTCAGTATGCATCGAACTTAAATTAAAAACTATCCTTTAACAGACACTGATATTTTTTTCTATCCCTTTAGTTATACTGTTTATTTTTTCTCACTAATTTTGGTTTAGTAGTATTCATTTTCAAAAAAAGGGGGGAAAAAGCAAGAAACAACAACAACAAAAACCAAGATTCCCACTCCCAGGAGTTCTTTGGTTAAAAATAGATATTAGTTACACACACACACACACACACACACACACACACACACACACACACACACACACATACACACACACACACACACACACATATATATATAATATTCAAATTGTCTTATGTACAGGGGAAAGGGAGATGATGCAGCTCCACCAAAAGGGGTGACCATCAAGAAGGAAGACCGAGAGGAAGGAGAAATGGTAATGAATAGTTTTAAAGCAGGCTGTCTGTGACTGTAATTTTCTATAGATGGCAGATTTGTATGAACTATCTTTGAATCAATGTTGTGGAACTGTCTGGAAGTGGATGCTTACTCAAGCTGGCTCCACCACTAAGTATTTTGTCATCAGCAGAGGGCCAAGTTTGGGATATTCGGTGGATGTTGAAGCAAATCAAGTAGCACTAAACGTGCTGAAGTGATTGGCAGTGGTGTAGTGTCTGTTCTGATGATTTGCTTCATGATGTTGGATGTGGTGGGTGGCTCCATGATGACCTGATGATAATTTTCTGTGGAATGCCAGTGCTGTGGCTGTGGCACAATAGGTCAGGATGTGGTTGTGTCAAAGCTGGAAGGAATAGTGTGGGAGTATTTCAGTGACAGTCTACTTAAGTTGAGACCATGAGAGGCATGATCTGTTTTGTTCACCTCTACTGTCAACAGGTCTGATCTCGGAGTTGGAAGTCATCATCTTGTCTGCTTTGATGATTGATTTCTGCTCTTCCTATCCTCTTCTTTGCTTGTAATTCTGCCCAGTGTGTTGGGATTGGATCTCTGCTCTTGATTGATTCTGATTTCACATCTGCTTAATGATATCTCAATTGTCATTGCCCTCATATCTTATCCTTCAATTTACCATGTTTTTTTTCTTTCCCCCCCTTTTTTTTGTAAACATACAAAAGTTTGAAAACAGTTCCTTCTGTTTTTACATCAAAACCCAGAGAAATAATAATTGATTTTCAGACAATCAAAACACCCTTTCTGGTCATTGTCTATCAATGGTCAAGACATCAAACAGTTGAATCATTCAAGTTTTTTGTTTGTGTGTATCTCAAACACACTCAGCTGGTACATCAGTTATCACATCAACTTGCAGGAAAGCACAATAGAGGCATTAGTACTGCAGTCTTGATCCAGTTTTATCATTTCATCATTGGAAGTGTTCTCATTTTCTTGATCACTGTCTGCTATGGATCTGCCTCAACAAGAGGCAGGAAAAAACATCTGTAATAAAGATTGCTTCAAAAATTCCAGGCAATAATTTACCACTTTTAGCAAGTGTCACCAATATGCATATACGACCGAGAGCCAGATTCGTAATATAGCACACACCCAACCAACCATCTGTTCCAACTTCTTCTGGCAGAAGACACTGCTGTGGTAAGGGAATAACAAACTGCCTGAAGAATAGCTTCTGCCCCTTGGCCATCACAATAAACAATTTGTAAACACTGCCTCCAACTACCAAGCATGTCTCAAACCCTATTAGTTATGTTCTTGTTTTTGAAGTATAATAGTTTTCATTTGGCGAAAGTGTGTGTGTGTGTGTGTGTGTGTGTGTGTGTGTGTGTGTGTGTGTGTGTGTGTTCTTTAATTAAGCATTTATTCATGCACATATTCTTGATTTTTGTCTCCTTTGTACATACCCTTCCCTCACCTGTTGCTCTGTGCAATGCTTCTATTATTCTTTGATCTCTCCATGTGGATGCTGTGTGTTGTACACTGCAAAGGCAAAACAATTTTTGTTTAATTCAGTGGCTAGTAAAGAATCTTTATCTTAGTCTTGGTCATTCTGCACCTCCACATTTACACCTGAATCATTCCAAGTTCTGTGTAAAATTTAGAAGTGGACATAAGTTGCAGTGACTCTGCTTTTGTGTTGGTCTTGTTTACAGCTGGCCATTGTGGCCATCTATCCCTTTTCAGTATCTGTATGCGGAATCTATCCATAATGGTTAAGATGACTGATCTTCTAACATGCTGCTGTGGAGGTTTAATGTGAATGGAAATGCACCCATACATTCTACATGGCTTTCTGAGCCATCATTATGATTCAACAGTGCTAAATTGGCCACTAAATTGTGTGGAATCATTTTGAATGAACAGCTGCAGTCACATTCACTGTCATTTATATTGCTTTCGACACGAACTGAAAAATGATGAGGTGAATCAAAGCAGGTGTACAAAGGCGGCAGTTTTGCCAGTTACTAGTGTTCCGAAATGGTATGTCTTAAGAGCTTCCCAAACACTGTGCATGGAGAGGAAATGTAGGGTCAGTCGAGAGTGGCAGAATAGGGCAGATTGTTAAATGCCAGATGGCTGACAGGCTGAAAAGTGTGGAAGAAAAGTGTAAAGGTTACTTTTACTTTTTTCAGTTCTAAATATCTTCTTTAATGGGCTCTGATCCCCCCCCCCCCCCCCTTTTTTTTTTTTAAAAAGAAATCTACTCTGATCTCCTCAGGCAGATCTAATCTCTGCTCTTAATCAGATCTGATCTTTGATCTTAATTTGCTCTGATCTGAGCTGTTGACAGCTTCATTTTTCCAGTCTGCTCTGCTTTGCTGGCCTTAAGTCTGTTTTGCTGTTCTATGTTGCTGTTTGATAAACTCCAGTCCGCACTGCTGTCCATATAGCTGCTGTCCTGTCTGCTTTGCTGTATTTGCTCATCTTTGCAGCAGTAAACTTTAGTAAGCTGTGCTCTGCTTTACTTTGCTGGTTTGCTCATCTTTGCAGCAGTAAACTTTAGTAAGCTGTGCTCTGCTTTACTTTGCTGTGTTTGCTCATCTTTGCAGCAGTAAACTTTAGTAAGCTGTGCTCTGCTTTACTTTGCTGTGTTTGCTCATCTTTGCAGCAGTAAACTTTAGTAAGCTGTGCTCTGCTTTACTTTGCTGTGTTTGCTGCTTTTATTTAGACATGTTGTAGGTCTATTCTGCTGCTGCTGCTGCTGCTTTTTTTTTTTCCTTTTTCCTCTCCTTCTCCATTCTTTTTTTTTTTTTTTTTTTAGTATGCTGTTTTCAGTCTCACTGATCTCGGGAGTGCTCTGGTTTGCTCTATTTGTACGTGTCGGAGAATGGCTGGAAAAAAGTAAACTACTGATTTATCTGATTTAAAGAGCATTTTACAATTTCTCTGTTAGTGTTTTTAGAATTACGAATCATATTGTTTAACTTTTCTGTTAACAGAGTGGAGAAGAAGGAGAGTCTCAAGAAAAAGATGACGATGATGATTCTGATGATGACAACGTACAAGTTACGATCGGTGATATCAAGGCCTGGAGTGCTTCGGAGTATGTCGTAGTCTCTTTGATTGCTTGTGCGACTAGTTGCTATACATACAAAAACCAACCAAACAAATAAGAAAAAGAGGTATTTGAATACAGGCATATTTATCACTGTTTTGCATAAAGTTACCACAGAATAAATGAAAATGAAGATTTTAATTTGGTGTACTTTTTAAAACACAAAAGCTTCCATCATAGTGGGGATGGAGGAGAGGGGTGGATGATAGGCCTTAGGGAAGAAGGAGTCAGAGGGAGGAAGAGAGGAGATATGGAGGTGGGATGGAGAGGGGATGAATTAATGAAAAACAAACTTCAGGGTGAAAGAGGCGATTCATCTTTTTACCCCAGTGAGTACATAGTGTTATCTTTAAGTAAGTTTTGCTGTTCCTTTCTTTCCAGTTAGTAAATATTATTTTTAAGCAGGTTTTATTGTTCTGTTTTGACGTTGTCAAGGAGATGTTTCACCTTCCTCTCTTGGTCTGTTTGTTGGCCAGTATATGCAAAACCCACCGATTTTTATGAAACTTCGTGGAAAGAAGGAATGGGCACCAAGGTCAGACCCCTTTAAGGTGGATGTAGATCCAAGGTGCAGGTCCAAATGAAATGGTGGTTTCAGGGACCTTGGAACAAGATGATGTAAAAACGACTGAATTGATTTGAAGACAGTTAGTGGGAAGATGGAATGTGGTAGAAGGAGAACCCATTACATGTTGGTGTGGATCTGGATCAGAGGGGGGATCCAGGATCTGGTTGACCTTGACAGAGGTCTGTGTTCTCCCAAGTGCCCATATGACAATTCCTTTTTTTTTTTTTTTCAGATCTCCATATTTCTTTTTCTTTTATCTTTTCTAAACAAGAAGCAATGTTTTACTATCATGAGACTAGTCAGCAGATGTTTCTTTTACATGTTTTTAACTCCTTTGAAACAAATGCTAGAAAAGAGGTAATGTTTAACTATCATGATGCTGATCAACAGATGTCTATTTTATATCTTTTTAACACCTTTGAAATAAATGCTAGAAAATATCGGTTTTGCAATATCGTTGTATTTGTAAACAGAATTGTTGAAGATGTTGCAGTCATCAGTACAGGTAACTAACCGCTATGTCTCAGTTTTGCTGCTTTTCTTGAATCTAGGCAGCAGCCGCGCAGTCTGTTCAAGAGTGGGAGTACGTATCAGAAACCTGCCACAGGTGTGTGTGTGTATGTATGTGTGTGTATATGTGATTGTTTCCATTTTCCAGTGCTAAATTAAAGTCTTTATGGGGATGTTGGTGTTGTATATTTGACATTGGAATGCCTCTGCCGTGTGTGTGTGTGTGTGTGTGTGTGTGTGTGTGTGTGTGTGTGTGTGTGTGTGTGTGTGTGATTGTTTCCATTTTTAAATGCTAAATGGAAATCTTAATGGGGATGTGGGTGCTGTATATTTGACATTGGAGTGCCTCTGTGGTGTGTGTGTGTGTGTGTGTGTGTGTGTGTGTGTGTGTGTGTGTGTGTGTGTTGTGTGTATGTGTGTGCGTACTTATTTGTTTTCAGTCTGCATGTTTGTAACCAGTACATTTTTTGTTTGTTTGTTTTTTTAAAAATTTTTTCATTAGAATTTTTATCTAAATGAAACTTTGTTTTCCACATATGCATTGCCTGAAGCACACAAAAAAAAGGAAAATTAGGCGAGATGTTGTTCAGTCAAAAAAAAAAAGTTTCATTTTTCTGTTGGTGTTCAGTTAAACTTCATATGGACCATAACAATGAATGATCTGTGTTAATTTTGATAACAGTTCTAGTAGAAATGGAAATTCAGGTGTTTGTTCAAGAATGTAGTCCTGGCTTTTACATATCAGCTTATTTAAGTCTTTGTGGTGATGATGACTTTCTTTCTTTCCTTTCTGAGAAAGACTCTTTTCTTTCATATGCAAGACATTTTACAAAACGTAAACCAAAATAACATACAAGTCACAATATAGCAGAATGAAAGTATGCATGGAAGGTATTCACATACGACAGTTTATTTCCTTAAAGAAGACGACAGTAACAATGGAGACAAGGAAAAGTGAATAAATGAGTAGACGAAGAGGAAAGAAATATGGAGTGGGGAAGGCGAAGAGGGTGGGCTGGTGTTGGGGAGAGTGGGGGTGATGGTTTGGCCCATTACAAGATGAAGATTTCTTGCCTTATGATGCTCAGTCTTATCCTCATGTCATGCCATAACATGTCCAGGAACTCCTGCCAAACCAGCCACCACAACCAAGGGACTGGATATTGATGCCCAAGGCACCATCAATGGCATACCTGTCTACGAGTTTGACTTGAACAGCATAGAGAATGAAGAAAAGCCGTGGAGAAAGCCAGGTAAGAGAAGGAACTATTGTAGTGTTTCCGTCTGCCATTTTGTCTTAGAGGAGTATATTTGGAGGATCAAAACTGTGCCATGTTTCGGTGAGAAAAGTAGTCTGGAGTGAAGATTTGATTCCTTAATTCTGCTGCTATGTATTTGTGTTGGTGGAACTGGAGGGCACAATGTTAGGTTGTGAGGTATGCTGAGTGTCTATCTTGGTTGGACTAGGTCTGATCTACACCTGTTGCTTCTTTATAGCCTGAATGTTCCTCCCTGTTGTATGTGTTACACAATTATTTCACATATCCATTGGGGATGATTACGCTTAGTTTATGGGAAAAAAGGTAGTTCAGTTGTGGAGAAAGTTTAAAAGGAAAAAGTTTGAATGGAGTATGTAGGTTAACCAGATTTAATTTGCGTTTGAAAAAATGTATTCATGCTGCCCTTTAGACAGTAATAAGAATGTGTGTGTGTGTGTGTGTGTGTGTGTGTGTGTGTTTGTGTGTGTGCGTGTGTGTGTGTGTGTATGCAGGTGCTGACATCACAGACTACTTCAATTATGGTTTTACCGAAGAAACCTGGCAGCAGTATTGTGAAAAACAGCGACGGCTGATCGGCATGAACGATGGTGCCCCAAAGACAGTTGTAAGTTACATTTGCTTGGCACTGGTCATCATGGGTGATGGATAGAAGCCTCATGTCTCTGCTCATTTACTTTTTTTTTTGTCGATTATGCCAATAAAAGAGCATGTTATATAACATATTACATATCTCTTTTACTGAAGGAAGTATGAGATACCTATCACTAACAATACACAATCATATTTTAATATTGTAACCTGGAAATCCCCTCCCCCCCCCCCCCCCCCCCCCCCCCCCCCCCCAAAAAAAAAAGAAAATTGTATGAAAAGAAAAAAGATTGTGAGCAGGATTATTTTGTTTTGCATGAATGAGAATCAAAATCGTTGGAGGAAAAACAGAAATGACCAAGGAGAGTAAGAAAAGGAAGAGAGGGCAATCCGAAAAAAAAAGTGCTTTAACGCGGCTATGACCGAAAAAAAAGAAAGAAAGATCAATAACTCTTCTTTCAAAAGAGTTTTATAAATGGGTTATAAATTGATTAGTATACTGTTGTTATTTGTCAAATGTGAGAAAATATCATTTAAAGCTCTAGTGTTAAGCTATCTGACTGTAAGATATTGGAGGGATGATGGAGACGTAAAAAACTTGTACAGATATGAAAGCATTTTATTTTGTATGCTTAGCCTCAGTATTTTTTGTTTCAGACACAGAACAACAACATCTCCATTGTCAGCCGGGCGGAAAAGGATCTTGGAGGTATTGTCAGTTTCTTTGTACAATCTCTTTGCAGAGCAGATATTTTGATTTGTTTTGTTTTGTATTTTTTATATGATGTTGGAGTGATCGATATTGGTTTCTGTCTCGTTAATGTTTGTGTGACCTTTATTGGTTTCTGTTGTGTTTTTTTGTTTTTGTTTTTGTTTTTTGTTAATTCTGAGAATACAGTAGGAAGATGAGTGTTGTTTACTTTCCCATGTAGGTTTGTTGAACAATTGTTAGGCAGGAAGAAAGGTGGCAGAGTGGTTAAGACGTTCGCCTGCCAATCCAATGTGTGAGAAGTGCGTGGGTTCGAGCCCTGCCTTTCTCGCCTTTCTTTCCCAGTTTGGATGACAAATCGAACTGATCGTCAAGTCCATCGGATGGGGACTATAAGCGAGTCAGACCCGTGTGCCTTCCTGGCCCCCTGCACACGTTAAAGAACCCACGGCAGTTGAAAATCAAAAAGAGCAGGAGGGTTCCCCGCTGCCCTGGCAAAATTGATGTAGATTGAAGATAGCCGCTTGGTATTTCTTACCAAGCCACAAAAATTGTCACTTACTGTCACTGTTATCGTGTGCCATCGTGTACCGGTGGAAATGGAGGACACGTATAAAACATCGTATGCGTCCTATGTGAGAAACTGGAGGAATAAATGAGATAAATGAAAATGAGTGACTAATATTTGAATGGTACGGGAAACGATTGAATGAGCACCAGTAGGCTGCTCTTTGGCCGGCTCTACCTGGGTAGGCAGCCCGTTGAGTGAGTAAGGTAGTGTGTTTATTGTAAAGCGCTTAGAGCTTAGTCTGTGACCAAGGATAGGCGCTATATAAATACCCAATATAACAATATAATAGGCTGTGGTACATGCAAGGATTTTGATGATTAAAACATTGATGTTGCATTGTCAACAATATCAGTGACGCAGTATTTTGCTGCCAGGAAAACTGGTGCAGTAGTAATCAGACCAATGGCTGTCAGTGCTTCTCAGTTTCCTCCTCTCACGCTTAGCCTCCAGCAGCTCAGATCTCATAGTGTTGTTGGAGATCAGGCACCAACTTAATGGGACATATCTGTAGAATACAGCACAAAAGCAGCAGGCAGCTGATTTGCAGTTGGCTCAGAAGGGAAATCAGCCAGATCAGCCTGGAAGAAGCCTATATCTGCAGAGGTCAGTCTGTATACATAGAGAATGGGAGTTTTGGTGAGGTTAAGATCACATGAAACACTGCAATGGTTAGAGGATAGAGAGTGGTCAACGATAGTCGACTTAGAGACTTGTCATCATCTCTGTGGGTAGGCTCAGTCACAGACCGACAGAGATTAAACATGCCAACAAAATCAAAAACATGTCTTGATAACTTGCATGTGAGAATGGCATGAAACAAATGCTAATATGAATACCACTCCATCACTACACATCTACACAACTTTCATGTTGAGGTATTGTTGCATTCTAAGCAATCAACACAAAGAAACCGGAGCTAAGGACTATGCTTCCTGTAAGGCATAGCCCATTTCTTGTTATGTAGCCTGTATCTCTGTATTTTTTTATCCAGCTGTCACAAGGCCCCGCATCCAGCCTATGCCATTAGTCAAACCCCAGGTGGGAACGATTGATGTCATTGGAGCGACAGCCAAAGATTCCCGACGCCCAGATGAAGGGGACCCCATTCCTGTGGCTGGTGTAGCCTCACATATGTAAGTGACTGAACCATAGTGGGGACAGGTTGTGCAGTGAGAGGAAGTGACACTAACATACTCCGGACTGTCTCTCTCTCTCTTTCACAAAAACATAAGTACTCGCATGTAAGCATGCTGACATACATGCATGCACATGGGTGCACACACACGCATTCTTGCATGTGCGTGCACGCATACACCCATGCAACCACACCACACACACACACACACACACACACACACCAGTCATTTGGATGACCTGCTGCCTGCAACAAGAAGTTACCGCTGGGACTATTCTGTTCATGGATAGAACCAGGGTTGGATCTTGTGGGTCACTGCGTTTCTGGGGGCAAGAACTGCACAGCCGTTAGGATGTGGCCATCTTTCTCAGATTAATCAACTAACTGAGAATTGCATTGCTTCTTTCTTGCGTTTATGGCCTTGCAGAAAAGACAAGCGGTCGTTCACTTTCAGGGAAGGGGATGGGAAGGGCATGAAAGTTCACATTCCTCTTGTTAGTGAATGGAGTTATTTTGTGTTACTTACGCAATGACAAAAAAACAGCTGGGTGATGGGGAAGGGGAGTACACCCATTTAACAGTCAGTATGGAAATCATTACTGACTGTACAGTCAGATTCTTTTTTTATCTTAAAAAAAGGAATTATTGTTAGTCACCTCATTTTTTTTTATGTGAAAAAGAAACTAATGTTTATAGTTTCAGACCTTTATGGAAGAACAGTTACAGACTGTGGCTGAAGTTTTTTTGTAAATAAAAAAACAAAATTGCTGTTGTGATTGCTTGTTGATTCAGCATGGATCTCAGACTGTTGATAGAACCATTATTTATTGTTGTATTTGTCGAAAATGTTACTCTTTGGAGATGAAAAAGGTTTTCTTATTGTCATTTTGTGAGGTATTTTACTGGTGTAGTGCACACTCATCAAGGACCTGTCACATTTATCAGCCAAGCCTGTGTTGTGAATGTCAGGGAGAGATCAGTTAATTAAATGTTCAGCATGCCTTTATCTCTGTGATGGGCAGTGGGCGCAAATTTATGCCAGTGCCAGGTCTTCCTCCGACCAGTATTCCCCCACCTCACCTCCCTCCTGTGGACTACTCCATCCCCCCTCCAGGCATGCCCCCTCCACATCCTGTACCTCCTCCAGGTATGTGGACATTTTTCTCTGTGTGTGTGTGTGTGTGTGTGTGTGTGTGTATGAGAGAGACAGAGAGAGGTAGGCAGCCAGTTGTGTAAAGGAGAGAGTGGATTAGAACTTAGGGCTTGTTCTCTAACCGAGGATAGGTGCTACATAAGTACTCTTAATAATGGATAATAATAATGTTTGGTGAGTTTGTGTATGTAGCAGGTGTGTGTGTTTGTGAAGTGGGGGGGGGGGGGGGGGGGGGGGAGAAGAGAGAGAGAGAGAGACTGACAGAGATGATATTTTAATGGATACAGCAGAGTGAGAGGGAAGGCAGAATTGCAAGGTGAGTAAGGCAGTAGGTGAATAGCAGGAGAACATGACTGAAGCAGGAAATTTGTATCAAACTCAAAAGAAGCTGGGAAGAGGATGAATTGATTTTAATTGAATTGAGTTATTTGAAAAAAATGTTTCTCTTTCCTGTATGTGTGAACATAATCCTAAGAAAAAAAAAAGAAAGAAATAATGTGATGCAGGAAAAATAGCGTGGTATTTTTATTTCGTTATTCATTTATTGTTTTCGCACTGCTTTCTGTCCCCTCTGAGGGAATTACTCTTATTACACCACTCACCTGACATGCACTGGTAACCTTAACAGCCATAACCCAGCTGGTGCATTGGCAGTTCCAGAATGGGCAGTCCATAGGTTATTTTCAATTCATGTACCCATGGGTTGTTGTGAAGCAGCCCTTCAGAGGAGACATTCTTTGGGTATTGAGTCTTTACAATTGTGCTCAGTGTTGCATGTTTTTTTTCTGTTGTTTTTGCTTTTCTTTCTCCCTTGTTTTTCCCTGTCGTCCCAGTGGCATTACTCTCACACCGGTCATTTTGGCTTCCTGTGCACAGCTGTACCTAGCTTTTGCCCTGTTGCAGCCCCAACATTTCCACAGAGAGCATTCAGTAATAAGTCGTGCAGAAGCAACCTATGCCTGCATGTTGTGGAATCATTTCATAGGTGGTCAGAGATGTTTGATCTGATTCAGTATACAAGGGCACCACCTTCGCCCTCTAGTGGCAGCAATAACTGCTTCGCCAGGGAGCCCCAGCATCAGTGAACAACCCCATCTGGAGAGCGCTATCATGTCCATCCAATGACAGTCCTCATGAACTTGCCCATACCGACGATTTTGAAATAATCTCAGCATGGGCAGGAACATGGAGATGAAATCAAAGATGAGGTGATCATGAGACTAGGGCGTAAGCAGCTGCAGAATTTGGGACTCCTCTTTTTTGATAATCAGTGAGGATAAGATTGACGAATATGATGTTTTGTAGTACCATTATCTTCAGAGATTACTTGACAGGGCTATACTCTATGCTTCTTTCCACAGTATATCCTGACATTAACCAGGCCCAAGACATACGGACACCTGCAATGTTGATCTGGAAATTTGAGCAACACTTTCAGAGTGGAATGAGTTAAGTGAAAGAAATTGTACTCAGTAGCTCTGGTCTACCCTCTTCAGTCATTAACACTCTCAGCTCTGGGTTGGAGCTTGCAGGGGTTGAAAAATCCAATAAATGAATGCCTTTGATGGGAATCGAACCCAGTCCACAAAATCCATGTTGTTACCCATTGCACCAGGGTGTTTGGTGGCACCAGTTCTATCCACAAAAGACAAGTTTCCCACTATTTATTGCTTAGTGTGGATCCACAATGTCAACACTTTCTTCTGATTTCCTGTGAATTGGCCATTAACTTTTTAATTCACTTATTACAGGCTTTGGTCACAGATGCAGTGATTGGAGTTGAAATTGAAACTGTGCAAAGGGCATGATGAATGTTTTTTCTGATCTTTTATCATTGAGGCGGGGGTTAGTGCTAGACTATATTACTACCTTTTCTTTTGTTTTGGATAATGTTAGCTCTGAGTTGGTCTGAGATACTATTTGTCTTGGTCCAGAAATTTGAGCAGTATTCTCAGACATGCATCCATTAACTGACTAAGTGGATGAAACTTGGCTCTGTGGTCCCTGTCTTTCCATTTTAGCCATAGGCATGCTCAGCAGCTCAAGGTGAAAAAAAAAAATCACTTGATGATAATAGTGGCTCTGATAGGGCCAGAATTTCTGATCTTTCTGTCACAGAACATGTTGTGAGCCACTGTGGGCTGATATCTTTTTTTTTTTTGTACAGGCATTAGCCAGGTGTGTGTGTCTGTATGTTTGTGTGTCTGTGTGTGTGTGATTGATTTTTTTTTTTTTATGTGATATTGTTGATCAAGCCAGATGCTTAATTATAGTGCTGACTGCTTAGGCATCTGCTGTAAAAGAGCCACTTCACTCAGAGAGAAAAAGAATTAAAGGCTACAGGAGATCTCAAATGCTGCTCAGTACTGAGTCATTTAGAGTAGGAATATACTAGTTTGTCGTTTTCATGCATGTGCTTACAAATGTGCACACATAAAACAGACACACACAGAGCTAAATCTGTCCCTTCCCTGCGCCTTTCTCTATTGGTCTGTTTCTATGAAATTTATATTGGCTTCTCTCACATCCTTCATTTCTTCTGTCTTTTCTGCAAGCATTTTGAAGTCTGCATCTGTTTCTATCACTGAATTTATTCTGTCTGTCTTCTATCGTTGTCTGCCTCATATTGATTGATACATGTAAGCCATCACGGTTGATGGTGGCGGTGTGCAGGCATGAATGTTCCCCCACCAGGATTTCCCCCGGTGCCGGACCCATTTGACCGTAAGTCGGCTGTGCTCTGTTGGCATCCAGCTTGCTAGAGTGACAACAGGTGCATGGCTGCCTACCTGTCATTATCAGTTCTTGTGCTTGTCATTTGCAGAGTCTTTTTATTTTCAGGATTTGTACCTTTTATTTCAAAGAAAGAAGATGATATTCAACATCTTCTGTGTGTTTTCTGCTTTCTTTCTCCTCTTCCGTCCATTTTCTCGCTCTGTATGTTCTCTCACTTTTTTTTTTTTGCCTCACATAATTTGCCTGGCAGAAAGTTGACAGCTGTGTTGTGGCAGGCCATCCAGTGAGATTTCCCGAGGATGTGTACACATGAAGGACGAATGTTGTTGTTAGTAAGCATCACATTTTTTTCCCCCGTCTCTTCATTTGATGGATGTTGTGCAGGCATGGCAGTACCTCCCCCTGGCTTTCCTCCAGTTCCAAACCCTTACGACCGTAAGTCTGTGGTGTGCAAGAACCTTACTTCTGTCTTTTGGTTGTGGGGGTATGGGCCAGATATGCATTGTGTCAACTTCTCTTATCCCCCACCTCCTCTTCCCACCTCTCTTCCACCCGTTCCCCTTATTCCCTCTCTATCCTATGTGGGTAAATGGATTGTTTGGTCCTTGCCCACTTTTGTGTTCTTATGGGGATGGAAACGAAAGGCATTGTGTGTCCTTTGGACCCACTGTGAAAGAAGAAAATAGTTGTGACCTGTTGCAACAGGATCAGCAGATGCTGTCAAGGAATCAAATCCAGAGATCCATCCACCCCAGCTAATCTGGAGTTTGAATCCTGAGAGCATCTGGTGGGCTGTTCAGGGGAAGTTGTTATGGTCTCCAAGTTCCCTATGTACACAGACTTGCTAGTGCCTGAAACTCCTCTGTGTGTGTGTGTGTGTGTGTGTGTGTGTGTGTGTGTGTGTGTGTGTGTGCTCATGCAAGCTGGAGATCAATGTTTGCATGTTTACGATTCTGTATTCCAGTATGAGTGTTCACAGTGCAGAAATTGGAATGACATTCCTGTTGCAACCCCTCCCTCCCGTCTTTTTCATCAAGATGAAATGCATTGATTGTGTATATATTGATCTTGCATTTATGTACCTTATATTTCTTGTACTCTTGATGAAGTGAAAGTTAAAAAAAAAAAAGAAAAAAAAAAGAAGGAAATTGGATTGTTTGTAGTAAAGAGTGGTGTTGATGGAGATAAATCAGCAGTTTTACACACCAGTGATTACATACACAGTAGTAAAGTCAGCTCTTTTGACAGAAGAGGGCTTACTTGATTTTGACAGTTTTTGTGATATCAGTATAGTGGTATTCTGGGAAGAACAAAGAATGGAGCTGATTATTTCAAACTTATTGGGGCCCTTTCTCATAATGTTTATACAGACAAGAAATCTTAAGATATTAAAGTGGTTTAAAAAACAACAACAACAACAATATCCAAAATTTTAAGGAAAAAAAATGTGAATGTTCCTGCAGACCACAGCTGTATGTCCTTATTGTGTATGCAGGCTTTATGATAGTGTGATCATTGCTGTGATACCGTGCTCTTCATATAGAATCAAAACTGTAAAATAGATATCATCGTCACACTTTCGGAGAAAATTTTTTTTGTGTTATTTCTTATGAAGAGTAAACTCTATCTTCCCCTGATGTGGCATGCAGTTATCAATCAACAAAAAAGTTGTGTCTGTTGTAATACTGAGGACAAGTGCTCTTATTGTTTGGAATGTTGTGAAATTACTGACAGTTGTCTACAGAGATACCAGTATTCTCCGCCTACATATTCCACCTTTCCCTGCCGTTCCTAGTCCCACACCCACCCCCTCCCCCTCTCTGCCCTAATATCCTCATCCACCCCATTCTGTTCCTCCAGAGAGGGACATATCTTGTATGTTTTTCATTTTTTACTTGGGCCAGTGAAGGCAGAGCCTGTATCTTATCATTCTGGTGAATTGTCAGTTTATTTCTGTCTGTGAAATCCAATTCCTGTTATGTTTGTATATGACTTTGCATACATGTGTGTGTGTGTGTGTGTGTGTGTGTGTGTGTGTGAGAGTGAGTGAGTGTTTGTATGTGTGTGTGTATGTGTACAGACACACAGACACAGACACACACACACACACACACACACACACACACACACACATACATACACACACAGACAGACACACACACACACACACACACACACACACACACATATGTGCTGTTTGTTTTTGATGTGTGAACTTGATTGCAGCGGATGATTACAGCTTGGCTATGGGATGTGGTATGGTCTATGCCACCAGGAACTATTCAGGTCTAATCAGTTTCCTGTTAGTTCTTTGGGTTAATTGTCTCAAAATTCAGGCTGGACACGAGTGAGAAAAAAAAAAAAAACAGTACTCGCACACAAAACTTTTGAGGTGGTTGAGTACATTAAGGGCACAAATTTAATTTACATGTATTGTTCTCTGTGAGACTTTCTGTTGTGAGAAATCGGAATGTAAATTTGCTTTTTTGAAGAATTAAAAAATAAAGAAATTGTAAACCAACTACAAATCAAACTTGTTTGTTTCATCAAAGATTTTGGAAACTTATGATATTCTTTCTTGCCCAGTACTCTTTACTTTGTCTCTTTCTCTACTTCCTCTTCTCCATGTTTAACATTTTGAAGAAAAACGTCATTGATGATATTTCAGTATGAAGGCTTTCACTTCTTTGACCTATTTTTCATTGCAGATGTATTGAATTTGCTACTGTAAGAGATCACCATAGGCAGGTGTTTTTTTTTCCACTTAAGGATGTAACAAAATTTCTGAAATGAAAATCTGCAGTTTATATTGACAAAGGGATTTCTGTTAAATACTCCTGTATTTCATGAAGGTGAAATATATTATGGTCTGTTAATACAAACACTGATGAACAATGATACCTCTACTGCTGTTTGTTCTGATCTAAAAATAGAAGGTCCAGTCTGTTTTGAGAAGAGGCTTACCTGCTGTTTCATGTGTTCGCTTTTGAAATTCCAACATGCTTGTTTACATTTTGAAATAATGATTGTTGCATTTCGCTGTTTTTTGTGTGTTTTTGCTGACATTTTTTGCTTTCTGAGTCTGTTTAATGCTCAGATATGTTTCTCCGATTTGTAAACTTGGTGCATATTTTTAATTTGCTTGGAAAGAAGAAGATGAGGGTTAACAAGTTGTTGACCAAAGATGCTGCTGCGTACGCTGATCCAGCCACGCACCATCAGACCTTTCTGTGTGAAACGCATTGTTCAGAGCATGATGCAGATCAAACCGATGTGCTAATAATTGACTGACAACAATGATTGAATGGTTGTTGGGTGAAAACTTGCAAAATTGAAGACATGACTATGTCAGTTTTGTTTTTGCTTTTTTATTTGCTTGTTTGTTTTTTCGTTGAATGCAGGGCCAGAAGTGAGAGTGATAGGGTGGCTGTGCTACGTTGGCTTTGCCAGCTTGTACATACAGCTGGCTGGGAGCCACAGGTTTCGCACCAGTTAAACACGGCAGTTGTAGTTGTCAGGAATTCTGCATTTAGATGATGCTTTTACATTGTTTTAAAACATGATTTAAAGATTTTGAATATAGTATCAATAATTAACTGTAATGTTATTATTTACAAGAAAACCTTAAGGAGATGGTAAAAATTTGTACAAATGACATCTCGAAAGCATGTATAAGAAGACAATCAATAAGAACTTTGTTACATGTTCTGCTGTGTATGGGTAAAAGTTTTCTCTGACTAGAACATCATGTGTTAAGTATTTGCGTGAAATAGAAAGGGATGCTGTGAGTGTGAGTGCAGTGTGTGTGTGTGTGTGTGTGTGTGTGTGTGTGAGACGGAGACAGAGAGAGGAATATCGTGCTAACATGTTAATTAATTGGATTGGTTGTATTATATACAAACAATGTCATCATGATAGAGACAGTTTATGTTTGCGTACACACACACACACACACACACACTAAACACACACACATCTCATGTGTGCACATTCACAAGAGATCAAAGCAATAGAAATAAAAAGCAAGATTGAAAAGCTTGTTGAGTTGTCACATGGTATTGTTACATGCTATGTTGCCCACATCTTATCTGAAGCACTTAATGATTTATCACCGTTATCTTTGTTGCAGCATTTTACGCTGTGCCACCCCCACCTGACAGGTAAGCGTCTGTGACTCCAGGACAGTGACAATAATGTACACCCCGTTTTACATTGCATTTGTTTCTCAAAGATAGTGATAATGTATGCAGTGTATGCATGTGTTTTATAATGCGTCTTTAACTCAAGAATGGTGATGAGATATGTGGGATCAGAAGGATGGTTTTGAGTTTAAAGGCAGTTTGGATAGTTCTGTGGCTGCGGCTTGTGGGACTCGCACCTGATGATGAAAATGAGTCGACAGGGAGATGTAATAATGAAATTGTTGGCTTCATGTGTGAAGGCGATGCTAAACATAGATGAAAGGTTCTGGTATGCAGAGGTCTGTGGCTGTTTCACCAGGTTTATGTAGTCAGCTGGGATGGAGGTTAGATATCTGTGGCCTTTCACCAGATTTGTGTCTTCAGCTGGGATGGATGTTAGTACCATGATGCATAGATAAAGAAGAGGGTAGGCCTTTTCATGAATTATGCAAATGGTATTATTTTATGATTGGACTCTGTTTTTTCTGCAGCCTACTCATACTGATGGCCTTTTCATAAGCAAAGTGAAATCAATCATTTTGAAATTGTACTTTTTTTCAGCAAAATAGACCGGAGGCCTTTTCAATAACAAACTTAATATTGTTGAAAGTAGAATGTTTTCTCTGCAGCATACAAACCCTGATGAACTTTTCAAGAACAAACAAGATTAAGTGAAAACTGGACTTCTTTTTCTAAATTTTTTGTAAATCTGCCTTTACATCGTATGAAATCAAAAGACTGCATAAATTGTATAAATACTAATTTTCTTGTGGACAGATCGATGCCACCACCAGGATTTGACGACCGGCCCCCATTCACATATGGTGGAGCCAGTCTACCCACTTACAGCAGCACTTTCAGTGAATCTTCACGACCATCTGGATCTCAACAGTGGGAATCTGGGTAATTGTTTTCTACTTTCAGCTTTTTTCTTGGATGGAAATCTATGTAAGAAGTGAGTATGTGTGTGTGCCAGTGTGATGGGAGTTTTTCTTTTTTTCTCCGAATAAATGGTTTTGCCTGATTCAGTCAGTTTCTGTCTTTGTGAACCCAGTCTGTTTTTTCCATTCATTGTGTTTTTTTCATGTCACTCTATTAGTAATTCCATTCTATCTGGTCAAGAAACAGCCTTCGGAGGGAGCTTGGGTATAAACATGTTTGACTGTCTTTGATGAGAAAGAGGAAATACAGATTGAATCCTGCAAAAGTGCTTATGAGTATGAGAAGCAGAATTTGTTTGAAGAACAAGGAATTATTATTTGTTGTTGTTAATAATTTTCTTTAATAGTTTTGGTGGTGTTGTCACTTGTGGTGATGATGATGACAAGGGCGACATCACATCACTTGCGTTATGTCTAGTAACATGTTGAAGGAGGGAGCCCAAACGTGAAAAGAGGACATCTGTGCATAGTTAAGCACAGCCATTGGTTAACGATGTTGCACACAATTTTGCCATATATTTGCAAAATTTGTCACTAATGCATGGATTAATTGCCAACATATTACAGAAAAAAAAAACATTTTCATGCAAACTTACTTGATTTAGCACTAATGTTCAACAAATTTGAAATGTCCACGTTTACAACCTGCAGTTAGCATTTCATGATTCATATTGTTTTTTGAGCAGCAGGTCTGTGTTGAGCTTTTGTGTTTAGTCGGAATGAAGAATAAAACAATTTTCGCAAGTGAGAAAGAAGCTGTCAGGGGAAGAAAGGAGCAGAGCGAATGACAGTTTGATGGAACATGTTTAGAGGCAGTGTCTTCAGGTACAACGTGTGATGTAGCAACGCCTCAAAAGGCCTGATCTGCCTCCTCAATCACACATAGGGATAGTGTTATTTTCATGAATTGAAATTTTGTTGGGCACCATTTCGTTTGTTTTAAAAAATCTTTTTTACTGTTGGTCAGAATGGAAGTGAAGAATGTTTTCAAAATTTGAAGACATTCTCATGAACCTGTCAAATTTGTATCAACGATAGAAGCTGAATTGCATGTGTGTGTGTCTGTGTGTCGTGTTGTGTTTCAAACAAAGACACCATTGAATTTTTGATAAACAGTCATCTCATCATTGTATTAATTTTTGCTTGTGCGCCTATCATCTGGCATAGTAATAGCACCAGTCCCAAAGTTCTCATTTATACAGTTCTCTTCAAGAATTTGTTAGTATCCTGTAACAGTTCAGTTTTGTCTTCCCCAAAATGTTTATTTGGTCAAAACCTGAAAAAAGAAGGGGCCACCTGAGCATTTTTTTTTCTGTATTTGTGCATTTATGATGTGTCAACTTTAATTCACTCGAGAACTTTTGCCCATTACTAAATTCAAGAGTAATTCAAGAGTAGTTCCCCATCATGAAAAACAAAAGTATGGCATCTGTCAGCGTTGTTCTTCTATGTCTTTACTAAACATCAAGCTTTATAATGAATTTTCCCAATGGTCGAGTAGCAGCACTATGAGTGAGCAAGACGGTCGGGACAGAGACTGGGACAGGGAACGAGAGCGACGAGAAAGTTCAAGACGTGATCGGGAGAGAAGCCCCTCACATCGCGTGGAAGAAGACTTTTCCAGGTGGGGAGACTGGAGGCTGGAATGTAGAGGGGGTGCCTGGTGGGGGTTGGGGAGGGGGGGATTTTTCCTGGTGAGGTGAGGGGGAGGAAGGGTGGAGGATGAGGGTGATTTACAGGGTGAAGAAAAGAGGGGGGGGGGGGGGGGATTCCTGGCAAGTCATGTGTGTTTGTGTGGGTTTTTTTGGTCAGAGGCTGCTTCAGCACAGCTTGTTTTGGCTGAGAAGAATGCACACTAGTAGGCCAGTGGGTATGAACATTTTTTCCAGTGGACAAGCTTCTGGGTTTGGTCCCTAGTCTGGACTCTCCACCTCTGGTCTGCCCTTCCCCACTGCTCTTCCTTATGATCACAGTCCTTACATCATGAACACATGCACTTACATTTGCAGAAAACACACCTTTCAGATACCTGACATTCATACAGACTGGCAAATCAAAGAAATCTGAGGAAAAGTTCATGGAAAAGAGCGATTGTCATTAGAAATTACTTAATTAGGTGTTGCTTAACTACTCGGAAATGAAAAGATTACTGCAGATCGTCATTACAGATTAGGTGATGGTTAACTATACAGAAATAAAGAGTATGTGGTACATGATTATCTCACTAAGGATGTCTGCAATGTCCTGGAAATTGATAGTCATTCCTATGCTGTTGACAGGGAAGCCAAATACAGGTCCCATGAACGTGAACGTGAGAGAGAACGTGAACGTGACAGAGATAGGGAAAGGGACAGAGATAGGGACCGTAAACGTGATAGGGAAGGCAGACGGAGATCTCGATCGGCTGAGAGAGAGCGGGAATCAGAAAGTCGTCGAGAGAGGGATGAAGACAAGCACAGATCTCGCAGGTATGGTTGAGCTTCTGCAGACTATTTTTTGTTTTGTAAAGTGCAAGAATCCACACACACACACACACACACACACACACACTCATATACATGCACACACCTACACACACAGATACTCAACTTGCAAACTGTGCTTAATTTTTCACTCATTATATTTCCTTTTGATGCATTTTATGCCATGTATGTATGAATGTACAGTATTTAACTGTAACTTGCATGTGTTATAAGTTTAAAAGTAATAACTGAATAAAATGAAAATACTTTATTCTTAGGAAAATACAAATCAGTTTATATTCACAGTTATTTTGTGTGTAGTCAGATTGTATTTAGGTATAGCTTGCATCATTGTCTTGTTAAGAAGGCAAAAACAGCATCTTTTTCTTCATAGGTGTAGTAAACAGTATGACCATTTTGGGGGGATGGGGGTAGGTAGGATGGTTGTAACTTCATGTAAAGTTTGTTGTGTAACTAGGTCCGACTCCCGAAGACACAAAGGAGAGGACTCTGACACAGAATCCAGATCATCGTCAAAGCACAAGAAAAGTCGACGAAGGCGGGACAAAGATGAAGATGGTGCAGAAGGGGATGAAGCTTCTACCAAGGGAGATTAGAGGGTTCCATCCCCAACCCCACCCCCTTTCCATCTGCATTTGTGATGTCTTGTTCATGTCCTCTTCATCATGTAGTTTATGCCTAGTTCTGATGACCTGTTCACGTTGATGGAACTGAAGTTGACAAATTGTAAATTGTCTCAGTGCTGTAAAATTAATGTTGAAAACTGTTTTTTTTTCTGACAGAAAAAAGTTCAAATGACGGAATAATATTGATTTGAAAATTACTGTGAATTTAGTAATGTGGAGGTAAATTTCACAAAGGAAATAAATGAAAGAGCCATTTTTGTGCTGTGGATATGGTGTTCTGATCAATCTGTAAGTTGAGTTGTGTGTGTGTGTGTGTTGTGTTCACTGTGTGTCAGTGTGTGTGTGAGGTGAGAGAGAGAGATAAATGTTGTTGTTGTTGTTGTTAAAGCTTTTGCAAAGTTCTATTCTGCAAAATTCTGATCATAAGAAGGTTAAGGTCACACTTGCTTTACAACATGCAGTTCAGTCGAGGAAATGTCTGGCTGATGTCATATTTGTTTGGCTGATATCACGTTGTTCATGATGTCTCACAATTTGATCTGGAGCAGACTGTATTTCATGCAAAACATTACAACACATAACACATGGGTAACATTTAATTCTTCGCTGGGGCATTCTGTATCTTATGCAGAAGATACCAACACATGATTATGTACTACACTTTCATCGGGTGTTAGGTTCAAAAGCTATGGGATTAAACTGGGGGGAAAAAAGTTTGAGAGAGTTTTTGTCTTGAACAAAAATGAAACAAAACAAAACCATTTTAAGCACAACATTTTATTCTTGCCCCTCTGCTTAATATACTTGTTAAATACAAAGCACATTACAAAGTAAGTTTATCACAAAGGTGAAATAGTAAATCACATCAATTGTATAAGGATAGATCATACAAAATAAACAGTTTATTGATTGAACAGCGTGGGAGATGCGGGCTGAGGATTGAAATAGAGAGCTGACCAGAAAATTAGCACAACTGGCATCTTAATGAAACTGTACCTTCAAGTCTGGTGGAGACTGCACCACGCAGGCTGATGAAAGCATTTGCTTCTACCATTGTTTGTCCTGCCTTTGCCAAGTGTGATGGATCAGGAGGATGGAATGTTGACAAGTCCACTACATGAGGGCCTTGGATTCCCAACTGTGTCTGTGGCTCTAGAAAAAGGCTGGAGATGATCCCTTGCTCAGTGTCAACCCTGTTGCAGTCCTGTTTGTGGCTGAACCTGATGTTGATGTAACCACATGCAGAACTTTTAGGAGCCAACGTACAGAAGCAGAAGACATCACAGCTGCCAGCCTTCTGGAGTCACGTCAGAGGGTGGCTTGTGACTGAAGCTAGTCTATGCTGGCACTCTAAAGACCAATATTCTGAGACAGTTGAGCTGCATATTGTTATTCCGTCTTAATATGATCCTAAAGCTCTGTTTATTTTAAGCAAATATAAAATTCATGACTTGTCGGGAGATCAAATCAGGAAAGGATGCTTTTATTTAAGGAAATCTCTGTGGTTTTATAGATATGAAAGGTACACAATGATATATAACCTGTGCATTGTGGCATAGGCTGATGTGCTGAAGTCTACATCATACACTGCCTTAACTTTTTTGCAACATGCCGCGAGAATGATTGCGGCGCCCGACTTACCACTCGGCGACATGGAGTGAAAATACTCGTGGCAAGCCATCTGTCACTCAGGATACGTCGCGAGAATGACAGCTATGGTCTAAAAATAAATATGACCGAATTTCCCGGATAACATTTAATCAGTGGTGTCAGCGTAAAAATACAGTCCTTTCTACGTCGTATCATACCAGGTAGCAGGCTACTGACAGTCGATTTCACTGGTTAATTTGAAGAGAAAGCAACCAGCCAGTTGACGTCTTAAAGCACTGAATCGGTGCTCCTTGTTCAAAGTATGTCATTTTCAACTCATTCAAACAACAAGAAAATGATTATTTTGACTTTTAAAACATTTATCATCGAGAAGATGAAAGAGAGCTCTATGTCACTGAACAAAAATAAAGTCGCTGTCGGATTTAGGCTTTTAAGGAAAATTAATTAAAAATGGTCAAAATCAGGTGTCCTGAGGGAATTTCAGTGCTGTGATGGCAGTGTTAACTGGGCACATAGAGCAGAACGAGGGTCTGTGTTGATTATGTTATACATGCAGCTTGGCTGCTCATAAGAGGTGTGGGAGGGCAGGAAGGGGATGAGGGAACACGCCATACAGTTTCAACCAAATTTAGGACAATATAGCCAAATGTTACTTGTTAAATTTCTTTTTTAATGGCCAAATGATCTCCATCAAGTTCTTTGGTTATATATGCTCATTTGCGTAAAGGGAATAGCCGTGCATACTGGAACTTCCACTGAAGAAGTAACAGGTACAGAGTTGAGCACAGAGTTCAAAATGACTTCGCCAGACTGATTATTAGCAAATCACAAACTTCAGACAATCTCGAGCAATCTTGTCTTTTTTTTCTTTTTTTTTTTCTTTTTTTTAAGCAGGCTAGACCCAACTTCTACATTTCTCAATATCTGAAACATTGATCTTTTCTCTTCTTTTTCTGTTTCAAGGCAGATTTGCATTTGCTGATTTTTCTTTAGGAACAGTCTCCCAAAGATTCCACAGACTGTGACCGGCAGAGGCATTGCCAACTGTTCCTTGTATCAAATGGTACCATGCGGTTGTCATGTTTTGCCCAATACTGGTCTAAATTCAACAGAAATAAGTGTGATACATGGGATTTGTATATGGGGCAGCAGATTCTTCGAACATCAACTATGCTTGAGCACATCAACTACCAAGCCAGGCACATGGTGTAGACAAAGTCAACAATGAGCTGTAGTGACACAGACATTAAATATGCTAGTTGTTCATGACCTTTTGAACAACTGGGTGCTAAAACTAATTTAGCCATAAGTAGGGTGCTTTGGATGATCAGCTCAGGTTTTTCGCTCAACGGTCGGAAAATTGACTTCTTTTCAATGTGAAGTGTGTATGGTTTAGGCCTTGTCTAGCAAATAAGACAATTATATTCAGCACAACAGTATTGATTCATTTAAGTCTGACAAAGAATGATCATAAAAAAAGTGGGAAACGGGTGCTATGACACAGTGGGATATGGATACATCTGCACAACGAACAAACCCATGCACATGACCAGACGTTCAGAACTGACAAACTGGCAAGAACAAACAATGCACACCTATTATTCTGTTCATTTTCCCCTAGGAAAAACATGCAGTTGTAAAACATTTTGAAAAAATGTCTCCATCTGTTGTGGTTCTTTGTGGCCCTTTGAGTACTGGCAAAGGATGGGGTTGTCCACGAGTGTGAGTATTCAGACTGGCTTCATCGACCAATCAGAACATGTTCTTTATTTCCACTGCAAATAGCTGTACATTATTTGACCTCTATCCCTTAAAGACTACATTTATTTTTTCATGTCCAAAATCAAGTGGATTTTATATGGATAGAAATGAATCAGGGGCTAGGTGATTTAAACTTTGTCACTTCTCTCTTTTACACACACACACACACATCTGACTCGACAGATGTTATGAACTTCCTCATGATTGATACCTGACAAGACCTTGATTTACCTGTTACTCTCCCACCTTTTCTGCTTGCCCTGCTTTTGTTCATTTGCCACTGTGGCCTAACAGACGGTTTCTGGAAGGCCAGTTGTTCTAGATATCACATCCTGGTCTGGAGGATAAGAGGCAATGTAAAGCCTTTAACAGTTTAAAAAAGAAAGAAAAAAATGGCTGAGACAAATCTACAGTGTCATTCATTCTGGTGCATGCCTGTGGGTCAGGCAACACACATTACAACCAGGCACACTCTAATTTATTTTCAGGCATGGTAACACAGGTACAACCTCATACAGAGTCGCTTTTGCATGGCACCCTGTCTGAAGAGCAAGTTTTCTTACTTTCTTTTCATGTCTGTCACACTACCTGATGTCTGATTTAGCTGTTCATGATGATGAAAGATGGCCACACAGTGTCACTGTAATCTTGCATGTCGAATAGCGAGTGAAAACAAAAGGAAACTGATTTTCCATCCAAAACGAAAGATTTTCACTGGTCACATATTGTACTGTTCTTTTCTGTCAACCACACTTGCACAAAAACTGTCCATGACGGTTGGCTTCTCATGCACACTGGCATGTGTGTGAATCCTTGCTTGTAGAAAAAAAATGGATGAAGAAAAATGGATGTGTCCAGCACAACAAATGTGTTGATCATTTCCACCCACACATCAGTGACACATAATGGATGACTCAGCCCAGCCCAGTGTAAAGATCATGGTCATAAATTAGGCAGCCCTTCCCTGATCAACCTGTCATGCCATACATTAATGTCCCTGTTGAGCACTGGTGAATTGTTCTTATTGATCTGCTGTATATCATACTGTACAATCATTGTTCACGACTGAACATCAGACTATTCCTTCGTTATATTTTCTTTGTCAGTTAAAACTGCAGATAAAAAATATGTAAGCCATACTTTTTTCCTTACATATCCTTGGCATTGTAAATACTTCTTTGATATTCTGTTTGATCAGTAAACTGATAATCTGTTACACACTCTTGGCATTTGAAAATACTTCTTTGACAATGTATCTGATCAGCAAATTGATAATCTGATCAGCAAATTGATAATCTGTTTCTAATTGTTCACTCTTGGTCATGTCAAGGGGCATAAGGAGAGAGATTTTTGTAGTCCATGATATGAAATCCCTATGAATATGGGTAAGCTGAAAAATGCGGCAGGTTCTCCTGTCACACATGTGGTTACAGGATGTACTGTTACAGATCTCCAAAACATGCTCCCACCATCCCTGTGGTCTCTTTATTCAAAACTGGTCATCATTACCGATCACAACTCGGCCATTTTTCTGCTTATTTAGTCACAAGACACCAATCACTTCTGCTGATCACCGGTCACTTCTGATCACAGTCTCTTCTGATCATTGATCAGTCACTTCAAAAGGTCACCCACTCTTTCTGGTCAAGATGACCTATCAATCAGTTTCTCATGTTCACCAATCATTACTTCAGCTGAGAACCGGTTAACCAAACAGGCAGTTCCTGTGAACAGTCCTTGCACGTTCTCGTCAGGTGAAATTCGTAGCCACATATATGATCCTTATCTTTCCATGACAGGGTAAAAAAGGGTCAGATTAACGACAACAACAACGACAAAAAGAAGAAGGAAAATAGAGGGGTAGGGGTGGGCAGACAGGTGTGTGGGTTTTCAGCGATGACTACTGATTGACAACACCTGCACTTTACAGGTGTGATGGATGGAGCCACGACCGTGAAGAGGCAAATCATTCCTGTTTCTGGAGGTATGGGGGCGATCACAGCACTGTATTCCCTACCCATAATGGATTCTGCAGCATCGCTATTCATGGCCATGGCTGAGAGTTATTTGTAAAAGAGCTGCGGTGGTCAGAAGAAAAAATAAGAAGGCAGCGTTGCTATGCACCACCTCACTTGGATCTCCTGTCATGGAAACTAGAGGCTACAATGCAGTACATCAAAACATTCTGAAGCACCGCTGACGATGTCATGGTATATGAGGTACAAGGTTGATACCATGCCATTCATGGCAACAGATTTGGCAGTGCTTTGTGCCATAACCTTACCATGATCTGCATTGAGGAATATTGGAGATGACAAGCTGTTGAACACAGTGAGCGGTTGGGCAGTGTTGCTGGCAATGGCCATGCCCTGATCCCGCAGAGGGCCTAGCCAACATAGCTGTCACTCACACTTGTGTTCGCCTGTCCAGTGGTGATGGTCACTGTTGTCAATCAACAGTGATCCGCTGATCGATCTCCTGTGCTAGTGAGCAGTCAGTTGGCCTCGAGGCCTTCCACCAGTCTGATTTTTATACTTTGCACGGTTTGGCTATGTACACAGTGTAGTTTTAGGCATCGAAATACGAAAGTTTGGTTTGGACATTCTGCAGTTCCGTGGTGAGGATGTTTTTTGACATGTTCACTCTTGCTGATCAGCACAGTCCTGGCATCTCTGCAGTCCGTTGTCGTCACAGTGCATACAGCGGAGGGCGAAGAATTCCTCGGTGAAGTTGTTCCTGTGCACGGACCTCTTGCTGCCGTGACAACTCCCACACAGCACGTACCTGTAGCCCCCGCACGTGTCACACATGGTCCGCACCTGGATTTTCTGCAGACCGCAGACAGCAAAGCATTTTATCACTACCTGTCAAATATAGCCTGAATGGGAAATTAGAAATAAAGAGAATATACGAACAAACCCACACAAACACACCCATACAAAGATGTCTGCATGCACAAACAAACATATATAAGCGCCTATCTTATTACACACACACTCTCACGCACCACCCCCCCCCCCCCCCCACCACACACACACTGTGAGTGCACATTTGATTTGTGCACAAGCAACCATGTTCAGGCACCTTCGGTGGTCAATGAATCCTGTCGTATTCTTAAACCGCTTTGCAGTAATAATGTGCGTTTTTCTCATGCAAACACGCACGCATGCATACGCATTCACGCACGTGTCACTATAAACCTACAGACGTACTACTGTTACTTCCTCAAAGTTTCTTTTTATATGCAGGCCTATACGCATATGGATAGATCGTTTACATATGCATGCTAATGTGAACGTGTGTCCGCATTGACTTGAACACACACACACCCACACCAACACACACACACACCGCGCGCGCGCGCACGCGCGCACCTACGCACGCAAGCATGCATTTTATCACAAATGAAAGAGTAGTCATTCGTTTCAAATGAAAACGGTTCTGAAAAGAAATATACACACTCCTTCCGGCCTTCGTCGCCCAAGTGGGCGGTGTACGTTGCAGCTTCAACAGATGAATAGCGAAAATTATGTTCTTTCACACTACTATCTGTGGTTGATATACGTGGCGCTGGATATGTCTGTATGATTCAGACAGGACTGCCACGACACAAAAATAAAATGTACTGGATTAATTGGTTGTTTATCTAGTCAGTCTGACACCCTGAACAAACTGACCGTTTCAGTCCTTTGTCTCCCCCCCCCCCCACCCCTCCCTCTCTCTCTCTCCCTCATTTTATTGTTGTATCACATGGTCACTCATTACGTGAGATATCCTTTATTCTTTTTCCACTTCCTTATTTAAAACAACCGGAGAGGAATAACTTGAAGAACTATCCCTCTCCCCTTCCCTCTGATTTCTCCGTAGTTCTCTCGCTTTTTGAAAAGCAATGGGCATGGGGAAATGTCTTTCTTTTTGCAATTAAGCGGGAGACGTCTACACTTCTTTCTACTATGCGATATTTACGTTTTAATAAGAGAAAAGTAGACTCCTTTCAATATGATTTTTTGAACAAAAATCCCTAATGATCACGCTTAAGCACCCGGTAGGAAATGAGCACTTTTTTTTTTCTTTTTTTAATTGTTGTTTTTATGATCAGAGATATAGTAGCCTACATTTATTAAGCCTCAAAAGGAACTCGCTGTGGAATTTCCCCGAAGGGACAACTTGCTTAATTCATTATTGAGCTTCGAAATAATGCATATCTGATTGAAAAATGCATTTGTTTTCACGTTTGGATTATACGTGTGTACACTCTCATGTTACAGACCGAAGGCCTAATGCAGTAAAACGTATGCGTGCGTGCGTGCGTGCGTGCGTGCGTGCGTGCGTGTGTGTGTGTGTGTGTCCTCGCGTATGCATGTACTGACCTTTTCCACACCATGTATTTATTTGAAATTTTGCATTGCGTAGGTGTTTCCAGTATCTCTGTCCAGATAAAATCTCTCTCTCTCTCTCTCTCTCTCCTTTTTCAAATTCTTCTGTACCTCCTTTCACCGAAAGCTGGACGCATATTCCGCCTACCCCTCAGTAAAGTATATTCACTCGTTCCCCCACTCCTTCCTATGCTTTCTTCCCTCTTCTCCCTCCCCTTCTCTCCACGTTCCCCCTCTCTCTGCCATTCTTGGTCCAACACCCTCAGCAAAACAAACAAACAAACAAACAAATAAGCCACACACAAAAAAGTTGGGACTGTGCCTCCATGTTTTTAAAAACGCGCCGCGGGCGTGGTCGTTCACCTACCACGAAACTGAGTGAGCACAAGTGCACACAAACTTACAGGATGGGTGTGCACGATTTTTCACTCACACACACACACACATACACACAACACACACACACACGCGCCTTAACCCTAACCTTTAACCTTACACAACACACACACACACATACACACACCGCGCGCGCGCGCGCGCACACACACACCACACACACACACACTGACATACGTTGATCACACGACGAACCAGAACGGACACACAACTGCATGAATGGCATGCACACTTACGGGGAAGGAGTGTAGGATTTTCCTCAGCTCCCCACTCTCGTTTAGCTTCTCCAGATCACCTGCTCCCTGTACACACCGCACACATAGATATACAACACAATGTGACCATCGACCAACAGATGAGTCGTGGTGTGTGTGTGTGTGTGTGTGTGTGTGTGTGTGTGTGTGTGTGTGTGTGTGTGTGTGTGCGCGCGCGCACACACACACACACACACACATGCGCAACGGGCAAGTCCCGAATAACCTACCGTTGTTCACAAGTATTCATCGATTGTTCAACACATGAGTCGAGGTGGCGCGCGCGAGCGCGCTTGTGTGTGTGTGTGTGGTGTGTGTGTGTGTGTGTGTGTGGTGTGTGTGTGTGTGTGTGCGCGCGCGCGCGTGCGCGTGCGTACATGCGTGCGAGTGTGTGTGTGTGTGTGTGTGTGCGTGTGTGTGTGCGCGCGTGCGTGCGTGCATGCGTGCGAGTGTGTGTGTGCGTGTGTGTGTGTGTGTGTGTGTGTGTGTGTGTGTGTGTGTGTGGTGGTGGTGGTGCGTGCGTGCGTGCGTGCGTGCGTGCGCGCGCGCGCGCGGTTTGCATTTATTACAGTCTCCAACAGCCTGTCGCTGTTTTAATTATATACTACCAACGTAATGACGTTGGTTGCTTGATGCCGCGGCACAGTTTTCGTAAGTGCACTGAACAAGATAATTATGATGCGAGTTGCACTGTCTTAAATGTTCTTTAGTGGAATCTGTAACGGCACGCCCACGTGAGTCTGCGTGCGTACATGCATCCGTGCGTGAGTGAGGTGATGATGAGTGAGTGAGTGAGTGAGTGAGTGAGTGTGTGTGTGTGTGTGTGTGTGTGTGTGTGTGTGTGTGAGGGGGAGAGAGAGAGAGAGAGAGAGAGAGAGAGAGAGAGAGAGAGAGGTGTGTGTGTGTGTGTGTGTACGTGTGTGTGTGCGCGCATGTGTGTGTGCACGCCCGCTGGGGGGGGGGGGGGGGGTGCTGTTACTATCATTGTGACTTTCATTTAAAATAATAAGGCTCAAGGTACACAGTGACATGGTTTCACTTACCCCAAGCCTTATTCACGAAAGCGCAATATGGACAAACCAATCATCATCATCATCAAAATCTTCTTCACGATCTTTACCACGAGGGCTGCCCATCAAATAAAATGAACGGGATTTTTGTACCGCAGGCACGCACGCACGTATATGCCTCAGTGGAAGGTGTTAATCCTAAGTTAAATGCTTTCTGAAAGTCGGAGAGGAAGGGGGATCAAAAGGGAAAGGAAGGAGGAGGGGGGAGGGGGTGATCGGGAGCGTGGGATACGGATGGGGGTTCATACTCAAAACACTGCTCCACTTTTCAAGGCTGGGGATCACAAAGAAGACATGACAGGATAATTACGCCAGTTTAAAGAACAGCATGCTTACGAGGCCCGCTCGCTCGCCAAACAAAACCCCTCAAAACAACCGACAGCGTTTCTGCTATGACGTTAGTTTCGCTGTCTTCGACAAAAACCACCTGATGTAATCATGCGGTCCCTTTTCTGTCAATCTGCATGTTCTGATAACCACTGATTTATTTTTGCACGTGCTTATAGCTGTTTTGTCTTCTTATGTACCCCACTTCTGAAAGTCACACATTCCTATCTATGTGGGGTATGAATATATACATCATTACTAATTGCTATACATCTTGGCCATTGATCATATTCTGGAACTCGAGCCGATTCAGTCTGTTGTGTCAACCATTTGTCTGCGATGACTCTAGTTATCAGGAACAAATTCATTCCGTCACCCGGAACAAAGCTACTCCGGAACCTGAAGAAAAGCCACACTGGTAACCTTAACAATACTACTCCGCTACCTGAAACAAAGCTGTTCTGTCACCTGAAATAAAGCCGTTCTATTAACCAAAATATAGCCACTCTGAAATCTGGAACAAAGCCACTCAGATACCGGGGACTAATCACTCTGGTACCCGCAGCAAAACACTTCAGAATCTGGAACAAAACCACTGTAGAACCAAATAATCTAGAACCTCGAACCCCCCCCCCCCCCCCACCCCCCACCCCCCAAGTAGAATCTGGTAGAAAAACGCTTTAGAAGCTGGAACAAAATCCCTCTGAAAACTGCGGGAAAACACTTTGGCATCTGGAACAAAGCCAATGAACAGCCTTGAACAAAACCACCCTAGAACCTGGACAAATCCATTCCAAGACCCAGAACAATACCACCCTAGAACCTGGACAAAACCATTCCAAAATCTAGAACAAAAAAACACTACAACCTGGACAAAACCATTCCAAGACATAGAACAAAACCACCCTAGAACCTGGACAAAACCATTCCAAGATCTAGAACAAAAACACTCTAGAACCTGGACAAAACCATTCCATGACCTAGAACAAAACCACCCTAGAACCTGGACAAAACCATTCCAAGATCTAGAACAAAAACACTCTACAACCTGGACAAAACCATTCCAAGACCCAGAACAAAACCACCCTAGAACCTGGACAAAACCATTCCAAGACCAAGAACAAAACCACCCTAGAACCTGGACAAAACCATTCCAAGACCAAAACAAAACACCTAGAACCTGGACAAAACCATTCCAAGACCAGAACAAAACACCCTAGAACCTGGACAAAACCATTCCAAGACCTAGAACAAAACACCCTAGAACCTGGACAAAACCATTCCAAGACCTAGAACAAAACACTCTAGAACCTGGACAAAACCATTCCAAGACCTAGAACAAAACCACCCTAGAACCTGGACAAAACCATTCCAAGACTAGAAAAAAACCCTAGAACCTGGACAAAACCATTCCAAGACCTGAAAAAACACTCTAGAACCTGGACAAAAACCATTCCAAGACCTAGAACAAAAACACTCTAGAACCTGGACAGAACCATTCCAGACCTAGAACAAAACACTAGTACCTGGAGCAAAAACAATCTAAGACCAAGATCAAAACCTTTGTATCACTGAAATCCGAATCAAAAACACTTTGGAACGTGGACCAAAAACACTTCATCACTTTTCACCTATCCTGGAGCCTTGAAATCCGTTGGAACGCCACAAAAGACTTCGCACCCAGCTTCTTTCACTCCTCCCGGTTCTCAGATGCTCTTAGGCAATTGCTGAGTGAGGCCAGTCCATGCACAGATGTTGTCCTCCCCTCTCTTTCTCTGTCTTCCTCTCCTTCTGTCTACTCGCACTGTTCCTTGTAGAGTGGTTTTAGCAAGTCCTGTTGATCCTGATACATGACGATACCATCTCATTTTCCTTCTTTTCACTGTGGACAACAGGTCTTTGTATGGTCAAATGGCTTGCCTTATTCTGGTCTGGACCTCCAAGTTGGTAATGCGGTTTTTGTATGAGATGCCAAGGATATAGCGGAAGCATCTCATCTCTAAGGCCTGAATTCTTCTCTCTGGTTCAGCTGACTGAGTCCACGTCTCACAGGCATAAAGAAACACAGCAAAGACCAGGGAACGCGTCAGTCTGATCTTGGAACTGATTGTGATGTTTCTGTCATTCCAGATGGGTCTTAGTCTAGCTAGCGCTGCTGTCGTTTGCGCAGCTCTGGAAAGCAGTTCAGGTTTTGATCCCTTATCTCAAACAATTGCCCCCAGGTGCTTGAAGTTCTGAACTGTCTCTAGGTTTCTTCCCTTGATAGCGATGGTAGCGCTGATGCCGTTGGTGTTGTTGGTCATTAAGTTTTGGCTTTTCGGCGCTGATCTCCACGGCGTGCCGCAGAACATGTGTCAAGGCGCCCTGCTAGGTCAGTTAGTTCCTGCCCATCTCCTACGAGCCCATTAATGCCATAAGCAAAACGTAGGTTTGTTACTATCCTGCCCTCAGTGCTTATTGAGCCTTGATGTCCCTCCAGTGCGTAAGTCACAATTCTCTCCAGGTAAAACAGAGGGGTGAGAGTAAACAGCCTTGCCTCACTCCAACAGTTGTCTTGAACCAGTCTCCTATGGTGCCACTGAGGAAGACCGCGCTGGTGGCCTTATCATAGAGGCATTCTATAGCCCTGATCTGATAACTATTGCCATATCAATCCATCGAACAAATTTCCATTGGTAACACATCTGGAGTAACGTCACTCCGGTACCCAAACAGCCACTCTGGTACCGTCTCGGTCATTTGGAATATCGGCCTCACATCAACGAAGCGCCAAACGAATGCAGTTTTATCATTTTGCGGTAGAGGGTCATGTATGAATCATGCTTGGGATCCCTCCTCTCCTGCAGTCAGTTGGGCGTGCCTACTAACATAATTATAAATTCAACAACCTCGGCGACAAAAACCCTTTCACTTTGCCCGCCGTGTGCCTCGCCCCAGGAGCAACGACTGCGCCGCATAGATACTGTAATCACATTACGTGGCCCTTATATTAGATTCACCCTATGGAGTCAGATTCATTGCGTAAATCAGACGCTCCCTGCTGCGCGGGTGATTCAGCTCTTTCTCTGGTTCGTATTTCAGAGAGAGAGAGAGAGAGAGAGAGAGAGGAAACGAAACGAAACGAAATTTCATTTCACAAGGGTAATGGGATAAGCGCGCGCGCGCGCGCACACACACACACCATATGTATATATATATATATAATATACTAGCAGGGGCACCCGGCGTTGCCCGGGATATGAACATTCTTTGCGATACTCACGTGACGGCAAGCATGTATTAATTGTTTGGATTTACAATCAATCCCCCCCCCCCCCCCCAACATCTTCCCACCCCCTCCCCCCACACAAATACACATTCTCTCTCTCTCTCTCTCTCTCTTATACATTCTATTGTTTTCCACCTGCCTCTGGCCCCTTTCCTCTGGATCTTCCCTAGCACGTCGAGATGCTTTTCTCGCTCGATTTTCCGCCTGCACTCACTGTGCCCATTCCATTCTTCTTCTTGCGCTTCATTTTGTAGGAACAGACTTTGTGCAGAAGTAGTTTATTTCAACGGGTCTGTGTCTAATGTAAAAATAGTGTGTCAGGCTTTGCACTGTACAATCATTTTTCTGGCCCCTCTCATTCCTCCCTTTTCATCCCCCTACCCTGTCCCATCCATGTTGCAAAATTACTTACCGTTACTGGACATACGCATACTGAATTTTATCAATAGCAGTGTAAATTTAGAAAATAACGGTTTTTAACGGTCAATGTTAAGTTTTGGTTCGTAAAATTTGCATAACATTGTTCAGTGCTTAAAACTGTACATGCATACGGAATGTTATCAAGAAGGGTGAAAATTTTGAAATTCAGAAAATAACGGTTTTAACGGTCAATGTTAAGTTTCGGATCTTGAAAATTGTATATCATTGTTTAGCGTTCAAAACTGCACATGTATATCGAATTTCTTCAAGAATACTCTAAATTTATAAAATAACGTTTTTTAACGGTCAATTTTAAATTTCGGTTCGTAAAAGTTGTATATCATTTTTCGGCATTTAAAACTGCACATGTATACCGAATTTCATCAAGAACAGCCTAATTTTTGAAAATAACGGTTTTTTAACGGTCAAACTGAATGGTCATAATGACTATCTAATGACCCTATGTTACCCGCTGGATGTTCCTGTAGGCTTATGTCAAGTTTGGTGGCGATCCGATAACTCTCGTGGCCGCCAACCTCAGAAGATCGGTTTTAAACAGTTTTTATAGGGTTTGGTGTTTTTAACGGTTTTTAACTGTTATAAATAACGTTTCTTAACTGCCAAATAACGGTTCTAATTTTCGAGAAGTAGCCCCGTACCTGTGCAATGTCACAACGGCCATTTGATGAAAAGCAGAGGAAAAAGATGTCTTTGAAACCGTTATAACAGCTTTTTAACGGTTTTTATCGGTTTTATTTTTTTTAGAGATTAGCCCAAAACCATCCTCGGGTCACAACAGATGTACCTGCTAAATTTCAAGATGATCGGGTTTTAAACAGTTTTCTTTTATAGGGTTTGGTGTTTTTAACGGTTTTTAACTGTTATAAATAACGTTTTTTAACTGCCAAATAACGGTTCTGATTTTAGAGAAGTAGTCCTGTACCTGTGCAATGTCACAACGGCTATTTGAAGAAAAGCAGAGGAAAAAGATGTCTTTGAAACCGTTATAACAGTTTTTTCAACGTTTTTTAACGGTTTTATTTTTTTTAGAGATTAGCCCTAAACCATCCTCGGGTCACAGCAGACGTACCTGCTAAACCATCCATGTTGCAAAATTACCTACTGTTACTGGACATACGCATACCGAATTTTATCAATAGCGGTGTAAATTTAGAAAATAACGGTTTTTTAACGGTCAATGTCAAGTTTTGGTTCGTAAAATTTGCATAACATTGTTCAGCGCTTAAAACTGTATGTGCATACGGAATGTTATCAAGAAGGGTGAAAATTTCGAAATTCAGAAAATAACTGTTTTTAACGATCAATGTTAAGTTTCGGATCTTGAAAATTGTATTTCATTGTTTAGCATTCACAACTGCACATGTATATCGAATTTCTTCAAGAATACTCTAAATTAATAAAATAACGTTTTTTAACGGTCAATTTTAAATTTCGGTTCGTAAAAGTTGTATATCATTTTTCGGCATTTAAAACTGCACATGTATACCGAATTTCATCAAGAACAGCCTAAATTTTGAAAATAACGGTTTTTAACGGTCAAATTGAATGGTCATAATGACTATCTAATGACCCTATGTTACCCGCTGGATGTTCCTGTAGGCTTATGTCAAGTTTGGTGGCGATCCGATAACTCTCGTGGCCGCCAACCTCAGAAGATCGGGTTTTAAACAGTTTTTATAGGGTTTGGTGTTTTTAACGGTTTTTAACTGTTATAAATAACGTTTCTTAACTGCCAAATAACGGTTCTAATTTTCGAGAAGTAGCCCTGTACCTGTGCAATGTCACAACGGCCATTTGATGAAAAGCAGAGGAAAAAGATGTCTTTGAAACCGTTATAACAGTTTTTTTTAACGGTTTTTAACGGTTTTATTTTTTTTTAGAGATTAGCCCAAAACCATCCTCGGGTCACAACAGACGTACCTGCTACATTTCAAGAAGATCGGGTTTTAAACAGTTTCTTTTATAGGGTTTGGTGTTTTTAACGGTTTTTTAACTGTTTTTTTTTTTTTAAACTGCCAAATAACGGTTCTAATTTTAGAGAAGTAGTCCTGTACCTGTGCAATGTCACAACGGCTATTTGAAGAAAAGCAGAGGAAAAAGATGTCTTTGAAACCGTTATAACAGTTTTTAACGGTTTTATTTTTTTTAGAGATTAGCCCAAAACCATCCTCGGGTCACAACAGACGTACCTGCCAAATTTCATTACAATCGGTTGAGCCGTTTTTGAGTCTATAGCGTACACACACACACACACACACACACACACACACACACACACAGAGAATTTGCCATTTATATATTAGATATATATAGATATATATATATATACAATTAGAGAGAGAGAGAGAGAGAGAGAGAGAGAGAGAGAGAGAGAATGAATGAATGAATGTTTCTGCTTAAGAAACAAACCACGGTAGTAAGCAGCTCCACGCGTTATTTAGCAAATAATGCATGGATTCAGAAATGCTATCTTGAACTCTCTCAAAATGCACGGACGCATTATACTCTCCTGGAGTCCGAGTGCTGGCTGATGCGCAGTCCGTCCCCCCTCCCCCTACCCCATCCACCTCCTACCAGGCCTTCTCCCTCATCCACAACACACACACACACACACACACACACACACACACACACACACACACACACACACATTTCACTCTCTCTCTCTATCTCTCCTATACACATTTATACACTTTTCGCTCTCTCCCGGTCTCTATCACGTATACACCAACGCGCGCTTGTATACAAAAATACACACACAGACATACACACGTACACGCACGCACACTCAGACACTCGAGCGCGCCCCTACACACACACACACACACACACACACACACACACACACACACACCACACAACACACACACTCTCTCTCTCTCTCTCTCTCCGC